>OY856409.1:726987613-728187613 GCA_963693085.1 Alisma plantago-aquatica
ACATTTGATTCCAAGCCAATTAGTAGTATGTTTGTGTTCTACTTTGTGGCCTTCTTCATCAATTCATGGAGAAAATCATACTTTGTCTTGTGCAAACGTGGAACCATTTCTTGATGTAAATGTACTAGTTTCTCAATTTTGTTATTGAACTACTTTATTCCCTCATGAATTTAGTTCATAGAATTTAGCAGAAGTGATGAGCACAATGTTTAGCCTTGTTCCTTACTTGAAGGTCACCACAATCACTTAAACATAGGATATTGTGTAGTTATTGAATGAAATTTAGATTTGTTTATTGGCACAAAATTCAAATATTGGCTAAGATCTTTGGGTCACTACATTAGGTGGGTCATATCCCCCAACCCTGCACAATGGATTATGGACAACTAGAGGTCCCCTAGTATTGGTTATTCCCCACAGGAGAACATGTCATGCTCTCTTTAAGGAGAAAACACTAGACATCTAGCCCTAGAAAACAAAACATATTAAATTTCATGTGCCAATGGGAAAATCATTCCATTTTTATTAACTTCACATTTTGAAATTAGTTTTACGGTACCCTTTATTATTTCCATTTACCACTTTGAATTGTTGTACCCATTTGAGAATAGCATGGCGCCTAGATCAACTTCTTGTTATTGATATAGTCCACCTAGAAAAATACCTATATTTAATTACATAAATACTTTTTTTAAATATATGTCAATAATTAGATTTAATATCAACTTTACTGACCCATCTTTCCTTCTTGGGTCAATATGTTGTTTTATGCCCTCCATGAATTCATACACAGGTAGTACAAAGAAGAAATAGAAGAGACATGCAAGAATTGTCCTCTGGGGAAGAGTATAGAGGTCTCATATATGTTTTTAATACTAGTACTTCTATATAAGCATCTGTAACACTCTGATGTAAAACATGAAATATAATAATAATTATTATTATTTTGTTATGTAACTTGATAATATTTGATCATGAAGATCATGTCTTTACAGTTACTAAATACAATTCAAACTTATAGAGAGTCATGTATATAGCCTTATCCAAAGGTATGATGTCCATAGACACAAAGTAACATAAACAAAACAATGTAAATAGACTTAATAGAGGAATCCCAATTAGCTAATATAGAGAAAATAAATAAAATACCACCAAAAGTTACATTTTCTTGTTTGATGTGATTGTGAAGATTAAAACATATATAGAATACTAAATGGTTTTTGAGTGATATAATAATGGTCCATGAAGTGGATAATTATCATATTGATATTCAATGTAAAACGATAATGTTCCTAAGATAATGTTCCTTCATGAATAAATTATTTAATTATCCATATAATTATGTCTTGACTTACATATTTGAAACATTGATATAGACATGAGCAGGATATGATATAATTTTATGAGGTTGGGATACTACTAGAAAACTTTATCCAAGATTGAATATTTTCAATAGTATTGATTTAATCTATTTTGCATCAACATTTCACATTATATACATAGAATCTTATCATTATATGTAATGTGGGCTTGGGTGTGAAAGTCTAGCACCCCATTGTCATGTATCTTCAAACCAGATAGACCATTAATGATGAATCTAAGGGTTAACCTCTCATCTTCAACCTTTGGAAGGTAGTAATCCACCCACATTGCCACAACCACCAAAGAGGTGTGTTGAGGAGGGAAACCAAGTGGGGGTTGGACTCACCTTCTCAAGCACTTCCATCTTGACCACATAGTGTGGGTTTGGTAGAGAATCAAGAAGAAAGAGTCCCCATCTCTTACTACTTCTCAATTACATCGAGCATGTTGGTGCGTGAAAAAGACAAAAAATATTTAGGGGTTCCAATAGGAACCAAGAGGAGGAGAAGAAATACTAACCAAAGGGGAATCTATCCCTCTTGTGTTATGGAATGTTTAGAATTATTCATTGGTAATCTGAGTCACCTTCAACAAAGATGAAGGTGGAGATTGTCAATGTTCATGGAGTGATACTCACATCCTTTCAATGGAAAGAAAGAGTTGATGAGAGATTTAGCAAGACAATGCAAGACTCATTTGGAGAAAAATAGAACTCTTTTTATTCCCCCCTATTCACACCTTGTCATTTAAAGGTGGTTTTGGAATGATAGTAAAACTGAGCTCTTGACTCAACCATAAATCTAGAAGCCGAGGAGCACCATACGGTCGTGCCAAAGCTAGAGGAAGAATCATATTGTATCAATGATTCATGTAACTTCTCCTAGTCCTAGCTAAAAAGGAGGGCTATAACAATGACATTCTCACAAATAAATAGATGAGGTGAACTCCCATGGATGGGCATTGAGCAGAGAAAACACTTAGGCATTGAGTCACAGAGGGGGATGGGGAGAGTGATGTGTGAGGAAGGCATTGTGGACCAATCAATCCATCTTGAAGCTAGCCTTCTATCTTAGGAAGAGGACATGTGTTCTTGGGTTATTATGTTGCCTCACTTGGGGTTGGAGGATAACATATACAATAGGCCAACATGATGATCAAATGGCTAGAATTAACCACAAAAGGTATTTATACTTCAATAAAACCCTAAATCTTGCTTACATAATGGTAAATACACCCTTTATTAAAAAATGCAAAAAATCATATTATTATTATCTTAAAAATGAGTTTAACAAGATGGGAACCTTTTAAAAGTTTCTTAAAGTATAAAAACGTTCTATATCATATAAAATGTCAAAGTATCTTTTTGAGTTAGGAGAGACATTAGTCTCCCCCCTCCCTCAAAGCCCGTGGCGGAGGCCGGACGCCCGGGAGGGTGGTAAATTCAAGGAAGCTTCTGGGAATTGAACCTGGGTCCCTTCGTGAGGGGATGCCGTGCTTGACGACTTGGACCACTCCTTGTCAGCCACATGTCAAAGTATCTTGCATTTTTAAATTTATTAGTAACTATTATCACAATAAATGTGGGAATACATGTGTAACTCCACGAACATGTTTATGATCCACATGAGTTATTATTAATGTTTTCCCATTAAATCATTTCTAAATCTAGGCTATTAAATCTAATAAATCCAACTAAAGTGTACCAAATACATTTATGGTCAATAAACTACAATAATTTCATAATACCTTCTTATTAGTGAGCAAACCATGTATAAAATGTTGATGTCAAATTGATACACTTTTTTGGTGTTACATGTTAATGATCTTAAAATTATGAGAAAATCCTTGATGAATGCATGCAACCTAGTACTAGTATCTACATATCATTATATGCAACCAAATATTTCGATAACTCATACCAATCACAATTATAAAAGCAATAACTTAGTTCTAAGTTAATTGCAAGACAAGTAATTACAATAATACACTAATGACCTTAGCTTAACTCTAGAAGGAACTAGGGATATTTTAATATGAATAATCTAATACATGTAATTTCGTTTTGTTCCTATAAGAGTTGAGTAACATAGTTGACCTCCATGGATGTGATGATTAGATTTTCTTGATTCAAGTATGTTTTACGTATTACTTTACCTACTATATGGTATTAATGTAATGCGTGCACACAAAAGATTTGGAAATAATATTGAATGAAATAAATGTTCTTGAATGTTACTTTTCTTAAAATTTTTATATATAATTTTAAACACTAGAAATATAACTATATCTGATCCATGATATTAAAGCATTCAACACTTTGGTCAGAAATTTCTTGAGTGATATAACCCTTTGGTAAGAAATTAAATATGATCCAATGCTTGGGTAGGAGAACATAAGGCCTAAAAATAATACATTATTTGGTAGGTGAGATAATTCATTTATCCCTCTAGTGGAAGATGGATGAATATATACCAAAAATGTTTCACACAATAGGAGTTGTCTTATCTAAATAAATTCTAGTTCATAAATGCATTCTCTCTCCCCCTTCTCTCTCTCTCTCTATATATATATATATGTATATATATATAAATTCTAGGTTCTAATCTCAAAGAGATGTTAATGATTTTACTTGTTGCATGCTGAACATGGTTAAGCTGATGTTTACCGATTTTAATGACTTTAGGTGTTGTTGCAATATGAAAAAATCGATGGTTGATAGATGATGTGAGTTTTGTGGTGAGAAAATGTACCAGGGTGGACCTATTTTCTAGAATTTCCTATTTAATAATGATACAACTAGATATGAATATTCTCCATTCAATATGCAATCTTAAATAGTGTCAAAAGTTATGTTGAATAGTGAGCTTGTTGGTTTTGTTCTTGTCCATGTCCATGTAATGCTTACACATGGGTATATCTTATTGCAACTTCCTTTGATTTTTGTTCTTGGATTGGTTTGCTAAGTGTTACGACCCCGCTTCCCGGTAACCCCCAATTAAGGAAGACCTAAAGGACAGAGCCGTTAACCAATAACCCGGATCAAAGGTTTGACAAATAATCATTAATAATTATTAAATTCTAACAACTATACTGAAATATGGTAAAAATAAAAACTTTGCATACCTTTTAAAATTGGGATTTCCAAACTTCTATCCATACAGATGCTAATCTATCTAATCCTCCTTTGCACTTTAATTCTCAATTAATACCACATGTGCCACTTTACTGTTTGTTCTTTTCATTGTACCTAAAACACTGAAAAACAAAACATCAGTCAGCCGAAGCTGGTATGTGGCCGAAACAATAATCATGCAAATATGTTAACAAAGTAATCATTTAATTAATCATTTAACAACAAAGATTACGTTTTAAGCCAAACTACTCAATCCATACCTATCCACAACTTTGTGTTGTCCCTGTAAGGACTTATATAATACCTCTGTAAAGGTAGAGTCGCATGGCACCACCCAAAGGTAGCCCAATATCTAACTCACTATGACTTGATGGACCTACCCTCTAGGTAGCCATATACCAAGTCATTCCACGACCTGATGGACCTACCCTCTAGGTAGCCATATACTAGGTCAGCCATTAAGACACAGAGGGGACTAGGATCTGAGCTAGTAGGCACATATATTATGTGATAGTCATATTCACATTATAGTTTGCATGAACTAAATTCATCCAATAGTTTATTCAAGTCATCGGTGAAAATCTCAGAAAACCTCAGAAATCTATCCTGAGATATTCATAAGCGTAACCACATACCTGTATTGTAGATTCAGATACAGAATTAATCAGAACATAGAAATCCCAATCACACAACCAATCATGCACATAATCCTAAAATAACTATACCAATTTCCTTTTATTAATATTTATTGAATATCATCATCATCCTTAGGATTTCTATTCCAATTTTAGGGTTTCCTTGGGAATTAGGGTTTTGCCTCCATTCTAACCCTAATTCATCAAATCTACTTAAAACCTTTAAATTCTCTCATTTTAATATTCTTAACAACCTTAGGATCATCATATCCATATTTATTCATGGATTTGAACAATTAAAACAATTAAAAGACGTATTCACCTAAATTAGGGTTTTCAAGCTCATTAATGCACGAAACCCTAAATTAAGCCAATTATATAAAAAGATCATCTTTTTAGATCCTATTTCCACTTTTATTAACAACATGTTAATATTGGCTTGAATTATCCAAAGAACATCATTAGATCCAACTATCATCACATCTAAGGGTTTTTCATGTACGTTTCAAATTTCAAGCATATTTATGCACATATTCTCTAAATTACATTGACAACATGCAAGGTTCATCCTTTTCGATCTTAATGTATCTTTTTACTGTTAACAGGTTAATATTAACTTTAATAACCCATTAAACTCTACTAATTACATTTATTATCTCAAAGTAGAGTTTCTTAATATTTTATTCATTAAAGTCGATATCTTACTCTACTTTTTGAATTAGCCTTTCAAACTATTTTTATTGAATTCCTCTCATTCTCCTGATAAATTTTCATATATAGCATGTCTTTATTCGACCTACCAATAATTAACTACGTATTTTGCAAGATAAGTATAATTGGGCCAATCAAAGGCCGCCACGTCACCTTTGTTTCCTATTATTAGTTTGTCGATGAACAATCAAGCTAGGGTGAAAGGACTTACCGGTCCTTGGACCTTGAACGTGTGTAGAGGGGCAATAGAGTCTTTTGACTCTATCCCTTCTTCTTCCTCGCGTTGCGTCGTGTCTGGCGCACAGATGCCGCGAGGGCCAACCTGACAGCAGCCTGCTCCTCGCCCTTGGGCGCTGGGTGAGCGGAGTTGAAGCCTCACCCTCTGGTGGGTGTCTGCGGACTCCAATCGGACATCGATTTAGGCGGGCGTCGCCACAGGTGGCTGGGGGAAGTTCTGCAGGTGATAGGATCTGGCCAAGACCCCCCGACGGGGTAGCTTCTCCGTAGGGAACTCATGCCCGTTAGGGCCACTTTGGTTGGGTGAGGAACTCCCTCATATCTGCCCAACATCTCCTTCGTAGGCTTGCCCTAGATGGCATGGCGGTCTGCACGTGTTTCCGCAGCGTTGCTGTAGTGATCCACTGTCTCGCTCCCGTTGCGCAGGACCCCGACCCCGTGTTTCACACTCTACCCGCGCTGCTCGAGCACCACCCTCTCCTAGAGGCTGGCGCCACCTCTAGAACGATGCCCCTGCAACGTCTAGGTCTTCTACCCACGCAGGTGCTGCGACGACACTGCACCTTGGTCCAGCGTTTCCGCCCAACATCGTGGCTGCACTGTTGAGGGCGCCAAGGTGGCATGCTACTCCACGCTGCACCACACTTTCCACACGCATGAGCAGGCACCAACTGCCATGGCAGCATAGTTCTGCTGCTGGAAGGTTTCTCCTACGTTCCTAGGGTTTGGCACCTTGTTTCTTCGGTGAAGATGCCTCCCCTTATATAGGTAGGGGACCCGGGGTTCTTGCATCCCTAGCAGGTATGAAGAAGGAAAATATGCCATTATTAAATTCCTTCTTCGATTACAATCCAACGATATGCATGTACAAAGGAAACACACAATGCTTTAGGAAACTTCCACCCCTTTTCCATGGAAAAAGACAGAACTCACAATTTTCATTGTCTTTCCGAAAGTACTTCAAGATATCTTCTTTGTTTTGTAATTGACACTATCTACTATTATTGAAACAAAGAATAATCTTATGAAAGAATATATTCTTTTTCTTGGTTTGCAAGTTATCTTTCAATTACTCATATTTTCCATGTCCTTTCTATTTCTTTTATCATTAATTTATGATTCTGAGCTCCTTGAACCCCAAGGAATCCATTAAACTCGAAATCCTATTTTTGGGAATTATTTCTTAGCCTTTTGCTTTATTTTCTTATGTACTCCTTATCCAATTGAATTTCTTTTTCTTTTTCCTTCAATTGGGCTCAATGGCCAATAAGGCCCCTTAAGAAAACATACAACATGAAATTCATTCAAATCAACCCATCAAATCAATCATGGATTTTATTTTATCTTTAAATAGAGATTTATAATCTCATTACATATCTTGGAAAAATGGGGTTATAACATCCTCCCCTCCTTATAGAAATTTTTTCCTCAAAATTCAATCAAGCAAAACAAACAATTCATGATAAGACTATTACATGTCCATCAACGATCCCTATGTGGATTTACCTTACTCATGGCGCTTCCAAAGAATCTTTATCATCACATTTTTTTTCTGAGTTCTTTCATCCTGGCGTCTATAAACTGCACAGGTGACTCAGGCCATTTCAGCCTCCCTTTGGCTCACTAGGTTCATTGTTCAGCACATGGTCTAGGTATCTCACATAGTGCTCACATGGAACTCATCACACACTACTTTATCATGAGGGGTAAGGTCAAACTTAACCTTCTCCAGCAAAACATGTCCAAAAGAACCCATGCATCGGGGCTCAGTTCTCTTAGCTATAACTTAGAGGGGTCAGATTTTCATGTCACATATTCTCCCACAGTGAACTGCATGTCAATCTACTTTGCATCTGCTCACGACTCCCGTAGTCTCTAGGCTCCTTTCAGCCATTGCATGATCAAAGTGACTTCATCTACACCCAATGTGGTCCTTTGCTAACCATCACATGGTCCTTTCACCAACATCACCTTACTGAAGTGGTGACCGACACAACCTCCCTTATAGAGCTTCTTTAAAACCCGATACTGGCTATGGTGGTTATCTTCACATTTTTCATAGGACAAGAACTGTCTCTAGATATCACCCTGAACAAAGCACACCTGCTCTCATCAGACCCTCTAGTCTGGATCATACTAACCATTAGTAAGGGGTGATAAACTGTATCAACATCGAGTTCTGTATGTTTCTACTTTCACCTCATGGAAGTGAACCGTTAGGTCATACTCAAGAACTTTTGAACTCATATCATGGTGTAGTTGAATTATCTCTCTCTCTTATGTAGTTCAACAAAATCTATCACTTGAAAGTACTTACTTCTTTCTCATGTTATCTAGGTGAGGCGATCTACCATAACTCATATTGCATCTTGACCTTCTTGGTTAAAGGGAGACTTACCACAACATCCATAGTGATGAACTCCTATTCCCTCTCAGGGACTCTCTTTTATCCTCTATATATACACTGGGTTACTGATGTTCGTCCTTCACCTCCTGTCATGCATGGCAACATACCACATGCACTTCACCTTAAACATCCAAAATACTACTATTACTTACTGTCTTTGTAGTACCAAAGTATATCATGATCTCCTGCATTGTTATGATTCCTCAAGATCGGTTCCTCAAAGACCCTAAACCACTCTAGTCGGGGTTTCATCACCTTCTTTTCCAAAGAAGTGCATTTGAGGTTCTACAACCATCCTTTCATTGCATCAAGGCCTGGACTGGCTAACCAAACAACCTTTAACTTATCAAAATATCTTGTTACATTTGAGTGTTATCTAAACACACCTCCTTTCCAGACTTAAGGTTAACCTAACAGCCTCTTCTAGCCAAACTAGGCAGTTATATCTCAACCAGAAAATCCATTACCACTACACATTCTTAGGTATTAGGTAACATTGATGACATACACCTTCCTATATGCCACTTATTATCTCATCTTAGCCCAAAGTCCATCTTCATCAATAACATTCCGAGCTTATTCCTTTGGTTTTCAAACTCAACCTGGTGTAACTCATAGCTCATGCTAAAAACATCCTTATAAGATGACTACCTTATTTCTCTTTAGTGTTTGCAAACCATCCATGTATCATTCACTTTACCAGGGTATGTTATCTTCTCTGTCCCCATATCTCACAGCAACGTTCCAAACCACATCATCTTTTATCCTTGGTGTATGGCATGCGTACTGTCCTATCTCTCACTCCCATTACAAGAGGAAATAAGCATTTGGCTGCAGCCCAAATACAGAGTTCTTCCTGTTCCAAGAGTAGAGATGGTACATCCCACCTTGCCAGTACACCTTCAAATCTAGGTTGAAACGTGCAACTTATGTCTCTACATCACAATCATCTCGATATCAAAGTTACTTCCATGGAAAACTGGTCTCGAACCTATCTAGTCCAAACACAATCTTTAGTCTTCACCTCTAGGTCTATAGGGTGCTGACACTTTTGGGGTCATCCCTCTTCCTTCATGCATCAGAGAGTGCCCTACTCATCTGCCCTTTGGATCCCATGAGTTCATGAAGGTGATCATTCTCCTAACCCATGGCCCTCAGACAATGATAGCTATTACCTCCCAACCCTATGGTCTTGTGCAACTAGGGAATTAGGCAACTCCTACTTCCATCGGTCTTACCCCTACCTGACCCTAGGATAGACTTAGGATTATATCATAGTACATGTCCAACATAGAACCTTACCCAAGCATTCATCATCTCTCTTTCTGCATTCATGAGTTGACTTTCATCCTTTCATAGGGATCATGGTAACCTGCCTACCTTGGTCAAGCCCCATACTGGTTACCTCCATGGTAACACATCCACGTGCACATAGAGATGGTTATCTATGGGTCTATAGGTTCTTTCTCATGCCACGTACTCTTCACTTAGCTTCTCAAGATCCTATGAAACCTCTTTAGGTTACCTTAAACCAACAAAACTGATATACACCCTACCAAAGGGGTCCCTCTCCCAGGATGGGAGGAAAACTATCTCTTAACGACATGGTCACAAAAGCTCTTAGGTCTAGGGTTTACATCCACATGAGCATGCTTAACCCTAGTAAGCTACCATGTTGGGTCATACTTGTCCTCAACACTGGATCACGATCATACCTTCCCATGTCATCCACTTAGCCGTGAGGGGTTCATCAAACATACCTTAAACTTAAGGCATTTCCCTTTTCCTCTAAACATGAGGAGTACCATGCTCGAAACTATAGCAACTTAATTCTCATCATGAGCATTAGGTATACCACTTCCTCTCTTAGGCCTAGGAACCCTAGGTTCACTTCTTGATGACCAACTACATGCACAACCTATTAACCATGAACCAAACATGCATAGGGTATGACATGCACTTCCTGTCATCCTTCTACTCGAGCAACACATTAGGGTCAAGTCCTCCAACAAGGTACAAGGCCTCGCAACCTATTACTAAACCTCTCCTGGTCCATAGGCACATAGGTACCAGAGGCATCATCTCTCTAGGGTTTGGTTCTTATAAAGGCAACCAAGATATCATCAGCCTCCGGGATCATGCATGAGGCAACCACTATCATCCACTTAGGTCGCATCATCCTTGACTCCCCACTGTTCCTCATATCTCGAGGTCTATGGTTACAACCTTCTGGCTTGGTTTCCTCCTCTCTCTCTAACTCTACAACCAACCTCACCATTAGAGGTCCTCTCTTCATGAAGGATCAACCTCAAAGCATCCTCTACATATGTGAAGTTTAGGCTTGAACTTATGTTTGCTCAAGATCATCCATAACCTTTTAAGCTTATTTCATAAGCCATCCTTCATACTCTCATGGTCATGGTTTCAACCCTTGCTCACACTACTAACGTACCCTGAGTGCATACTATGCCCCATTCACATAAGCCCATAGGGTCTCCATAGGTCCTTCAATAACATCATCATCGGAGGAGCTATCCTTCACTCTAACATGAACGACCCTTTCCAGAGTTGGGTCGCCAAAGGTACCCAGTCATCCAACCTCTCATGGCTCATATGACATGCAAGGCATATCCATTCAAACACCCGATCAACCATGAAATCTAACTCATCATGTCATCTCTCTCTCTAACCTTCACTTAGGGTTAGGGTTAACATCATCCTCAAAGGATGTGCCAGGTCTCTACTTGTAATGGAGATTTCTATCTCCAAGACTAACTCTCTTTATCTATCCTCCTGATAAGAAGGTCTAGCCTCAGGTCTCTTCTAAGGGTATGACAACTTATGTCATACGACCTAAGCATGTATCCATTCTTTAGTTTGAGCTTAATCTATTAAGCTTATGTCCATGACATCTTATTTACATACTTTTCATTAATTTGGTGGAGGATTCCTTACATCGTATTAACCTTACCCATACCTCAAGAGGGTGTGGAGGAGAGAGAAAACCCTAATCCTTAAGGTCCTTAATAGAATTTGTGATTAGAAGGGATGAATAAGATGATAAAGTCCTAAAGGTATCTTATTTCGACTCATGCCATAAGACTTTGGCCAGGCAGTCACACAGATCCGGGAGTCCTCGTATTCTGACTAGCGGTGCGGAGGAAAATATTGCCAGCCCCCGGTCGTGATCCTTTTCTAGACACCTCCGTCTTTCGGATAATCCTCTAATAACTCCCTTGGGTTCTACGGAGTTTTTAAAATTTAATAATTATTAAAGATTACATGAGGAACCTAGGCTCTGATACCAATTTTTACGACCCCGCTTCCCGTAACCCCCAATTAAGGAAGACCGAAAGGACAGAGCCGTTAACCAATAACCTGGATCAAAGGTTCGACAAATAATCATTAACAATTATTAAATTCTAACAACTATACTGAAATATGGTAAAAATAAAAACTTTGCATACCTTTTAAAACTGGGATTTCAAAACTTCTATCCATACAGATGCTAATCTATCTAATCCTCCTTTGCACTTTAATTCTCAATTAATACCACATGTGCCACTTTACTGTTTGTTCTTTTCATTGTACCTAAAACGCCGACAAACAAAACGTCGGTCAGCCGAAGCTGGTATGTGGGGGAAACAATAATCATGCAAATATGTTAACAACGTAATCATTTAATTAATCATTTAACAACCAAGATTACATTTTAAGCCAAACTACTCAATCCATACCTATCCACAACTCTGTGTTGTCCCTATAAGGACTTATATAATACCTCTGTAAAGGTAGAGTCGCATGGCACCACCCAAAGGTAGCCCAATATCTAACTCACTATGACTTGATGGACCTACCCTCTAGGTAGCCATATACTAAGTCATTCCACGACCTGATGGACCTACCCTCTAGGTATCCATATACTAGGTCAGCCATTAAGACACAGAGGGGACTAGGATCTGAGCTAGTAGGCACATATATTATGTGATAGTCATATTCACATTATAGTTTGCATGAACTAAATTCATCCAACAGTTTATTTAAGTCATCGGTGAAAATCTCGGAAAACCTCATAAATCTATCTCGAGATATTCATAAGCGTAACCACATACCTGTATTGCAGATTCAGATACAGAATTAATCAAAACATAGAAATCCCAATCACACAACCAATCATGCACTGAATCCTGAAATAAATATACTAATTTCCTTTTATTAATATTTATTGAATATCATCATCATCCTTAGGATTTCTATTCCAATTTTAGGGGTTCCTTGGGAATTAGGGTTTTGCCTCCATTCTTAGTTATTAAGAACCCTAATTCATCAAATCTACTTAAAACCTTTAAATTCTCTCCTTTTTATATTCTTAATAACCTTAGGATCATCATATCCCTATTTATTCATGGATTTGAACAATTAAAACAATTAAAAGACATATTCACCTAAATTAGGGTTTTCAAGCTCATTAATGCACGAAACCCTAAATTAAGCCAATTATATAAAAAGATCATCTTTTTAGATCCTATTTCCACTTTTATTAACAACAGGTTAATATTGGCTTGAATTATCCAAAGAACATCATTAAATCCAACTATCATCAAATCTAAGGGTTTTTCATGTACTTTTCAAATTTTAAGCATATTTATGCACATACTCTCTAAATTACATTGACTACATGCAAGGTTCATCCTTTTTGATCTTAATGTACCTTTTTACTATTAACAGGTTAATATTAACTTTAATAACCCATTAAACTCTACTAATTACATTAATTATCTCAAAGTAGAGTTTCTTAATCTTTTATTCATTAAAGTCGATATCTTACTCTACTTTTTTAATTAGCCTTTAAAACTATTTTTATTGAATTCCTCTCATTCTCCTGATAAATTTTCATATATAGCATGTCTTTATTCGACCTACCAATAATTAACTACGTATTTTGCAAGATAAGTATAATTGGGCCAATCAAAGGCCGCCACATCACCTTTATTTCCTATTATTAGTTTGTCGATGAACAATCAAGCTAGGGTGAAAGGACTTACCGGTCCTTGGGCCTTGAACGTGTGTAGAGGGGCAATAGAGTCTTTTGACTCTATCCCTTCTTCTTCCTCACGTTGCGTCGCGTCTGGCGTACAGATGCTGCGAGGGCCAACCTGACACCAGCCCGCTCCTCGCCCTTGGGCGCTGGGTGAGCGGAGTTGAAGCCTCACCCTCTGGTGGGTGTCTGCAGACTCCAATCGGACATCAATTTAGGCGGGCGTCGCCACAGGTGGCTGGGGGAAGTTTTGCAGGTGATAGGATCTGGCCAAGACCCCCCGACGGGGTAGCTTCTCCGTAGGGAACTCATGCCCGGTAGGGCCACTTTGGTTGGGCGAGGAACTCCCTCAGATCTGCCCAACATCTCCTTCAGAGGCCTGCCCTAGATGGCATGGTGGTTTGCACCTATTTCCGATGCGTTGCTGCAGCGATCCGCAGTCTCGCTCCCGTTCCGCATGACCCCGACCCCGTGTTTTGCACTCTACCCGTGCTGCTCGAGCACCACCCTCTCCTAGAGGCTGGCGCCACCTCTAGAACGATGCCCCTACAACGTCCAGGTCTTCTACCCACACAGGTGCCGCGACGGCGCTGCACCTTGGTCCAGCGTTTCCGCCCAACGTCGTGGCTGCACTGTCGAGGGCGCCAAGGTGGCATGCTACTCCACGCTGCACCAGCCTTTCCACATGCATGAGCAGGCACCAACTACCATGGCGGCAGAGTTCTGCTGCTGGAAGGTTTCTCCTACGTTCCTAGGGTTTGGCACCTTGTTTCTTCGGTGAAGATGCCTCCCCTTATATAGGTAGGGGACCCGGGGTTCTTGCATCCCTAGCAGGGACGAAGAAGGAAAATATGCCATTATTAAATTCCTTCTTCGATTACAATCCAGCGATATGCATGTACAAAGGAAACTCACGATGCTTTAGGAAACTTCCACTCCTTTTCCATGGAAAAAGACAAAACTCACAATTTTCATTGTCTTTCCGAAAGTACTTCAAGATATCTTCTTTGTTTTGTAATTGACACTATTTACTATTATGGAAACAAAGAATAATCTTATTAAAGAATATATTCTTTTTCTTGGTTTGCAAGTTATCTTTCAATTACTCATATTTTCCATGTCCTTTCTATTTCTTTTATCATTAATTTATGATTCTGAGCTCCTTGAACCCCAAGGAATCCATTAAACTCAAAATCCTATTTTTGGGAATTATTTCTTAGCCTTTTGCTTTATTTTCTTATGTACTCCTTATCCAATTGAATTTCTTTTTCTTTTTCCTTCAATTGGGCTCAATGGCCAATAAGACCCCTTAAGAAAACATACAACACAAAATTCATTCAAATCAACCCATCAAATCAATCATGGATTTTTTTTAATCTTTAAATAGAGATTTATAATCTCATTACATATCTTGGAAAAATGGGGTTATAACACTAAGTCTAATTTGTAATTCTCACTTAGTTGAGGATTTGAGAGTAGTCGTCACATAGTGGTTGAGTTGTTGAAAAGCCTGGGACGTGGCACTATTACAGAAAATATATTTGTAAATTACTACTTAAGTCTCCCCTCTCTCCACTTCTCTCTCACTACTTTTATCATGTTGTTAATTTGTTATGTTTACTTTCTTTTCTCTTATTGAAGCAATACCACTCAATACTTATGAGTGTCACCCTCCTTTACAACAAAGGCATGAACAATTACATAGAAGAGGTAGTGCAAAGAATTTTATGTCTTCCAATACTCAGTTGCACATATGACGGAACAATGTTGTGGTTGTAGGGGTGCAAATACATAACTAGACAACTAAACACACATTGGTAAATACTAGGAGTCAATATTTATTATTTTGTATTTGAATTGTTTTGGTAAAAGTAAATTATTGGACATACAAAATATAAAGAGATGATTAAACTCTATATATGTAAAAGAAGGCATTTCTCTTTGTGCTTGAAGTTAAAATGACAGAAACAATGTCAAATAACTATGTAATCTCTCTAAGTATTACACAACCAATGATGATGGTCCTGCGATAGGTGTAGAAAGTTATCCGTAATAAAACTTCGAATAATGTGTTTATGTATATTGTTATCACTTTTATAAAGAATGTTAATCTGACAGATAAGACAAAATGTAGATTCGGGAAAGTAGTGTACTATTTGTGGTAGTGATGCTAGGCAAGCGATGATTATGTAAGACAACATGTGCTACATGTGGTCTAAAATTTAATTATTCAATAAAAAATTAAATAATATTGGTACAAGGGTCTATATTAAATAACGAGCATGATGGATGAATGGAGTCGAATAGGTGTTGGTTTACAAAAAAATTCGGTCAAAAATAACATATAGATGGTGAAGCACATCAATGTTCAATGGATGTGTTGCATATGGTTTAATTTGTATGTCTTTTTGTAGTCCTCCATTGCACACACTTATGAAGTATTCTTAATGTATATTGGCATTTTTCTCTTTGTTTTTGTTTCACAATATACATACAAAATTGATACATGATTGAAATAACTATATTGAAAAATCATAATCAGAATTATATTATAAAATAAATTTATATAATGTGAAAAGTTTGGTAGGCATTACCGATGTGGTCTCACTTTAGAAAGTAAAATGACCATTGGAAATAAAGAATAGCTAAATGCTTTTGAGAAGCAAAAAATGATCTTCTCACATAAGGAAACCAACATGATTGGTGTTGTTTTAGTTGAATTTACTATTTTTACGAATCATCTTTCTAAAAACTTAATACATTCAGAGTATCATCTTTGACAAGAGCCTAAAGTGGTACCATAGAATTTAGCTTTTTTCTATATCATGGGGGCCATGGTATCTTCCGATCCCTATTGAGATCCATTGACGATGGTAAGACGGGACAATTCCTGTCGTTAGAGCACAAACATGTTTGAAAGACAAAGTTCGTCTCTATTCTTATGAAAAACATCCATAACCTCCTCCTAACTCAATCTTATTTTACTTCCGTTCTCTTCCTTCACCTCCTCCTAAGATGGTAAGATTGGAAAGTTCCCATCATTAGAGGATGCAGGATAGAAAAGGTTTAGCCCTTTTTTTGCACTAAACCCATTATGTTTTTTCCATGTACCATTTTTTCCCTCCAAAATTGTCTTATTTTACTCATATAGTTTCCTTCTCTCGCCTCTCACCTTTGGGAACACATAATCGAGAAGGAAGGCACATTTTAAACAATTCTTAGATTCAATAGTGTTCTTTTTCTTGTCCAGTTCTCCTTCAATACACTATCATAAGTAGTATGAGATTTTGGGCAATAATGTTAGATGTAGTGCAGATTCGCTGCTCCTCTTTTTAAGAGGAGCACGATACTCCTTATTTCAATTTATGACAAGTGTATAAACAATTTATGATGCTGGGTTGAGATTAAATTTGTTAACACCGTGGTAGCATCTTGGAGGGGGAGCAGCCTGCTCCATGTAGAAAAAGGACTAGCAAATCTTGCAGCTGCTAGATGGGGAATGCATTAATAAACAACAAAACATATCAATCTACAATTGATTGGTCATTATTAGGTTAAGTTTCACTCATTTCAAAGTATAAGTAAAAGTAAATTGCAACAAACATATGCAATTGTCACCATAAGAGCAAATGCAAATCTAAATATATTTCTAGAAAGAAAAACTCCAAATATTTACATGATAAATTTCTCTTATTAATGTGCTTGAAGTCATAAGAATATGACCTATATGATATAAGTCTCCTACCTCTCTGTCTCTCTATGTAGTCAATTATGATTTCTCTTATAGAAGTACTTAAAGTCAGAAACAAAAGAATTTATAAAAAGACATTTTTATACCATGGTATCACTTGTTTATTAAGTGACAATATGATACACAAGAAGAAGTATCATTTTGATTAAACAATACACTATTTTTGGTGTGATGTTCACTGATTTAACATAAAATATGATTCACCAGTATGATGGAGGAGTAAAATAGAAGATATAATGACCTAAAATTAGATTTGGTCAATGAAATTTTTTGAAATGGTGAAGTATGATACTATTTAGTGGATGTGTTACATATACCATATCATAATATTCAACTTGTATTTTTCGTTTGGCTGCATCTATGTCATGCACTTTCTATAGTATACATTTCGGTAAAATTATGAAGTATAATTTATGAGATATGTACCATTGTCGTCCTCTTTGTTATGTGTTTGTAAATGATTTCTATTTGATGTATTTAAAGAATTTACAGTATCTTGGGTTAATATTATGTTTTGAGAACACAAAACTATATTTATATTATAAAAGAAATTTATCTAAAGTAGAAGAAATTGTGAAGATTACCAAAATTGTAAAACGCTGAAAAATGCATATTTCACATTATAAGTCAAAACAGATAAATGCCTTTCTATCGTAGAGGCACGTAAAAGACCACTTCACATTTAGCAAAATCAGCACGATTAGCTCAATTTCAATTAAATTCATCAGCTTTCAGATTTTGTTAAATTAACCAGTTAAAACTTCAACTTCAAGACGATACATCAACACTTTGTAATTTCTCAATAGAAGTCTACCATTGTATTTAACATTTTTGTTATATAAATTTTGAGATTGTGACCCCTTTACGCCCCTATGAAATGTCGTGATGAAAAGATGTTAGATTAAGCAAAGCTGCTACCGTCCTTCCAACACGTTGCTTCCCAATAATGTTATTTTCATCTTAAAAGCAAAACGCTGCACAGACGTGGAAAAGACTGAAAAGTTCGTCCCTACGCCATGGACCAACTACCGAACCCAATATAGGCAAACACCCTACAGTAGCGTGACATCTAGCAGTAATGCGGCCTACTACACGTACGACAACCATGTTACCATCGGTTCCCCCACAAAGCGTTAGATTTGAACGGCTGAGTAAACATTGCTATATAAACGCTGCCCAATTGCGCACGACATCTTCTGTCACACATCTGTATACTCTCACGTGGCAGCAAGATGGATGCATCGCTGTTCATGGAATGCATAATTTGGATGAACTGGGACAGAGACAGAGATCAAGCCAGGGATATCTCAACAACCACTTTACCCTAACCCTTAATGCAACCAAATCAGTGGGTCGGTGGTAGAAGGACCGAGACGTCGACATTCATAAATCAACGCTGGACAATTAATCCATAAAGGCGGCTAGGTGGGCAGCAGAACAGTCGTTCCCCTGTTGACCATCTGCTAGGTGGCTAGCGAGCTGGTCCTGGGCATTCAAGAAAAACAGGTGGAGAGTTCAGGTTTCAAAACTCGCTATTACATGTAATGCAGCCATCTGTTGGTTTGGATCAAGGAGTACAGAATGAGAAAAAAAACTGTGGTTTTCCATGAATTTTAAAAAAATCTGTTGGTTTGGACGAGTTGAGAGTTTTGAGGTCTTGAGTCTTGACGGTCAAAAGACCCTGGAGAAGGAGAGCGACACGTACGGCCATTGAAATAAAACAGAAGTTCTTTGAATACTATTTCACCAAAACACCCATATACCTCCTGTAAATCCCACTATTTCTACTGTATTGGATGAATCATACCCCAGATTCCTTAACTATCTTGTCTGCTTGCTTTCCACTAGTGCACATTTAGTGATAGCACATATGTCGAGATACTTCATTTTGTTTTGACAATTTGTATCACATATCCCTTGCTCATTCCAGGTGGCTATAAACATCAACAGTCCATACCTTGTGGTCTCGGGTCTCCTTTGCCCGGTTGTACATTACCAATTCCTTGTATCATCTCCCTTCTGTTCTTTTTCCTTCGTCTGTTCTTTCTGAGGTCTTTAGAGTTGAGAATCCTCTTATTCCTAAATTTATTCCAGCTACGCCCCAAAGGTTAATTGATTCTTAATTCAATTACCTGCTAATCCCTAGTTAGAGGATACGACCCTCCCATGAGAAAATGCAGGTTCCCTATGCTTCGAGAGTTGTCATCTAGCACTACCATTGGGTTCTCAGCCTCAATGGTTGTATATCTATGAGTATTTATGTGGTTTCCCACTTCTCAGCTCACCTGCAGGTACCTTTCTAACATCTTTTGTTGCGTCTAGGTATCACTTTTGGTCCTTCGATTGCCTTCCTGTAGAGGTCTTTTCTTCTTGTTGATTGTCTTCCACTATGTCCATTCAAATCTTGGGAGAGGTGACGTGTCTCCTCCTGCATTAGATAAGAGTTTTGAATGATCTTCAAGTGGTTCAAGGAGATGAACAAATTTTGGGGCTTTAATGGGTCTTTCTTTGGGTTGGTTGTCAACATGTCTTGGCTTGCATGCATGAATTCAATAGACTCTCCTAGAGACATCGGGACCACCTTTGCTCCTTCCATTTTCTCCCCATAGCAGCGTGAGCTTTCTCAGATGCCCCTTTTTCCTTGCAGTCTTTGCCTATACGGCCAATCCTTCTTCAAACAATGCAAATATTGATGAGGTTCTTGTATTCCACCTTATATTTTGTGCCTGGACAATGATTTTTGGAATTAGCGGTTTGCTGATGTTCGATGTTAACACTATTCTTTCAAACTTCCCTATCTTGTTCTGGTTCATATTTGTTTTGACCTGAATTGTGATGTGGATAATGTCACCTAACTCTTCTACGAACCAAGAGTGGTATAGAAAAATAGGTTGGTTGGGGTTTCTCACCCATGCTACAATGAATCGAGGATTCACTGTCTAAGGAGAGAAATTGGGATCCAAGGGTTGTATGATTAAGTACGAGTCCATAATTGGACATGGACTAGGAATGGAAGAAAATCCAATCCAGTTCAGCCTGACCCGATCCAATCAGATCCAAACTGCAATCAGCAGATTTTGTATCTACTGCGGATTTTCCTACAAATTATTTATCTTTAGCGCTCAGAGAGAGACCCAACAGATCTACAAATTTTATGTGATCCCATTTGATCCGTAGGAAATCAAATCTGCATTACTTGGTCAACAACCTCTTGTACCACCTGCTTCACCTCCCATAGCCTCGACCCTATCCTAGAAAACTCGCTAGACTATGCTGCCATCACACTATGCCGGGATTACCACAAAGCAATTTTGGGTGAAGCACCTTCATAGCCAACTTCCTCATTGCATCACACCAAGCTCATTGTGCATGCATGGAGTCATATTGTATGAGGATTGTTCTCACGACTTCCAATCTAGAACTATGCTCACTATCCTCATGATGTGCATGTATGCAACATGTAGCTTCCAAGTGTGAACTAGACTCAATCTGACTATAGAATAACACGAGTCATCAGGTTGTGCAAGAGGCTGTAAAAGCAATGTAGGGGCCATTTCATTGTCCAATGGCATGTGATATTTTATCTAATGTCAGTGCCTTGAATTATATTTATCATACTTGTAATGTCATTGTTACCATATTAGATTATTGTGTATCAGATTCGATTTTTATGAACTTTTGTGGTTTGGGTCACTGTGGAATTTTCCTACTGTATATTTTTCAAATTCAGACCGAATTCAGATTTCATGACTGTGGATTGGTTCCCATTCAGATTGGATTGGCAAAAATCTGACCAGTTGCCATGCCTACTAGAGATATTCAGTGAGAGCATTCAAGTAGTCATCCTCCCTTTCCAACTGGACCAATAATAAATTATTTTCAAGATCTGTCACTCTGAAGACTCCAACTGGTTGCCACATTAATCTAATATGATCTTATAGAGTCAAGAAACTAATCTCCCTATCAATAACCTTCACAATGACTAAGAATGCCCATGGCTTCATCAAATCATCAAATGCAATGAAGTCAATCTCGAGAATCGAGGTTCCTTCATCGTGCTGGTCTTGATGTTCTCCTTTGTCAACATTATGTTTGTGTCATCAAACCCTAGAAACAACAACCTTCCTTTCCCATCTCCCCTACATGTGATTTCTTTAGATGATACCAACTTGTGTGGATATGGGTAAATAGACTTATCTTGCCTGGGGGAACTTCTTTTCTAGGTACTCCTATCCATGTCAGGGAATATGGTCTCCCCCATATTACCTATGTCATCCTCCATCATTGTAGTTTGACTGGTTTGCTTCAGTTTGTTCTTGGGCTTCTACGAGTATCTTTTGAAGTTTAGGGAGATTTCAAGTCTCTTCATGATCTCCTCTTCGGATAAACCTCTATTTGATCTTTCCAGCAACAATTAGTTTACTTGTGTGTTGCCTTCTAACACCGAACATATCCTATTCCTACCAAGCAAAATACAGTTCTGCATTCTTTCTCCCTCGACTTTCTCTCTCCCATCTCCTCTATTAGGAATAAGGGGAGAATATTCAACACCCTCGGCGTGATCATCTCTAGCATCACCAAACCCTAACATGCCTTCTATCTATATCTAATAAAAAATAGTTATTATATATATTATTTCATAGTTGTTATTGATGGATGTACTAATACATTTACATTTACTTACTAAAAATAAAGATGAATCTTTAGATAAGTCTAAAACCTTTAAGAAGAAAAAAAAAAAGCTTGCAAAGTACTTACACAATTAATGTCTGATAAATGGTGGACATTATACCTAAAATATGTTCTTGCAATTTGTTCAATTCTAGGGTACAATATGTGAGGTGACTGCTCCAAACTCACCATAGTCTAATGTGATTGTTGAACAAGAAAAGTGTACCCTGATAGGTATGGTAAATACCCTTCTCTAAAGTTATGGTATACATAGATTTATGCGGGAAAAGCTTAAAATACTACTTTCCATGTTCTGAATAGAGTTCCGAATTAACACGATAACAATATCATGTTTGAGTGGCGGAAAGGACTGGGTAGTCTCGACTATGTTTGAGATTGGGGTTTCCTAACAAACTTATATATTAACACGAACTAAAGAAATTGGGACCAGCAAAATATATGACATATTCTTCAGTTACACAAAATGATGCATATATATGTGTATGTATGTGTATATATGTGTATACATATACATATAGATATATACACACACACATATATATATACACTTGCATGTGAGAAGAAGTTTAGTTTATTCATGAGAGCCTTCATGGAATATTAATACTTGAATAAGAAATGCTCATCATGATGTCCAAAAAAGATCTTATCAATTGCATTGTACAGTCATAGGCAATTATCCTTCTATGTATTGAACTACTTCAATTCTTCCCACATTATATATATATATATATATATATATATATATATATATATATATATATATATATATATATGCGTGTTTGTGTGTGTGTTTGTGTGTGTGTGCGTGTTTGTATGTGTGTGTGGGTGTGTGTGATCTATATCCATACAAATATGTATATAAAATATATATACATTTATACATATTCATATATAGAAGTAGATAAACATATACATACAAATAAATATATATATATATATATATATATATATATATATATATATATATATATATATATATATATATATATATATATATCTGTGTGTGTGTGTGTGTGTGTGTGCGCGCGCGCGTGTGTACTCAGACATACATGTCAACACTATTGTGGAACTCTGTGATTCATCTTTCCTTGAGGAATTTGTTTTTACAAGATCTTGTGTGCCAAAGTAAGTTCCTCAAGAAGATCCAAAAAATAATGGTTCTATTTTCAACAATGTGAAAGGACAAAAGATGTGAGATTTGACACTATACATATCAATTTTGGATATGATGATTGTAAGAATATAGTTGAACCAAGGATAAGTAAATATCCAAGGACATGCAAAGATTTTAGAAGCAAGTTTCTCAGTTGCAATATTGAGGATAGTCACGTGTCCTTCTGATATCTATCACTTCATATGAAGTAAAGTTTTATAAAGAAGAAAGAATGATGAAAATCTATCTTTTCTCTTGAATGGAAATTCAAAATTGGTGGATCAACCTCCTCATTGTTTTTCGATTGTTATAAGTGAATATTTAAGAAGACACTTAATACATATAGGACAACCAATTAGTATAAGACAACAATTGTTGCTACTAGATACATACAAAGGGAGGGAATATACTAGTTTGAGAGATATTAGATTGTTTCTCGTATGGTCACAATTCATTTGGTTAGGGTATTGACTTCCATTTATAATTCATTTTCCATACAATGAATGTGAAGATCACATTTTACATAGTGATATTCAAGGAGAGATATATATGGAGCAACCTAAGGATTTTATAGGCTGTGGGAATGAGTACAAGGTGAGTATACTTGTTAAGTAATGTATGGCTTGAAATAAGACCCTATGAAATGACATGAAACTTTTGATTCTATAACGTCATCTGTTGGCTTTTTGTATAGGTTGGATAAGTTGTTTTTTCTACAGATCCATCAACGATAGATTCATTATCTTGTTAAGTCATTGGTCATGAGAAGTGTCTTTCGTCACTTTTTTCACCAACTGGAAACTACTAGTAATTGTTATTTTCCCCTATCGTTAATACTTTCCAAAATAGTTTACAAGATGATATAGAAAAATATCTCTTTGTATTCCATATGAATGTAAAAGAGAAAGTGTGTGATTTCTACAATTCAAGTTTTGTTCTTGCGAGTGTGGGAAATATTGTGTGTGTTATTAATAAAGGACCTTTGGTTTTTAGGTTTGAATACCTTACACTTGATCATGTGATTAGCACTAGTGACTATTTCCTTTTCTATACCCTACCATCATCGTCCATGCTCGCATGTTTATTTTTTCTATGGAGATATTATGTCATTAGAAAGCAAAAATTTCCTCATGCCTAATATTGTTTCCTTAACTGTGATCTATTGGGAATCTTTACCTAGCACTTGGTGGTTAGTTTTTCCTTGTCAACACCTACACAATGTGAGTGTTTTCTATAAGTTGATGACCATGTTCAATGTGAGAACATAAAGTATCTGAGAAGTAAGTGAGAACTAATTTCTCTAAGTGAATGCTACCTTGCATGTGATTGTTGGATTTAGGGCTCTAGGGGTGGGGGTGAATAGAGCTACAAAATTTCTCACAAGATAGATTAGACCTTCAAAGTATATCAAAATGAAACCAATAGCTTATGTGCAATTTGAAGTCCTAACCAACAAGCATAGTAAGGATGATAGGACTTGATGACAAGCACTTGACAAGGTCATGTAGAGTGGTTCCACTGTCCAAACTAGGAGAGGGTCGGTCCACTACCTAGAGAGGTAATCCTCTAGGACTTTGCAAGTGATTTTCTATATATTATCACCAATTAGAGTTACAACACAAGACAACCAAAGGACTTACCCATCCAAGAAAAAAGAGTATTCTACCTTACCAAGGGCTTACCCACTTTGCAAGAGTGTTCAACTTTCTTCTAAGGTTTTACCCACTCTAGCACAAGTCTACCGCCTTCAAGGACTTTTCCACTCTTCTTGGATCTTCAGCCTTTTCCTTCTCCTTCTCCTGGAGAAGATAATCACCTCTTCATCAACCTTGAAGAGGAAAAACAATAGCTCCACCTTCACTCAAAGAATCTTGCTTTACCTTTGCTTCATGGAGGAAAGGGGTAGGGAAGATGGAGTATGTGAGAGCTTTACATGCACAAGGGAGTAGTTCTCTTACAACAGTCCTATCTCACTCATAATCATGAAATGAGGTGTAAACTAGAGAGAGAAAGGGGCTCAAGGAGTTGCAACACACTCAACTATAGCAAAGACTTAGAATAGCATGAATAAGAAAACTTGGAATGAACTCTAAGGGGTCCTATTTATAGCTAGGGGTGTTCCCTTGAGTTGGGGATCACTTAGGGTTGAAATATAGCCATTTTCCATAATGCAATAGATCTATTTTCACCCAAAAAAATTGACCAACGGTTGTAATCACTTTTTCTGCATTTTTTGTATAGTACATTTGGTCAAGTTTCAATAAAGGTAACTCGACCGATCAGCTAAAAGAAAAAGGTAATTTTCAAACTATTGGTCGAGTTTGTTCTGGTAAACTCGACCAATGAGCTAAAATTAAATTTGATTAGTGGGTCGGTCGGTCAAGTTCTGTGAGTGTACAACTCGACCGATGGGTCATCTTGAAAAAATCCATCATAGGATCGATCGAGTTTCCAACTCAACCAATGAGCAGCCTATGATAAATTTTCTAAGTTGACTTTTGAGTTATTAAACCTTGGTATGAAGTGTCCCTAATATTTTTCTCATCTTAGTTACAAGTCATATCATCAATACAAGTGATTACAAAAATCTTCTAAGGTCGTTTAGAGTGATTTCTGAAATTGCACACTTACATTGCATTTGACTTGAACTTGAACAAGCTAGGGCTTGTGTAATTGATCCTTTTCATGTACCTAAAGCCTGAAATCAATCTTGAACAAACATATTAGATACATAGGAATATAATGGTTAAGTCATTATCAAAATATGGATAATGTAGAACTCTCAAGTCAACATTCTCCCCTTTTTGACAATGACAAACCATTCCTCAATCATATTGGAAATGATATTGAAGTTATACCTTTACCTTGTGAATTGTAAGGGGATTCAAGATTTGAACAATGTGAATTGCTCCCCCTCAATCTATGCTTACTTTAACCTACATAGTTAGTTTATCTACACAAAGCAACATAACATACATATACTATATGCTCCTTTAGCAAGTCACATGATAAAGCATATAATGAATAATAAAAGGATCACACAAGCAATAAAAGCAATATGGTTGAGATTCAAGAAATTGAATTTGTCTCCCCCTTTTGACATTATCAGAAAGGAGGGGGTAGAAGAGCATAGAAATGGGTCTTCTCCAAGCACAACCAAGCATACATCAAACAGAGACTAGAGAAACAAACAGTCTAAGGCATAATCAAAATATGGTAAAACATGGCACCAACTCATGAGATATGGAAAATCAAAGAGTAAGTGTGCATAGAAATAAGATTACAACTCAAAAATCATGTTCTCATAAAATAGATACAAGTCAGAACTATGAAAGCTAAGATGATAAAAATAGTACAACTCACAACATGTGCCCAGATGTTTCTAATACAAAATAGCCTAGAAATATATATACGATCAACATCAAGACTAGAAACTAAGAACAACTAGACATATAAGCAATCTATATCAACAACATCATCATCCTCAATATCAGGCTCGTAGTCATCATCTCCGTCTGAAGGTGCAACAATATCACCTTTATCACCAGAGTCACTAGCGAAGCCATCAGAGCCATCATCATCAGAAGCATCACCATCTTCCTCATCATCGCCAGCACCCTCGTCAACATCAGTAGTCTCATCATCATCCTGGGTTGACATCTCTTCATCAGCAGAGGGACTGAAACCACGATCGGGACAACAAGCATGGAGCTCATTGGCCTATGGGAAGGAAGGAGCAGAACTACTGAGGAAGGAAAGCAGAGTGGCCAAGGGGATAGTAGGCAGAGGCAACACAACAGGGGTAGGTACACAAATAACATAGGGTATAGCAGCAACAGAAGGTGGAGGTGGAGGGGCTGGGTAAAAGTGATTATATGCAAAGGATGCATAATCACCTTCTAGGTAGGGCTGGTAGGCTGGGTAGGGGTGTGCATAGGACGTGTTCATGTTGGACATGATTTAACATAGCTCCTGATGTAGGTGCTCCTGAACCTGAAGGTTGTATGCCTGTTGATGCATCATGTAGTCCATAAGTGTTTCATTTGACACATGGAATGAGGCACAAATAGGTCGGATAGGATAAGGTGGTGGAAGTGCTCGGGTAGAGGTAGAGGAAATAGGTGTGGTGGAGGAGAGGGTAGGCACAAACTTCTGAAGAGTGGTATCACTGATACAAACTCCTTTCTAGGCAGGTTTGTAATGAAAGTAGTGGAAAAGAGATTTTCTAGTGGCAAGCTGAAAAGGACCACAAATCAGGGTAGGGTAGGGTGGGTGGGTGCCACTAGTGTTCTTGCCTGAGTCAAATAAGGTCATATGGTGGAGGATATATCTTGACCACTTGATTCTGATGTTCTCTAAGAGACAATACATGATCACCACAATGTTTTCTGCAATCTCCGTTTGATTCTTCTTGTGGTGGATATTGTAGCTAACAACTACGGTGAGGATGCGTCTCTTGAGATCCAAGGCAGAGGAGGGAAGGGTGAACTTCTACTTATTTGGGAATTGAAGCTTCTTCAAGAACCTATGAATATTAGGGAGAGTAAGATCATATTGCTTGTGGAAGGCCTCAGGCTCAACTAGGTCAAAATACTCAGGGTAATCCTTATGCCAGGTGTCTGTCTCATCATTATCTGAGAAGAAGATGTTCAGGGTATCCTCAGAGACTTGGAATTTCTTCCTAGATATCATGGACATGAGGACTACTTGAGTATTTGGCTGGGGTACGAGGGTTTCGTAATTCCAACACAAGTTAGCATAAAATTCGTGAACCACTTTTGTGCTAGTGATGAAATTGTTGTAGCACGCACATTCAAGACCCAAGGCTGAGAGATGGTGAACGTTAAACAACTCCTCTACTTGATCTATAATCTCTTGTCTTCTAGGTCTAGGCTAAAAAAGGGTGTGAAAAGGTAAAGGATTCCGGGGAAGGAGATCCTTATACCTATTTACAGTCTCATTTGAGATAAAAGAGTGTCATCAAACGGAATCAAGCGGGAGGAGGATGATGATTAAGGTGCATTATCTAGGGCATCTCTCTTCCTCCTAATGGATTCCATAGAGTTTAAAAAGAGAGGAAAGAGAGAGCAAAAGCTAAGAAAACACCAACAAACCTCGTCTACAGACCTAGGTTAGCAAGGGGGGCGGTGAAGGGAGGTCTCTCTAGGTTAGATTAGGGATAGGTTGAGGAAGGTTAGGGCAAGGGTAGAGAGCTTAGGGAATATGGAGGTGGAATCAGTCACTTTTTTCTAGTTGAGAGGGAGAATAGTCAGAGATTGCTCTAGCCTGGCCATCAGTCGAGTTTTGTGAACTCAAAAACTCGACTGATAGGCTTTTTAAAAAATCTCTTAGCCTCTGATTGGTCGAGTTGGCAACTCGATCGATGGTCAACCTGACCTAAACATATGAAACTTAATTTCTAGCCATTTGAGTGCTAATTAAATTTGTTTTTAAGTCCATTATGTATATTGAACATACTTAGGTGCATATCATCATTGGGTACTATGTGGTAGTAAAACACGTGTTTGCGAAGAATACCCAAAAACAAGTGAAAAATAAGGTAAAATGAACATGAAAATGGATTTTTAGCATATTAGAAAGCAAAGATGATCAAAATAGAGGCAAAACATATAGGATAGATGACAACTAGGAAGAAGGTATATCACATTAATTCAAAGAAATTATGAGCAATTTTGATCTAATAAAATTAAATTTCTCTCTAGCTAGAGGTTTAGTGAAAATTTTCGCCAACTAATTTTCCATGTCCACATGCATGATATAGATATCCTTCTTGGCAATATGATCACAGAGAAAATGATGGTGAACCTCTATATGTTTAGCTCAACTATGCAAGGTAGGATTATATGGCAAGTTAATTACACTAGTATTATCACAATAGACAGGAGAAGCATCAAAATGAATGTTAAAGTCTTGGAGCATTTGCTTCATCTATAGGACCTAGGCACAACAACTCTCAACTGTAATATATTCAGCCTCAGTGGTTGGTAATGCTACTGTGCTTTGTTTCTTGGAGAAACAAGACACCGAGCATGGTCCTAGGAGGAAACAAGTGCCACTTGTGCACTTTCTATCAATCAAGCACCCTACATAATCTGCATCATTATAAGAAGTAAGAGTAAAGTCCCTTGACTTGGGATGCCATAGTCCAAAATTTTGGATTTTGGCTAAGTACCTTAAAATCCTCTTAACAGTTATAAGATGTGATTTCTTAGGATTTGATTGAAATCGAGCACACAAGCCAACACTAAGCATTATATCAAGTCTAGAGGAAGTTAAGTAAAGTAGACTTCCAATCATACCTCTATAGAGATTCTCATCTACATTCTCACCTTCTTCATATTTGTCAAGTTTAGCGGTGTTTGACATGGCTGTGTCCATCGGCTTGGTGTTCTCCATCCCAAAGTGCTTGAGTAGTTCACTTGTATATTTGTCTTGGTTGATGAAGTTCCCATCTTTTATTTTCTTGATTTGAAAGCCGAGGAATAATGTGAGCTCACCCATCACACACATTTCAAATTCACTCTTCATAAGATCACTAAATTCTTTGCAAAGATCAAGGTTAGTTCCACCAAAATTTTTATCATCAACATATATTTGTATGATAAGAAATTTTTTAGAAGTCTGCTTTAGAAATAAGGTAGAATCCACTTTTCCCATGATATACCTGTAACATCCCTGACCTGGGTTATGCTTTAACCCTAGGTGTTTTAATAAAGAAATATGATTATATGCTTAATCTTATCTTGTGAAAAGTAATTAGGGCCCATGAGGAACTTATGTTTCAATTTTGGTCCTGTTTGAACAATGTTGAAGCAATGTTTGCTTATTTTGGACTAAAGTGCAAATTACCCAAGTTAAGGGGCTAACTTACAAATGTTACATAATAATATGTTCCTCTGATGTTGAGACATCATAAGAATGAATATGATGTAGTGGTATGGTTTCCACAAGCCTGGACACCAAGATAGAGCTTGTTGGACAATGTTTGTGCATTAAAACCTAGTTTTGGTGTAAAGTACAATTTACCTAAAACCTAAGGTTCAATATGCAAATTACCACTTCAATAAGGTCCCTAATATTTCTTGACATCATTTAGAGCAAAGAAAATGAGAGGGTCGCCTCATTTGAATTAAGTTGGAGGAGAGAGAATCTTGATATTAAAATAATCAAGATTTTATCCTAATTGAAACCCAAATTCGATTTAGGGAAAAAATAAATGTATTAATTAAAGGGCCTTCAACCAAAATTAAAATGGTTTGATTCATATGTGTGTGTACATCCTTGATCCTTGCAAGGACCACGAAAATATCCAAGGGAATGGATAACTCACTCACAATTTTATAAGAAAAAGAAATATCCACTCACATATGGATATTAGTATAATATGATTTAAGGTGCTTAATTTGCTTTTCTTTAAATTATGGATAATTTAGAGGAATAAGAGGAAAAAAAGATAGCCTCGTACCTAAGGAAGTTGAGGGGGAAGAGGCGACCATATTTTTGGGATTAAATGGATTTTTACAAAGCATATTCTCTCTCATTGAATTTTTTTTTAAAAAAGACCTTTTACAAGCCAAATGAAAGGCTTTTTCGACCACACTTCTTCTCCTTGATTGGGAAACGACCAAGGGAGCTTGGGAGGGTCAGTAGGACGACCCCTACCTGTTGGTAAGTCCTTGACCTTCGTTCTCCTTGATTCCATGGTGGAAATCGAAAATAAATCATTGATTTCTTCTTATTTCGATCTCCTCATCAACCCTAGCCAATCTTTTCAACCAAAAGCTTGAGGACGAGCCTAGGGGGAGTTGCAAGAACTTCACCCACCATTTTTTCCGTGATCTTGGAGATTTTGAGCTCAATTATAGGTGGGTTTTATAACTTGAAACCCTAACTTTGTTATTGCATTCAATTCCCCATCAAATAATGATCATTTCTCTATTTACAATTATTGATTTGGTTGATTGATGCATTCTTCATGGAAATCACAGAAGGTTTCCATGGAATAGATGTGTGGCATACAACTCGTAAAAACATAATTAACTAATGTGGAAGCGTTCACTAAGAAATGTAATACCAAAAATCACTAAAAATTAAAACCTTTTTTCCAAGAGGTACATCAAAGGAAAACTTTCTCACATAGAATAAAAGTAACATATTTACAATCTGGTTTAAAGGTACATGTCCTACATCATCTCTTTTCGAAAATTACAAGCATCAGCTGCTCTTGTTAAACTAAACACAAGTAGTGTAAAATGTCGAGGTACTGAGCCAACATCTCGAAAGCACTAACTACTACTCCGAGGACCTGAGAGTATAGAGACGACACATAGGACTCTATCTGCATCTATACAAGGCATAACAACCAATGTCTCCACCTGAGACTTCACTCTTGTCCCTTCTGCTGTTGTTGCTGTCCTTCTCCTACTGAAGGATTCCTACCTCCTCGTCTGCGTCCACCTAAAAATGTAGTTCTCATGGGGGTGAGACAATTGTAAATTTCCCCAGCGAGAGATATAACTCTCCACCAGTAACATTATTATTGCATCTCAAGAAGACAAATATGAATAGAGGAATCATATTTAATTGACAACAGTTAATTCAATGTCTAACATATTAGAATACTATTCTTATCTAAAAACATTGCAACTATAACTTGAAAGAGCAACATGTCACTTATCCATCAAGGAATATGAAGAATATGTATAACATTTGTTCACTACAGAATCATTACCACAACATTAACTCTCTTTAGTCTTAGATCATATATCTAATGCCTGGCATTGTCATTGTGGAGATTTGCCCTGTAGCCATACTCTTTTCACAAAGTGTTGGGAACTTAATCCCTCAACTCACCAAGTACATTTCCACTTCTTAACAAGTTCATCATCATGATTATAGCATCTGGGTATTTGAACCCATATCTCATCAAAGGATACTTATTACCACTTATTAGGTAACTTAATACCTTCAAATCATCTGATCAAGGATATCATGATTCTTGCTACACAATGTATTGCACATAGTACACAAAGCTCAATGATTCTTACTACACAAAGCATATGAAGGGTCATAAAGTCTATAAAACATTTTCAATAAACAAAGCATCCTATCCCATACCAGGCTATACTCCTCATCTTATCATCCCTGCATGATTAGTATTCATGATAACAATTATAATGCTTTCATATCAGTATCATACAACACTCAGTAATATCACTATTCCCTCTTTAGGGTTCATGATTTCTTTTTCACATTAGTACCATACAACACTAAGTAATACCAATGTTCCCTCTTTAGGATTCATGGTATCTCTTTTATATCAGCACCCGTCATTAGGGTTTTCCATAAATAACCACTTGGGTTATTAAGATCATATTATTAATGATCAGCCCTATTCCATTGTTTATCACAGCTAGAAGCCAAAATAGATATCATAACTATTCAAACATACTTATATATCTTCATCATTCATCATTGAATGTATTATCAATACAAAGTATGTGTTTCTCTCTCATCCTTATCAGAATATGATTGTATCATAGTCTATTAATTTGGATTAACCTTTTCATAAGGCATGTTAGCCTACATTCATCAAGGTGCATTACATCTCAATGTAACAATTAACATGACACATTTCATGTGTCATCCATTCCCATTATAATGGACTTATAACATATCAAGGTATATCAGAATTGGGGTGTTGGATGTGATATCTATCATGTCTTGATGTATCACTTCCCTCAAAACCTTCATCTTACTTGAGTTCATCCACTTAGCTTGTATGAGGGTATTCCCCATTCTAATACTTTATGCACTAGATCATCACATTCATCCTGCAATGTATTGGTCATAGTTCATCTATTTAGAAGTGTTACAACCATTGCAAATGATATGGACTCACCCTTGAGTCAGGAACTATTAATGTAAGGATATCCATTATCAACCCCTCTAGGTGTTACATTTGTCAATACATGAATCACTATTCCATTAATAGGAATATGATTTCCACAATTATAATTTGAGGTTCACTTAGCATCTCACATATATATATGGATTTCAACTAGTCTCACTCTTCATTAGAGTTTCACATAACATCCTTATATATCAGGGTTTCACCTAGTATTATGTGAAATTAGGATTTCATAACATATCACCCAGTGATAGGACTTCACCTAGAATTAGTAGAACTACCCTATATTAGGGTTTCATGCACCTTTACCCCCATTTTAGGGATTAAGGTTTACTATTCACATCACCTCATACCCAAATTAGGGTTAGGATGTACAAATCCCATTAAATTAGGGCTTCTTGCATTGTTACACTAAGTTAGGGTTAGATCATCATCCTAGATTATGGTTTCATTGAGCTTTGCCCTTAAATTAGGGTTTCACATAAGTTTGCCCTAAATAAGGATCAAGGTACATCAATCTTTTCAATGAAGATTTCATGATCTCATATTATGGATCAAACCTTTATTACATGTTTATTCATAATGAGAGAATTAGGGCTTATTAAATATGCCATCATCTCTCCCATTCTCTCTCCCTCTCATCCTCTCGAGGGTGTTAAATACTCTAAGATTGTACTAGGTCAATTCTTCAATTAAGTACACCTAGTTAGGGTTAACCTTCATAATCATCTTTGATCCATATTATTAATAATCAAGTAGCTATTTGACCTTTGATCATATTAGGTGTCCAAATAGTTTAACCAATTTGAACCTCAAAAAGTCTTAGTCACTTAGACCTCAAAGGGTCTTGGTCACTTAGACCTCAAGCGGTCTTGACCAATTAAGTTCAAATGGTTTTGAAACCGTTTCCCAAAGTTAGTTCTTGAAACCGTTTAGACAACACATCTTGAAACCAAATGAACTTGAGGCTCCAAATAGTTTGAGACTGTTTGGTCTCAAATGGTCTTAAGACCGTTTGGTCCAAACCCTCTCAAACTGAATGGACCAAAAAAGGGACATCAACACTTAATCGATTCAAGGTTCCAATCCATGAACCAACTATCAATTGGACCACTAAAGTATTCATCAATTGAACCACTGAATCACCATTCAATTAAACCTTCAATTTAGGGTTTTGAACCCAATTGAACTAGGATTGATAATCAAGAAACCATCACTTAGGGTTTTAGAACTGAGGAACCATCAATGGTTGACATTGTGTAACCAATTCAATTGAAATCAACGAACCATCATCATTATATGATATAACTTGACCGCAAACGGTCTTGAATTACCCCCAAACGGGCTTGAGGTCGTTTGGATGATCTCCAAATGGTATTGAGACCATTTTCACATTTCATCATCAAAATCCATAACATCCAATTAGGGTTTGGATCATTGGATTGATTATCAAATCATCAATTGATTGCATTTCAATTTGGTATCTTTAGATTTTCAAATACCCAACCATACTCAAACCTAGACCTCCAAACGGTCTTGTGTGACCCTCAAACGGTCTTGAGACCGTTTGGGTGATTCCCAAATGGTTTTGAAACCGTTTGGGTCAATCAACCCAAAACATCAACTGAATCAATTGCAAAATCAACACTTAGCCGATTAGGGTTTCTATTTGAAAGTTTGTCCATATGTTGAGTTAATCAATTGGATCCATTGGATCATCATTCAAATCATACTAGGGTTCAGACCTCAAATTGTCAACCTATCCAAACGGTCAACACCCTTATGTGGTTTGGGACTCAAATCACCAAATAGTTTTGAAACCGTTTGGTCTACAAACGGTTTGGTGAAACCGTTTGGACCATTTTATTAAAACTGTTTGCAAGAGATATTTGGGGAGGTGTGTGCTTATGATGATTTCATCATCACTAAGCTCCAAAATCATGAAATATCCTGTGATTTCCATGGTGATTGCATCAATCAACCAAAATAAATTTCGGAAATCTAGAAAGGATCACCAATTGATAAGGAATTGAATACAATAATAAAATCAAGGGTTCAAGTTATAAAACCCGCCTCCAATTGAGCTCCAAAGATTCAAGCTCACGTCAGAAATGGTGGATGCAACTCATTTCACTATTCCAAGGGTCGTCCTCAAGCTTTGAGTGAAAAGAATTGGTTAGAATTGAAGAGGGGATCGAGTTATGAAGAATTCATGCATTGATTTTCGATTTTCATCATGGATTCAAGGTGAAATGAGGTCAAGAAGCTTACCAACAGGTTGGGGGTCGTCCTCCTGATCCTCCAAAGCTCCTTGGTCGTTTTACAAGCAAGGGAAAAGAAATGGAAACGAAAAAAACCTTGGTTTGGCTTGTAAAGGGTATTTTTATAAGAAATTCAAGGAGAGAGAAAATGCCTTATAAAAATTCATTTAATTCCAAAATTGTTGCCACCAATTCCCCCTTGGTTTCTTGCATGAAAAGGAATCTATATCCCCACCAAGCTCCCTTCCATTATCCATGAATTAAGGGAAAAGAAATTAAGCACCTTAACCCTTATAATAGTAATATCCATTTTTGAGTGGAAATTCTTTTTCTTATAATAAGATGAGTGGAATTTTCACCTCCTTAGGATATTTCGTGGTCCTTGCAAAGATCAAGGGCGTCCACACACATATGATTCCAACCATTTTAATTTTGGTTGAATCCCCTTTAATTAATACATTTATTTTTGCACTAAATTGAATTAGGGTTTCACTTAGGATTAAATCTTGATTATTTTAATATCAAGATTCTCTCTCCTCCAACTTAATTCAAATGAGGGTCCCCTCTCATTTTATTTTCTCTACATGATGACAAGAAACATTAGGGACCTTATTGAAGTGGTAATTTACATATTGAACCCTATGTTTTGGGTAAATTGCACATTACACCAAAATTGGGTTTTAATGCACACACATTGCTTTATCAGCTCTTTCTTGGTACTCAGGCTACCACAAGCCATACCTCTGAATCATATTCATTCTCATGATGCTTCAACATATGAGGAACATCTTATCATGTACAATTTGCAATTTAACCCCTCAACTTGGGTAATTTGCTCTTTAGTCCAGATCAAGTAAAACATTATTTCAACATTATTAAAAAAGGACTAAAATTGAAATATAAGTTCCTCTTGAGCCCTAATTACTTTTCACAAGATAATATTAAGCATATACTCAACCTTATTAGGCAAATCATCTAGGGTTAACACATGACCCAGGTCAGGGATGTTACAAATTATAAACCCCTAATAAGGATTTCGTCCCCGAAATCCCAGGAAAAAGGAGGGACAGATTATTTATTAATCATGCCCTTAAGTCTCCACCTAACTTCTTAATGTTATGGAGATACCATAGATCTGTAGTTCACACAAAGTTCCTTTCATTAATTCAACCTTATCAATGTTTATGTTTATGCAAAGCATAAACCCCTAACAAATGATGTTCATATTATTGAAAGGAAAAGCATAAAAGAGCATACTTCTACCATTACCCAATAATATTTACCAAAAGAGAAATATTTATATCTAACAGAGGTAACTTATTCAGCAATCCTTTATTTGTTTGGGAAAGTTCACTTAGCACTTTAATTGGGAAAGTTCACTAAGTAATTTATTTGAGAAAATTCACTGAGAAAGTTCACTGAGAATGTTCACTAAGAATGTTCACTAAGTAATTTATTTTGGAATAATTCACTGAGAATGTTCACTGAGAAAATTTTTTTGGAAAAATTCACTGAGGGAGTTCACTGTGAATGTTCACTAAGTAATTTGTTTTGGAAAAATTCACTGAGGAAGTTCACTGAGGATGTTCACTAAGTAATTTGTTTTGGAAAAATTCACTGAGAATGTTCACTAAGTAATTTTTTTTGGAAAAATTCACTGAGGTTGTTCACTAAGTAATTTGTTTTGGAAAAATCACTGAGGAAGTTCACTGAGGATGTTCACTAAGTAATTTGTTTTGGAAAAATTCACTGAGGAAGTTCACTGAGGATGTTCACTAAGTATTTTTTTTGGAAAAATTCACTGAGGAAGTTCACAGAGGATGTTCACTGAGAATGTTCACTAAATAATTTGTTTTGGAAAAATTCACTGAGGAAGTTCACTGAGGATGTTCACTAAGTAATTTGTTTTGGAAAAATTCACTAAGGAAGTTCATAGAGGATGTTCACTGAGAATGTTCACTAAGGAATTTGTTTTGGGAAAAAATCACTAAGAAGGTTCACTGAGAAATTTATTTGGAAAAGTTCACTGAGAAAGTTCACTTAGCTCTTCCTATTTAATTTCATTATACTCTCTAGATTGTTTCAAAATGACTACTTGATCAGAGTAATAAAAAAGATAACAATCTAAGAGTTTCATACTTGCCTTATCTTCAATAATCATATACCTGGCCAGGGTATACAAGTATTGTGGGATTAGGTAGTATGCACTTTATTTGCTATCATATTCCTCACTTTTCATATCATTATACACACAAGATTTTTCATTCTTGAATTTTCTTCAAGCATCACTTCTATATCTCATCTTTTAACACACAGATAAGTGAGATTATAAAGCATTTTAAGGAACACTGAGTAAGATGTAAGTTCTCATCTCCCTTGTGTCCTTATAGGACTAATCAAAGGAAGCTCAAAAACAACTACTCTCTTATTTTTAACACATAGAATCATGATATGAAATATCAAAACAAAACTATTTCATCTGACATGTCTAGTACGTCTGTCCACGTCCTCTATTGTTACTAGAAAATTGCCTCCTTTGTGAGCCTTGTTGACTCTGCCCCTGGGGTTGAGTCATCATTGAATTCCTATCTGGGCAATCCTTTGCCAAATGTCCCAGTTGTCTACATTGATAACAGATCCTAGGTGCAAAATGCATGTGAGATCCAATCACCGATGTTGATGCTATGTCAGAGGATCTACTTGGAACATTACTATGATCCCTACCCCTACTTGACATCCATTGTGTCTGGGCATGGAATCTCGATGATGCTGCCGATGCAGAAAATCTCGACTTCTTAAAACTTTCAGACCTTTGTCCTTGAGACTGAGTGTATACCTTCTTACCACTGGTCTGTCGTTTCTTGATTTCAGACCTTTCTATCCTCCTTATCGACTCCACAAAAGTGGCAAACCTCTCCCTATTCTCTAAAGCAGACACATGAGTGGTTAGTTCAGCGTTCAACCCCTTCTCAAAATGCCGAATTCTTTCCTCATCATTAACTGACATTTGTGGACAAAACCACAACAACTCCATGAACTTAGCTTCATACTCGCTAACGTTCATCTGTCCTTATTTGATCCTCTCAAATTGAGAGATCTTCTCGTCTAGATACGTTTTAGGGAAGTATCTACTGACGAACTCTCATCGGAATACCTCCCATCCAATTTCTTCACCTGGTCTCTTATCTTCCCCTATCATCCACCAATGACCAACACTCCCTTTTAGGAGGTACACAACATGTCTTACATTTTTAGCTTCAGGAATATCAAGGATCCTGAAAGCCTTTTCCAACTCTGTCAGCCACAAATCAACATCTGTTGGATCAAATGTACCAGCATAATCTATGGCTCCCACCCGGGGAAGTCTGTCAAAAGTCTTGTCGGCTCCATAACCCTCATGGTGGGCTGGTGCCCTAGGTGCAGGTGGTGGCTTCTTGTCTGCCATATGTGTCATGGCTGTCAGGAATTTCTCAAATAGAGCATGGAGGGTTGGGTTTTCTATCACAGTTGGGTCAATCTGGGGCTGTTCAGGTACAAGCCCTTCCCTATTCTGGTCTCTTGCACCTCCTCCTGGTGTAGCAGCGCTGCCCTCAGCAACATGTTCTTCATGTGGTCCAGACATCTTCAAGTTCTTCTTCTCCTATGTGAGTAGAAGATACTATTAGATAAACTGGAAGACACGTGGAACAGACTCAACAACCTTAGACCTATGTCTCTGTAGACTCAGTGAACCTAGAGCTCTGATACCACTTAATTGTGGGATACAACTCATAAAAACATAATTAACTAATGTGGAAGTGTTCACTAAGCAGCGGATTACTGAAAATCACTAAAAATTAAAACCTTTTTACCAAGAGGTACATCAAATGAAAACTTTCTCACATAGAATAAAAGTAACATATTTACATTCTGGTTTAAAGGTACATGTCCTACATCATCTCTTTTTGAAAATTACAAGCATCAACTGCTCTTGTTAAACTAAACACAAGTAGTGTAAAATCTCGAGGTACTGGGCCAAAATCTTGAAATCACTAACTACTACTCCGAGGACCTGAGACTACAGAGACGACACATAGGACTCTATCTAAATCTATACAAGGCATGATAGCCAGTGTGTCCACTTGAGACTTCACTACTGTCCCTACTGTTGTTGTTGCTGTCCTTCTCCTATTGAAGGATTCCTTCCTCCTCGTCTGCGTCCACCTTAAAATGTAATTCCCACGGGGGTTAGACAATTGTAAATTGCCCCAGTGAGAGATATAACTCTCCACCAGTGACATTATTATTGTAGCTTAAGAAGATAAATATGAATAGAGGAATCATATTTAATTGACAACAGTTAATTCAATGTCTAACAGATTAGAATATTATTCTTATCTAAAAACATTGCAGATATAACTTGAAAGAGAAACATGTCACTTATCCATCAAGGAATATGAAGAACATGTATAACATTTGTTCACTACAGAATCATTACCACATCATTAACTCTCTTTAGGGTTATATCATATATGTAATGCCTGGCATTGTCATTGTGAAGTTATGGCATGTAGCCATACTCTTTTCACAAAGTGTTGGGAACTTAATCCCTCAACTCACCAAGTACATTTCCACTTCTTAACAAGTTCATCATCTTGATTATAGCATCCAGGTATTTGAACCCATATCTCATCAAAGGATACTTATTACCACTTATTAGGTAACTTAATACCTTCAGATCATCTGATCAAGGATATCATGATTCTTTCTACACAATGTATTGCACATAGTACACAAAGCTCAATGATTCTTACTACACAAAGCATATGAAGGTTTATAAAGCCTATAAAACATTTTCAATAAACAAAGCATCCTAGCCCATACCTGGCTATACTCCTCATCTTATCATCCCTGCATGATTAGTATTCATGATAACAATTATAATGCTTTCATATCAGTATCATACAACACTAAGTAATACCACTATTCCCTCTTTAGGGTTCAAGATTTCTTTTTCACATTAGTACCATACAACACTAAGTAATACCAATGCTCCCTCTTTAGGGTTCATGGTATCTCTTTTATATCAACACCCATCATTAAGGTTTTCCATAAATAACCACTTGAGTTATTAAGATCATATTATTAATGATCAACCCTATTCCATTTTTTATCACAGCTAGAAGCCAAAATAGATATCATAAGTATTCAATCATACTTATATATCTTCATCATTCATCATTGAATGTATTATCAACACAAAGTATGAGTTTCTCTCTCATCCTTATCAGAATATGATTGTATCATAGTCTATTGATTTGGATTAACCTTTTCATAAGGCATGTTAGCCTACATTCATCAAGGTGCATTACATCTCAATGTAACAATTAACATGACACATTTCATGTGTCATCCATTCCAATTATAATGGACTTATAACATATCAAGGTATATCATAATTGGGGTGTTGGATGTGATATCTATCATGTCTTGATGTATCACTTCCCTCAACACCTTCATCTTACTTGAGTTCATCCACTTAGCTTGTATTAGGGTATTCCCCATCCTAATACTTTATGCACTAGATCATCACATTCATCCCACAATGTATTGGTCATAGTTCATCTATTTAGAAAATTACAACCATTGCCAATGCTATGGACTCACCCTTGAGTCAGGAACTATTAATGTAAGGATATCCATTATCAACCCCTCTAGGTGTTACATTTTTCAATACATGAATCACTATTCCATTAATAGGAATAGGATTTCCACAATTATAATTTGAGGTTCACTTAGCATCTCACATATATATATATATGGATGTCAACTAGGCTCACTCTTCGTTAGAGTTTCACATAACATCCTTATATATCAGGGTTTCACCTAGTATTATGTTAAATTAGGATTTCACAACATATCCACCAGTGATAGGACTTCACCTAGAATTAGTAGCACTACCCTATATTAGGGTTTCATGCACCTTTACCCCATTTTAAGGATTAAGGTTTACTATTCACATCCAAGTAGGGTTTCTCTTACCTCATACCCAAATTAGGGTTAGGATGTACAAATCTCATTAAAATAGGGACTCTTGCATTGTTACACTAAGTTAGGGTTACATCATCACCCTAGATTATGGTTTCATTGAGCTTTGCCCTTAAATTAAGGATTAAGGTTTATTGTTCGCATCCAAGTAGGGTTTCTCTTACCTCATACCCAAATTAGGGTTAGGATGTACAAATCCCATTAAATTAGGGCTTCTTGTATTGTTACACTAAGTTAGGTTTACATCATCACCCTAGATTATGGTTTCATTGAGCTTTGCCCTTAAATTAGGGTTTCACATAACCTTGCTCTAAATAAGGATCAAGGTACATCAATCTTTTCAATGAAGATTTCATGATCTCATATTATGGATCAAACCCTGATTACATGTTTATTCATAATGAGAGAATTAGGGCTTATTAAATAAGCCATCATCTCTTGAATTCTCTCTCCCTCTCATCCTCTCCAGGGTGTTAAATACTCCAAGATTGTACTAGGTCAATTCTTCAATTAAGTACACCTAGTTAGGGTTAACCTTCATAATCATCTTTGATCCATATTATTAATAATCAAGTAGCTATTTGACCTTTGATCATATTAGGTGTCCAAATAGTTTAACTAATTTGAACCTCAAAAGGTCTTAGTCACTTAGAACTCAAAGGGTCTTGGTCACTTAGACCTCAAGTGGTCTTGACCAATTATGTTCAAATGATTTTGAAACTGTTTCCCAAAGTTAGTTCTTGAAACCGTTTAGACAACACATCTTGAAACTGAATGAACTTGAGGCTCCAAACAGTTTGAGACCGTTTGGTCTCAAACGGTCTTTAGACTGTTTGGTCCCAATCGGTCTTGAGACCGTTTGGACTCAAACCGTCTTGAGACTATTTGGTCTAAACCCTCTCAAACCGAATGGACCAAAAAAGGGACATCAACACTTAATCGATTCAAGGTTCCAATCCATGAACCAACTATCAATTGGACCACTAAAGTATTCATCAATTGAACCACTGAATCACCATTCAATTAAGCCTTCAATTTAGGGTTTTGAACCCAATTGGACTAGGGTTGATAATCAAGAAACCATCACTTAGAGATTTAGAACTGAGGAACCATCAATGGTTGACATTGTGGAACCAATTCAATTGAAATCAATGAACCATCATCATTATATGATATGACCTGACCTCAAACGGTCTTGAATGACCCCCAAACTGTCTTGAGGTCGTTTGCATGATCTCCAAATGGTCTTGAGACCGTTTTCCCATTTTATCATCAAAATCCATAACATCCAATTAGGGTTTGGATCATTGGATTGATTATCAAATCAACAATTGATTGCATTTCAATTTGGTATCTTTAGATTTTCAAATACCCAACCATACTCAACCCTAGACCTCCAAACGGTCTTGGGTGACCCTCAAACGGTCTTGAGACTATTTGGGTGATTCCCAAATGGTTTTGAAACCGTTTGGGTCAATCAACCCAAAACATCAACTCAATCAATTGCAAAATCAGCACTTAGCCGATTAGGGTTTCTATTTGAAAGTTTGTCCATATGTTGAGTTAATCAATTGGAGCCATTGTATCATCATTCAACACATACTAGGGTTCAAACCTCAAAAGGTCAACCCATCCAAACAGTCAACACCCTCATGCGGTTTGGGACTCAAATTACCAAACAATTTTGAAACCGTTTGGACCATTTTATTAAAAATGTTTGCAAGAGATATTTGGGGATGTGTGTGATTACGATGATGTCATCATCACCAAGCTCCAAACTTGTGAAATCTCCTATGATTTCAATGGTGATTGCATCAATCAACCAAAATAAATTTCGGAAACGTAGAAAGGATCACCAATTGATAAGGAATTGAATGCAATATTAAAAGCAAGGGTTCAAGTTATAAAATCCACCTCCAATTGAGCTCCAAAGCTTCAAGATCACGTCAAAAATGGTGGATTCAACTCCTTTCACTATTCCAAGGGTCGTCCTGAAGCTTTGAGTGAAAAGAATTGGTTAGAATTGAAGAGGGGATCGAGTTGTGAAGAATTCATGCATTGATTTTCGATTTTCATCATGGATTCAAGGTGAAAGGAGGTCAAGAAGCTTACCAACAGGTTGGGGGTCGTCCTCCTGATCCTCCAAAGCTCCTTGGTCATTTTCCAACCAAGGGAAAAGAAATGGAAATGAAAAAAACCTTGGTTTGGCTTGCAAAGGGTACTTTTAATTCCAAAATTGTTGTCACCAATTCCCCCTTGGTTTCTTGAATGCAAAGGCTTCTCTATCCCCACTGAGCTCCCTTCCATTATCCATGAATTAAGGGAAAAGAAATTAAGCACCTTAACCCTTATAATAGTAATATCCATTTTTGAGTGGAAATTCTTTTTCTTATAATAAGGTGAGTGGAATTTTCACCTCCTTAGGATATTTCGTGGTCCTTGCAAAGATCAAGGGCGTCCACACACATATGATTCCAAACATTTTAATTTTGGTTGAAGCCCCTTTAATTAATACATTTATTTTTGCACTAAATTGAATTAGGGTTTCACTTAGGATTAAATCTTCATTATTTTAATATCAAGATTCTCTCTAATGCAACTTAATTCAAATGAGGCACCCCTCTCATTTTATTTGCTCTACATGATGCAAAGAAAAATTAGGGACCTTATTGAAGAGGTAATTTGCATAATGAACCCTAGGTTTTGGGTAAATTACACATTACACCAAAACTGGGTTTTAATGCACAAACATTGCTTTATCAGCTCTTTCTTGGTACTCAGGCTACCACAAGCCATACCTCTTCATCATATTCATTCTCATGATGCTTTAACATATGACGAACATATTATCATGTACAATTTGCAATTTAACCCCTCAACTTGGGTAATTTGCACTTTAGTCCAGATCAAGTAAAACATTATTTCAACATTATTCAAAAAGGACTAAAATTGAAATATAAGTTCCTCTTGAGCCCTAGTTACTTTTCACAAGGTAAGATTAAGCATCTACTCAACCTTATTAGGCAAATCATCTAGGGTTAACACATAACCCAGGTCAGGGATGTTACAAGATGTCTTCTCAGGTTCGGTGCCTACAAGTCCCAAAATTGGCTAGTTCAACAACTTTATCTATGAAAATGTATACATTACTAAAAGATAAGGATCTGGGGTTATTTTGTGCATATTAAGTCTATAATGACACAAAATCATAAATACATTCTTAGCATAAATGCCAGAATTTGGGTGTTATCACTTCCTTCTACATGGAGGAGTGATCAAAAAATTTATGGGAAACATATTCTTAGAGAATGAGAACAACAAAAACAATAATTGTGATTTGATCTCAAAAAGTAACTTGTTTATTCAAAGTTATCTAATGATGTGATCAAGCTGTATGGAGAGTTTTTGTGGAAATATAAAAACTCTCCAAAAGGAAGTCCATTTGGTGCCTTGGGGAACTCTTAAATTACAAATATTGTAATAGATAATACCAGCTAGACACCAAACTTGATTGGAACAAAATCTATCTATTTAATGAGGAGTACGTAGAGTCCACAGTATAAAGTCATGTTATCAACTTCAAAAAATTGCTAACTGGAAATTATAAAAATGAAATAGGAAATGAATGATTTGAAGGATTTGATTTGAGATTCCATTATATCTTCACCTAGTGCATATATGTTAAAGTATAATATTAGATCTTTAGATGAATATTTTCTTGAAAAAATCAATTAAAATGTTTATTAAATGGGCACTATAATCACTTGTATTTTTAGGAAATCATTCTCTCATGAAATTTACAAGGGGAAATAAAAGTTTATATTATCTTTAGGTTATCTTAGGATCATTTTATAATGAGACTTCTGTCTCCATCAGATTCTTTGTCCATTGAAGTTTGAAGAAGAATATCTCGTGGAATCTAGCACTTCACAAATTGAAAATTTGATTTTTTTAAAGAAGTTATCACATAATTCCTTAGTTTACTATATCAAGTTTAGGGTATTTGAATACTTAGTTTCTCATATATATTACAAATAAGTCAAACTAATTACAAGACTTAATGATTAATCATTATGACTTACATAAAATATTAAAAAAGAACACGTTCCATATAATTGATCTTTGAGTATTCCTAGAGTTCAACTCCAATTTTGGTCTTGCAATTTGTGGCAAATATAGACTGTGTGATGATATGAAACATGTTCAATATATTTCTTAGGAATATTTAATGGAATGGTACATTCTTGAACAAATATACATTATTTTTATGTTTATGCATATGTTATTATCATGTTATAAACAAAGTTTGTACTATCAAACCAAACAAAATAAAATTAAAACAAAATTATAAATGTTGTCCATGTCTGCCAAATTCCATAAAATAACATTGTTATTTTAATAGTTTAAAGATACTAGACAACCTCAGTTGGTTGAAGGTTCAAATTAAGTTTTCACATCATCATCATCATCATCATCAACAACAACTAAGCCTCAATCCCAACTATGTTGGGGTTGGCTACATGGATCCTTCTTTTCCATCCAGCTCCATCATGGGTCATATTCTAGTTGAGTTGTAGAGATTGAAAATCTCTCTTTATAAGCTCTTCCCATGTTAATTTAGGCCTTCCTCTTCTTCTATTAATTGTACTTGCCTCAATAATATTGCTTCGTATAGGTGCATTAGTCGGTCTACATTGCACATGTCCATACCATCTGAGTCGTCCCTCGCACAACTTGTCCCCAATGCTCGCTATCCCTACTTTATTCCTGATATAGTCATTTATCAAGCGATCTTTTCTTGTATTCCCACACATCCATCTCAACATACGCATTTCAGCCATGTTCATCTTGTTGAGTCCTTGTTTCTTCACCGCCCAACATTTACTCCCAAAGAGCATGACTGGTTGTATAGTAGTTTTATAAAACTTAATTTTAGTCTGAGAGGGATCTTCCGATCACATAATACTCTAGTTAACTCCTCCATTTCAACCATCCTGTAGTGATCCTATGACAACCGTCATTTTGGACATCTCCATTTGTTTGAATGATAGAACCCAAGTAAAAAAAATTATCACATTTTGGTATATCTACTCCATCCAACTTGGCTCCACTATTCACATTGTGAGATTGGCTGATATTGCAATGCATAAACTCAGTTTTTCTCTTACTAATCATCAATCCATTTCATTCCAATGCCTTTCTCCAAAGTTCAACTTTATCATTCAAACCATCTTTAGTTCTGTCAATCAATACAATATCACCAGTAAATAACATACACCAAGGAACATCATCCAGAACATTCATTGTCAATTCATCCATAACAAGAATGAAAGTTATGGGCTGAGTGTGGATCCTTGGTGTACCCCAACTGTGATGGGAAAAGTTTGTGTCTCACCTCTAGGAATCTTCACACTTGCGGTAGAGCTACCATACATGTCTTTATCTAAGTCAATGTATTGGATTGGCACATCCTTTTTCCTCAAAACCATCCATAACACTTCTCTGGGTACTCGATCATAAGTGTAACATCCTTGACCTAGGTTATGCTTTAAACCTAAGTGTTTTAATAAATAAATATGATTATATGCTTAATATTATCTTTTGAAAAGTAATTAAGGCTCCTGAGGAACTTATGTTTCAATTTTGGTCCTGTTTGAACAATGTTGAAGCAATGTTTGCTTATTTTGGACTAAAGTGCAAATTACCCAAGTTAAGGGGCTAACTTACAAATGTTACATAATAATATGTTCCTCTGATGTTGATACATCATAAGAATGAATATGATGTAGTGGTATGGTTTCCACAAGCCTGGACACCAAGATAGAGCTTGTTGGACAATGTTTGTGCGTTAAACCTAGTTTTGGTGTAAAGTGCAATTTACCCAAAACCTAAGGTTCAATATGAAAATTACCACTTCAATAAGGTACCTAATGTTTCTTGACATCATTTAGAGCAAATAAAATGAGAGGGGCGCCTCATTTGAATTAAGTTGGAGGAGAGAGAATCTTGATATTAAAATAATCAAGATTTAAGCCTAATTGGAACCCTAATTCAATTTAATGCAAAAATAAATAAAATAATTGAAGGGGCCTTCAACCAAAATTAAAATGGTTGGATTAATATGTGTGTGGAAGATCTTAAACCTTGCAAAGGCCCGAGCATATCCTAAGGAGGTTAAATTCCACTCACCATTATTATAAGAAAAAGAAATTCCACTAAAAAATGGATATTAATATTATAAGGGTTAAGGTGCTTAATTTCTTTTCCCTTTATTCTTGGATAATGAAGAGGTTTTGCAAGAACATGAATATGGATTTGTGGCCAAGAAATGGAGGGGGTTTGGCATAAATTATTTTGGGAATTAAAGGAAATAATCCCATTTCTCTCTCCTTGGTATTTCCTTATACATATCCCTTTTTCCACTCACTTAAGGACTTCTTTTCAGATTTCCTTTCTTTCTTTGCCTTGGTTGACCCCAAGAGAAGCTCAGGAATAGGAGGAGGACGACCCCAACCTATTGTTAAGGTTCTTGACCTCTTTTCCCCTTGATTCCATGGTGGAAATTGAAAGTAAATCATTGATTTCTTCTTAATTCGATCTCCTATTCAACCCTAGCCAAAAATTTCAACCAAAAGCTTGAGGACGAGCCTAGGGGGAGTTGCAAGAGCTTCATCCACCATTGTTGCCGTGATCTTGGAGCTTTGGAGCTCAATTGGAGGCAGGTTTTATAACTTGAACCCTTAATATTGCTATTTCAATTAATTCCTTATCACTTGGTGATCCTTTTTACATTCCCGAAATTGGTTTTGGTTGATTGATGCAATCACCATGGAAACCACAGAAGGTTTCGTGAGTTCAGAGCTTGAAGATGATAAGCACACACCTCTCCAAAATATCCAAGGCAAACGGTTTACTTTTGTTGCTCAAACAGTTTCCCAAACCATTTGGGAGCAAACGGTTTCAAACCGTTTAGAAGCAAACGGTTTCACCAAACCACATGAGACCAAACGGTTTCAGACCGTTTGGTGGTTTGACCAGGGTTGACCATTTGGAGATCTGATCTATGTTAATGACCCATAAATTATGACTGATTATTTCTAATTGGTTCATGAGTTGAAGGTCCATCAATCACCAAAACCCTAATCGTGTTAAGGGCTGATTTGTAATTTGATTAAGTTGGAAACTTCGGTTGACTGACCCGAACGGTTTTAAAACCATTTGGGGATCACCCAAGCGGTCACAAGACCGTTTGGTGGTCACCCAAGACCATTTGGTGGTCTAGGGTGGAGTATGGTTAAGTGTTTGAAGATCTAAAGATATGGTATGAACCCTAATCGGCTAAGTGCTGATTTTGCAAGTGATTGAGATGATGTTTTGGGTTGATTGACCCAAACGGTTTCAAAACCATTTGGGGATCACCCAAGACCGTTTTGAGGTATAGGGTTAAGTATGGTTGAGAAATTGAAGGTCCAAAGATATTAGGTTGATGTACAATCAATTGCTATTTTGGTGACCAATCCTAGGATCCAAACCTTAATTGAATGACATGGTTAATGATGATGTGATGGGAAAACGGTCTCAAGACCGTTTGGTGGTCATCCAAACGATCCCAAGACCGTTTGGGGGTCACCCAAGACCGTTTGGAGGTCTAGGGTTGACTATGGTTAGGTGTTTGAATATCTAAAGATACTAAGTTGAAGTGCAATCAAATACTGGTTTGGTGATCAATCCAATGATCCAAACCCTAATTGAATGACTTAGATTTGCGCGATGAGATGGGAAAATGGTATCAAGACCATTTGGAGGTCATCCAAATGACCTCAAGACCGTTTGGGGTCAGGTCATCTTCAATTTGGATGATGGTCCAATAGTTTTAAAGTAACTAGTTACACATTGGTTAATGTTTAAGGATCATCGATTCCAAACCCTAATCCAATTGATTCAAACCCTAATTGATGACCAATTGAGGGTCAATTGAGAGTCAAATCATTTGAAGGATGATCTACTTAACTCAATCAAAGTATGGTGATAGGTCTAATTGATGATTAGTTACATGAATACAATGGTTGATGGAATCAACATTGAGAACCCTAAACCGATTGGAGTAGTTGAGACCATCTTTGGTCCATGCAATTTTTAGGAGGTTTGGACCAAACGGTCTCAAGACCGTTTGAGTCCAAACGGCCTCAAGACCATTTGGTCCCAAACAGTCTCAAGACCGTTTTGTACCAAACGATCCCAAACCGGTTGAGTTCATGCGGTTTCAAAAAGGTACTTTAGCAAACGATCATGAAGGTTACTTTTACCAAATGATTTCAAACCGTTTGAACTTTGAAAGACCAAGACCGTTTGGGGCCCAAGTAATCAAAATTGTTTGAGGATCAATATGGTTAATCCTTTTCGATACATAATGTAATTGAGGACTCAATTAGTTAATCAACTTGGATACCTATTGTAATAGAAGATCCAGTTGGTCAATTCATTTGGATACCTGGTGTAATGGAAGTCCAATGTGATTTAATCTCTTGAGAATTAAGATGATGAATGATCCATTCATCCAATGATGATTATTAAGGCTAGGTACAAAGGTTGAAACCCTAAAGTACCTATATGATCAATACCTTTAGATTAATTAAACCTAAAAGGTTATGAGAGTAATGTCTTAGTACACTATGTTAACCATAGTTGTATGTACTTGATTGAAGGGTTGATGTGACCTAATCAAGTTGGGAGAAAGATAGAGAGGAATTCATATATGAGTATTGATCATGAGATTATTAGGTTATGATCCTTAATAAAGAGATCATGAAACCCTAATCCAGAAGGTTAATGAATCTTAACCCTAGTTTAGGGTAACATAATGTAAAACCCCAATTATGGGAATAAAGAGTGAAACCCTAATTGGGATGAGTATCCCCATTGATAGGAAAGGGGAAACCATAATTGATGGTGATGCCACGAGAAACCCTAATTGATGGTGATGCCATGAGAAACCATAATTGAGGGTGATGTCATGAGAAACCCTAGTTCGGATGAATAGTAAGTGAAACCCCAAAGCCCTAATAAAGGGTAAAGGTAGGTGAAATTCTAAATGGAGTTATAATATTTAAAGCCCTAACCTTGAGCAATATGAGGACAAACCAGAACCCTGATAATAAAGCAGAGGATGAAACCTTATAAAGGTGAAATACCGTAAAGGATTGAGCATAGGCAACCTTATTGTAGGCAATGCCTTAACCTAAAATGAGTCCATATCATTAAAGGTAGTTGGACCATTCTTGTGTGTACCCTATGCACTTCATGATGAGAGTGATAGGTCAATGGATGAAAGTATTAAGATGGGAAGTGCCTTAATACAAGATAAGCTAATAACTCAAGGAAGATAGAGGTGATGAAGAAAGTGATATACCTTGATGCAATTCAAATGCAATCTATTTGAGTAAGAAATATATGAAGTGTGTTATGTAAATTGTTACAATAAAATGTAATGAGTTTGATATACCTTGAAAAGCATAGGCTAATATAGCTAGAGAATAAGTGTAAACCAAACTAATGAGTATGATGTAATCATACCATGATAAGGATGAGGAATGAACGCATACCTTATACTGAGAATCATTTAATGATAAATGTTAAGAGTAATGAACATGCCTAAATTCTAAAGATGTGTAATGGCCTTATGAGCCATATGGTTAGATGTTGCCTAGTGAGAGGTGACAAGGTGTTTTATGGGCCTTATGAGCTATGAGGATGGTTGTTGCCTAGTGAGAGGTAACAAAATGTTTTAAAGGTTACACATGATTGACATAGTTCAATACCTGGAATAATATCACATGATTGATATAGTTCGATACCTGGAATGATAACACAAGATTGGTAATAACCCAATACCTGGAATAAAAACACAAGATTGGTTAAATCCCAATACCTGGAATGATGTCACAGGATTGACATTGTTCAATAGATGGAATGATAACACAGGATTGGTAATAACCCAGTACCTGGAATAATAACACATTATTGGTTAAATGCCAATACCTGGAATAATGTCATACGATTGACATAGTTCAATACTTGGAATGATAACACAGGATTGGTAATAACCCAATACCTGGAATAATAACACAGGATTGGTTAAATCCCAATACCTGGAATAATGTCACAGGATTGGCATAGTTCAAACCCTAGAATAATAACACAAGATTGGTAATAACCCAATACCTGGAATAATAACACATGATTGATAATAACCCAATACCTGGAATAATAACACATGATTGGTAATAACCCAATACCTAGAATAGTTGGACAAGATTGACATAGTTCAATACTTGGAATGGTTACACACGATTGACATAGTTAAATACTTGAAATGGTTACATAAGATTGACATAGTTCAATACTTAGAATGGTTACACAGGATTGACATAGTTCAATACTTGGAATGGATACACAAGAATAATACAAGTGTAATGCTTGTACTAGTTGAACAAGATTGGTGTAATCCAATGCCTAAAATATTTATAAAGGATTGGTATAGACCAATACCTGAATAAGACATGATGATGTACACTCTCATGTCCAATATAACCAAAAATCTATTTAGTAGATTGGCCAAGGCCAATAAGTTGAATTAAGAATGTCTCATGGGTGACATATCAAGATAATGAGTGTCACAAGAGAAGTTTGACATGATGGTATGATACGAAGGATAAATGATATACATGTTCTTCCTATTCCTTATTAAGTGAATAGTTGATCTATTATTCTATCATAAATAGTTATAATGCTTTAATATGAGAATGCTTTAAACTGCATATCCTCTGTCTAGTTTTATATATTTAATTGTAATAATGATGTTTTGGCGGAGAGTTATATCTCCCACTGGGACAATTTACAATTGTCTCACCCCTGTGGGATCCAATGTTTTTAGGTGGACATGGACAAGGAGGTAGGAAAACTTTAGCAGAGAAAGAACAGCAGCAGCATCAGGGACAACAATAATATCTCAGGTGGAGATACTGCCTATCTAGTCTTATAGTTAGAAAGTCCTATTTGTCATCTTTGTACTCTCAGGTCCTCGGAGTCAGTAGTCAGTGTTTTTATTTAATCGATCTGAGATTTTGGCTTGATGCCTCGAGGTTTTTATGTTGTATGTATATAATGTTGAATAGGATAGCTGATGTTGTAATCCTCGAGAAGAGATAGTATAGGTTGTGTACTTATGGAACAGAATGTAAATATTATACTTTAGATCTTGATGAAAAAAATTCCTATGTGTAGATCTCTTTGCAAAAAGTTTTAATTTTTAGTGATTTTTAGCAATCCACTGCAAATGATTCTCTTCCGCTTAGTTAATCTCGTGTTTTATAAGTTGGATGCCACAATTTAGTGGTATCAGAGCCCTAGGTTCACTGAGCCTACAGAGACATAGGACTAAGGTATCAAGTCTGTTCTAAGTGTACCTCAGTATATCTTATAGTGTCTTCTGCTTATGCAGAAGAAGATATATAACTTAAGATGTCTGAAGGATGTGAAGAATACCTTGTTGAGAGCAATGTTGCTGCACTAGTTGGAGGTGCAAGGGATCAGGCAAGGGAGGAACCAATGCCTGAAAATCCCCATGTTGATGAAGTCATGAGAGGAAACCCAGATATTCATAATCTTTTTGGGAAGCTCATGACCACACTAAGGTATATGGCAGATCGGATGCTAACATCAACACCCAGAGCACCAACTCCCAATGAGGGATATGGGTCTGGTAAGACCTTTGAACGACTACGTCATGTCGGAGCCATTGAATATGCTGGAACATCAGATCCAGCAGATGTTGATCTCTGGCTCCCTGAGTTAGAAAAAGCCTTTAAGATCCTTAGTATCCTAGAGGCTGACAAAGTTAAACATGCAGTGTACCTTTTGAAAGGTAGTGCTGGACACTGGTGGGCTATAGAAGAAATAAAAAGGAATGATGAAGAGGTTGGCTGGGAGGAATTCCGTCGAGAATTCGTCAATAAGTATTTTCCAAAGACTTATTTAGATGAAAAGATCTCACAGTTTGAGAAAATATGATAGGGAGCCATGTCAATAAGTGAATATGAGGTTAAGTTCATGGAACTTTTATGATTTTGCCCCCAGATGGATGCTACTGAGGAGGAAAAGATTCGACATTTTGAGAAAGGATTGAATGCTGAGATGTCCATTCTGGCATCTACCCTAGAAAGTAGGGAGAGGTTTGCCACATTTGTGGAGTCTATACAGAGGATAGAAAGATCTATGATAAAGAAACATGAGACAAACCTCAAAAGAAAGTCTACACAGTCACAAGGACTAATGAGTAGTGGCAGCAGACAACCAAAATCTTCACCAGTCCAACCACAATATAGTGCACATATGCAGGTGTCATCAAGTTCGGGTCGAGCTTTTCATAAATGTGGACAACTAGGACATTTTAGACAACAATGTCCAAGGAGAAATAGTGAAATGACCCAGCAGTCAAGGCATAATCTGTAAAACCCACAAGGACCTCAGTCCAGTGGAGCATATGATAGAGGACAAAGACAAGTGTCACAATTTAGTCCATCTACTTCTGGTAGTAAAGGACAAAGGAAATAAAAAATAACAACTAAGTCCATGTTCTGGGTTAGATAAGATGCTAATTATCTTGTAAAAGGTAGACTTGCCAAGATAGAACTTTCTATTTTGAGTTACCTTCTATTTCCTACTATAAGAAAAGTAGTTGTTGTTTAGTTCATCTGTATAATCCTTTTAGGATATGAGGAAGAGATAGTAGTATGAAATTTGTGTTCAATTTAATATTCTTTTATATTTTTTGAAGTTTCTCTTTCTCCATCAAGAAAGGGAAGAGACGAAAAAGGAACTCAAAAGAAATCTGAGATATTAAATATACTAAATCTTAAGAGATGAAAATCATAAAATAAAGTAAGTGAATACTACTTGATCTTAGTATTTATATACCCTGGCCAGGTATACAACTATTGATGATAAAGTGAGTATGGAAACTCTTAGATTGCTATCTTTTTGATTGCCTTGATCAAGCAGTCATTCCGATACAATCTAATGAGTATCATGAAATAAGAAGTATGGAATGAATAAATGTGTCCTATCCTAAGCATAAGAAAGAGAAATCTGAGATAACCTCAGATGATCATGGTTGTATGAGGAATTAAAAGTATACTCCTCATAAGATAAGAATGAAAATAAGGGAGATGAATCTTATCCAATAAAGTTGTAAGTATTATAAAGATCCCTTCCATGATGTGGGAATGGAAAATGTGATGAGACCCTAATATGATCATAAACATGTTAGATAATAATAAGGAAAAGAATAATGTTATGTGATCATCCTTATAGATTCCTGAGCTTAGGTCAAGGAACTTAGGATGAGATGAAGAGTAAATGGTTCATGAATAGTTGAAAACATAGGAATAAATACGAGGAATATGAATCCTTGTTTTCTTTCGTTTCAAGGACATGGCAATCAAGTGGGTCATAGGACACTTGATGTGCATAATACATAGATGTTTATGTGATGGATACTTAGAAAGGTATCTATTTATCTTGGGCTTTGGCTCCAAGATGAAGATATATGTAATAAGTAATGTTCCAAGATGAAAGGAAGATAAAGATATCATGTGTCTTCAACACATGTGATAGGTACCAAGGTAAGAAATCCTGGTATCTAAAGATATATCAGATGATTCATGTTGACTACTTGGAATGGTCAACCATGAAATCAAATTAAATATGTAAAATAATATGAACATCACATGTTAGGGGTTTATGTTTTTCATAAACATAACAATTGAAGATATCCTTGAGAAAAGTTCTTGGTTGATATGTAACCTCTTCTTATGGTAAGAAAATGCACAACTAATGAGATAGTTAGTGCATGTAATAAGGAAAGCTTGTGCTGTGTCATCAGGTAAGGTGACATAATTAAAGCATAAAAATACTTATAGTCCCAAGTGAATGACAAAATATAATGGTGAATCTTGTATGAGAAAGGCTGAATTAATTACGGAACATGGGAGTATATGTTCCATGTGAATCATTCCATGATAAACTTGTATGTAATAAATTTGTATTGATAAAAACTCTACGGTGTCTCCATAATAATGAGGTGCTATGTGAGTACATGATGATATGATGCATGAATAATAACTATTTTCCTTTATCTGGGATTTCGGGGACAAAATCCTTATGAGGGGTGCATGATTTGTAACATCCCTGACTTGGGTTATGCTTTAACCCTAGGTGTTTTAATAAAGAAAGATGATCATATGCTTAATCTTATCTTGTGAAAAGTAATTAGGGCTCCTGAGGAACTTATGTTTCAATTTTGGTCCTGTTTGAACAATGTTGAAGCAATGTTTGCTTATTTTGGACTAAAGTGCAAATTACCCAAGTTAAGGGGCTACCTTACAAATTTTACATAATAATATGTTCCTCTGATGTTGAGACATCATAAGAATGAATATGATGTAGTGGTATGGTTTCCACAAACCTGGACACCAAGATAGAGCTTGTTGGACAATGTTTGTGCATTAAAACCTAGTTTTGGTGTAAAGTGTAATTTACCCAAAACCTAAGGTTCAATATGCAAATTACCACTTCAATAAGGTCCCTAATGTTTCTTGACATCATTTATAGCAAATAAAATGAGAGGGGATCCTCATTTGAATTAAGTTGGAGGAGAGAGAATCTTGATATTAAAATAATCAAGATTTAAGCCTAATTGGAACCCTAATTCAATTTAATGCAAAAATAAATAAAATAATTGAAGGGGCCTTCAACCAAAATTAAAATGGTTGGATTCATATGTGTGTGGACGAGTTTAAGACTTGCAAAGTCACGAGCATATCCTAAGGAGGTGAAATTCCACTCACCATTATTATAAGAAAAAGAAATTCCACTAAAACATGGATATTAATATTATAAGGGTTAAAGTGCTTAATTTCTTTTTCCTTTATTCTTGGATAATGAAGCAGTTTTGCAAAAACATGAAGATGGCTTCGTGGCCAAGAAATGGAGGGGGTTTGGTGGAAATTATTTTGGGAATTAAAGGAAATAATCCCACTTTCTCTCTCCTTGGGATTTCCTTCTACATATCCCTTTTTCCACTCACTTAAGGACTTCTTTTCGGATTTCATTTCTTTCTTTACCTTGGCCAACTCAAGAGAAGCTCAGGAACAGGAGGAGGACGACCCCAACCTGTTGGTAAGGTTCTTGACCTCTTTTCCCCTTGATTCCATGGTGGAAATTGAAAGTAAATCATTGATTTCTTCTTAATTCGATCTCCTCTTCAACCCTAGACAAACTTTTCAACCAAAAGATTGAGGATGAGCCTAGGGGGAGTTGCAAGAGCTTCATCCACCATTGTTTCCTTGAGCTTGGAGCTCAATTGGAGGCCAGTTCTATAACTTGAAACCTTAATATTGTTATTTCAATTAATTCCTTATCACTTGGTGACCCTTTTTACATTCCTGAAATTTGTTTTGGTTGATTGATGCAATCACCATGGAAACCACAACAGATTTCGTGAGTTCAGAGATTGAAGATGATAAGCACACACCTCTCCGAAATATCCAAGGCAAACGGTTTCCCAAACCGTTTGGGAGCAAATGGTTTCAAACCGTTTAGAAACAAACTGTTTCACCAAACCGCATGAGACCAAATGGTTTCAGACCATTTGGTGGTGTTGACTAGGGTTGACCATTTGGAGATCTGTTGAAAATGATATAGGTTAATGACCCATCAATTATGATTGATTATTTCCAATTGGTTCATGATTTGAAGTTCCATCAATCACCAAAACCCTAATCGGGTTAAGTGCTGATTTGTAATTTGATTAAGTTGGAAACTTGGGTTGATTGACCCAAACGGTTTCAAAACCATTTGGGGATCACCCAAACAGTCTCAAGACCATTTGGGGGTCACCCAAGACCATTTGGAGGTCTAGGGTTGAGTATGGTTAAGTGTTTGAAGATCCAATGATATGGTATGAACACTACTACAGAAATAGCCTTTGGCATCGGTTGTGTAACCCCCTTTGGCGTCGGTTTCCGACCGACGCCTATGTGGGCGCCGCTAAAGGTCGAACGCTTTGGCGTCGGTTTTTTAACTGACGCCTATTTAACCTATAGGCGTCGGTCTTTTAGTAGATCACCGACGCCAAAAGGGTTTGCGCCACAGAAAATGGCGTCATCTAGGACACATTCGGCGTCGGTTATCTACTAAAAGACCGACGCAGAAAGTGTCCTAGATGACGCCATTTTCTATGGCGCGAACCCTTTTGGCGTCAGTTATCTACTAAAAGACCGATGCCTATAGGTTAAATAGGCGTCAGTTTGACACGAACAACCGACGCCATTTCCAGTACGGCTGTGGCCACATTAGGCGTCAGTGTTTTGCAAAAACCCGACGCTGTAGGTCTTTGCTGACGGTTTTCTGTAAATAACCGACGCCTATATCTATTTTTTTTTCATATCAGTTTGCAGGCCTGCTGTGGCTGGTCACCAGGATGAGAACCTACAGTTCAGTATTCTGAACTGCAGGTTTACGACATCCATTGATATCAGCTTACAAACAGGCCACAAACCTGCAAAATTCACAAAAAATAATTCACACAAGTAGATACATTCAGACATCAATTCAATTCTCACATTCACACATATAGAAACATTCAAATACATGTATTAACATTCAGAAATATTCATTTACAAAGTATCATTCATTATCGCTATCAACATCCCAATTATATCTTACAGTTGCCACTACTTGTATGGTTTTTGCCCATTCTTCTCTTATTTCATTTAATGCTTCCATCGTATATGGAGCATGTATATTTTTTAAGCGTTTACCTGTAGTGTTGTCAGTTTTAAACACCTGCAAAGAGAATGATGTATATATATAAGTAATAATATAAAAATAAGATTGATATATTTCATACTAACTAATGAGACTATATATAATACCTCATGTATGGTATCGATGTCCAATGCGGCATATCGGATAATCATTTGCATAAATCGCATCACATAGTATGCGCATGCCCAGCCATTGTCTTGTGTAGCGCACTATAAATTGAAACATACAAAACAATACAACTAAGCACAATTCACATCAATAATATATACATTGGAGTCGGGAACTTACTTGTACGTTCTGCCAATTTATTGGCTGGTTCTTTTTCCTTGGGGCCGTTCCTCCAGCCTTTTTGAATGCATCTAAACCCCTACATGTTAATATAACACAGTAAATTGCATAAGTAAATAGTAATGTAATAACAGATTTTAACATATACAAAAATGAAATATTTCTCACCAAAATAATGGCATTCTCATTACGTGTCCAATTTTAGTGTTTAATGTACTTCCTGCGGGATCTAGATAATAAACAGTGAACGTCCCGGGGACAATAACTAGTAACTCCCAATGTTTACCGCTAGAGGTAAAAAGTTAACAATTAATAACTCAAAATGCACAATAAAAATGGAATTTTCTTAAGTCCAAATTATAAATAAAGTAAACTTACTTGACATTGAATGGAGCTATTATTATCGTCTTCTTTTACTGACCAAAAATTGTAAAAGCATCTATACAGTATTGTTGAACAGTATCAGGGTCTTTAGCTACCATACTAATCAATGATGGAATCAAAAATCCCACAGGATCAAATGCAAATTGTTTGCAATGATCTTCGACTAAGTAGCTGCAAAACATGTATTACGTATGCATTAATATATAAGAAACCAGATCACCAGATCTTACACAAGGTATATGGATGTATAAACAATATCTCACCTTATCCATGTCTCTATCATTGATGTATTCAGCCAATCATACATAAACAGCTCAATAATATCTTGTATAAATAAAGAGCTATCGTATGATTGACCTGCATAATCTGCATCTAAAGAAACAATTATCGGGCAATGTATATTATGTGCCCGTAGCCAACATGCCATTCCCCTACAAGCAGGACCTAACGGGTATGTTAGGTCAGTTGGAACCCAAGTTGGTAATGCGGGAAGTGGAGGTGGAGGCCTAGGTGCTCCTGGTGTCTTCTTTTTAACCTGTATATATAATTTCAGATCAGTTGACATCATATATACACATTAACAGTCTAAATCAATGTAAATTTATCTTACAATTTCACTAGTGTAGACGACATCTGCTTTGGGCCACAATATGACCCCGCCTTCTGCCTCAGCAAGTGTATCAATATCCGGGTGGGGATATGGCAATGTAGCTTCCCTCCAATCGGGAAACACACGTAATGGGCCCACACAAACGTAGCCTTGTGGAATTGGAGTCCCGTGAAACCTTTCCCCAGGAAGGGATGGGTAAGCCTGCGCCTCTGCAACAACGTAGTCTTGCATTCTTAAGCGGCATGGCTTCAATGCCTACAAATTTACGTAAAGAATATTATACATATATACATATCATCTTGAAAACATAACAACTTGAAAAGACTAACTACAATATCATAAACAATACTTACAACAGACGTGTTAGGCGGTGGGTCTACAGGATTACTTCTAGTCTGTACATCAGGAGAAGAGTGGGTCACCATAGGCTGATTGGAAGCCTGAGATGCCTGCCACCGCAGCAATTCTTCCTTGACCTTCTCAGCAACTACATCGTTGACATTCTTAGCAACTATATCCTCGACTCTCTTATTCTCCTATACATGGATAAAAGAAACATTAGCTTCTTATTATTGAATTTCCTTTTACAGCAACATTCTAAAAAAAGTATAGGTTACCTCTTCTTATGTAAGTCCCACTCTGGGTTTGCACTGGGATGGCCCAAAGAATGCTTTGATGCCCACACCAGCGCCTGCACCCCTAACACGTCCAGGATGCTCTGGGTTACCCAGAGCAACTGTCAATTCATCCTGTGTGCCCTGAGGGATGAACGTGCCTTGTTTCCTCTGCTCGTGCAGCTCCCGCTAATCACCATCAACAGAAATTGGTAAGTTAACAAATAATCAATATTCAAACGATTGCTCTAAGAGTTGTATTTTACCATTTTCGCAGCCGCCTCAACAGTTACGGACTTCTTTATTTCACCCTTCTTGTTTTGCCTCCCAGCTATCCATATATCATGGCGAGGCATGGGTGTGGCAGACTCCTCAGTAGCAGCAGACTACTGAGTAGCCGCAGACTCCGCCTGTAGTCTTTGGCGAACGGTTGCATAGCCTTTTGGACCCATAGTGTGGTCATGCACATTCAGTGCACGCCTTGCTTTTTGTGCGTCACTGAGGGCCTAGTTAGTATGCACATTAATGATTTGGTTAGTAGCACTAAATGTTAATCTTGAATAGGTGAATACAATGTATATTAATTAAATTGGGAGAGACGCCTAATACCTTTAATTCTTCAGATTTTCTTGAAGCAACAAAATTGTCCCAATCTTCTTTGTCCAAGAAGTTCCATTGTTCAAGGGCTGACTTCTTCTTCTTATCACCCTCTTTTATGTATTCTCTGTTCAGATTTGTCCTATAATTCCTAAGCATCTTTCCAGCGCATTGCATCACACTTTTACGATGCAACTTCTCATCCAATGCAAACAGATTCTGTAAAATAGAAATGTTATTAACTAGTATCCAAAATAGAATTGCAAATAATAGAATTTGTAATCTACAAAATAGAATTGAAAATAATAATAACTCACGCATAAATCCTTCCATATCAAGTCTTTTTTCCCCTGAGGAACTTTATGCCAATTATCATACTTAACACCACAATGGCTCCGAGTGGTACACCCAAGATAGTTTACAAAATTATTGCGGTTCACTACAATTGCATTTCCTCCATTATCAAACTCCACAACCAATTTGGATCCACTGCCACTTAGTGCTATTAACTTCTTCAACAGAGTGATGCCCCTTTTCTTGTTAAGTGTTTGATGTTGCACATCAAGTTGCTCCAGTGCTTCAGTGGGTACATGTGCATCATCAACCTAAATTTTGACAAAAATAAACACACTGAATTAGCCCAATATAGAAATATAGTATATATGACATAACTAGAAGATAATGAATTTTATAGAAATACAAGATATGTTTTTAGAACTTACATTGGTATCCTCGTTATGCTCGTCATGGACAGCATGCTCATCATGGACTTCATGCTCATCATGGAAATCATGCTCATCATGGTCAGCCATCTGAAAATGTCATTAAAAAGGCAAACATTTAGCATTTGTATTAACTAGAAAAAGGCAAACATTTAGCATTTGTATTAACTAGAAAAAGGCAAACATTTAGCATTTGTATAAACATACATGTCTCTAAAATTGTGATCTTTTATCAATTAACAATCCTTCATTGTGATCTCTGCGCACATATAAGTCATCATTAGCTTTAATATTTTGTGGAGTTGGCAACCCAACTGAGAATGGACTGGAGTCATCATACTTATCATAGTACTTTTCTTCATCTATAGGATCTTCAATGAATTGTCTTTTACCATGAAGAACAACCGACCATTTATCATTCGCAGGATCATCGATATAGAATATTTGTTTTGCATGTGATGCCAATATGAATGGTTCACCCTTCTCGCCAATCTTTTCAAAGTTCAACAAAGTGAAACCCAATTCATCCACTATAACTCCTTTGGTGTTATCAACCCAATTACATTTAAAGAATGGAATTTTGAAATCTATGTAGTCAAACTCCCAAATGTCCTCAATGACACCGTAATATGACATTTTAGCTTCACGTGGACTCTTATCCTTTGCACTTGCAAAGTACATAGTCGACGCTTGAAGAGTGACCCCACTATTTTGGACGACACTCTTATCATATTGGCGCTTTGTGTAATATGTGAATCCATTAATGTCAAACCCTTCATAAGACATAACATTCGGTTTTGGTTTAAAGGCGAGACATTTGATAGTTTCTGTAATATCATTTGGTGTTTGAGATAGTTGATGTAAGACTTTATCTTCAAACCACTTAGTAAAAGTCTTATTATGCTCTCTAGCAAGCCACATTGAACTTGCTCGAGGATGTTGAAAAAGACTGTTGAAAAAGAAACAAAGTCTGGTAATTGCAAACCTTACATGCTTCGGCAATATAGATCGAATTGCCACAGGAAATATTTGTTGCATTAGAGTGTGACAATCATGAGATTTAAGACCTATCAACTTCAGATCTTTCATTGATACCAATCTACGGATGTTGGATGAGAAACCATGTGGCACCTTAACATTTACCAAGCATTCACAAAAAGTTTTCTTCTCCTTTCTAGACAACGTGTAACAAGAGGGAGGTAAGTATGTTCTTTTACTACCCATTTCACGTAATTCTGTTAATTCTGACCTTATTCCCATTTCACGTAGGTCCAGTCTGGATTTTATCCCATCTTTAGTCTTACCTGGTATATTTAACAGAGTACCAATGATGCTATCACAGACATTTTTCTCAACGTGCATTACATCGATACAATGCCTGACTGTCAAAGAACTCCAATAAGGAAGATCCCAAAATATTGACTTCTTCTTGAATGAAGAATTGTCACTCCGTGTGTCCATACTACATTGTGATTTCTTACCAAATTCATTGACAATGTCTTTTACTCTTTCATAAACAACATCCCCTGGTATAGGTTTAGGTGCACTCCGTTCATCATTCCATCCATTGAATGCTTTGCGCTTCCTACGATACGGATGGAATTTTGAAAGAAACCTTCGATGACCAAGATATACAGTCTTGCCTCCATGTTTTACTCTTATTGAATCAGTGTTTTCTTCACATATAGGACACACTTTAGCTCCTTTGACACTATATCCAGACAAATTCCCATATACTGGAAAGTCATTAATAGTGCAAAACAACATAGCGTGCAAACGAAATGTCTCTCCTGCTGAAGCATCATAGGTCATCACACCTTCAGCCCAAAGTTTCGTTAAGTCATCAATCAAAGGTTCAAGATAAACATCGATATCATTTCCGGGTTGTTTAGGGCCCGATATCAACAATGACAACATAACGTACTTATTTTTCATACACATCCAGAGAGGAAGATTGTATATAAAAAGCATGACTGGCCAAGTGCTATGTTGGCTGCTCAATGTCCCGTACGGATTCATCCCATCTGTACAAAGCCCAAGTCTTAGATTCCTATCTTCTTCACCAAATTTGGGGTACAATAGATCAATCTTCTTCCACTGTGGGGAATCAGACGCATGTCGCAGGATCCCATCATTATTTTTCTTAACATCTGCATGCCACCTCAAATTCTTCGCATCTTTCAGATTTGCAAACAAGCGTTGAAACCGTGATATTATAGGTAGATACCACAACACCTTGGCAGGAGAACCAGTTTTGGACTCCCCCTAAGTCGTCAATTTATACCGTGACGCACCACATTTTGGACAATCTTTCAAATCTACATAGTCCTTTTGAAATAATACACAATCATTCGGGCATGTGTGTATCTTCTTGGCCTCCATTCCCCTTGGGCACAACATTTTCTTTACCTGGTATGTTGAGATTGACAGCTCGTTTCCTTCAGGAAGCATTTCTTTCAACAAAGTCAACAATGAAGTGAAGCTTTTGTCGCTCCATCTATTGTTAGCTTTCAACTTATACAATCTCAACACAGCGCTAAGCTTCGTAAACTTAGCACAGCCTGTGTATAACGGTATCTCAACATCATGCACAATGTTTCTAAAGATAGGAGGTGGATCGATGTGCTCTACCCTACAACTATCCAGCATCACATCAACGATGTCTGTTGGAACTGGTTCGTTCACATTTACGTCATCGGAGGCAATTTCTTCTTCCACCCAAGCACTGCTTTCGACATCTACTGGTTTCGATTTTGAAATCTCTCCATGCCAGTGCCATTCTGTATAGCCTTGTACAATCCTGTTGCACATGACATGACTTTTGATTTCCTCACCAGTGTTGACTTTCAAGTTGTTACCGCAATGCCTACATGGACAGTAGAACCTATCTGTAGGTTTTTTCCTATGTTCCTCGGAAAATCTAATAAACTGATCAAGACCAGATATAAACTCTGGGGTGCAACGATTACGAATGGACATCCATGATCTATCCATTCTATGATAAGAGAAAACAAGTATATATTAGGAAACAAGTATATATTAGGAAAAGATTAGGGTATACACTTACATCCTACCTAAGTGTATAATGTGATGTCATTCTTATATATAATAAATGTGTACCACCTATCCCATCCTTGAACACCTAATCTCACTAGTAAGTGTATAATGTGTATTGGGTTTTCAAGAAAATTTCGGCAGCATTTCCCCGCTGTTCTCTAAGTACATATATACTTAGAGAACAAACGGGGAAATGCTACCGAAATTTTCTTGAAAACCCAATACACATTATACACTTACATCCTAAGTGAGATTAGGTGTTCAAGAACAGTCCCAAACCGGGGACTATCCAAGATTTACTCCTAATGAGTAAATCTTGGATGAGTTTCTAGGCCAACAAATACATGTGTTGTCATTCTTATATATAATAAATGTCTATAAACTACAGGAAACATGGTTAATCCTAATCAACAGAGCATTATTAAATAATAAATCAAGAAATCAATAGTTTCAAACAAAAGGTCTAGGAATCTTTACTAGACATTATATGTTATAACCATTGGTTTAATAACCCTATTTCCACATGTACATGTTTATCAACTTTAAAACCCTATAATTCATGAAATCATTCTAATTCAATTTAATATGTTGGGATCACATAATTATATAATGACATCAGAATATATAGAAGAAACATAATTAACATGATTAACAACATGCTCATCAAACTAGGGTTTTCTTGATATAGTCTTGCATTAATAAAAAGGTGAAACTCTGATTTAAAAAGTCTGTTGTTATTTGATAAAAAATAAAACTAGGAATAAGTTGAACTTGTTGATGATGGGGTCCCCATACTACCTCACATATGAGGAAAACTTATTGTGGCAGTGGGGGAGTTAAATATGGACCGACATAGGCACAGACCTCACCCAACATATGGGGAAAAGGGCATGCCCCAGCATTGTATAATGGTTTCTACTAGTTGCAGCTTATTATAGTATAAGGCAAGCGGGAGTGATGAACTCCATAATGGACAAAGAAGAGGGCATACCGGTCTGGAGAGGAGCTGTGGTCTGCAGACGGCGACACAGAGTGGGAGACGGCGGTGGAGAGGAGTTGTGGTCGAACCGGCGGCGCGGCGGAGAAGCAGCTAGCAACCCTAAACCCTGGCGGCGGCGCGACGGCGTTGGAGAAGCAGATTCTGTCGGCCTGGCGGCGGTGACTTGGAGGCACTGGCGGCGTCGTGGAGGCACCAGAGGAGAAGGCGGCGTGGAGGCACCGGAGGAGAAGGCGGCGCCGGAGAAGGAGGCGCGGCGGCACTGTCGTGGAGGGGTGCGGCGGAGTGGAGGGTCGGGCTACAGTAGAGGGGTGGTTGCGGCGGGAGCAGTTTAGGCAATGAAACAGAAGAAAGGGGAAGAGTCGGGTGATCGCAGGATATAAAGTTCACCAATAGCGTCGGTTGTTTGTCACAACCGATGCCTAAACCACTTTAGCGTCGGTTGTGACAAACAACCGACGCTTAAGTCGACGGTATTTTCACGAAATTGTTTGGCGGGAACCACTTTCGGCGTCGGTTATCCACAGATAACCGACGCTGAAAGGGACACTTTTCGCACAAATTTTCATCACACATAGGCATCGGTGGCTATTTAAATAACCGACGCAGTATGTGACACTTTTTCTTTTCGCTCGAAAATTAGATTTCGCGGGAGCTTTTAGGCGTCGGTTTGTTATTGTCAACCGACGCTGAATACAAAGCGGTACCCGTGTCTGGCTGGTCTTCGAATATAGACGTCGGTTTGCTTAAACAACCGACGCCGTATATGATAGGCGTCGGTTTTCCTTAATAACCGACGCCCAGAAAAGTGACACTGAATGCTATTTCTGTAGTAGTGGAACCCTAATCGGCTAAGTGATGATTTTGCAAGTGATTGAGATGATGTTTTGGGTTAATTGACCCAAATGGTTTTAGGATCACCCAAACGGTCTCAAGACCGTTTGGTGATCACCCAAGATCATTTGGAGGTCTAGGGTTAATTATGGTTGAGCAATTGAAGGTCCAAAGATATTAAGTTGATGTACAATCAATTGCTATTTTGGTGACCAATCCTAGGATCCAAACATTAATTGAATGACATGGTTAATGATGATGTGATGGGAAAATGACGTGGTATTTTGAACGCACTAACAAACTCACTCGAGGTTGATATCCCCAAGTTTTTACCAAAACCAAAGTGGAATAATACCACCCGCAAGCGGACGAGTCTTATCGCAGTATAGTTAAGGATCGAACCCAAAGGACAACATTTTTAAGAATCTTTGTCAGTCTAGTCTAGTTTGAGTTAAGGGTAATATTTAAAATGATTGGTTGATTTGAGGTTAATTAAACTAATTGCAGGAAAGTAAATACTGAATTAAAGCTAGATTAAGATCAATGATATGGAATCGCTGGGATGGCACCAGGTTTCACCACCACTACACATGCAAACACATTCAATCACGAACAAACCAAGCAAGATATAACAATCCAAATAGAGCTACTACAAACCCCCCCATACGGGTGTTAGGTTCGCATAAGCATCACCTTAGGCATCAGATGTCTCGTCACCATCTGGATCACTTACTTACTGCTCTGAAGATGCAAAAATCCAACGAAGGTTGTGGGCCCCCTATACAGGCGTTAGGCTCACAGAAGTGTCACCGAAGACTAGATGGCTCGTCCCCTCACGGATCATACACTTATGACCTCGATGAAACCCCATCCTATTTCTAGTTTGGGAGTCAGTCACATTAATCGATAAGCAAGCAGGCGATTAATATACGAGAAAACATTGACGATTAATAAGAACATACAAAATCCAACTAAGGCTGTGAACCCCCTATACAGGCGTTAGGTGGACAGAAGCGTAACCGAAGGCTAGATGGATCGTCCCCTTACGGATCATAGACTTATGACCTAAAGGAATCCCATTCTATTTCTAGTTTGGGAGTCAACCTGTTAAACGACATTCAATCCTACATATGGAAGTTCTCACAACATAGGAAGAACAAAGATGAAAGCAAGTATAAAAAATCAACTACGAACATAACGATTAACACGAATTGGAAAGTTATATACATTGCCATGGAAAGTTTAACAAAAAAACATGATTGCAAGGGCAGCGGGGCTAGCCCCGCACCCCAGTGAAAAGGTACTACTCGCTCATGATGCGAGAAACAAGAAGAATGAGAAAAAGAAAGAAATTCACCATGAACTCGGTGCAGAAGGTAGTCGCAGCCTGGTGAAGAAGATACGGCCTTCTACATCATGTTGGAGCAGATCTGGACACGAACAAGAGTTGCCAAGATAGACTGGACAGTCTCCCTCACTCCATCTTCCTTCTCTCCTCAGCCTCCTTGGTTGCAACACGGGCAGTAGGTGGAATGAGATTGGCGCGGACATGACTGGTTTTGGATCACATCTGTATACAGGCAGCCTATCGGCGTCCCGGAACTGATGTCTAAGTAAGGACCCTTAGGGTCCTATTTATAGGTATAGGACTGACCCCAAACGGTCTTGGATTAAAAGAGACCAAACGGTCTGCTGCTGTTATGGGCAAACGGTTTGGCCAAAAAAATCTTCTCCAAACGGTCTTCCTGCTTTGAATTTTTCATGCGGTTTGCTCTAAATGGTCTGGAGACCGTTTGCTACCAAATGGTCTGGAGACCATTTTCTACCAAATGATCGCTCCTTGCGGTCTCCTACAAATGATTTGGAAATCGCATAAGGCCAAACGGTCTTGATCAGCAAATGGTTTGGAAACTGATAGAACTCCAAACGATCTTGAGAAGAAAAGGGGGCAAACGTTCTTCAGGTCAGCGGCTGCGTGAAACGATCTATTGGCCCTTAGGTAAAAGAATGATCTTCGGCCTTCATCTGCAGGTGCGGTGGCCTTGGGGCAACCCCATTTGGCCTACGGAACACCTCCAATCGACCTTTCTCAGGAGATGCAAAGGTGTGCTGGTCGGGGGTTGAAGATGACGCACCACGACCATGGTTAGGCACCACGGTCATGGTAAAGATGTTGTCCCACGGCCGTGCTGGGTGAGAAAATGGGCTCTGATGGCATTGTGCCACGGCCATGGCATGACACCACGGTCGTGGTGAGGTAGCTGCCACACGACCGTGCTACCTTGCATGGGCGTGGCGAGTTAGAGCTCAGGCATCGGGGATGATCCACCACGGTCGTGGCACCACCACACGGTCATGGTGATGGCCGCAGACCACGACCATTTTGGACCACCACAGCCGTGGTTAGGACTCTGCTGTGAGGTCTTGAATCCATGCACTGCTCGATCCTCTACGGCTGGATTATGCTTCCAATCGATCTCTGTTGGTCATACAGTCTTGAGACCACATGGGCTCAAACGGTCTTAAGACCGCATGGGCTCAAACGGTCTTGAGACCGCATGGGTGGAATTGCTTGGTTAGATTTCTTGATCAGAGCCAGGGATGAAGGCGGACCCTGCCTATTTGTTCAGCTTTGTCAAAACCTGCATTAAATGAACAATGTTTAGTTAAAACCTTGATAATCGAATCAATTAAGCAGTTTTGGGCATTATGATTCATATTGGTATTTAATGAGTGAGAAAGTATATATATGGAGTTGAATTTGTTCCAAAGAGATAGTTGAATTTCATGAAGAATATACATTCATCAAAATACCCCGAACTTAAACGTTCTCGTCCTCGAGTAACAAAAAATCTGAAATAGTCGCCAAATGAATACTTTCAATTCGTGTGATTGCTTCATCTTCACATCACGAATGTTTTCTTTTTGCTCAATATGACTCAGTATCTCAACCTCCTGAGACCACAAAACACATCTTACCACATCTTCGTTCCTGAGTTCGTATTCCAAAATCACTTCCTCCTCACTTTTTCCAACAAGAAGCATGCCAAAGAGTTTTTTCAGAATTCAGAGACACCCACAGAACGACAAGTGTGCATTTGATCTGACACTGGTGTTTTTCAGGATAGGGTGGGCAATCATTATGCCATTAGGTAGAAAAGGGAGTGAAAGGTGGTATGGAAAGAAGAAGTAAATCTCTCCTCTATTCGACTCGAGATTTTTATTTTATGATGTGCAATTTCATTTATTGCATTTTTTGTGCGAATCTCTCCTCTATTCGACTCAAGATTGCATTTATTTTTATGTGCACTTAGGCATCTTTTTGTTTGCAAAAATCTCTCCTCTATTTGACTCGAGATTGCATTTTTGGTGGTACGCCCCTATTTGTTTGCGAGGGGTATGGAAGAAGCAGATAAAGAGGGAAGTGGCGTGCCACCCCGAACTTAGGGTTTGGCACTTTTTGGCTATTTTGTTTCTTTTTTATGAATGGAGGGGTACGAAGATGATAGAAGAGGTGTAGAAGAGAGTTTAGAACAGAATGCAACTTGATTTACAATTCAATGCATCAGGTTGTTCTCTTTGTCAAACTCTGCTCAAATAATGACTTGATGAGGATCTAGTTTGGATTCCATGCTATTGTTCCACAAATCAATTAGGAAGCACGACGTGTTTGATCCCTATTAGTTTGACAAACACCTATCATCTTTGCAAAAGCATCACGATGTTAGGAATCATAGGCGTCACAAGATGATTTCAATCAAAGGGCTTGTTTCAAAAAGTTGTCCTTTTAAGGATTTACTTCAAATAAGGGGAATATAATGATTCAGAATGCATAGCAGGTTAGTTAATGACTTTTAATGAAACCAGGAAGTGTCAAAAAGTGTCAAAAATTCATCAAGTATCTGTTCAATTTCTTTGCAAATCATTAAAGAATTATGAAAATTTTGAATTTTTTTTATGAAGAATGTGATAGTGAAAACTTTAAGTATGAAAAGGATGGGTGTAGGTGGAAAGTGAGGTACGTACCACCCACTCTCCACCCTGAACTTAGAGATTTTCTCATCCCGAGCAAACTCTAAATCCAAGATGGAGGGGAAAAATCATGCTAGAATAACCACCAGGTGTGGTTGCATTATGATAAGCACACATCCTCTTATCTGAAAATCTCAAAGGTAAACAAAAATTAGATCTTAAAGTAGCATCTTGCGATGCGAATTTTATTTAATGAAAAATTAACTAGAATGTAAAAACATAATTGAAGAAATATTCTAATTTGAAAAGAAAAGTAAAACAAAATTATTGATCGGGTTGCCTCCTGACAAGCGCCTTTGTTTTACGTCGATGGCTCGACTGAATTCTTCAACTTTACGGTGGATCCTTTGGATTGGTGAGTTCCAGTGTTGCTTTAGTGCCTATGTCAGTCGAGGTGAAAAATATCTTTAAGCGGTGACCATTTGCCACAAATTCACCTGACAATATCTTTAAGCAGTGACCATTTGCCACAAATTCACCTGACTTTTCACTCCATAAGGAGAAGGCACCATGTGGGGAGATGCTCATGACGATATATGGTCCAGACCAGCGTGAGTGGAGTTTTCCTGGGAATAACATCAACCTTGAGTTGAATAGCAGAACTTGGTCTCCGACTTGTATGTCTTTTCTTTTCGGATGTCCATCATGCCAAAGTTTTGTGTGTTGTTTGTAGATTCGTGCATTCTCATAAGTTGTCATCCTGAGTTCATCCAGCTCTTGGAGTTGCAGAATCCTGGCTTGTCCAGCTTCTTTCATATCAAAGTTCTGTTGTTTAATTGCCCACCATGCCTTGTGTTCCAGTTCGACTGGCAGGTGACAAGTCTTTCCATATATTAATCGAAAAGGTGTAGTCCCAATGGGAGTTTTATAAGCAGTTCAATAAGCCCATAAGGCATCGTTGATTTTCGTTGATCAATCCTTTCGATTGCGTCCTACCGTTTTTTCCAGAATAGCCTTTAGTTGACGGTTAGAGACCTCTACTTGTCCACTTGTTTGTGGATGGTAAGGCAAGGCTACCTTATGAGTTACAACGTATTTTCTCAGTAAAGCTTCATAGCTTCTTTCAAGGAAGTGGGACCCTCCGTCAGATATCACGGTTCGTGGCACTCTAAAACGTGGGAAAATAGTATCTTTGAATAATTTGATGACGGGTTTGGAATCACTAGTGACAGTTGGTATAGCTTCAACCCATTTTGAGATGTAGTCTACTGCCATTAGGATGTATGAAAATCCATGATAAGATGGGAATGGACCCATGTAGTCCACCCCCACACATCGAATATCTCTACTTCTTGCCATATATTCAGCGACATCTCATCTCTCTTTGTTATATTACCTGTTCTTTGACATTTGTCGCATGATATGACAAAATCGTAGGAATCTTTGGATATGGTTGGCCAGAAGAATCTGCATTTCAAAACCTTCAAAGCAATCTTTTTAGATCTCATATGTCCTCCCACTGGTCCTGAGTGACATTGTTCCAAAATAAGTTGAGCTTCTTCTTCGGCGATACATCATATATACAGGCCATCAACACCTAGTTTAAAGAGATATGGCTCATCCCAGTGATATTGCTTTACATCATGCATGAACTTCTTTAGTGCATTCCCGGTTCATTGAGGATGGATAACACCAACAGCAAGGTAGTTCACAAAATTTGAGTACCACGGTACAGCTTCTGAGACCCCCATTAGTTCATCATATGGTAGGGAATCATTGATCAGAATCTTCTCAGTATCCAGTGTGTGGATGCGACTGAGGTGGTCTGCTACAACATTCTATGTACCCTTTTTGTCTATTATCTCTTAATCAAATTCTTGCAATAGGAGAATCCATCTAATTAACCTGGGTTTTACATCTTTCTTTGCCAGAAGGTAACGAATGGCAGCGTGGTCTGTGTAGACAATGACCTTCAAACTAATTAGGTAGGATCTGAACTTGTCAAAGGCATACATGACTTCTAGAAGTTCTTTCTTGGTGGTTGCGTAATTCCTCTGGGCTTCATCGAGAGTTTTCGATGCATAATAGATCACATAGTGTTTCTTCTCTATACATTGCCCTAAAACAGCGCCCACAGCATAATCACTGGCATCACACATAATTTCAAAAGGATGGTCCCAGTCGGGAGCTCTAATGATGGGGGTGGTTGTAAGGGCCTTCTTCAGTGTGTTGAAGCTTTTGACACATTCTTCATTAAAATTGAAATCAGTATCCTTTAGTAATAGGTTCGTCATTAGCTTCATTATCTTGGAAAAGTCCTTTATAAATCTTCTGTAAAATCCTACATGACCTAGAAAAGCACAAACTTATTTTACGTTTGTTGGAATAGCCAGTTTAGAAATCGCTTCAATCTTGGCTTTATCTACTTCAATTCCTCTATTACTGACCCTATGACTGAGGACAATGCCTTCTCTTACCATAAAATGGCACTTTTCCCAATTTAGCACAAGATGTGCTTCTTCACAATGTTTGAGGACAAGGGAGAGGTGCTTAAGACATGAATCAAATGAATCTCCATATACAGAAAAATCATCCATAAAAACCTCCATAATGGTTTCGGTGAGACCGACAAATATTGCAGCCATGCAACGTTGGAAAGTTGCAGGTGCATTGTAGAGGCCAAACGGCATTCTTTTAAACGCATATGTTCTGAATGGGCAGGTAAAGGTTGTTTTCTTTTGGTCATCTGGATGTATGGGAATTTGGTAGAATCTAGAGTAACCATCAAGATAACAGAAATATTCTTGATGAGCCAACCTTTCTAAGACTTGATCAAGGAAGGGCATTGGAAAATGATCTTTTCGAGTTTCCTTGTTCAATTTTCTATAATATATGCACATCCTCCACCCTGTGACTGTTTGAGTGGGGATGAGTTCATTGTTTTCATTCCGTATAATAGTTGTTCCACCTTTCTTCAGGACTACATGCACTGGGCTCACCCATGGCGAATCTGATATCGGATAGATTATTCCAGCTGTGAGTAGTTTGATGACCTCGTGACGAACCCCTTCAACTTTTGTTGATGCTCAATGGTAGGTTTGTGATCTTCCATCATAGGGATCTTATGCATACACAGCTCTTGACTGACCCCAGTGAGGTCACTCATTTTATAACCGATTGCTTTCTTTCTTTCCCTCAATTCCTTCAAAAGTTTCTCTTTTGTTCGGCTGTTAGATCGGAATTTATAATAATTGGGTAAACCTTGAGATCGTCTAAAAATAAGTACTTTAGTCCTTTGGGCAGAGGCTTCATTTCGGGAGCCTCTGGTTTTTCACATGGTCCTTCTGTAATTTCCATAGCTTTGAGTTCTTCACTTGTGGCTTCAACGTCTTCTTTAGAAGAGTTGAGAGACTCGATGCAGTCTTTTACTTGTTCGTCAGTTGGTTCATCAACTGATGGGTTCGTTAGAGAAACTTCTAAAGGATTGTCTGATTCATGATTTTCTTGAGTCAGAAGTGACATTTGTTCAATGCAGTCAATCAGATAGACTTCTTCCTGCATACTTGGTCTTCTCATACTTTCAAAAACTTTAAATTTGAGAGTTTCTTTGCCTAATCTGAGAAGTAAGGTACCAGCTTCAACATCAATCAGGGCTCTTGCAGTGGCGAGGAACGGATGACCAAAAATGAGAGGATATCTGGCATCTTCTTTTATATCCATAATGACAAAGTCGCATGGAACATATGTGTCCTTGCCTACCTTGACCGGGACATCCTTAAGGATTCCTAATGGACGTTTTATCGAATTTTCTGCAAGATGTATAGTCATTCTAGTAGGAAGCAATTCTGCGAACCCTAGTCTCTTGCACAGGCTAAGTGGCATAATAGAGATGCTCGCACCGAGATCTGCCAAACCTTTCTTGCATGATTAGTCGCCAATGTGACATGAAATTCCAAAGGATCCCAGGTCTTTTTGTTTCTCAGGAATCTTGCTCAACAAGATATCAGATGTAGTTATCGCTAGTTTTACTTTCTCATACTCTTCAGTTATATACTTCCTGGTGAGGAGTGACTTTAGGTACTTAGTCCAGGCTGGTATCTCAGCCAGAGCATCCAAAAAGGGTATATCAACATGATGTTTCTTCATAGCTTCTTTAAACTTATTGAATCCAGTATTAAGCTTGGTTTGCCTTAGACGAGCTGGGAAGGGTATACGAGGCTTATATACAGGAATATCAGGTTCTGATGTTTTAGTTTCTTCATCAGTAGATTTCTCAGGACTTCCTTTATCTGTCTTATCATCTTTTGATTGAGACTCCAGTGTTGTTGAGTTTTGGACAATCACAGGTTCATCTTCGTCTGTAATAACCATAGGTGTCTTTACTAGGGGATATGAATAGTCTTTTCCTGACCTGGCAGTGACTGCCTTCAACTGTTCAGGGTGATTGGGATTGTTCTTAGGTTGGCCAGCAAAGACTCCAATGGGTGGCTTTATGCTAGATGCAAGTTGAGCTAGTTGAGATTCAACAGCCTTCTACTGAGCTTGTTGGTTGGCTATCATAGTTTGCTGAGTTTGCAACATTTTTTCAATGGTTGATAGCTTGTCATCAGAAGAGATGGGTCCTACTTGTTGTCCTTACCGTTGATTAAGATTCTGATACTGAGGGTTGTTTTGATAATTATTGTAATTCCTATTCTAAAAGTTCCCCTTGAAATTTCCTTGGTTCCCAAAATTCTATTGTTGATTATACTGGAATCCTGGTGGGCCTCTTGATTGATTATTTGAACCAAATTGATGCGAGTTTACTGCTCCAGAGGGGTTTCCATATTGAAAACATGTGTGATTCCTATTCTGATTTGGATTGTAATAACTTTGCCCGAGAATAGTGTTGATAGCATTAAGATTTTCCATCTGACCATTATCTCCTTGTCCACATACATTTCTCAGTACAACGTCATAGAGAACATTGCATGATAAATTGGAATGATCGGTGCTCTGACATGCCTCACAGAATGGGGACGTAGACTTGATCTGCTCTGGTTTCCGAGTGGGTGAATGTCCTCTTCCAATAGCAGCTAGAGATGATTCAATATGGTCTTGCTTGGCAACTAAGACCTTCAAAGTTTTAGCGATAGACTTGTACTCGGGAGTAGCTTCGGCCATAGATACTTTCAAGACTCCTTTACCTACAGATCTGCCCCAATTGGCTTGATTTTCTGCTCCCAGGGTGACGACTCTCCATGCACTGTCATAACTTTGATGCATGAAGTTTCCTCCAGACGAGGAATCTAGAAACCTCTTAATATAATCATCCACACCCCTATAGAAAATTTCGATGAGTTGATTCTTAGGAATTCCGTGGTGTGGACATTTGTGTAGAAGCTCTTTGTACCTATCCCATGCTTCAGTGAGAGTTTCTCTAGGGACTTGAGTGAAATTTGTTATCTGGCCCCCAATTTCATATGTGAGAGAAGAATGGTAGAATTTTTCTAGAAACACATTTTGGATTTGTTCCCAGGTGGTGATGGGTATTTCACTTTGCAATGAATTGTACCAACTTATGGCTCTATCAGCAAGGGAATACTTGAAGAGACGGAGTCAAATGACATCATCAGTGACTCCATTTTGCTTTTTCATAGCACATAGATCGATAAATCTCAGAAGATGTTCTTGGCTGTCCTCTACTTGTTTGCTATAGAAAGGGTTGTTTTGAAGCAATGTGATCCAATGTGCCCTAATCTCAAAACTGGCAGCATTGATGGGGGGAGGCTGCACTGGATGATGAACATTCACAACTTTCAGAATTGAGAACTCTCTAAGATCCTTTCGTAGTTCAACTGTTTGCACTGCTGCTTGTGGTTCTAGAATTTCCTACTGAGCCGCCGCCCTGGCTTCTTGCATGAGCCTCTCCCTTTGTGCATTGATGGCTTGAGCCACCCTTCGGGCTACCTCTTCTTCTTGAGCCATCCTTGCTTGATTCTCTCTGATCTGATGATGGAAAGTTATGTCTATCTCAGGATCAAAGCTTGCTGTCAGTCTGGGGCTGTCCGAATGGTGCATACACTATGCCTTGGGTTGTACCTAAAAATAGAAAGATTTAGAAAATGAGATCCACAATGTAGAGTCAAATTCAAGTAGATGATCGATTGTTTCAAAAGAAAAAGCAAAATCCTAGATTAGTCTTAAAAGAACTAGACTTGACTGACTGATTCTGTTGTCCCCGACAACGATGCCAGAATTTGACGTGGTATTTTGAACGCACTAACAAACTCACTCGGGGTTGATATCCCCAAGTTTTTACCAAAACCAAAGTGCAATAATACCACCCGCAAGCAGACTAGTCTTATCGTAGTATAGTTAAGGATCGAACCCAATGGACAACGTTTTTAAGAATCTTTGTCAGTCTAGTCTAGTTCGAGTTAAGGCTAATTATTAAAACGATTGGTTGATTTGAGGTTAATTAAACTAACACTACTACAGAAACAACCTTTGGCGTTGGTTGTTTAACCCCCTTTGGCAACGGTTTTCAAGAGACGCCTATGTGGGCGCCGCTAAAGGTCGAACTCTTCGGCGTCGGTTTTTTAACCGACGCCTATATCACATATAGGCGTCGATTATATATAGTTGGCCGACGTCTATAAGGTTCACACCACAAAAAAAGAGCACCACCTAGGACACTTTCTGCGTCGGTTAACAACTTAACAACCGACGACATACACCCAGACGACACGGCGAAGCACGGCCGTGCTTCACTACACAGTTGTGTTTAGTACTATAGGCGTCAGTTTTATACTAATAAGCGACACCTTTTCCACCATGTCCATGCTTTCGTGCACGGTCGGGTTGTTTGTCCTATTAGGCGTCAGTTTTTATCAAATAATCGACGCTGTAGGCCTTTGATGACGGTGTTCTATAAATAACCGACACCTATACTTTAATTTTTTTTTTCTTATCAGTTTGTAGGCCTGCTATGGCTGGTCAGCAGGATGAGAACCTGCAGTTTAGTTTTCTAAACTGCAAGTTTACGACATCCATTGATATCAGCCTACAAACAGGCCACAAACCTGCAAAATCAACAAATATTTTTTCACACAAGTAGATACATTACGACATCAATTCAATTCTCACATTCACACATGTAGAAACATTCAAATACACGTAGAAACATTCAGACATGTATAAACATTCAGAAATATTCATTTACAAAATATCATTCAGCATCGCTATCAGCATCCCAATTATATCTTACAATCGCCACTGCTTGTATGGCTTTTTCCCATTCTTGTCTTATTTCATTTAATGCTTCCATCGTATATGGAGCATGTACATTTTTTAAGCGTTTACCTATAGTGTGGAAAGTTTTAAACACCTGCAAAGAGAATGATATATATATATATAAGTAATAATATAAAAATAAGATTGATATATTTCATACTAACTAATGAGACTATATGTAATACCTCATGTATGGTATTAATATCCAATGCGGAATGTCGGATAATCATTTGCATAAATCGCATCACATAGTATGTGCATGCCCAACCGTTGTCTTGTGTAGCACACTATAAATTGAAACATACAAAATATTAAAAAATACAACTAAGCACAGTTCACATAAATAATATATACATTGGAGTCGGGAACTTACTTTTACGTTCTCCCAAATTATTTGCTGGTTCTTTCTCCTTGGGACATTTCCTCCAGCATTTTTGAATGCATCTAAACCCCTACATGTTAATGTAACACAATAAATTGCATAATTAAATTGTAATGTAATAACAGATGTTAACGGATATAAAAATGAAATATTTCTCACCAGAATAATGGCATTCTCAATATGTGTCCAATGTTAGTGTTCAATGTACTTCCCGCAGGATCTAGATAATAAACAGTGAACGTCCCGGGGACAATAACTAGTAAATCCCAATGTCTACCGCTAGAGATAAAAAAGTTAAAAATTAATAACTCAAAATGCATAATAAAAATGGAATTTTCTTAAGTCCAAATTATAAATAAAGTAAACTTACTTGACATTGAATGGAGCTATTATTATCGTCTTCTTTTGCTGACCGAAAATTCTAAAAGCATCTATACAGTATTGTTGAACACTATCAGGGTCTTTAGCTACCATACTAATCAATGATGGAATCAAAAAACCCACATGATCAAATGCAAATTGTTTGCATTGATCTTCGACTAAGTAGATGCAAAACATGTATTACGTATGCATTAATATATAAGAAACCAGATCATCAGATCTTACACAAGGTATATGGATGTATAAACAAGATCTCACCTTATCCATGTCTCTATCATTGATGTATTCAGCCAATCATACATAACCAGCTCAATAATATCTTGTATAAATAAAGAGATATCGTATGATTTACCTGCATAATCTGCTTCTAAAGAAACAATTATAGGGCAATGTATATTATGTGCCCGTAGCCAACATGCCATTCCCCTACAAGCAGGACCTAACGGGTATTTTAGGTCAGTTGGAACCCAACTTGGTAATGCAGGAAGTGGAGGTGGAGGCCTAGGTGCTCCGGGTGTCTTCTTTTTAACCTGTATATATAATTTCAGATCAGTTGACCTTATATATACACTTTAACAATCTAAAGTAATGTAAATTTATCTTACAATTTCAGTAGTGTAGACGACATCTACTTTGGGCCACAATATCACCCCGCCTTCTGCCTCACCAAGTGTATCAATATTTGGGTGGGCATATGGCAATGCAGCTTCCCTCCAATCAGGTAAGACACATATCAGACTCACACGAACGTAGCCCTGTGACATTGGAGTCCCATGAAACGTTGCCCCAGGAAGGGACTGGTAAGCATTCACCTCTGCAACAACATAGTCTTACATTCTTAAGCGGCATGGCTTCAATGCCTACAAATTTACGTAAAGAATGTTATACATATATACATATCACCTTTCGAACATATCATCTTGAAAAGACTAGATACAATGTCATAAACAATACTTACAGCAGACGTGCTAAGCAATGGGTCTCCAGGATTACTCGTAGTCTGTGCATCAGGAGAAGAGTGGGTCACCATAGGTTGATTGGAAGCCTGAGATGCCTGCCACCACACTATTTCTTCCTTGACCTTCTCATCAACTATATCATTGACCTTCTTAGCAACTATATCCTCGACTCTCTTATTCTCCTATACATGGATTAAAGAAACATTAGCTTCTTATTATTGAATTCACTTTTGCAGTAACATTCTAAAAAAAGAATAGGTTACCTCTTCTTGTGAAAGTCCCGCTCTGGGTTTGCACTGGGATGGCCCAAAGAATGCTTTGATGCCCACACTAGCACCTACACCCCTAACACGTCCAGGATGCTCTGGGTTACCCAGAGCAACTGTCAATTCATCCCTTATGCCCTGAGGGACGAACGTGCCTTGTTTCCTATGCTCGTGCAGCTCCCGCTAATCACCATCAACAGAAATTGGTAAGTAAACACCACAAATAATCAATATTCAAACGATTTCTCTAAGAGTTGTATTTTACCATTTTTGCAGCCGCCTCAGCAGTTACGAGCTTCTTTATTTCACCCTTCTTGTTTTGCCTCCCAGCTATCCAGATATCATGGCGAGGCATGGGTGTGGCAGACTCCTAAGTAGGAGCAGACTCCTGAGTAGCCGCAGACTCCACCTGTAGTCTTTGGCGAACGCTTGCATAGCCCTTTGGACCCATAGTGTGGTCATGCACATTCAGTGCACGCCTTGCTTTTTGCACGTCACTGAGGGCCTAGTTAGTATGCACATTAATGATTTGGTTTTAGTAGCACTAAATGTTAATCTTGAATAGGTGAATACAACATATATTAATTAAATTGGGAGTGACGCCTAATACCTTGAATTCTTCAGATTTTCTTGAAGCAAAAAAATTGTCCCAATCTTCTTTGTCCAAGAAGTTCCACTGCTCAAGGGCTGACTTCTTCTTCTTATCACCATCTTTTATGTATTCTCTGTTCAGATTTGTCCTATAGTTCCTAAGCATCTTTCCAGTGCAATCTTTATAAAATCGACCAAGGATGATCGGTCGAGTTTCAATCCAGGAAAACTCGACCAACCAAGTGCCTGTAATCCATTTTTGAATTTGCATTTAAAGTGATTAGCACTTGGTGAAATTTGTCGCAAACATTTTTCTCTTCTAAGTTTCAAGTCAATTCATCATTACAAGTGATTACATAGATGTTCTAAAGTCGTTTACATAAAAAACCCAAAACACACTCTTGTAGCCATTTTGACTTGAACTTGACCCATTCTAGGGCTTTGGATTTTAGATCCTTTTCATGTAACAGGCCATTTAGCATTTGTATTAACTAGAAAAAGGCAAGCATTTAGCATTTGTATTAACTAGAAAAAGGCAAACATTTAGCATTTGTATTAACTAGAAAAGGCAAACATTTAGCATTTGTATTAACCAGAAGATAATGAAAAATCAAATTTGAAAATGATATTGATATTAAAAAAGCAAACATTTAGCTTCAATAAAAAAATATAAACATACATGTCTCTAAAATTGTGATCTTTTATCAATTAACAATCCTTCATTGTGATCTCTGTGCACATATAAGTCATCATTAGCTTCAATATTTTGTGGAGTTGGCAACCCAACAGAGAATGGACTGGAGTCATCATACTTATCATAGTACTCTTCTTCATCTATAGGATCTTCAATGAACTCCCATATGTCTTCAATGACACCGTAATATGACATTTTAGTTTCACGTGGACTCTTATCCTTTGCACTTGCAAAATACATAGTCGACGCTTGAAGAGTGACCCCACTGTTTTGGATGACACTCTTATCATCTTGGCGCTTTGTGTAATATGTGAACCCATTAATGCCAAACCCTTCATAAGACATAACATTCGGTTTTGGTTTAAAGGCGAGGCATTTGATAGTTTCTGTAATATCATTTGGTGTTTGAGATAGTTGATGTAAGACTTTATCTTCAAACCACTTAGTAAAAGTCTTATTATGCTCTCTAGCAAGCCACATTGAACTTGCTCGAGGATGCTGTCTCTTGATGAAATTGGTATGTTCCTCGATATAAACGCTCACTTCGTCCATGCTGTGTAAAATATACAAGTGAGATTGTTCCAAATGCTCACGGCTGATTACTTTCACTCGTGATCCCAAAATTCCTTTGCCCTCCTCAATATTCTTGTCATTAACAGGAGTGTTATTACCACTCAAAAAGTCATTGCAAAAATCCATAACCTCTCTCGCCACATAACCTTCAATAATACTCCCTTCAGGCCGATAACAGTTTCGAACATCACCTTTAAAAACGCTCGTGTATCGTTCAAAGGGATACATCCAATGCAAGACAACTGGTCCCAACATTTTCACATCCCTAGTCAAGTGGACAACAAGATGTACCATGATATCAAAGAACGAAGGAGGGAAATACATCTCAATATGACATAGGGTAACAACCACTTCTCTTTGCAAATTATCGAGAGTATCAGGGTCAATAACTTTGTTGTATTGACTGTTGAAAAAGAAACAAAGTCTGGTGATTGCAATCCTTACATGCTTCGGCAATATAGATCGAATTGCCACGGGAAATATTTTTTGCATTAGAGTGTGACAATCATGAGATTTAAGACCTATCAACTTCAGATCTTTCATTGATACCAATCTACGGATGTTGGATGAGTAACCATGTGGCACCTTAACATTTACCAAGCAACGTGTAACAAGCGGGAGGTAAGTATGTTCTTTTATTACCCATTTCATGTAATTCTGTTAATTCTAACCTTATTCCCATTTCACGTAGGTCCAGTCTGGATTTTATCCCATCTTTGATCTTACCTGGTATATTTAACAAAGTACCAATGATGCTATCACAAACATTTTTCTCAACGTGCATTACATCGATACAATGTGTGACTGTCAAAGAACTCCAATAAGGAAGATCCCAAAATATTGACTTCTTCTTGAATGAAGAATTGTCACTCCGTGTGGCCATACTACATTGTGATTTCTTACCAAATTCATTGACAATGTCTTTTACTCTTTCATAAACAACATCCCCTGGTATAGGTTTAGGTGCACTCCGTTCATCATTCCATCCATTGAATGCTTTGCGCTTCCTATGATACAGATTGAATTTTGAAAGAAACCTTCGATGACCAAGATATACAGTCTTGCCGCCATGTTTTAGTCTTATTGAATCAGTGTTTTCTTCACATATAGGACACGCTTTAGCTCCTTTGACACTATATCCAGACAAATTCCCATATGCTGGAAAGTCATTAATAGTGCAAAACAAAATAGCGTGCAAACGAAATGTCTCTCTTCCTAAAGCATCATAGGTCATCACATCTTCAGCCCAAAGTTTCTTTAAGTCATCAATTAGAGGTTCAAGATAAACATTGGTATCATTTCTGGGTTGTTTAGGGCCCGATATCAACAACGACAACATAACGTACTTATTTTTCATACACAGCCAGGGAGGAAGATTGTATATAACAAGCATGACTAGCCAAGTGCTATGTTGGCTGCTCAATGTCCCGTACAGATTCATCCCATCTGTACAAAGCCCAAGTCTTAGATTCCTATCTTCTTCACCAAATTTGGGGTACAATAGAACAATCTTCTTCCACTGTGGGGAATCAGACGCATGTCGCAGGATCCCATCATTATTTTTCTTAACATCTGCATGCCACCTCAAATTCTTCGTATCTTTCAGATTTGTAAACTAGCGTTGAAACCATGATATTATAGGTAGATACCACAACACCTTGGCAGGAGAACCAATTTTGGACTCCCCCGAAGTCGTCAATTTATACCGTGATGCACCACATTTTGGACAATCTTTCAAATCTACATAGTCCTTTTGAAATAATACACAATCATTCGGGCATGCGTGTATCTTCTTGGCCTCCATTCCCATTGGGCACAACATTTTCTTTACCCGGTATGTTGAGATTGGCAGCTCGTTTCCTTCAGGAAGCATTTCTTTCAACAAAGTCAACAATTCAGTGAAGCTTTTATCGCTCCATCTATTGTTAGCTTTCAACTTATACAATCTCAACACAACGCTAAGCTTCGTAAACTTAGCACAGCCTGTGTATAACGGTATCTCAGCATCATGCACAATGTTTCTAAAGATAGGAGGTGGATCGGTGTGCTCTACCCTACAACTATCCAACATCGCATCAACGATGTCTACTGGAAATGGTTCGTTCACATCTATGTCATCGGAGGAAATTTCTTCTTCCACCCAAGCACTGCTATCGACATCTACTAGTTTCGAGTTTGAAATCTCTCCATGCCAGTACCATTCTGTATAGCCTTGTACAATCTCATTGCACATGACATGACTTTTGATTTCCTCACCAGTGTTGACTTTCAAGTTGTTACCGCAATGCCTACATGGATAGTAGAACCTATCTGTAGGTTTTTTCCTATGTTCCTCAGCAAATCTAACAAAGTGATCAAGACCAGATATAAACTCTGGGGTGCAACAATTGTGAATGGACATCCATGATCTATCCATTCTATGATCAAAGAGTAAACAAGTATATATTAGGATTAGGGTATACACTTACATCCTATCCAAGATTTACTCCAACAAACACATGTGATGTCATTCTTATATATAATAAATGTGTACCACCTATCCCGTCCTTGAACACCTAATCTCACTAGTAAGTGTATAATGTGCATTGGGTTTTCAAGAAAATTTTGGCAGCATTTCCCCGCTGTTCTCTAAGTACATATGTACTTATAGAACAAATGAGGAAATGCTACCGAAATTTTCTCGAAAACCCAATACACATTATACACTTACATCCTAAGTGAGATTAGGTGTTCAAGAACAGTCCCAAACCGGGGACTATCCAAGATTTACTCCTAATGAGTAAATCTTGGATGGGTTTCTAGGCCAACAAACACAATAATACATATGTACATGTTAGGGTTTCATCACAATTGATGTTAGGGTTTCATCAATGTTAGGGTTTAATCAAATCAAATTAGGATGCTAGAATGGACAAGTTTAAATCTTATTTCAACATGCATCAAAATTTACTGAATAAGGTCAAGCATTAGGATTAGAAGCACAAATATATGCAAGCAAAAGATTTGTTCGTATCCTAGAATTTACATAAAGCATTACATATAGATTTGTTCATATCCTTACCAACAACAAACACGACCGTGGCTGTGTTGGCCTACCACGGCCGTGCTGCCCAGCACGGCCGTGGTAGGCCAACATAGCCACGGCCGTGTTTGCTGCATGTAGGTAAAAAGCTAAGGAGAAAGGCTACGGCTAATACTTGGAGAGCAGACCGAAGCTAGGTGGCGCGGCGGGCGTGAGCAGGGAGGAAGGAGCAGGCAGTGCTGGCGACGCAGGATGAAGCTAGGGCGGCGGTGACGCAGGAGCAGCAGAGCAGGTGGCGGGTGGCGGCGGCGACGCAGAGCAGCATCACCGTCGGCGGCGACGAAGAGGCGATGTGAGGAAGCACAGGCAGCGTCGGCGACGGCGAGAACCAGCAGGCAGCTAGCGGGCGATCGAGCATCAGCTAGTGGGCGATCAAGACAATGAAATAGGTACCGGTGCGATCGATCGTGGGTCTATTAAGTTCGTAAAGGCGTCGGTTATTAAATACAAATGACACCTAAAGTCTTCGGTGTCGGTTGATAGTAAAACACCGACGCACAACTAGACAACCTTTACCCTAAATTTTTTGGCGGGAACCATTATCAGCGTTGGTTATCTAAGGATAACCGACACTGAAAGTGGGACTTTTCGTGCAAATTTTCATTTTAAATAGGCGTCGGTGAATTGTTAAAAAACTAACGCTGTAGGTGACCTAAAATGTTTTCGCACGAAAATTGGATTTCGCGGGCGATTTTAGGCGTCAGTCTGTTATAACCAGCCGACATTGAATACAAAGTGGTACCCGTGTCTGGCTGGTCTTCGAATATAGACGTAGGTTTTTATAAATAACTGACGTCTAATATTATAGGCGTCGGTTTTCCTAAATAACCGACGTCCAAAAAAGCGACACTGAACGCTGTTTCTGTAGTAGTGTAATTGCAGGAAAGTAAAGACTGAATTAAAGCTAGATTAAGATCAATGATATGGAATTACTGGGATGGCACCGGGTTTCACCACCAGTACACATGCAAACACATTCAATCACGAACAAACTAGGCAATATATAACAATCCAAATAGAGTTGTTGCAAAACCCCCCATACGGGCGTTAGGTTCGCGTAAGCATCACCTTATGCATCAGATGTCTCGTCACCATCTGGATCACTTACTTACGGCTCTGAAGATGCATAAATAAAACGAAGGTTGTGGGCCCCCTATACAAGCATTAGGCTCAGAGAAGCGTCACCGAAGGCTAGATGGCTCCTCCCCTCACAGATCATAAACTTACGACCTCGATGAAACCCCATCCTATTTCTAGTTTGGGAGTCAGTCGCGTTAATCGATAAGCAAGCAGGCGATTAATATAAGAGCAAACATTGACGATAAACAAGAAGATAAAATTTCCAACTATGGTTGTGAACCCCCTATACAGGCGTTAGGTGCACAGAAGCATCACCGAAGGCTAGATGGATCGTCCCCTCACGGATCGTACATTTACGACCTCAAGGAATCCCATTCTATTTCTAGTTTGGGAGTCAACCTATTAAACAACATTCAATCCTACATATGGAAGTTCTCACAACATAGGAAGAACAAAGATGAAAGCAAGTATAAAAAATCAACTACGAACATAACAATTAACACGAATTGAAAAGTTATATACATTGCCATGGAAATTTTAACAAAAGAACATGATTGCAAGGGCAGCGGGGCTAGTCCCCGCACCCCAGCAAAAAGGTACTACTCGCTCATGATGTGAGAAACAAGAAGAATGAGAAAGAGAGAGAAATCTTCCATGAACTCGGTGCAGAAGGTAGTCACATCCTGGTGAAGAAGATACAGCCTTCTACGTCATATCGGAGTAGATCTGGACGCAAACTAGAGTTTCCAAGATAGAACGGACAATCTCCCTCACTCTGTCTTTCATCTCTCCTCAGCCTCCTTGGTTGCAACACGGTTGTAGGTGGAATGAGACTGGCATGGATAGGACTGGTTTCGGATCGGATCTGTATACAGACAGCCTGTCGGTGTCCTAGAACTGATGTCCAAGTAAGGACCCTTGGGGTCTTATTTATAGGCATAGGACTGACCCCAAACAGTCTTGGATTAAAAGAGACCAAATGGTCTGCTGCTGTTATGGGCAAACAGTCTGGCCAAAAAAATCTCTCCAAACGGTCTTGCTACTTTGACTTTTTCATGCGGTTTGCTCCAAACGGTCTGGAGACTATTTGCTACCAAAGGATATGGAGACCATTTGCTACCAAACGATCACTCCTTGCGGTCTCTTGCAAACGATCTGGAAATCGCATAAGGGCAAACGATCTTGATCGGAAAATGGTTTGGAAACCGATAGAACTCCAAACGGTCTTGAGCAGAAAAGGGGGCAAACGTTCTTCAGGTCAGCGACTGGGTCAAATGATCTATTGACCCTCAGGTAAAAAATTATCTTCGGCCTTCGTCTGCAGGTGCGGAGGCCTCGGGGCGACCCCATTTGGCCTGCGGAACACCTCCAATCGACCTTGCTCAGGAGCTGCAAAGGTGTGCTGGTCGGAGGTTGAAGACGACACACCACGACAATGGTTAGGCACCACGGTCGTGGTAAAGATGTTGTCCCATGGCCATGCCACCTTGCACGGGCGTGTTGGGTGAGAAAATGGGCTCTGATGGCATTGTGCCACGGCAGTGGCGTGACACCACGGTCGTGGTGAGGTAGCTGGCACACGGCCATGCTACCTTGCACGGGCGTGGTGAGTTAGAGCTCAGGAATCGGGGATGATCCACCACGGTCGTGGCACCACCACACGGTCGTGGTGATGGCAGCAGACCACGACCATTTTGGGCCACCATGGCCGTGGTTAGGACTCTACTGTGAGGTCTTGAATCCATGCATTGCTCGATCCTCTGCGGCTAGATTATGCTTCCAATCGATCTCTGCTAATCATACGGTCTTGAGACCGCATGGGCTCAAATGGTCTTGAGACCGCATGGGCTCAAACGGTCTTGAGACCGCATGGGTGGAATCTCTTGGTTAGATTTCTTGATCAGAGCCAGGGATGAAGGCGGACCCTGCCTATTTGTTTAGCTTTGTCAAAACCTGCATTAAATGAACAATGTTTAGTTAAAACCTTGATAATCGAATCAATTAAGTGGTTTTGGGCATTATGATTCATATTGGTATTTAATGAGTGAGAAAGTATATATATGGAGTTGAATTTGTTCCAAAGAGATAGTTGAATTTCATGATGAATATACATTCATCAGCAAACGGTCTCAAGACCATTTGGAGGTCATCCAAACGATCCCAAGACCGTTTGGGGGTCACCCAAGACTGTTTGGAGGTCTAGGGTTGACTATGGTTAGGTGTTTGAAGATCTAAAGATACTAAGTTGAAGTGCAATCAAAATGCTGGTTTGGTGATCAATCCAATGATCCAAACCCTAATTGAATGACTTGGATTTGAGTGATGAGATGGGAAAATGGTCTCAAGACCGTTTGGAGGTCATCCAAATGACCTCAAGACCGTTTGGGGTCAGTTCATGTTCAATTTGTATGATGGTCCAATAGTTTTAAAGTAACTAGTTACACATTGATTAATGTTGAAGGATCATCGATTCCAAACCCTAATCCAATTGATTCAAACCCTAATTGATGACCAATTGAGGGTCAATTGAGATTCAAATCAGTTGAGGGATGACTTACTTAACTCAATCAAAGTATGGTGATAGGTCCAATCGATGATTAGTTACATGAATACAATGGTTGATGGAATCAACATTGAGAACCCTAAACTGATTGGAGTAGTTGAGACCATCTTTGGTCCATGCAGTTTTGAGGAGGTTTGTACCAAAAGGTCTCAAGATCGTTTGAGTCCAAACAGCCTCAAGACCATTTGGGACCAAACGGTCTCAAGACCGTTTGGGACCAAACGATCCCAAACCGGTTGAGTTCATGCGGTTTCAAAAAGGTACTTTAGCAAACGATCTTGAAGGTCACTTTTACCAAACAGTTTCAAACCATTTGAACTTTGAAAGGCCAAGACTGTTTGGGGCCCAAGTAATCAAAATTGTTTGAGGATCAATATGGTTAATCCTTTTGGATACCTAATGTAATTGAGGACTCAATTGGTTAATCCACTTGGATACCTATTGTAATAGAAGATCCAATTGGCAAATTCATTTGGATACCTTATGTAATGGAAGTCCAATGTGATTGAATCTCTTGAGAATTAAGATGATGAATGATCCATTGATCCAATGATGATTATTAAGGCTAGGTACAAAGGTTGAAACCCTAAAGTACCTAGATGATCAATACCTTTAGATTAATTAACCCTTAAAGCTTATGAGAGTAATGTCTTAGTACACTATGTTAACAATAGTTGTATGTACTTGATTGAAGGGTTGATGTGACCTAATCAAGTTGGGAGGAAGATAGAGAGGAATTCATATTTGAGTATTGATCATGTGATGATTAGGTTATGATCCTTAATAAAGAGATCATGAAACCCTAATCCAGAAGGTTAATGAATCTTAACCCTAGTTCAGGGTAACATAATGTAAAACCCCAATTATGGGAATAAAGAGTGAAACCCTAATTGGGATGAGTATCCCCATTGATAGTAAGGGAGAAACCCTAATTGATGGTGATGCCATGAGAAACCCTAATTGAGGGTGATTTCATGAGAAACCCTTGTTGGGATGAATAGTAAGTGAAACCCCAAATCCCTAATAAAGGGTAAAGGTAGGTGAAATTCTAAATAGAGTTATAATATTTAAAGCCCTAACCTTGAGCAATATGAGGACAAACCAGAACCCTAATAATAAAGCAGAGGGTGAAACCTTATAAAGGTGAAATACCTTAAAGGATTGAGTATAGGCAACCTTATTGTAGGCAATGCCTTAACCTAAAATGAGTTCATATCATTAAAGGTAGTTGGACCATTCTTGTGTGTGACCTATGCACTTCATGATGAGAGTGATAGGTCAATGGATGAAAGTATTAAGATGGGAAGTGCCTTAATACAAGATAAGATAATAACTCAAGGAAGATAGAGGTGATGAGGAAAGTGATATACCTTGATGCAATTCAAATCCAATCTATTTGAGTAAGAAATATATGAAGTGTGTTATGTAAATTGTTATAATAAAATGTAATGAGTTTGCTATACCTTGACAAGCATAGGCTAATATAACTGGAAAATAAGGGTAAGGCAAACTAATGAGTATGATGTAATCATACCATGATAAGGATGAGGAATAAACTCATACCTTGTATTGAGAATCATTTAATGATAAATGTTAAGAGTAATGAACATGCCTGAATTCTAAAGATGTGTAATGGCCTTATGAGCCATATGGTTAGATGTTGCCTAGTGAGAGGTGACAAGGTGTTTTATGGGCCTTATGAGCTATGAGGATGGTTGTTGCCTAGTGAGAAGTAACAAAATGTTTTAAAGGTTACACAGGATTGACATAGTTCAATACCTGGAATAATATCACCGGATTGATATAGTTCAATACCTGGAATGACAATACAGGATTGGTAATAACCCAATACCTGGAATAATAACACAGGATTGGTTAAATCCCAATACTTGGAATAATGTCACAGGATTGACATAGTTCAATACCTGGAATGATAACACAGGATTGGTAATAACCCAATACCTGGAATAATAACACATGATTGGTTAAATCCCAATACCTGGAATAATGTCACAGGATTGACGTAGTTCAATACCTGGAATGATAACACAGGATTGGTAATAACCCAATACCTGGAATAATAACACAAGATTGGTTAAATCCTAATACCTGGAATAATGTCATAGGATTGACATAGTTCAATTCAATACCTGGAATAATAACACAGGATTGGTAATAACCCAATACCTGGAATAATAACATAGGATTGGTAATAACCCGATACCTAGAATAGTTGCACAGGATTGACATAGTTCAATACTTGGAATGATTACACAAGATTGACATAGTTCAATACTTGGAATGGTTACACAAGATTGACATAGTTCAATACTTAGAATGGTTACACATGATTGACATAGTTCAATACTTGGAATGGATACACATGAATAATACAAGTCTAATGCTTGTACTAGTTGCATAGGATTGGTGTAATGCAATGCCTAAAATAATTATAAAGGATTGGTATAGACCAATGCCTGAATAAAACATGATGATGTACACTCTCATGTCTAATATAACCAAAAATCTGTTTAGCAGATTGGCCAAGGCCAATAAGTTGAATTAAGAATGTCTCATGGGTGACATATCAAGATAATGAGTGTCACAAGAGAAGTTTGACATGATGGTATGATACGAAGGATAAATGATATACATGTTCTTCCTATTCCTTATTAAGTGAATAGTTGATATATTGTTCTATCATAAATAGTTACAACGCTTTAAGATGAGAATGCTTTAAACTGCATATTTTCTGTCTAGTTTTATATATTTAATTGCAATAATGATGTTTTAGCGGAGAGATATATCTCCCACTGGGACAATTTACAATTGTCTCACCCCTGTGGGATCCAATGTTTTTAGGTGGACGTGGACAAGGAGGCAGGAAAAGTTTAGCAGAGAAAGAACAATAGCAACATCGAGGACAGCAATAATATCTCAGGTGGAGATACTGCCTGTCTAGTCTTATAGTTATAAAGTCCTATGTGTCGTCTCTGTACTCTCAGGTCCTCGGAGTCAGTAGTCAGTGTTTTTATTTAATCGATCTCAGATTTTGGCTTGATGCCTTGAGGTTTTTATGTTGTCTGTATATAATGTTGAATAGGACAGCTGGTGTTGTAATCCTCGAGAAGATAGAGTACAGGTTGTGTACTTATGGAACAGAATGTAAATATTATACTTTGGATCTTGATGAAAAAGATTTCCTATGCGTGGATCTCTTTGCAAAAAGTTTTAATTTTTAGTGATTTTTAGCAATCTGTTGCAAATGATTCGCTTCCTCATAGTTAATCTCATGTTTTATAAGTTGGATGCCACAATAAGCCTTTTCCAAATCGATAAAAACCATGTGAAGATCTCTTTTTATTTTCCTATACTTCTCCATAAGCCTCCTTATCAGAAAAATAGCATCTGTTGTTGATCTACCAGGCAAGAAACCAAATTGGTTGTTTGATATCTGTGTTATAGATCTTAGCATCTACTCAATAATCCTCTCCCAAAGCTTCATTATGTGACATCAACTTGATACCTCTGTCGTTTGTGCAGCTCTGAACATCACCTTTGTTCTTATAGATGGGGACTATAGTACTATTTCTCCATTCACCTGACATCTTCTTTATCTTCATAATCATGTTAAATAAATTTATTAACCACGTAACTCCTTCATCCCCCATAATCTTCCATACATCAATGGGGAAACCATTTGTACTGCATGCCTTTCTCATTTTCATCTTTTTCAAGGCATTCTTGACCTCAAAATGTGAAACTCATCATGTGTAAATGATATATCTTGTATCCCTATCACACAAATCTCTGACATTTTTTCCAATATCTCCATTGAAAAGCTTATGGAAGTAATTTCTCCATTGGTTCTTAATATTATCATCCTTTATCAGAACTCTACATCTGCATTCTTGATGCATTATACTTGACTCAAGTCTCTTCCTTTCCTTTATCTTATATGAGCCATTTTATAGATATCCTTTTTCCCTTCTCTAGTGTCCAACTTCTTATAAATATCATCAATCTATACCTTGCCACTTGATCCATGATTTTTGCTTCTTTCTTTGTTTTCTTGTATCTTTGGAACATTGTTCATCTCGAGATTCGGGCAAGCTCCTATAGATCTCCCTTTTTAGTTAAATAGCCTTATGTACTTTATCATTCCACCACCAAGTCTCTTTTTGTGGAGGCCCACAACCTTTCGACTCCCCCAAAACCTCTCGAGCAATTTTGTTATGCAGGAACGCATGTTATGTCACATAGTGTTGACATCAGACTAGTTCTAAGTTCCCTCCTTGATGAGTTTATCATGAAAGGTGAATTTATTTTCTCCATTAAGATTCCACCACTGATTTTGATATCATGATTTTTGTTATGCATGCCTTTATTGATCTTCATGTTAGTATCCAAAACCACCAACCTATGTTGGGTTGCGAGTTTTTCGCCATGAATCACTTTATAGTTCTTGCATACTTTACGATCCTCCCACCTTATAAGGAGGTAAGTGCACACTCTTGAAAGTAATCTTATGAGATTCTTTTTTCTTGAAATGGGTGTTTGCCAAAATCATATCATATGCAATTGCAAAATCTAACATCCTCTCTCCTTCTCTATTTCTACTGCCATATCCAAAACCACCATGAACTCTCTCATATCCATCATTGCTACTCCCCACATGGCCATTTAAAAAAACTCCCAATAATGATATTCTCCTATGTCGGTATTCCTTGCATCAGTTCATCCATGTTATCCCAAAAATCCTTCTTAGCCTCTTTGATAATGCCAACTTGAGGGGGGCATAAGCACTAATAATGTTAAAAATCTTTCCCCCAAGAATGACCTTGATATCTATGATTCTATCACCCATCCTAGTGATCTTGAAAACATCATCCTTCAACATCTTATCAACAATAATATCTACACCATTTCTATATTTATCAATGCATGTATACCATATTTTGTATCTTGTGCCTCCAATCTCTCAACAAGGATCCCCTATCCACTTAGGTTCCTGTAAGAAAGCTATATTGACGTTTCTTCTTATCATGGTATCTACTATCTCCAATGATTTTCCTGTCAAAGAGCCAATATATCAAGATCCAACTCAAAACCTTTTTTCTTGGACTTGCTTCTCTACCTGTCTTCGTCGAAAATGTTTCCCTTACACAATTTTCACTACATCTGGGCAATGATGTGGCGGGACTCGCTTCTTTACCCCCACTCGTCCATGATTTGGAAACCCTTTCACATTTTTCACTACATTCAGGCGATGATGCAGTGGGACTAGCTTCTTTACTCACACCCGTCCAAGATGTGGAAATCCTTGCTTGTCCTTCAATACAACCGGGTGCCATTGTGCTGAAACCCCTTGCATATTTATCACTACATATAGGTGTCGATGCAGCGCATCGCCAGGTAGGGATGCTCCAATGAAATTTTCATAAGGATCCATGTCGTAAAAAAGAGTGACAAAGTTTTCATTGATGGTTGTCAACCTACCAAACCTCCTCCTTTACCTAGGCTTGGGACCGACTACATTTGTACAAAATATGAAAACATAGGCAGAGTTTTAAATTTAAGTTTTCACCCAGACAAAAAAGATTGGATGGTAATTATAATAGTTTATACAAATATCAATTTATATGAACTACCTTTGAACATAATTTTGTTATTTTCATTGAAATAGAAATAAAAGATCAAATTTTATTACAAGTTTTATAGTAAGTATAAAAATTTAAATCATCATCTAGAAATATTTACTTAGAAAGTACATTAAATTTCCTGATAAAGTGTAAGCTAGATGCTTAATTTGAACCATTAACCTCATTTTATGAATTTTACAAGGATTACCTCTTCACCATTTTTTTAATCGCTGATTTAGGATGCGTCATCCTAGGTCAAACAACTATCCTACTATCCACATGCCACGACCTGACTTCTATAGACCAACTCATGATATCTATGGAATACAAGATAAACAACATAGACTCTCCTATGCCTCTCCTTCCATTATCATCATGACTTCTATATGAAACATGAATGTGGCTTGTAATGCATGCATCACCATATCATATGCCTCTAAAAGATTTTACTGAAGATTAGAAACCATCGAGTCATGTAGTCACACACACCATGCTCGAGGTTATGATAGCCTCCTTCACACCACTACAACATGAATGGTGTTTATATATAATGACCTACGTGCAGGGGCGGATCTAGGGGGGGGGCTACCGGGGCTTCAGCCCCCCTCCCAAAATCTTAAATGTTTATTTATATGTATTTATGCATGTTTAGTATTATAAATATAGTACATATACGAGCTCTTTAGATATATGACAAGGCAAATTTGTAGTTGGATTGGTAGAAGTGCATTAGTTCTAAACTATGGACTGAAGTTCAAATCCCACTGTAGGCATATTTTTTTAACTCAGCCCCCCCTACCACAACTAGTGCCATGTATAGCTAACTCAACCCCCCTTATGCAATTTTCTAGTTCCGCCACTGCCTACGTGAGCTTATGATGATACAAAAAGCAACCTGAAATGCTAAAAATGTACTCTTAAGCTCTATGGAGGGAAGGTGCTGACATAATGCTCAAATGTCTACACTTCAATTGAGGAGAATCTACCCAAAAATAATTATCATGGGCAACAACATCTTCCTCATCCTTCTCTTTCTATCTCTCTTCTTTAAAAAATTATACGCATATAAACCATGAACTGAAAAAAAAATCCTTACTAACTAGCTCTCAGTCTAAAAAGACCCAAAAAAAACTCAAAATTAGATGATCTGCAATCATTTTCCTTTTTGGGGTGGAACATTGTAAATCTTCTTTTATCCAATTCTCATTCTTTCTTTAATAATTATATCCACTAATTGGTATAATGCTCGACAAAGTAGCTCAATAAAATAACAAAAAACATGGGATTTAATAAAACAAGTGCTCATTTCCATCCATACAAAATAGAAAATAATGAAATAGTATAACATTGATTTGAATCCCATTACTCATGCCATGTAGAACAGACCATTATGTAAGTACCAAGGGGTCAATCTCAGTTCTACAACCTAAATGCAAGATGATAAATATAATTATATTGAGATTACTCAAAAGTGATTACAAGTCTTGCATAAATAGGATTATCATCATGGTAGCACTCATGTACTCCTCAATTTGGGGGCAAACACATAAACAAAACAACTCTAATACCCCCCTCCCTCAATCTACAATATGTGTAAATTAAATGTCTAGCTTGAAAAAGTAAAATCAAACTAAAAATAATATATACTAAGCCCAAACAAAAAATAATTCCTTGAGTCTTTTGAACATGTTGTTGTTGTCCTCTGCCTTTGTTAACCATTTTGGTGATGCAAGTTGGATAATAAACCACTGGAACCACACATGTATTTTTTAGATAATCGATGGAAGACAACACTGTAACATCCCTGACCTGGGTTATGTGTTAACCCTAGATGATTTGCCTAATAAGGTTGAGTATATGCTTAATCTTATCTTGTGAAAAGTAATTAGGGCTCAAGAGGAACTTATATTTCAATTTTAGTCCTTTTTGAATAATGTTGAAATAATGTTTTACTTGATCTGGACTAAAGTGCAAATTACCCAAGATGAGGGGTTAAATTGAAAATTGTGCATGACAATATGTTCCTCATGTGTTGGAGCATCATGAGAGTGAAGATGATGCAGAGGTATGGCTTGTGGTAGCCTGAGTACCAAGAAAGAGCTAATAAAGCAATGTTTGTGCATTAAAACCTAGTTTTGGTGTAATGTGCAATTTACCCAAAACCTAGGGTTCAATATGCAAATTACTACTTCAATAAGGTCCCTAATGTTTGTTGTCATCATGTAGAGAAAACAAAATGAGAGGGGCGCCTCATTTGAATTAAGTTGGAGGAGAGAGAATCTTGATATTAAAATAATGAAGATTTAATCCTAATTGAAACCCTAATTCAATTTGGTGCAAAAACAAATATAATAATAGAAGGGCCTTCAACCAAAAACGAGATGGTTGAACTTTCTCAAGTGTGAACACCTTTGTGCCTTTGCTAGGCCACAAAAATATCCAAGGGAAGTGGATAACTCACTCACCTTATTATAAGGAAAAGAAATATCCACTCACTTATGGATATTAGTATAATATGATTTGAGGTGCTTAAATTGCTTTTCTTTAAATCATGGATAATTGAGAGGAATAAGAGGCAAACAGGATAGCCTCAGATCCAAGGAGTTGAGGGGGAAGAGGCGGCACTATTTTTGGGAATAAATGAATTTTTATAAGGCATTTTCTTTCCCCTTGAATTGCTTATAAAAGTACTCTTTACAAGCCAAACCAAGGGCTTTTTCGTTTCCATTTCTTTTACCTTGCTTGGAAAACGAACAAGGAGATTTGGAGGATCAGTAGGACGACCCTGAACCTATTGTTAAGCTTCTTGACCTCCTTTCACCTTGAATCCACGGTGAAAATAAAAAATCAATGCATGAATTCTTCATAACTCGATCCCCTCTTCAATTCTAACCAATTCTTTTCACTCAAAGCTTGAGGACGACCCTTGGAATAGTGAAAGGACTTGCATCCACCATTGTTGACGTGATCTTGAAGCTTTGGAGCTCAATTGGAGGCGGGTTTTATAACTTGAATGCTTGATTTTATTATTGCATTGAATTCCTTATCAATTGGTGATCCTTTCTACATTTCCAAAATTTATTTTGGTTGATTGATGCAATCACCATGGAAATCACAGGAGATTTCGTGAGTTTGGAGCTTTATGATGATTAAATCATCATAAGCACACACCTCCCCAAATATCTCTTGTAAACGGTTTCAATAAAATGGTCCAAACAGTTTCACCAAACCGTTTGGAGACCAAACGGTTTGATTTGAGTCCCAAATCGCATGAGGGTGTTGACCATTTGGATGGGTTTAACATTTGAAGTCTGAACCCTAGTATGTGTTGGATGATGATCCAATGGATCTAATTGATTAACTCAACATATGGACAAACTTTCAAATAGAAACCCTAATCGGCTAAGTGCTGATTTTGCAATTTATAGAGTTGATGTTTTGGGTTGATTGACCCAAACGGTTTCAAAACCATTTGGGAATCACCCAAACGGTCTCAAGACCGTTTGGAGATCAACCAAAACCGTTTGGAGGTCTAGGGTTGAGTATGGTTGGGTATTTGAAGATCCAAAGATACCAAATTGAATTGCAATCAATTGCTGATTTGATAATCAATCCAATGATCCGAACACTGATTGGATGTTATGGATTTTGATGATGAAATGGGAAAACGGTCTCAAGAATGTTTGGAGATCATCCAAACGACCTCAAGACCGTTTGGGGGTCATTGAAGACCGTTTGGGGTTCATTCAAGACCGTTTGAGGTCAGGTCATATCATATAATGATGATGGTTTATTGATTTCAATTGAATTGGTTCCACAATGTCAACCATTGATGGTTCCCCAGTTACAAAACCCTAAGTGATGGTTTCTTGACTATCAACCCTAGTTCAATTGGGTTCAAAACCATAAATTGAAGGTCTAATTGAATGGTGATTCAGTGGTTCAATTGATGAATACTTTAGTGGTTCAATTGATAGTTGATTCATGGATTGGAACCTTGAATTGATTAAGTGTTGAAGACCCTTTTTGGTCCATTCAGTTTTGAGAAGGTTTGGACCAAACTGTCTCAAGACCGTTTGGGACCAAATGGTCTCAAGACCATTTGAGACCAAACGGCCTCAAATCGTTTGGAGCCTCAAGTTCATTCTGTTTCAAGATGTGTTGTCTAAACAGTTTCAAGAACTAACTTTGGGAAACGGTTTCAAACCGTTTGAACTTAGTTGGTCAAGACCGTTTGGGGTCTAAGTGACTAAGACCTTTTGATGTTCAAATTGGTTAAACCATTTGGACACACAATATAATCAAAGGTCAATTAGATAATTGATTATTAACGATGTAGACCAATGATGATTATGAAGGTCAACCCTAGCTATGTGTACTTAAGTGAAGAGTTGACCTAGATTAATCTTGGAATATTTAACATCCTAGAGAGGATGAGAGGGAGAGAGAATGGGAGAGATGATGGCTTATTTAATAAGCCCTAATTCTCTCATTATGAATAAACATGTAATCATGGTTTGATCCATAATATGAGATCATGAAATCTTCATTGAAAAGATTGATGTACCTTGATCCTTATTTAGAGCAAGGTTATGTGAAACCCTAATTTAAGGGCAAAGCTCAATGAAAACATAATCTAGGGTGATGATGTAAACCTAACTTAGTGTAACAATACAAGAAGCCCTAATTTAATGGGATTTGTACATCCTAACCCTAATTTGGGTATGAGGTAAGAGAAACCCTACTTGGATGCGAACAATAAACCTTAATCCATAAAATGGGGTAAAGGTGCATGAAACCCTAATATAGGGTAGTGCTAGTAATTCTAGGTGAAGTCTTATCACTGGGTGATGTGTTGTGAAATCCTAATTTCACATAATACTAGGTGAAACTCTGATATAGAAGGATGTTATGTGAAACTCTAATGAAGAGTGAGCCTAGGTGAAATCCATGTATATATGTGAGATGCTAAGTGAACATCAAATTATAATTGTGGAAATCCTATTCCTATTAATGGAATAGTGATTCATGTATTGACAAATGTAACACCTAGAGGGGTTGATAATGGATATCCTTACATTAATAGTTCCTGACTCAAGGGTGAGTCCATATCATTGGCAATGGTTGTAATTTTCTAAATAGATGAACTATGACCAATACATTGCATGATGAATGTGATGACCTAGTGCATAAAGTATTAGTATGGGGAATACCCTAATACAAGCTAAGTGTATGAACTCAAGTAAGATGAAGGTGTTGAGGGAAGTGATACATCAAGACATGATAGATATCACATCCAACACCCCAATTCTGATATACCTTGATATGTTATAAGTCCATTATAATTGGAATGGATGACACATGAAATGTGTCATGTTAATTTGTTACATTGAGATGTAATGCACCTTGATGAATGTAGGATAACATGCCTTATGAAAAGGTTAATCCAAATCAATAGACTATGATACAATCATATTATGATAAGGATGAGAGATAAACTTATACTTTGTGTTGATAATACATTCAATGATGAATGATGAAGATATATATAGTATGTTTGAATACTTATGATATCTATTTTGGCTTCTAGCTGTGATAAACAATGGAATAGGGCTGATCATTAATAATATGATCTTAATAACCCAAGTGGTTATTTATGGAAAACCCTAATGAAGGGTGATGATATAAAAGAGATACAATGAACCCTAAAGAGGGAACAATGGTATTACTTAGAGTTGTATGGTACTGATGTGAAAGAGAAATCATGATCCCTAAAGAGGGAATAGTGGTATTACTTAGTGTTGTATGGTACTGATGTAAAAGAGAAATCATGAACCCTAAAGAAGGAATAGTGATATTACTTAGTGTTGTATGATACTGATATGAAAGCATTATAATTGTTATCATGAATACTAATCATGTAGGGATGATAAGATGAGGAGTATAGCCAGGTATGGGCTATGATGCTTTGTTTATTGAAAATGTTTTATAGGCTTTATAAGCCTTCATATGCTTTGTGTAGTAAGAATCATTGAGCTTTGTGTACTATGTGCAATACATTGTGTAGAAAGAATCATGATATCCTTGATCAGATGATTTGAAGGTATTTAGTTACCTAATAAGTATCCTTTGATAAGATATGGGTTCAAATACCCAGATGCTATAATCATGATGATGAACTTGTTAAGAAGTGGAAATGTACTTGGTGAGTTGATGGATTAAGTTCCCAACATTTTGTGAAAAGAGTATGGCTACAGGCCATAACTCCACAATGACAATGTAGGCATTAGATATATGATCTAAGCCTGAAAAGAGTTAATGTTGTGGTAATGATTCTGTAGTGAACAAATGTTATACATGTTTTTCATATTCCTTGATGGATAAGTGACATGTTGCTCTTTCAAGTTATAACTGTAATGTTTTTAGATAAGAATAATATTCTAATCTGTTAGACATTGAATTAACTGTTGTCAATTAAATATGATTCCTCTATTCATATTTATCTTCTTAAGCTACAATAATAATGTTACTGGCGGAGAGTTATATCTCTCGATGGGGCAATTTACAATTGTCTCACCTCGTGGGAACTACATATTTAGGTGGACACGAATGAGGAGGAAGGAATCCTTCAGTAGGAGAAGGACAACAACAACATCAATAGGGACAGCAGTGAAGTCTCAGGTGGAGAAACTGGCTGTTATGCCTTGTATAGATGTAGATAGAGTCCTATGTGTCGTCTCTGTACTCTCAGGTCCTCAGAGTAGTAGTTAGTGCTTTCGAGATTTGGGCTCAGTGCCTCGAGATTTTATACTACCTGCGTTCAGTTTACCAGAGCAGTTGATGCTTGTAATTCTCAGAAAGAGATGATACATGACATGTACCTTTAAAGCAAAATGTAAATGTGTTACTTTGGTTCTATGTGAGAAAGTTTTCCTTTGATGGATCTTTTGATAACAAGGTTTTAATTTTTAGTGATTTTTGGTAATCCGCTGCTTAGTGAACGTTTCCGCATTAGTTAATTATGTTTTTATGAGTTGTATGCCACAAACACAGTCCAAGTTCTCACATCTAATTGACAACAATAGGACCATCGTACTTGAGGATGACATGGACGTTGAGGACAAAGAGGATGAGGAAGTGGAACGAAATGGAGGCTTAGTAGGCTTCTTCCTAGGAGAAATTAAATTGAACTACATACATCCACAAGAAGCATAGTAAGACTACCCCTCATGCCAACACAAACTAAAGCAGAGAATACCACCAAGGAGTACGATGAAAAGGATCTTACCTTCCCCAGATGAAATAGAGAAAACACAACACTGGATTCCATTAGAACAACCACATGGGGGAACTAAAACATCTCATTTCCATTTGTAGCATACATGATTTTGAATGAGAGAGAGATGGTTGGATGACTGAAAATGGTGTTGGAGTATGAGCTGGATGAGCAGATGGTGTTGATGATTTGTGGATGAGGTTGCAGAAGGCGGTGATGAGGAATTTGAGATGTGAGAGAGCCAACAAATATTTGTTTCAAGGTAATGGTTTCACCTTGATGTAATGGCTAGAGAATGAATATGGTTTTGCAAAAGCATGGTGTCTTAGAATAGTATTAAAAGGAAATAAGATGGAACGTGATCAGGAAAAAAGAGGTGGGGCTTTGGAAACAAAACAGAAATGTGAAGGGGTTTGGTAATGGAAAGGAAGAAGGGAAAAATTGAAAATGACAGTGATTGGGGTTGGGATTGAGATATGGAAATTGAATGGGAGAAATTGAGAAAATGAGAATAGAATCATGAATAAATAAAGAAAAAACAAATAAAAGCAAAGAGCAATAAGATTAGAAAGTGAAATGGTTAGGAAAGATGAAAGAGATTAAAAGGAAATAAATAAACTAATCTTTAATGAAACAAAGAAAAAGGAATTGGTCACTAGTATTCATGAATGAAGGAAAGGGATGGGAAGTATGATATTGACTTGAAGGAAAAAGAAAAGAAGAGGGAGAAAGTTAAGCCTACTTTGATAATACGTCATGGAGACTAGATAATGCAAAGGCAAGAAAGAGAAGAAGTTGTCTTGGAGAGGAAGGAGAATGAATGGATTTGCGAGGAAGATATGTGATTGTCTTGGAGAATAAGGAAGATGGCTAGCTTGGAGAGAAAGGTAGAAAGATGGCTTGGAGAAAATGGAAGGCCGATGGCATAAATAGGAAGGTGAATGGATGGATAGGGTATTGAAGAAAAGAAGTAATAGTGGTGGTGCAAATAGAAGAAAAAGGGAGAGGTTATGAGCTATGTGATGATTTCATATTCATCCTAGTTTTAGCTTCATTTCTCATTTACTTTTACTTTCATTTCCAAGTTGGATGGAGAACAAAAGATACGTTGATGTGGTGTCCTTCAAGGGACGCAGAGTTCTCTGTCTGCTCTGCTTACTGGCTGGGGCTGCTAGGGAAAGAGGAAGTGAGGAGTTTTGCGTATCGTCAAGGTGATTCACAATGGAAAAGTATATGGCATGCTGAATGGAGTCCCAAAACAGCCCATTTTTTGTGGAGGGCATGCACGAGATGCTAAGAGACAAGGGGGCGCCTTTTCGATAGATACTACGTGGAAGATGGCACATGTATGTTGTGTGGGTCAGAGAAGGAGACCATTCCCCACATGTTTTTCCACTATCCCAATGTGATTGAAGTGTGGGAGCTAACACCGAGAGGGGTGCAAGCATGGGTGGATGAAGTTAGGGATGAGGACATCATCTCATCCTTGTAAGTTGTGTTAGAAAGGAGGCCAATGCACGAGGCTAAACATCTAGTTGCGGGCATGTGGACGGTGTGGAAGGCTAGATGCACACAGACTTTCCAGAGCAATGACGTTCAAAGTGGCTACCTGTTGCGGAGTGTGTTGATGATGGTGCGTCGAGGGGGGTAGTGACATGCACAGGCGGGTGGAGTTGCAGGTCGGGGCAACACCATGCAGATACGGTGAGGTGGGGAAGAAGACGCACACCTGAGTGAAGAGAGGAGAGACAGTGATCAATAGAGACAGTATGTGGGGGATGGGGTTTGGGGGAGGAGCGGAAGGGGAAACGACGCTCAGTAGTGGGGTAGAGGGGTGCATGTGCTCATCAGGGGGTGGCAGGGAAGATGACAGAGTGTTAGATAATGGATGTTGCACCTGGAGGAAACCACCACAGGGTAAAATTAAAAATAACGTGGATGGCTCGGTGGGCGAGGATGAAGCGGTAGGAACAGGATTGGCAGCAAGGGATGATATGGGGCATCTGGTGGGCATGGCGGGGGAAAAAGTCAACTCAGGGACGGGCGTCGCCATCACGGAAATGCTAGCAGTGAGAGCAACATTGCTATGGGAAAAGAAAGTGGGATATGACAACATCGAAGTGGAAACAGACTCTCTGGAGACAGTCCATGCATGCAGTAGCAAGAAGACGTGAAGGGATTACTTAGGAGCGATTGCTGAAGATTTCAAAGCTCTGCAACTTCAATTTTCCTCTTGTAGCTTACTTTATATCAACCGTAGGTGCAGTAGTGTTGCTCATGAGGTAGCCAACTCAGCTTGTAGAGGCCAAGTAGCTAGTTTTTCTTTTTCGCAATCTTTCCCTTTGAATTTGTTATCTCTTATGAACCTTGATTTAATTGGCTAATAGTAGTTTCGGGGAGCCCACCCATTGGGTTTCCCGTCCATCTTTCAAAAGAAAAATACTCCATCCAACTTGGCTCCACCATTCACATTGCGAGATTGGCTCATACTACAATGCATATACTCAGTTTTTCTCTTACTAATCATCAATCCATTTCATTCCAATAACTTTCTCCAAAGTTCATCTTTATCATTCAAACCATCTTTAGTTTCATCAATCAATACAATATCACTAGCAAATAACATACACCAAGGAACATCCTACAAAACATTCGTTGTCAATTCATCCATAACAAGAATGAACAAATATGGGCTGTGTGGATCCTTGGTGTACCCCAACTATGATGGGAAAAGTTGGTGTCTCACCTCCAGGAGTCTTCACACTTGTAGTAGAGCTACCATACATGTCTTTAACCAAGTCAATGTATGGGATTGGCACATCCTTTTTCCTCAAACCATCCCCAACACTTCTCTGGGTACTTGATCATAAGCCTTTTCCAAATCGATAAAAACCATGTGAACATCACTTTTTATTTCCCTATACTTCTCCATAAGCCTCCTTATCATAAAAATAGCATCTTTTGTTGATCTACCAGGCATGAAACCAAATTGGTTGTTTGATATCTACGTTATAGATCTTAGCCTCTACTCAATAATCCTCTCCCAAAGCTTCATTGTGTGACTCATCAACTTGATACCTCTGTAGTTTGTGCAACTCTGAACATCACCTTTGTTCTTGTAGATGGGGACTATAGTACTATTTATCCATTCACCTGACATCTTCTTTGTCTTCATAATCATGTTAAATAAATTTATTAACCATGTAACTCATTCATCCCCCATAATCTTCCATACATCAACGGGAAAACCGTTTGTACCGCATGCCTTTATTAGTTTCATCTTTTTCAAGGCATTCTTGACCTAAAAATGTGAAACTCGTCATGTGTAAATGATATATCTTGTATCCCTATCACACGAGTCTCTAACATTATTTACAATATCTCCGTTGAAAATCTTATGGAAGTGATTTCTCCATTGGTTCTTAATATCATCATCCTTTATTAGAACTCTACCATCTTCATTCTTGATGCATTTTATTTGAATCAAGCCTCTTCCTTTTCTCTTATACAATCCATTTTATATATATATCTTTTTCCCCTTCTCTAGTGTCCAACTTCTTATAAATATCATCAATCTATACCTTGCCTCCTGAACCACGTTTTTTTCTTTTTTCTTTGCTTGCTTGTATCTTTAGAACATTGCATCATCTCGAGATATGGGCAAACTCCTATAGATATCCCTTTTTAGTTTAATAGTCGTATGTACTTTATCATTCCACCACCAAGTCTCTTTTTGTGGAGGCCCAAAACCTTTGGACTCCCGCAAAACCTCTCCAGCAATTTTGTAATGCAGGAACTCATGTTATGTCACATAGTGTTGACATCAGACTCTAAGTTCCAAGTTCCCTCCTTGATGAGTTTATCATGAAAGGTGAATTTCTTTTCTCCTTTAAGATTCCACCACTTGATCTTGCTATCTTGATTTTTGTTATGCATGCCTTTATTGATCTTCATGTTAATATCCAAAACCACCAACCTATGTTGGGTCGCGAGTTCTTCACCATGAATCACTTTACAGTCCTTACATACTTTACGATCCTACCGCCTTGTAAGGAGGAAACCAATTTGGCTACAATTGTGCCCACTCTTGAAAGTAATCTAATGAGATTCTCTTTTCTTGAAATGGGTGATTGCTAAAATCATATCATATGCAATTGCAAAATCTAATATCCTCTCTCGTTCTCTGTTTCTACTACCATATCGAAAACCACCATGAACTCTCTCATATCCATCATTGATACTCCCCATATGGCCATTTAAATCACTCCCAATAATGATCTTCTCCTCTGTCGGTATTCCTTCCATCAGTTCATCCATGTTATCCCAAAAATCCTATTGCTAAGGCAAACTTAAGGGGGCATAAGTGCTAATAATGTTAAAAATATTTCCCCCAAGAACGACCTTGATATCTATGATTCTATCACCCATCATAGTGTTCTTGACAACAACATCCTTCCACATCTTATCAACAATAATATATACACCATTAATATGTTTATCAATGCCTGTATACCATATTTTGTATCTTGTGATTCCAATCTCTCTACAAGGTTCCCCTATCCACTTAGGTTCCTGTAAGAAAGCTATATTGACTTTTCTTCTCATCATGGTATCTACTATCTCCAATGATTTTCCTGTCAAAGAGCCAATATATCAAGATCCAACTCAAAACCTTTTTTCTTGGAATTGCTTCTCTACCTACCTTCATCGAAAATGTTGCCCTTGCACAATTTTCACTACATCTCAGCAATGATGTGGCGGAAATCGCTTCTTTACCCACACTCGTCCAAGATTTGGAAACCCTTTCACATTTTTCACTAGATTCGGGTGATGATGCAGTGGGACTAGCTTCTTTACCCACACCTATCCAAGATGTGGAAATCCTTGCTTGTCCGTCAATACAACCTGGCATTGTTGTGCTGAAACCCCTTGCATATTTATCACTGCATACGGGTGTCGATGCAGGCGTCGCCAGGTACGGATGCTCCAATGAAATTTTCATAAGGATCCATGTCGTCGAAAGAGTGACAAAGTTTTTATGGATGGTTTTCAACCTACTACCAACCCTCCTCCTTTACCTGGGCTTGGGACTGACTACATTTGTACAAAATATGAAAACATAGGCGGAGTTTTAAATTTAAGTTTTCACCCAGACAAAAAAGATTGGATGGTAATTATAATAGTTTATACAAATATAAATTTATACGAACTACCTTTGAACATAAATTTTGTTATTTTCATTGAAATAACAATAAAAGATCAAATTTTATTACAAGTTTTATAGTAAGTATAAAAATTTAAATCATCATCTAGAAATATTTACATATAAAATACATTAAATTTCCTGATAAAGTGCAGGCTAGATGCTTAATTTGAACCATTAACTTCATTTTATGAATTTTACAAGGATTACCTCTTCACCATTTTTTTAATCGTTGATTTAGGATGTGTCATCCCAGGTCAAACAACTATCCTACTGTCTACATGCCACGACCTGACTTCTATAGACCAACTCAAGATATCTATGGAATACAAGATCAACAACGTAGACTCTCCTATGCCTCTCCTTCCATTATCATCATGACTTCTGTATGAAACATGAATGTGGCTTGTAATGCATGCATCACATTATCATATGCCTCGAAAATATTTTACTGAAGATTAGAAACCATCGTGTCATGTAGTCACACGTACCATGCTCGAGGTTATGATAGCCTCCTTCACACCACTACAACACGAATGGTGTTTATATATAATGACCTACGTGAGCTTATGATGATACAAAAAGCAACTTGAAATGCTAAAAATGTACTCTTAAGCTCTATGGAGGGAAGGTCCTGACATAATGCTCAAATGGCTTCACTTCAACTGAGGAGAATCTACCCAAAAAGAAATATCATGGGCAATGAAATCTTCCTCATCCTTCTCTTTCTATCTCTCTTCTTTCAAAAATTATACGCATATAAACCACGAACTGAAGAAAAAAAATCCTTACTAACTAGCTCTCAGTCCAAAAAGACCCCAATAAACTCCAAACTAGATGATCTGCAATCATTATCCTTTTTGGGGTGGAACATTGTATCTCTTCTTTTATCCAAATCTAATTATTTCTTTAATAATTATATCCACTAATTGATATAATACTAGACAAAGTAGCTCAATAAAATAACAAAAAAAATTGGGATTTAATAAAACAAGTGCTCATTTCCATCCATACAAAATAGAAAATAATGAAATAGTATAACATTGATTTAAATCCCATTGCTCATGCCATGTAGAACAGACCATTCTGTAAGTACCAAGGGGTGAATCTTAGTTCTACAACCTAAATGTAAGATGATAAATATAATTATATTGAGATTACTCAAAAGTGATTATAAGTCTTACATAAATAGGATTATCATCATGGTAGGACTCATGTACTCATCAATTTGGGGAAAAAAATAAAAAATACATACTCTAATACCCTCCTCCCTCAATCTACAATATGTGTAAATTAAATGTCTAGCTTGAAAAAATAAACTCAAACTAAAAATATTATATACTAAGCCCAAACAACAAATAATTCCTTGAGTCTTTTGAACATGTTGTTGTTGTCCTCTGCCTTTGCTAACCATTTTGGTGATGCAAGTTGGATCAAAACCACTGGACCCACACATGTATTTTTTAGATAATCGATGGAAGACAACACAGTCCAAGTTCTCATGTCTAAATGACAACAATAGGACCATCATGCTTGAGGATGACCTGGACGTTGAGGACGAAGATGATTAGGAAGTGGAACAAAATGGAGGCTTAGTAGGCTTCTCCCTAGGAGAAATTAAATTGAACTACATACATCCACAAGAAGCATAGTAAGACTACCTCTCATGCCAACACAAACCAAAGCAGAGAATACCACCGAGGAGTACTATGAAAAGGATCTTACCTTCCCAGATGAAATAGAGAAAGCACAACACTGGATGCCACTAGAACAACCACATGGGGGAACTACAAAATCTCATTGCCATTTGTAGCATACATGATGTCGAATGAGAGAGAGAGAGATGGTTGGATGGACGACAATAGTGTTGGAGTATGAGCTGGATGAGTAGATGGTGTTGATGATTTTTGGATGAGGTAGCAGAAGGTGGTGACGAGGAATTTGAGATGTGAGAGAGCCGACAAATATTTGTTTCAAGGTAATGCTTTCACCTTGATGTAATGACTAGAGAATGAATATGGTTTTGTAAAAACATGGTGTCTTAGAATAGTATTAAAAGGAAAGAAGATGGAACATGATCAGGAAAAAAGAGGTGGGGCTTTGGAAACAAAACAGAAAGGTGAAGGGGTTTGGTAATGGAAAGGAAGAAGGGAAAAATTGAAAATGACAGTGATTGGGGTTGGGATTGAGAAATGGAAATCGAATGGGAGAAATTGAGAAAATGAGAATAGAATCATGAATAAATAAAGAAAAAACAAATAAAAACAAAGAGCAATAAGATTAGAAAGTGAAATGGTTAGGAAATATGAAAGAGATAAAAAGGAAATAAAGAAACTAATATTTAACAAAACAAAGAAAAAGGAATTGGTCACTAGTTTTCATGAATGAAGGAAAGGGAGGGGAAGTAAGATATTGACTTGAAGGACAAAGAAAAGAAGAGGGAGAAAGTTAAGCCTACTTTGATAATAGGTCATGGAGACTAGATAATGCAAAGGCAAGAAAGAGAAGAAGTTGTCTTGGAGAGGAAGGTGAATGAATGGATTTAAGAGGAAGATATGTGATTGTCTTGGAGAAGAAGGAAGATGGCTAGCTTGGAGAGAATGGCAGGAAGATGGCTTGGAGAAAATGGAAGGCACATGGCTTAAATAGGAAGGTGGATGGATGGATAGGGTATTGAAGAAAAGAAGTAACAATGGTGGTGCAAATAGAAGAAAAAGGGAGAGGTTATGACCTATGTGATGATTGCATATTCATCCTAGTTTTAGCTTCATTTCTCATTTACTTTTACATTCATTTCCATCATTTTATTATAGAACTATCTTTTTTTTGGTCGGTCAAAAATCCTGTTGCTATAATATTTCCAAAACTTTGGGTACAAATCTTGTACCCCTATTTCAAATAGGGATGAAACATCTGAAAAGAAAACAAAAGAGATCTAGGAAAAGATCTCCAGAAAGGAAAAATGAAAGAAGAAACTACATCTTTTACAAGAAAACACAGACCTCTACCAATTACTATGGAGTAACATCCAGAGTAACCAACATAACACTAGCAATCAAAACACCTTAAAAATGTGCCATTCTAGAAAACTGAAAGCTGATGATATTTACTGGAAATAGTCAGCATCTTCAAGAAGAGACTAGAGTCATCTTCCACCACCAATCTAATACTAGATTTCATGATGCAGAAGGAAAAATCAGCAAGGGACCTTCCATGAGCTGACCTTCGAGTAATGTCCTTGAACTAACCATCCACCTTTCCTCCACTGGCATTAGAAACGTCCCCTGAAAATGTGAAATCTAGATGAAGGTCCAGTCCCTCTTCATCAATCGGTAGCCATCAGACTTATTGTCCCCTAATGAACACAACTACACTAAGAACTCAAAGCCAGAAGAAATTGAGCAACTAAAGTTAGTCCAACAAGACAATCAACCCAACTTTTTCCTGGCTGACTTCTTATTTTTCTTTGACCAGGACTGATTGAATTACATAGGGTCAAAGTCACAACAACTGGACTCAATTCCTGAATCATTGGAGTCTTCCTCCTCCTTGAATAGGTTTTCTTTCCTTTCCTGGTATTCAACAGAGAGTCCACAACTCTCCCAGATCTTCTTGATCTTCCAAGAGTCAGAACCTATATCTTCGTTGCTTCTTCTTGCAATCTCCAGCTCCCAATCAAGGTTGAGACTACCTGCATTGCAAACTGGAGTGCTCCCAAACATATCAGGTTCATTCGGTTGAATACAGGTGGTTGTGGATTGGCTACTATGGGCAAGGTGAGCATTGAGGACAATATTGATGATCTGTCGAGAGACTAACTCTTACAGATTATCATCCTCATAAGAATGGTTGACTCCAACAACATCATGTATCCTCGACATCACTTTGGATTTCTCCTTAGCGGGCTTGACGTTTCCTCGAATAGTTGGTTTCCCCAGCTTAATCTGCATATCATTTGCAGGCGGCGACTTCCTAGTCTTTGTGGGGCAGGGCATGCCCATGTGACCAAACTTCTTGCAATTGGAGCAAGTAACTGGATTAGCTACTGCCATGACTTTTTGGAGTTTGGGTACTGAGTCAATCTCCACCATCGCCATCTTCAGAAGCTTCGTGTCGTTGCAGACCTCAATGCAAACCACTGCCTCGCCAAGGCACCCTTCAGTTACTGAGTGATCATCGATGTCAATGGGTTTGCCAAAGGTACTAGCAACGCAAGCAATGCACTTGTGGGTCCATGGTAACCCCTGGTTCTCAAATTTGAACCAAACTGGAACCTTGCCAAAGGAAAGGGGTTGAAGACTATCACCTGGCTTCCACGAATGAACCATTATCAGAGAGCCATACATGAACCATGGTGCCTCATTCAGAACACACTCCCTTTCTTTGTGGGTCAGCATCTTGATGATGAATCCCTCACATTCTTCAGCTATCACTTCAACGGGGCCGCTGGGGTGCCACTGTCTACGAATCCATCCCTCAAGTTGGCCGCTGTATGGCTTTCTGCCCACGAACCGGATGGAAAGGAACTCCTCCCAGTTAGGGATTGGGCAGTCCTGACTTGAAATGGATGCACATCTCACGCCATTTCTGTCAATATGCTCCACATAGTCGATCAACTCGATCTCAATATCCTCCCAATCCTGCCTACTGACCTTGAGCTAGTTTGCGAAGTGGGTGGAGGTTGCGGAACCATCCGGGCTTTTGGGAGGGGTCTTCGGGGGATTGGAGGTGGGAGTTGCTGCCTCCTTGCACGGTTGAGCCCTAGGCGACTCCAGGGGAAGGGTTGACTAGCCTCCATCTTTGTTTACCTCAGACTGGAAAAGAGGAGGAACCGATGATGGCTCTACGACACCCTATCCTCTCCCTCCTATCTCACTAGGTTTTTGGCCACGCCCGTGCCCCCATCCGCCCCTACCGTGAGCCATCCAGAACCCACTTTTAGAACTTCCTGGTCCACTCTAGAACTATCTTACATTTAGGATTCCTTGATTCTATGCCAATGTGTAGGATTTTGACCTAATTTCTTTATTCTCATGGCATGATTTAGCATTATCATAAACACAAGGAACTTTTTAATATATGGACCACATTTTTGTTAATTCGTTCCTTAACCAGATACTGAATCCATAAATTTGCAGATCAACTAGCAAGCCATTAGTTTTCATTTATTTGTCCTTCCATCAGTTGTTGTTTCCTTTAGATGATGTTCTATCATTGTTGGCATTACACCTCATACCAGTATCCCCCCTAGGCAGTGGTTTGCATCAGTATTCCCAACCATCATTTGGTTTCTCTATCCAACCATTGGTTGACAACCAATGCTTGTCCAAAGTTTTCCTTCTGTTGGCTAATTAGATTCATTCACCCCTGGTTCTCTCAACCCATCTTCTGGTGGTCCTCTTGACATCCTCTTCCATTGGACAATTGACCCTGCCTCCCAATGATGGTCCAACTTGCATCTTTTTTGAAGGATTTTTAGGACCTCCTTATAATATCCTTTTTCTAAAGGAATTACTGTGCATTCGCCTACCGATGAATCTCCCATGCTTAATTATTGAAGGTACTCCAACTTCACCTTTTGATCAGAGTCCTACATGCCACTTCTGACGGTGTTCTTGCACTCACCATATGATACCTTTTTAGCATCTTCTTCTAATGGCTTGTCATGCTTTTTCCTTCATATGGTCATACTTACTCCTCGCCTAAGGATGGAACTTTTGAAAAACATGTGACCCATAGACTTCCTTGTGATGCCCCTTCACCTTCATGGTGGCCGACCTTTCAAAGGTAAGAAGACTGAATAGTTCCAAACCCTATTAGAAACCTCTATATGCAAACTTCCAACCTCTATTTGGGGGCATCTCTTCTCTATCCACCAAGTTGCTGAAATCGATGCTCCACCCATAGAAGACAATCACCACCGATTGACACCAAATGGCCACCACTCCATCAAGGCTCGACATCTTATTCTAAAAGTAGGAAGGTCGAGGATGCCTCCTCACCATGCATTCACATGTTCTTTCTCATCCTCAGACCAGATCCAAACAAGGAGGACAATAAAGAAAAAAGGTCACCTGACGATAGTCATAGGAAGATGATATTGTACATCTCTTCTTCCCACTGAGGTGATGGAGGTATCCTTCCTTATACTTGTTGTTTCTTCTTATAGCACTATGAGTAGTTGCTTACGGTAGGACGTGAAGAGTATCCCCACTATTTCTTTTGGTATTTTATGTCATGAATTCATGTATGAACTATATTACATGATGAATAAATCACTTTTATGCTCGTATGCTTGTTCGACTAGAAGGTTTACATGTTTTTCATGATCTTGGGTGTAGAGAAATTTGAAGCCAAGATCTAGGATATTTATTGCTATTAAACCCTTGATGAGAACTCGAATAGGCATTTTCTGGGGAAACAAATATAGGATCTCCAGGTAATGTGACAGAGAGCCTAGGGTGACATCTTTCCAGGTCTAATCCTAATGTCTAAAGGGAGATTGGCGTGGAATTCATGATATTTTATGCATGTTTGTGATGCAGTTAGAGAGTAAATGTAGGTACTAGTGGTGAAAACCACTCAATCTAGTGTATCCATCCTTCTGACAAACTTAATTTTTATTTTAGTCTTTTATTCTTGCATCTTAGTTGTAATCAACCAAATCTGTTTTTGTGTTACTCTTCCTAGTTTGTAAAATTGATCAATGAATTCCTAAATATATTTTCCTTTGATTTTGGCCTTAACTATATTGTGATAAGACCCGTTTTCTTGTGGGTGTTGATTATAGTATGTTATTTAAGTCAAATTCTAGGGATTTTATACCTAGTGAATTTGTGGGTGCAATATCACACACATCAAATTTTGGCATCGTTATAAGTGATCAAACATGTGTCACCCGCCTGACAGGCCGAAACACTCACCACTATGCTACAACATAAATATTGATTGATTTAATTTAATTAGGATTAGTTAGGAAGTTTTCTTTTATTTTGAAAAATGAAAATATTCTTGAATCCAATTTTACTTAAAATCATATTGAATCTTATTCTTTTTTTGCTCGATAAACAATTTCTTTATTTTTAAAGCATCATCCTAAAATGGAGTTGTTGATTCATCAGTGTGTACATCGTCATATGTGTGAATGTTAAAGTCATACATCTATAAATTGCCCCAACGTCTCTGTGCAATTTAGGGCAGAACTCTTAAGGATTAGGATCCAACACAACATCAATACTTACCAATGTAATTACACTGCCATTTTTAATCCACAATACTTGAGAGGCACCATGAGTATCCCTACTACACATACAATTTTAATAGTGAAGTGAGGCATCAGTTTACTATATTCTAGAGACTTCTATTATCTACCATATTATGAAGATCAATTTCCCTATATGGGGACTACAACCTATAATATGATAAGAGCTACGACGACGAGAAATACTATGTAACCTAGAGTAACATGATGGACACTTGAGAAAATGCTCGCTAAAGAAGATGCCTGAAGGAAATGGCTACATGCACAAATGGTTGAGCATGCATGTGCAACTCGCCATATCAGATGAGGAGTTTGAGAGACATCAAGAAATCTTCCAAGGGAAGACACATCAGACAAAGATGTTGATGTTTGATGACAATGATGATGATGCCATTTTGGTGTCAACAACACTTGATTCACCAACAGTCACACAAATCTACAAACTATATCCAGAACATGACATGTACACTTGTGTGTTCCATCCTTATATATGCTTGAGAATTTGGCACACCAATACAAAAATTCTCAGCAAGAGGATGGCCCTTGCGTGGCTGTGAACTTGAAGCCCTGCCACCCTCCCCATTTGTATACCCTAATCCATACACCACTTATGATCAACTAATATTGGTTGAACCTGATTTGGAAGTTGAACAACCAACTACAAGTTCACATTCGGTTGTTTTAGATTAAAAGGGGACACTTTAGAAAGAGCTCTATGTTCCACCTCATCCAATATTTGTTCCAACTATGTAGCCGAACCCAACATAGTTTGGACTTAGGCTTAGATGATGATGATGATGATCAGGCTGAACTAGATGAGGTGATTACACCATCAAAGGAAGTTTACGAGCCTTTGCCATTATTTGACTACAATGTTACTTTTTCTACACTAATTCCTACCAACGAACCAGAGCAAAATTATAGCATAGTCAATGATCCTACCAATTCTATAGTTCTTGGTGTGGATTGGATGATATTTGAGGATGACACACAACCATATAAAGAGTTCTACTAGTATGACTTTACTAATGAAATCATCAAATGTACGCCATCACCACATATTTTACATTAAGATCTAGGTGATGAGTAGAAGCTAGATCTAGACCCTCTTGATTTACTTCAACATAAATTATGAATCGTATATTTATCACCTGCTACATCGATCTTCAAAGGGGGGTCCACCACAAATCTTATTGAGTGAGCTAATGTAGAAGACATCAGATAGGTACCACTCCTATTATGTGCCTCTTCTTCTAGGTCCACACATAGATATAATACTTCCTCTATTGATGGAGGAAGATTTTTGGAGCCTATTGGATGAGTTGCAAGGTAAAAAACAACATCATTCCAATCATCTAGAACACCCCTTTGAGCTGTCAAGACTACCCAATAATTAAGTGCATCATGGTGCTCCTCTTCTTAAGGTTCTAGCCATTGTCACCATTCCAATCAGTTGGACTTTCTTTGAACTTCCAGGACCACCTGGTTGAGGTTTGAGGATTTCTTCCCCTCTATTTCAATTAGTGTTTGCTCAGAGATGAGAAAATATTTAAGTTCGGGGTGGAGGGAGGGTGGTACATATCTCACTCCATCCACTCCTCTTTGCATTTTATGTTTTCAATTTTATGATCATAGCATTGTATTTAGCTAAAAGTTTTCAAAATTTCCTTTTTTAGAGTAAATAAAAACATTATCTAGCTTGTGTAGATTCAAATTCTTGTTTGCATCCATATATTTTCCATCATTCAACTCCCCTTTCTTAAAGAAAAACGCCATAGTAACCACTTTTTGAAACACCCAATGGCTAGAGATTATTGTATGTGGCCTAGGAACCCAAACATAATGTTACCCCATAAAAGATGGGAAGTACTTGAGGAATGGAGATAGATCAAACACATCATTCTTCTAACTGACTAGTGAAACAAATTCATAGAATCATCACTTTCCCTTATCATGTTACTATTTTATCATAGTGAGACTAGGAGAAAACCCAGTGCACTAAATTTTAAATCAAGTTGTATATTGTTCTAACCTTTCTTGTACACTTCCTCTTCCATCTCCTGACCTTCCATCCACACTACTACAGAACCTACCTTTAGTGTTGGTTATTTATGGCCTTTAGTGTCAGTTTTCGAGCGACGCCTATGTGGGCGACACTAAAAGGTCACCCATTACGCGTCGGTTCCAGAACCGACACCCAAACTCTTCGCGCGCGACCGAAAACACGACATCAGGGGACTAGAGGTGTCGGTTATTAGATAAGAAACCGACGCACAAACCCTTCACGCCACAGAAAGGGCGCCATCTTGGGCGCTATCAGTGTCGGTTATAAGCCAACAACCGACGACATATGTCTTCGCGCCAAAAGTATATGTGTCGGTTACATTTAAATAACCGACACTGTAAAGTTATGTGTCGGTTGTTTACAATTACCGACGCCTGTTATTGGCACCATCTTGGGCACTATCAGTGTCGGTTTGTATTAAGAAACCAACACCATATATGTTCGCGCCACAGGAAATAGGCGCCGGTTATATCTAAATAACCGACACCTATTGTTTTTTTTTTTTACAGACCTGCAGACCTGCTGTGGCTGGTCGCAGGATGAGAAACCTATAGTTCAGTTAACTGAACTGCAGGTTTTACGACATCAATTGATATCAGCCAACAACAGGCCACAAACCTGCAAATTTAACAACAAAAATATTCACACATGCATTTAGCAATACAACCTGCAGTTCCATTTTATTTTCACACATTTTGAAACATTCATGTAGCTAGCAATCTGTAGTTCCATTCATTCACATTCACACATGTAGAAACATTCATATAGTAACCAACACTTTCATTCATTTTCACCCAGACACATGTAGAAACATCTAGACATGTAGAAACATTCACACATATTATAATTCAGAAATTCATTTACAAAATCCCCACTATTTGTATGGTTGTTGCCCATTCTTCTCTTACTTCATTTAATTCTCCCATCGTATAGGGAGCATGTACATCTGGTAAGTCCGTTCTTGTAGTGGGGTCAGCTTTAAACACCTGTAAAGAGAATGATGTATATATATAATTAATGAGCTACAAATAAGATTGATATATTTCATATTATCTAATGAGACTATATAATACCTGAGCAATACAATCGATGTCCATACAACATGACAGACTAACACATATATAGTACATAACAAGAGCAGCGTCGAATTTACATACAACACTAGCTTAGTACATATATAGTGGGACTTATAAGGTGACGATCCCACCTGGTAAAACAAGTTACCGACAACTACATGTTATGACTGGGAGGTCGTGATTCAGCAATAGTATGCATTAGCAGGAGGACAAACAGATCACCATATGTTTGTCCTCATATGGTGATCTGTTTGTCCTCCTGCTAATGCATACGTTGCTGAATCACGACCTCCCAGTCGTAACATGTAGTCGGTAACCTGTTTTAGCAGGTGGTATCGTCACCTTAGTCCACTATATATGTACTAAGTTAGTGTTGTATGTAAATTCAGAGCTGCTGTTGTTATGCACTATATATGTGTTAGTCTGTCATGTTGTTATATGAATCTGAACCACTTGTGTGTGCTGCACTTTTTGTATTGTATCTGTATCCTGCTTCTCTTCATTGGGGCTTCTTCCTGCATATCCTTCATATCTATGTCATGTCCGTCCTGCATAGCCTTCTTCCTATATTTATTTTTCAAAGAGAATACAAACAAAAATTATTAGTGTAGAGTTAGTGAAATACTGATCAATGTCTAGAATTGGAATAGATCAAGAACCTACTCTCAGCATCGCGTATGTAATCTCGAGTGAGATTGGTCCTATAGTTCTTTAGCACCCTCCCACAATGTTTAGCATTTGTATTAACTAGAATATAATGAAAAATCAAATCAGAAAATGATATTGATATTAAAAAAGTAAACAATTAGCTTCAATAAAAAAATATAAACATGCATGCCTCTAAAATTGTGATCTTTTATCAATTAACAATCCTTCATTGTGATCTCCGCGCACATATAAGTCATCATTAGCTTCAATATTTTCTGGAGTTGGCAACCCAACTGAGAATGGACTGGAGTCATCATATTTATCATAGTACTCTTCTTCATCTATAGGATCTTCAATGAACTGTCTTTTACCATGAAGAACAACCGACCATTTATCATTTGCAGGATCATCGATATAAAATACTTGTTTCGCCTGTGATGTCAATATGAATGGTTCAGCCTTCTCGCCAATCTTTTCAAAGTTCACCAAAGTGAAACCCAATTCATCCACTATAACTCCTTTGGTGTTATCAACCCAATTACATTTGAAGAGCGGAATTCTAAAATCTATGTAGTTAAATTCCCATATCTCTTCAATGACACCGTAATATGACATTTTAGCTTCACGTGGACTCTTATCCTTTGCACTTGCAAAAAACATAGTCGATGCTTGAAGGGTGACCCCACTGTTTTGGATGACACTCTTATCATCTTGGCGCTTTGTGTAATATGTGAATCCATTAATGTCATACCCTTCATAAGACATAATAGTCAACTTTGGTTTAAAGGCGAGGCATTTGATAGGTTCAGTAATATCATCTGGTGTTTGAGATAGCTGATGTAAGACTTTATCTTCAAACCACTTAATAAAAGTCTTGTTATGCTCTCTAGCAAGCCACATTGTATTGGCTCGAGGATATTGTCTTTTGATGAAATTGGTATGTTCCTCGATATAAACGTTCACTTCGTCCATGTTGTGTAAAATATACAAATGACCTTGTTCCAACTGCTCACGGCTGATTACTTTCACACGTGATCCCAAAAATTCCTTTGCCAAATAGCTCGTCAATATTCTTGTCATTATCAGGAGTGTCATTACCACTGAGAAAGTAATTGCAGAAATCCATAACCTCTCTCGCCACATAACCTTCAATAATACTCCCTTCAGGCTGATAACGGTTTCGAACATCACCTTTAAAAATGCTCATGTATCGTTCAAAGGGATACATCTAATGCAAGAAAACCGGGCCCAAGATTTTCACTTCCCTAGTCAAGTGGACAACAAGATGTACCATGATATCAAAGAACGAAGGAGGGAAATACATCTCAAGCTGACATAGGGTAACAACCACTTCTCTTTGCAAATTATCGAGAGTCTCAGGGTTAATAACTTTGCTATAGAGACTGTTGAAAAAGAAACAAAGTCTGGTGATTGCAAACCTTACATGCTTCGGCAATATAGATCGAATTGCCACGGGCAATATTTGTTGCATTAGAGTGTGACAATCATGAGATTTAAGTCCTATCAACTTCAGATCTTTCATTGATACCAATCTACGGATGTTGGATGAGTAACCATTTGGCACCTTAACATTTATCAAGCATTCACAAAAAGCTTTCTTCTCTTTTCTAGACAACGTGTAACATGCGGGAGGTAAGTATGTTCTTTTACTACCCATTTCACATATTTCTGTTAATTCTGACCTTATTCCCATTTCACGTAGGTCTAGTCTAGATTTTATCCCATCTTTAGTCTTACCTGGTATATTTAACAGAGTACCAATGATGCTATCACAAACATTTTTCTCAATGTGCATTACATCGATTCAATGTCTGACTGTCAAAGAACTCCAATAAGGAAGATCCCAAAATATTGACTTCTTCTTGAATGAAGAATTGTCACTCCGTGTAGTACCTTGTGATCTCTTACCAAATTCATTGACAAAGGCTTTTATTCTTTCATGAACAACCTCCCCTGGTATAGGTTTAGGTGCACTGCGTTCCTCATTCAATCCATTGAATGCTTTGCGCTTCCTACGATACAGATGGAATTTTGGAAGAAACCTTCGATGACCGAGATATACATTCTTACCGCCATGTTTTAGTCTTGTTGAATCAGTGTTCTCTTCACATATAGGACACACTTTAGCTCCTTTGACACTATATCCAGACAAATTCCCATATGCTGGAAAGTCATTAATAGTGCAAAACAACATAGCATGCAAACGAAATGTATCTCTTCATGAAGCATCATAGGTCATCACACCTTCACCCCAGAGTTTCTTTAAGTCATCAATCAGAGGTTCAAGATAAACATCGATGTCATTTCCAGGTTGTTTAGGGCCCGATATCAACAATGAAAGCATTACGTACTTATTTTTCATACACAGCCAGGGAGGAAGATTGTATATAACAAGCATGACTAGCCAAGTGCTATGTTGGCTGCTCAATGTCCCGTACGGATTCATCCCGTCTGTACAAAGCCCAAGTCTTAGATTCCTGACTTCTTCACCAAATTCAGGGTACAATACATCAATCTTCTTCCACTGTGGGGAATCAGACGCATGTCGTAGGATCCCATCATTAATTTTCTTAACATCTACATGCCACCTCAAATTCTTCACATCTATCAGATTGGCAAACAAGCGTTGAAACCGTGATATTATAGGTAGATACCACATCACCTTGGCAGGAGAACCAGTTTTGGACTCCCCCGAAGTCGTCAATTTATACCGTGACGCACCACATTTTGGACAATCTTTCAAATCTGCATAGTCCTTTTGAAATAATACACAATCATTAGGGCATGCATGTATCTTCTTGGCATCCATTCCCATTGGGCACAACAATTTCTTTACCTGGTATGTTGAGATTGGCAGCTCGTTTCCTTCAGGAAGCATTTCTTTCAACAAAGACAACAATGACGTGAAGCTTTTGTAGCTCCATCTATTGTTAGCTTTCAACTTATACAATCTCAACACAGCGTTAAGCTTCGTAAACTTAGTACAACCTGTGTATAACGACATCTCAACATCATGCACAATGTTTCTAAAAATGGGAGGTGGATCAGTGTGCTCTACCCCACAACTATCCAGCATCGCATCAACGATGTCTACTGGAACTGGTTCATTCACATCTACGTCATCGTAGGCAATTTCTTCTTCCATACAAGCACTGCTATCGACATCCACTGGTTTTGGGTGTGAAATCTCTCCATGCCAGTGCCATTCTGTATAGCCTTGTATAATCCCGTTGCACATGACATGAGTCATGATTTTGTCACCAGTGTTGACTTTCAAGTTGTTACCGCAATGTCTACATGGACAGTAGAACCTATCTCCAGGTTGTTTCCTATGTTCCTCGACAAATTTAATGAACTGGTGAAGACCAGAAATAAACTCTGGGGTGCAGCGATTGCGAATGGACATCCATGATCTATCCATTCTATGATCAAAGAGAAAACAAGTATATATTAGGACAAGATTAGGGCCTAGGGTTAACAAATACATGTGATGTCATTATTATATATAATAAATGTGTACCACCTATCCATTCTTAAACACCTAATCTCATTAGTAAGTGTATAATGTGTATTGGGTTTGAAAGAAAATTTCGGCAGCATTTCCCCGCTGTTTTCCAAGTACATATGTACTTAGAGAACAAACGGGGAAATGCTGCCAAAATTTTCTTGAAAACCCAATACACATTATACACTTACATCCTAAGCGAGATTAGGTGTTCAAGAACAGTCCCAAACCGGGGACTATCCAAGATTTACTCCTAATGAGTAAATCTTGGACGGGTTTCTAGGCCAACAAATAATGTATTGTCATTCTTATACCTAAAATCCTAGCTCTTCAATTTAGGGTGATTATTGATGTCTTTAAAAGCATGATTGGCAATTTAGGGAAAAGTTCATCATTTACATTCCAAGCATGTCACATGTGTGCATTACAGTTCATCATTAAGAAAGATATAAGCAAGTATGTCATATTAAAATAGACTAAACAATATGAGAAAATAGTAGTGTAATCATGCAAATGGGAACATTCATGGGAACACACACTTCAGTTATAAGCATTCATGTAGCAACTTTCAGTTCCATTCATGGGAACACACACTTCAATTATAACAATAACTAAACAAAGGGGTTGGTGTACCCCTAAACATGCACATAATTAAAAAAACTATTACTACAGACAAGTCTAGATAGATAGACAACTAAATACTACACCAACGTGGTCCCGCATGCATCAGTAACTTCTTTTTGATGATGAAGCTGTGTCACGAAGCTCCTCACTGTATTTAGACGAATCTAAACTGACAGGGGCCTCAGATTCAGATTTGTCCGAGCTGATATGCGACGCCGTGCGCTCATACCGCAGAAGATGATCGGGGGTCTCGCAGTTGCTGTTGGTTATCCAAACTTTGATGGAATTATCGCCAACTGGACGGATAAAAAGACTATTCCAACGGACCACATGCAACTCTCCAATCCAATCGCGCCAACCGGATTTTGATACAAGATTTCCCGCCAAATCATACTCAACCTCGATAACATGTGAATAATTACCAAAAGTTAGGGTCACTTTACCAGGCATGTAGTGTCTTCCTTTTAGAAAACGCCAATGTTTGGGTATGACCAATTGGTTTAAGGAACGATCATCTAGGATGATGTCCAATTGTTCTTCAATAGGGAACGTTAACATTGACATAGAGGCCCAGTTCATAGTGACTGTTATGGGTGGACAAAGACTGCACAATATTAGTATTAACAAAGTGTAAGTACATATAACGATGTTATATATTTTCAGAAAAAGTTGTATAACATCAGTTAACCTTTTATTGCTTGTCATAACCAACTTTATTGTGGTAGACATGATAGCTTGAAAAGAAGTCTACAAATGTACTTAGAGAACAAACGAGGAAATGCTCCTAATGAGTAAATCTTGGATGGGTTTCTAGGTGCTTACTAAAATAGAACCATTATATGGAACTAATCCTACATTATACACATACTTTTCCTGAGTAAGATAATGTGCACTTCATGGAATTATTAAGATATGAATATATATAAGTTGTTTCTACCTACTTTGATGGGATTTTATAACATTCGAGTCTTCCATTTATAACATTAAGATCTGAATATATATATAAGAATCCCATTTGATACACACGATTGAGAATCTTTCACGATACTAGGAAAATACACTAACTAGATATTCATTTAGGTGTTAGACATCAATATGTGTATGAGCCCTAATTAAAACTGATTCTCATAAGAAGTAAATAAATTAAAAAAAAAAATGCCCAGCAGCAGGGCGGCACCTTGAGGGAAGACGAGCAGAGGAAGAAGAAGAAGGCAGGGCGGGCACCTTGAGGGAAGAGGAGCAGCGGCCGAGGCAAAGTCCTAGCAGCTTCCGATAGCGAAGAGAGGAGCGGAGGAGAGGGCGGCGAGGCTAGGATACCTAGCTGCTACCGGCGACGGCGGAGAAGAGGCCGGCGGGCGGAGAAGAGGCTGATGGCGGAGGAGAGGCCGGCAGGCGGAGAGGGAGGTTGACTGCTTCTCGCTCGACGGCGACGAGCGGCAAGCATGGAGGAAGGAGCGGCGGCAGGAAGCAAGGGAAATCGCCGGAGCTAGGGAAATCGGGAACGAAATAGGGAAATGGGAAGAATCGTTCGGGCAAGGTGAGCTATTAAGTTGAAAATATGTGTCGGTTCTTTAAAAAACCGACAACTAAACCAACAGTGTCGGTTCTTTGCCACAAACCGACAACTATACTAGATTATAGTCGTCGGTTTTTTATTAAACGACAACCGAAAACTATTCCTATCTCACGAATACCCTTTAGTCGTCTGTTATTTAGTTACGAACCGACACAATATGTAAAATATTGGAGCCAATTTTTTCGCTGGAATTTTGGGTTTGGCGGTTGATTTTAGGTGTCAGTTTTTTATTAATTAACTGAAACTTAATAAAAGCGGTACCCGTGTCTGGTCGACCTTCATGGATTGGATGTCAGTTTCTGTTCAAAACCGACACAGTAGGGTTTATGTGTCGGTTTTTGTATACAACCGACACCTTTAAAAGTGACTTTATAAGCCATTTCTGTAGTAGTGCCATCAAAAAGAAAATAAATAGTCATAAAAATTGCCAAACTCCAAGTTTGGGGTGGCAACCCCCTCCCTACTCTATCTGCTTCTTCCATACCCCTCTTTATGTAAAATCAACATACCACCAAAAAGAAAAGATGTCAATGTGCACGAAACAAAACAAAAAATATATTGAAATATATGTATTTGTACAAATAATAGAAATCTTGAGTCGAATAGAGGAGATATTTTTCACCTTCCTTTCACAACTCTCTTCTCTCCACCTTCTACCAAGATACACAATGAATGTCTCATTTTGATATCCTTTTCATGAAATTTTTCTCTATGTGATTCTTTGAATGCTCACGAAAACTCTTAGATGTGCCTGGTATTGGGAAGAGTGGTGAGGAAGTGTTTTTTGGGAAGCAAAATTAAAAACAAAGATATGGATAGATGTGTTTGATGCGATGATTTTGAGTCACATTTATAGACTTGTTTTATATATGTTTTATGCATTTATTAGTCATTTTTGTGGTTAATGTTGCATAATTCATCTACTTTGGTCTATGTTACTTCTCTATGTCAAATATCCCTTATTTCATCATTTTGAGTATAAATTATCAAAAGAATACATTTTGTGTAGACATATGTGGTCTCATGTTGTAATTTCAGAAAAAACAAGTATCTGCTACTGTCGATACCATCGACGGTGGTCGATACCATCGACCGGACCACAGGTTGTCAGCCGCAACGACCAGAAGAAAGTCAATACTAGCGACAGGGATGTCGATGGTATCGAGATATCAACACGTTGCTGGCGAAGAGTGAGTCAATAGTATCGACACATATGTTGATACTATCGACTAGTGGAGCTAGAACGTCGGTAAAAGGACAAAACCGACGCCTATGACTGTCGATACCATCGACCCGCGTCGATGGTATCGAGGTGGCATCAGTTGCGACAAAGAAAAGAAAAGAAATTCATTCGATACAGTGCCGGGTTGATACCATCGACTCGCGTCGATGGTATCGACACCGTTAGATACATGTTTTCTTCAGATTGATCTAAATCTGACGGCTGTGATATTTTGGTGACCTAACTCAGTGATTATACCTAATAACGACGACCAAGAGCAATCTATCACGTCATTAGCCACTGCACATGTCTGGAGAAGGTGTGGAGAGAAGAACGGAGCCCAGAAGCATGCCCCAGTCGATCCAGACGCCGAAGAAGATGATATCCACCACCGAAAGGCGGGAGAACGTGTATTCTACGCCAAGGATCGCTTGGATCTTCTCCGTTCAGGGGTTTCACCACTCAATCACATTTTTCTCCATGTTTCCCTTTTTCTACTCCACGTGTTGCTCTGAGATGAACATGCGGGGCTAATCCCCTTTATCTTTAGGACCGAGAGTAGCCCGGGAATTCATTGTATGACAATTTTATCATAGTAATTCATAGCTTATCTCTTAAATCTATGGTATAATTTCGTTTTCTCAATTATATTGTTATGCTTGATCACCATAATAATAATATAATGCCCTTAATTACTTTGAAAGAAGAATTAATGGTTGAAAAGAGACGGAATTTACATTAATTGACAAATCCCTTGAACAAGGTGGTGTAAGGTTAATGGTGGATACCGAGAGATCGTTTTTAATGCACCTAGTTTAGGGTATAGGTTGCTACGACGGTGGAACCGACCTAGACATAGGTAGTGAATTGTACCACGACAGTGGGCAATTCTGATTTCAGGCCACTACCTAGATAGAGAGATAAATTTGAGTGACTACATAGAATTTAATACAATGAAAACCCGTGGTGAAACCGCAATCCTAAAGATCTCATTTTGAATTGATTAAACCAAACATTTAATCGATTTCTTTGTTTTGATTTTATTTTCATTTTTTTTTAATTTTAACAACAACTCCCAATTATTTAATCGGTCTAGCTGATTGCGAGTAGTTAGTAGTAGTCTCCGACAATTCACGTATCCCTGAGTTCGACTCGGGCCTCCAAAGGTGTATATTGCATTGACGCATACACTTGCGTTTCTACGCACGTAAAAAGCGTGTCAAGTTTTTGGCCCCGTTGCCGGGGATACGAAAAGTTGTCAGCACTACGAGTGCTGCAAGCAGCCACTCTAGGCCACATTTTTATTTTTTTTATCATTTTAAAAATTCATAGTATATTCTCTAAATTTTGTAATCGTCAAGCACGGTACTGACCTTAAATTTTCACTTCGCAGGTACTGTGTATGGTGCAGACGCGTAGTACCAACTACACACAACAGGCACCAGAGGTTCCACTGACGGGACCTGACGACGAGGAAGGCCACAATCAAGACCACTTAGAAAAAACAGATTCAGAATCCGAACAAGAAGAAATGGCAGAACCACAGACAATATGGGAGAAGATCAAAGCTTCTTCTTCATCTGCTACCAAGGGGCCGATCAAGAAGCAGGCGGTTAATATTCTGACATACAAGATTGATCCTGCATTAATTAACTTGGTTAAGTCGAATGCATTCCATGGGCTCAAGAATGAAGACCCAGTCACACATATAAGTCAATTTGTGGAGAATTGTGATATGATAAAAATAGACAGATTTCCACAAGATGTTCTCTACTTGAAGCTCTTCCTGAGTTCTCTAGTTGGAAACGCACGAGAGTGGTTGCACAACCTGGACAATGAATATGTGGAATCCTGGGACCAAATGGTGGAGGTTTTCTTTGAAAGGTTCTTCCCGCCCGAGAAGACCAATGACATGATCAGGAAGATCCACAACTTCACCCAGAAAGCAGGAGAGACCTATTCTGAGACCTGGGAAAGGTTTCAGATCATGCTCAGGAGGTGCCCGCATCACGGGCTTGACAAGGAGACACAGGTCAAGATCTTCTATTTTTCTCTCTCTGATCATGATAGAAGCAACCTCGATTCAGTAGGCTCAGGATTCTTCTTGAACAAGACAGACACCAGGTGTTGGGAAATCCTTAAGAACATGGCCAAGAAGAAATCGTGGGGCGAAAGAGACACCGTGGCGCATGTTCGAGTGGCAGGGGAATCTAAAGCAATCAAGGAGCTAAATGAGAAGATGGATCTTCTCGCGAAGAAACTTCTTGCAAAGGAGGATACTGAGTCTGAGGATGAGGCTCAAGTTAAATTCATGAGGCAGCAGCAAGGCTACAGAAATAATGATTATTCATGGAGGAAAGACAAGAAGTTCTCCTAGAAGGATCCAAACAACTTCTTGCAGGATCTAGATGCAAAACCCCAGCCGGTAGCGGAGGATAAGAGCACAGAGTTGCTCAATCAAGTGATAAAGAAAAATCAAGAATTAATGACTACTTTTGGCCAGCAGATAAAGCAACAAGGGGAGTTTATGAACCAATTCGGGCAGACACTGCATAGCCATGGGGCTCAAATGAGGACAATAGAAACTTCCATGGCACAAATGGCAGCAGAGATAGCAAATTTGAAGAAGCCGGCGCACCAAGGTTTTCCGGGTAACACTAATATTCTAGGAGGAAACCAGCAGGCGAAGGCCATCTTGTTAAGCAGTGGCAAGAAACTGTTAAATCCCAGAGCCGATGAAGCAAGCAAACCCCAAGCAGAAATTGAAGGTGAGGCCAATGAGGAGCTGCCCATACCAGTCACAGAACCAGTTGCGGATATAGCAGTAGATGCTACTGAAGATCCTATTGCAGATGAGGAGGAGACGCAGAAAAGGACACCCTATGTGCCACCACATCAAAGGGCACAGGCTGTCCCAGTCCCATATCCGAACAGTGTTAAGGCAAGGAAAGTGGATGCCCAATTTAAAAAGTTTCTAGACAGTTTCAGAAAGCTTTCAGTCAACATCCCTTTATTGGAAGCTATTGAGAAAATCCCTTCTTACGGAAAATTTTTGAAAGACATCATCACCAAGAAGAGAAAAATCCCAGACACGGAGGTTGTTGTGCTTAAGGAGTAGGTGAGTGCCTTCATCATGGGTACATTGCCACCAAAGAGGTAGGATCCGGGCTGTTTCAACATCTCATGTTACATGGGGAAAGTTAAGTTTGGTAAAGCGCTATGTGACTCAGGGGCGAGCATTAACTTGATTCCCCTATCTACATTCAAGAAGTTGGGATTAAAAGAGTCATGGCCGAGAAACATGACAATCCAATTGGTGGACAATTTAGTGATAAAGCCATACGGTATTTGTGAAGACGTGTTAGTGAAAGTGGATCGATTTGTTTTTCCAGCAGATTTTGTCGTCATGGAGATGTAAGATGAACAAGGCAATGAGCTACTACTCGGACGACCCTTCCAAGCTACAGCTGACATGATACTTGAGATGGGGAGAGGTCGTTTGACCTTAGGTATAGTCGATGACCGATTTGAGATGGTCATGCCTTCCAGTGCCACGTCACCTAAATCCAAGGAGCAATGCCACATGGTAAAACATTTTGACAACAATATCTCACTTTGTCTAGGGAAGCCATTTTTAGATATGGCCCATGTAATGACTAAGGTGGAAAAAGGGACTTTGGCTGTAGACATCATGGAGCAGACCAATGTGGTATCCCTTTGCAAGGCTGTAGGTTTTCCGAATGATGAGGAGGACATTCCTCCCTCTACTGAAGATGAGGCTATAGCAAATTCAGTTTTTGATGCATATCCAGAATTACCACTTGAGGCCTGCTTAGTCAATATCACTCATGATTGGATGAGAAGCAACTCCCTGAAGGAGTGCGCCAAGATGCTTCAGATGTTGCCGTGTTTCTATGTGAGGTACTATGAAGATTTAGGCGAACTCCCACCACCGCTTCAATCATCCTTAATCAAACTGCCAGAATTGGAATTGAAGCCGCTGCCACCGCACCTCAAGTACGCATTTCTAGCTGAGGAAGAAAAGTTGCCTATGATTCTATCTACTTATCTGAGTGCTGAGGAGGAGGAACAATTGCTGATAGTGCTGAAGAACCCCCAGGGAGCATTTGGGTGGTTTGTTGCAGATATCAAGGGGATCTCCCCTACCTTGTGCCAGCACAAGATTTGGCTCGAGGAGGGATCCAAGTCGGTGATTCAACTGCAACGTCGACTAAATCCGAGCATGATGGAGGTTGTGAAGAAGGAGGTGATTAAACTTCTATCCGCAGGTATCATCTATGCTATTTTTGACTCGACATGGGTGAGTCCCATGCAGGTAGTCCCTAAAAAGGGGGGAATCACTGTTACTTATAATCTTTTAAATGAACCTGTCACCACACGCTTGGTAACCGGGTGGCGTGTTTGTATAGATTACCGACGACTGAATGTCGCTACGCTAAAGGATCACTTTCCTCTTTCGTTTATTGATCAAATTCTAGAGCGCTTAGCCGGCCGATCACATTTTTGTTTTCTGGATGGGTATTCAGGGTACAATCAGATTTCGATAGATCCTAAGGACCAAGAGAAGTCCACCTTCACTTGTCCTTATGGAACGTTTGCGTACCGCCGTATGCCTTTTGGATTACGTAATGCACCAGTGACCTTTCAGCGTTGTATGCTCGCCATTTTTTTTTGATATGGTTGAATGCTGTTTAGAGGTCTTTATGGATGATTTCTCGGTTTATGGTGCATCTTTTGATGAATGCCTTTACAATCTAGATAAGGTGTTACAACGTTGCGAGGACACACATTTGGTCCTCAACTGGGAAAAATGTCACATGATGTGAGTGAAGGAATAGTGCTAGGACATAAAGTGTCTAGCAAAGGTTTGGAGGTCGATCTGGTAAAAATTGAAGTAATTTCCAAATTGCCCCCACCAAAGGGGTAAGAAGTTTCTTAGGTCACGCCGGTTTCTATCATCATTTTATAAAAGATTTTTCTAAAATTGCCAAACCTCTGTCTGAGCTTTTAGAAAAGGATGTTGTTTTTGACTTCAATGAAAAATGTCTACACGCGTTCAACATGCTTAAGGAAAAATTGATTTCCGCACCAGTTGTGCAAACACTGGATTGGACCAAGCCGTTTGAACTCATGTGTGATGCATCCAATTTCACCGTTGGAGATGTGTTGGGACAACGGGTGGACAATAAACCCGCTGTGATTTTTTATGCCTCTAAGACTTTGAATGACTCCCAACTCAATTACACGACTACTAAGAAAGAATTGCTTGCCATTGTGTTCGCTTTTGAAAAATTTCGGCAATATTTAGTTGGATCGAAAGTCGTAGTTTGGACGGACCACACCGCTATTAAGTATTTGATGGAGAAAAAAGATGCCAAACCTAGATTGATTAGGTGGATCTTACTTTTACAGGAATTTGATATCGAAATCAAAGACAAGGCGGGGATTGAAAATGTTGTAGCGGATCATTTGTCTAGGTTAGAGAGGGTAGATGAAAAAGATTTACACATGCCCATTACCGAGACATTTCCAGATGAACAACTTTTGAAAGTGAATTCTAAAGATCTGTGGTTTTCATATATTGTGAACTATCTTGCCTGCAGAATCATTCCGGATGATTGGACATATCAAGAGAAGAAGAAATTTTTCCATTCTCTACGATATTATTTTTAGGATGACCCTATTCTCTTAAAGCAATGCAGGGATGGTGTCCTACGCAGGTGTGCCTGAGGTGGAATACGAGAGTGTTCTTCGACATTGCCACACACTACCGACGGGCGGACTCCATGCAAGCTCTTGTACGGCAGCCAAAGTACTGGAAAGTGGCCTATACTGGCCTACCTTGTTTAGGGACGCTTGTGATTTCGCGAGGCAATGTGATTCCTGCCAAAGGGCGGGTAACATTTTGAAGAGACAAGAGATGCCCCTTAATGTTTTCCAGGAGGTTGAGGTATTTGATTTATGGGGTATAGATTTTATGGGACCCTTTGTGTCCTCAAATTCTAATTTGTATATCCTTTTGGCTGTTGATTATGTGTCGAAGTGGGTAGAGGCAATACCCACAAGGACTAATGATTCCACTGTAGTGTGCATGTTCGTTAAAGAAAATATCTTCTACAGGTTCGGTGTGCCCAAAATGATCATTAGTGACGGGGGTACACACTTCTGGAATCAAAAGTTCTCGTCACTATTGAGAAAGTACGGGGTCAAACATAACATTGGTACCCCGTACCACCCGCAAACTCAAGGACAAGTGGAGATCTCAAATCAAGAAATTAAGAAGATCTTGGAGCATACTGTGGCTTCCACGAGGAAGAATTGGAGTGCCCTACTACCGGACGCATTGTGGGCATACAGGACGGCATACAAGACACCTATAGGCACCACGCCTTTTAGGTTGGCTTATGGTCGGGCCTGTCACTTACCGGTGGAATTAGAGCACAAAGCACATTGGGCACTTAGGAAGCTAAACTGGAGTTATGATGAAGCGGGGAAGAAGAGGTTACTTGAATTAAATGAACTTGATGAGCTACGAATGAATGTATATGAAAACTCTCGGATATACAAGGAGCGCAAAAAGTTGATTCATGATCGCCACATTCAGATGTGCACCTTCAAGAAAGGAGATCATGTGGTTTTGTTCAATTCGAGGCTGAAGTTATATCCCAGGAAGCTAAAATCCCGATGGAGTAGACCATTTACGGTAGAGGAGGTCAGACCACATGGCGCAATCATGGTGCGCGATGGCGAGACCACATTTTTAGTCAATGGACAAAGTTTGAAGTTGTATTATGGTGAAGAATATACAAGGAAGGTGAATGAGGTCAAACTCATTGCACTTCCGGATGCATGACGAGCTTCAAGTCGTCTATCCTAAGACGTTAAATAAGGGCGCTTGTTGGGAGGCAACCCAACCATCGGTACTTTAGTTTAGTTCTTCTACATTCGTAGTTTGATTTGTTTTGACTAAGTTTTTAGTGTAAAAAAGATACCGTGATCATTTGCTACATGTGCAGGACTGAGGTAGAGTCGATACCATCGACCCTTGAGTCGATGGTATCGACCGTGGTACAGGTTGGCGACTGCAGAAATTGCACCGCGTCGATACTATCGACGGCCTTGTCGATGGTATCGACATACCAACAGGCAGATCGCAAGCAGAGGTCGATAGTATCGACATGGGTGTCGATACTCGCGAGATCTCTGGAGATTTTCAGAAGAATCATCTCAGTAAAGTCGATACCATCGACGGGCCTGTCGATGGTATCAACACATTCATATACAGAAGGCGGTCGCCGACCTCACGAGGAAGTTGCCCTAATCAGAGGGTCGATACCATCGACTCGCGTCGATAGTATTGACGAGCCATGTCAAAAATCTGCGAGGATGAGATCTACGGTGATCGCAGCAACCATAATGTCGATCCGGGGGATGGGTCGATACCATTGACTCGCGTCGATAGTATCGACACGTCAGCAATCTAGGACCCGCAGATCCAGCCATCGACGACCGTCGATACTGGCGGTAGTACGGATTGTGCTACCCGTGTCGATACCCTTGACCCGCGTCGATGGTATCGACAGGCATACAGCAGTGCCAGCCATGGCTATATATGAGAAGGATTGTCATCATATGACGTCACAACTCTAGAGCAATCCTCCTCCACCTGTGCCGAGTGTATTCTAGAGCGATCCGAGCCTGACGACGAGAAACAAGGAGCAAGTTCTTCATCGAGTGGAGATTTCTTTCTCCGATCTTCACCGAGCTCTCTCTCTACTCCTCCTTCTGTCGCAACCATGGTGCATGTTGCTGATGCATCTTCTTCACGCGCCGACCTGATGGAAATTCCGGAGTTTGTGCCACCACCTACCGATTCGATTTCACGGCCGCGGCTTATTCATCCATCTGTGGAGGTCAAGAAGATCTACGGGGAGATCTTGAAGAGAAAGATCGAGCCGACCCATTATGTTGAATGGGAGACAATCCGTAACTTGGGGTTCGAAGCCAACCTTGCCTACGTTCTGAAGGGGCAGGCCCGACACACGGGAAGAAGGTCTGACGAGTTGGAGTTCCATGCCGATGGCCAGGCGTTCTTCGGTGAGTGGTCGACTTACAAGGAGCTGGTGGCTGAGTTTATGGCGTCGATGGACGTCTGCGTCGTACCCAACGACGTCATAGCCACCGACCGCGAGTGGATCAAGGGCCGGGTGTCTTTCCGGCTGTACAACAATGACTACACTCTTACACTTTGGCAGTTCAACAAGATCTACAACTGGAATCATTCACGACACGACTACCGGCGGCCGAACAACCGTACCGACTACGGCGCGATCTTCGCCGAGCTTGTGACTGTGCCGTCGGGCAAATCAGTGAGCTACCACAATGTTGCGGTAGCCGACTTTGAGCATCCATTCGTACGGATTCTCCACCGGATGCTGAGTTCTACTTTATTTTCTAGGGGTGATCTGTCCCTTAGCAAATTCCAGGAGTCAGATCTATTTTTCTTGTATAAACTCCTGAAGCGCCAAGAATGCAACTGGGGAGCTTTCTTTCTGCATCGGGTCTTGGCAGTAAATCGGAGCACGCGGAGGGCTCCAATTCACTTTGGAGGACTCATTACTCCGCTGGCACTCTACCTCAGGCTGAATTTCTCAACTTTGACCCCGCTCTCCAGCCAAAGCAAGGTTAACGTGCAACATCTTCACCGATCAAATTTGATCTTGCTTCGGGATGGTTTACCTTATGCTCATTGCCATGTAAACCATGCTTACCAAGAATGCTCGCTTCCCGATCCTGTCTTCAATATCAAAGGGGCGCAACATTTCTGATGGCCTATCATAGCCATTACTGACTCTAATGAAGACGGCGACAACGACGACAACAACAACAATGACGTCGAGGCTGAAGTGGAAGAAGAGGCCTACACTCCTCTTCGGGCACGAGTGGCACCACGAAAGCGTCCTCGCATGCATTCAGGTGCATCTTCATCTTCATAGCCTCTGCCACCACCACCCTCGTAGCAAAGTGAGGATGTCTATTCTATGCAAGGCATGTATGCTATGCTACAGGACATACATCAGACGCAGCAGCATCACACTACAGTGTATACCGGTATTCAGGATACTACGAACCGGTTACTTGACAATCAAAGGGCGATCTTCGAGAATGAGCGCCTCCTCCTTGGCAACCAACAACAGATTCATGATAGGTTGTATAGGATGGAGATGCAACAACATCCCTTTTATGATCACTACTGGAGCCAAGACTATTTTGGGGGGTATCCACAACCTCCACCTAGGGCCCAGTTTGATCCGAGCTTCCAGGGGAGTACCCATCTTGGGACCCCACGGCTCCACAATACCAGCCTCCACCAGAAGAGTAAATCGGTATCTCTGTTCCAACCTTTAAGATTGTTTTTGACTATGAGGCCATAGTCAGATTCAAGCTTGGGGGGGTAGTTGGAACAGCTCTATCTTTTATTTTCTCTGTTTTTAGTTTTATTTTGTTCTTGTCATTTATTTCTTGCAATCTTAGTTTGTTTGTAGGATCCACATTCTATCTAGTGTAATCGTGGATTTCCTAGGTCTTGTGTCATCTTAGTTGCATGTACATGGGAATTAAGGGAAAATTAAAAAATTTTGAGTGTTCGCAAGCTTGCGTGTTGTTCAACTTTGAGCACATAACTTAAGAAAATGATTGGTTTTGTCAACTTTAAAATAGAAAATCACAACTGTACATCTCTAATGATCCATGAAAAGTGGACGAAATTGGTTGTTTGAGCCTAAACTGACCAAATGATAATGAGACTCTAATTTGAAGTAAGAGAGAGAAACCTCTTAACTATTACACAGGTCAGTGAGGAGGGACAAATAATACTTTTCAAAGGTTCAGTCAATTAGTCTTGTGATCTTTCCACCCAATTGTTTTTCACAATCCACCACAAGATTTGGAAGTAAACTACGGTGTTAACCTTTTTGATTGCATATCATGTAGATAGGTTTTGCATTGCAACCACTTTCATATGTTTTGCATGAAAAATGAAAAAATAGAATAGTTTTACATGCACATTACCCTTAGGTGCATGTCATTTAGTTGCATTCATAATTTTTATGCATAGAGTATATCATGTACCTCATTTCTTCTTTGATGATGAATTAAATTGTTCCATACCTTCTAAATAGTTCAAATATTTGAGTTATGCAGAAAAAGTAAGCCCAATAAATTATTCATTGTCATTTGTGGATATAAGGGCTTGAAAAAAAAGAGAAAAAATTTATTTTTAAAAAAACATCTGAAAAAAAAATGAAATTGAAAAAAAATGTTATTAAGAAGCAAGTAGGATAAGAGGGAGAAAGGAACATAATCTCACCTGCATTTTAAGATGAGTAAGTACATGATGTAGCTCAGTTAAATATCCATCTCATTTTGAGACGGGGTATTAGTGCATGCATCATTCCACCCAATCTTAGGCATTAGGGCATGTTCATGTGCAAATGCATCATTTAGGGCATTCTTGTTTTATGCATGTTGAAACTGTATACTGCTTCCATTTCTTTCATAAAACACCCATTTCATCCACCCATTGCTCGAATTGGTAGGCCACCATGATTTTATCCTCACTTGTGAATATCAGGAGAGCTGCTTCCATTTAGATGGTAGTTAGGGAAAGCAACGTAGTATAGGAGATCACAAGATGCACCGAGTCTGGACCGTCGAATTTTATTATGTTAACTACCTTATGTGATAGTGTTCATTAGTTTTGAGGTAGATATCTTTTATGGATGATTACTTTCGCCTTTAGGGTAATTATCATTCTGTGGTTAGCGAGGGCCGGTATGCGAATGTCCGGTGGGAGTCATATGGGATGTCTGTTGTGATGATTTGTTCTTTAGTTGACTCTGGAAATTCTATTCTAAGGTTTTGTTGCTCGAGGGCGATCAATGTTCAAGCTTAGGGGAGTTTGATGCGATGATTTTGAGTCGCATTTATAGACTTGTTTTATATATGTTTTATGCATTTATTAGTCATTTTTGTGGTTAATGTTGCATAATTCATCTACTTTGGTCTATGTTACTTCTCTATGTCAAATCTCCCTTATTTCAGCATTTTGAGTATAAATTATCAAAAGAATACGTTTTGTGTAGACTTATGTGGTCTCATGTTGTAATTTTAGGAAAAACAAGTATCTGCTACTGTCGATACCATCGACGGTGGTCGATACATCGACCAGACCACAGGTTGCCAGCCGCAAGGACCAGAAGAAAGTCGATACTAGCGACAGGGATGTCGATGGTATCGAGATATCAACAGGTTGCTGGCGAAGAGTGAGTCGATACAATCGACACATATGTCGATACAATCAACTAGTGGAGCTACAGCGACGGTAAAAGGACAAAACCGACGCCAATGACTATCTATACCATCGACCCGCGTCGATGGTATCGAGGTGGCATCAGTTGCGATAAAGAAAAGAAAAGAAATTCAGATGATACAGTGTCGGGTCGATACCATTGACTCGTGTCAATGGTATCGACACCGTTAGATATATCTTTGCTTCAGATTGATCTAAATCCGACGGTTGTGATATTTTGGCGACCTAACTCGGTGATTATACCTAATGACGGCGACCAAGAGCAATCTATCACGTCATTAGCCACTGCACACGTCCGGAGAAGGTGTGGAGAGAAGAACGGAGCCCAGAAGCACACCCCAGTCGATCCGGACGCCGAAGAAGACGATTTCCACCACCGAAAGGTGGGAGAACGCGTATTCTACGCCAAGGATCTCTTGGATCTTCTCCATTCAGGGGTTTCACCACTCAATCACGTTTTTCTCCATGTTTCCCTTTTTCTACTACACGTGTTGCTCTGAGATGAACATGCGGGGCTAATCCCCTTTGTCTTTAGGACCGGGAGTAGCTCGAGAATTCATTGTATGACAATTTTATCATAGTAATTCATACCTTATCTCTTAAATCCGTGGTATAATTTTGTTTTCTCAATTATATTGTTATGCTTGATCACCATAATAATAATCTAATGCCCTTAATTACTTTGAAAGAAGAATTATTGGTTGAAAAGAGATGGAATTTACATTAATTGACAAATCCCTTGAACAAGGTGGTGTAAGGTTAATGGTGGATACCGAGAGATCGTTTTTAATGCACCTAGTTTAGGGTATAGGTTGCTATGACGGTGGAACCGACCTAGACATAGGTAGTGAATTGTACCACGATAGTGGGCAATTCTAATTTCAGGCCACTACCCAGATACAGAGATAAATTTGAGTGACTACATAGAATTTAATACAATGAAAACCTGCGGTGAAACCGCAATCCTAAAGATCTCATTTTGAATTGATTAAACCAAACATTTAATCGATTGCTTTGTTTTGTTTTATTTTCATTTTCTTTGGTTCTTAGACATTTAGGGGGTAGGGAAATGAGCATGATGTGAATGTGAGGCAGTCACATGGGTTGAAAGTCTTCATTTGGTGATTGTTTTAGATTTTGTGTTGGTCAAAGATGAGCAACACTTATGTTGGGGATATTTTGATGACTGCATATTCATCCTAGTTGTAGCTTCATTTCTCATTTTTTTTGCATTCATTTCCATCATTTTACTCTAGAACTAGCTTACATGTAGGTTTCCTTTATTTTATGCTAATTTAGGATTTTTACCTAATTTCATAGTTCTCATGTCATGCTTAAGATTTATCATATACACTAGCAAGGGGGGTTATCCCGTGTTCATTTATCTACTTTTCCACCAGTTATCATTTCCTTCGATTGTTGCGCCATCATCGCTGGCTTTTGACCTCATGTCAGTTGCTCCCCCTTTAGTGGTGGTCTGCATCAGTCTACCCAACCACCATGTTGTTGCTCTATCCAATCATTGGTTCACAACCAATGGTTGTCCAAAGATTGCCTTGTGATGGATAATTACACTCAGTCACCAACAGTCATCGATTCACAACCAATGGTTGTCCAAAGATTGCCTTGTGATGGATAATTACACTCAGTCACACGATGGTTCTCTAGACCCATCTTCCTATGGTCGTCCTGGCATCCTCTTCTGATGTCTAGTCTAACCTTGCCTCTCGATGGTTGTCTATTTGGCATCTTCTAGTTGATTTTGGGACCGCCTATTTATGGTCTTCTATTGAAGTAATCATTGTACATTCTCCTACCATTGGCTCTCCAATGCATGACAATTAAAGGAACTCTAGTTTATCCTTACGATGGGAGCCCTGCATGCCTCTTCTGATGATATTCCTCCATCAACCATCTGATGCCTTTTCTGCATCATCTTTTGATGTCTCATCAGGATTTTTCCTTCAGATGGTCATTCTGAATCCCTACCTATTGGTGGAACTTTTGAACGACGTGTGACCCATCTACTTCCTCACTGTGCTGCCCCTTCACCTTCATGATGGCTAACCTGTCAAAGTCAAGAAGGCTAGACGGTTCCAAACCTTACTAGCAACTTATAAGTACAAACGTGTAGTCTTTGTTTGGGGGCATCTCATCTCCAGTCGCCAGGCTACCAAAATTTATGCTTCATGCATAGAATATGATCACGATTGGTTGATACCCGACGACCACCAATATCTCATGGAATCTAGCACTTCACAAATAGAAAATTTGATTTTTTGAAAGAAGTTATCACATAATTCCTTAGTTTACTATATCAAGTTTAGGGTATTTGAATACTTAGTTTCTCATATATATTACAAATAAGTCAAACTAATTACAAGACTTAATGATTAATCATTATGACTTACATAAAATATAAAAAAAGAACAAGTTCCATATAATTGATCTTTGAGTATGCCTAAAGTTCAACTCCAATTTTGGTCTTGCAATTTGAGGAAAATATAGAGTGTGTGATGATATGAAACATGTTCAATATATTTCTTAGGAATATTTAATGGAATGGTACATTCTTGAAACAATATAGCATTTTTCAACGTTACCTTGGGATTTATGTAATATTCATTATTGTTATGTTTATGCATATGTAATTATAATGTTATAAACAAAGTTTGTACTATCAAACCAAACAAAATAAAATTAAAATAAAATTATAAATGTTGTCCATGTCTACCAAATTCCATAAAATAACATTGTTATTTTAATAGTTTAAAGATACTAGACAACCTCAGTTGGTTGAAGGTTAAACTTAAGTTTTCATATCGTCATCATCATCATCATCATCATCATCATCATCATCATCATCATCATCATCATCATCATCATCATCATCATCATCATCATCAACAACAACAACTAAGCCTCAATCCCAACTATGTTGGGGTCGGCTACATGGATCCTTCCTTTCCATTCAGATCCATCATGGGTCATATTCTGGTTGAGTTGTAGAGATTGAAAATCTCTCTTTATAAGCTCTTCCCATGTTAATTTAGTTCTTCCTCTTCTTCTATTAATTGTACTTGCCTCAATAATATTGCTTCGTATAGGTCCATTAGTCGGTCTACATTGCACATGTCCATACCATCTGAGTCGGCCCTCACGCAACTTGTCCCCAATGCTCGCCATCCCCACTTTATTCCTGATATAGTCATTTCTCAAGCAATCTTTTCTTATATTCCCACACATCCATCTCAACATACACATTTCAGCCACGTTCATCTTGTTGAGTCCTTATTTCTTCACCGTCCAACATTTACTCCCAAGGAGCTTGGCTGGCCATATAGTAGTTTTATAAAACTTACTTTTAGTCTGAGAGGGATCTTCCGATCACATAATACTCCAGTTCACTCCTCCATTTCAACCATCATGTAGTGATCCTCTGACAAATGTCATTTTGGACATCGCTATTTGTTTGAATGATAGAACCCAAGTAACAAAATTTATCACATTTTGGTATATCTACTCCATCCAACTTGGCTCCACCATTCATATTGTGAGATTGGCTGATATTGCAATGCATATACTCAGTTTTTCTCTTACGAATCATCAATCCATTTCATTCCAGTGCCTTTCTCCAAAGTTCAACTTTATCATTCAAACCATCTTTAGTTTCGTCAATCAATACAATATCACCAGCAAATAACATACACCAAGGAACATCATCCAGAACATTCGTTGTCAATTCATCCATAACAAGAACGAATAGATTTGGGCTGAGTGTGGATCCTTGGTGTACCCCAACTGTGATGGGAAAAGTTGGTGTCTCACCTCTAGGAGTCTTCACACTTGCAATAGAGCTACCATACATGTCTTTAACCAAGTCAATGTATTGGATTGGCACATCCATTTTCCTCAAAACCATCCACAACACTTCTCTGGGTACTCGATCATAAGGCTTTTCCAAATCGATAAAACCATGTGAAGATCTCTTTTTAGTTCCCTATACTTCTCCATAAGCCTCCTTATCAGAAAAATAACTTTTGTTGTTGATCTACCAGGCATGAAACCAAATTGGTTGTTTGATATCTATGTTATAGATCTTAGCCTCTACCCAATAATCCTCTCCCAAACCATCATTGTGTGACTCATCAACTTGATACCTCTGTAGTTTGTGCAGCTCTGAACATCACCTTTGTTCTTGTATATGGGGACTATAGTACCATTTCTCCATTCACCTGACATCTTCTTTGTCTTCATAATCATGTTAAATAAATTTATTAACCACGTAACTCCTTCATCCCCCATAATCTTCCATACATCAATGGGCAAACCATTTGTACCACATGCCTTTCTCATTTTTATCTTTTTCAAGGCATTCTTGACCTCAAAATGTGAAAGTCATCATGTGTAAATGATATATCTTGTATCCCTATCACACGAGTCTCTAACATTATTTATAATATCTCCATTGAAAATCTTATGGAAGTAATTTCTCCATTGGTTCTTAATATCATCATCCTTTATCAGAACTCTACCATCTTCATTCTTGATGCATTTTACTTGACTCAAGTCTCTTCCTTTCCTTTCTCTTATATGAGCCATTTTATATATATCTTTTTCCCCTTCTCTAGTGTCCAACTTCTTATAAATATCATCAGTCTATACCTTGCCTCTTGAACCAAGTTTTTTGCTTCTTTCTTTACTTGCTTGTATCTTTCGAACATTGCATCATCTCAAGATTTGGGCAAGCTCCTATAGATCTCCCTTTTTAGTTTAATAGCCTTATGTTCTTTATCATTCCACCACTCTTTTTGTGGAGGCTCACAACCTTTGGACTCCCCCAAATCGTCTCTAGCAATTTTGTTATGCAAGAACTCATGTTATGTCACATAGTGTTGACATTAGACTCTAAGTTCCAAGTTCCCTTCTTGACGAGTTTATCATGAAAGGTGAATTTCTTTTCTCCTCTAAGATTCCACCACTTGATCTTGCAGTCTTGATTTTTGTTATGCATGCCTTTATTGATCTTCATGTTAATATCCAAAACCACCAACCTATGTTGGGTCACGAGTTCTTCACCATGAATCACTTTACAGTTCTTGCATACTTTATGATCCTCCCGCCTTGTAAGGAGGTAACCAATTTGGCTACAATTGTGCCCACTTTGAATGTAATCTTATGAGATTCTCTTTTCTTGAAATGGGTGTTTGCCAAAATCATATCATATGCAATTGCAAAATCTAATATCCTCTCTCCTTCTCCGTTTCTACTGCCATATCCAAAACCACCATGAACTCTCTCATATCCATCATTGCTACTCCCCACATGGCCATTTAAATCACTCCCAATAATGATCTTCTCCTCTATCGGTATTCCTTGCATCAGTTCATCCATGTTATCCCAAAAATCCTTCTTAGCCTCCTTGCTAAGGCCAACTTGAGGGGCATAAGTGCCAAAAATCCTTCTTAGCCTCCATCCATCTGACAATCTTAGATTTTATTTCATTCTTTTATTCTTACGTCTTAGTTAAAATCAATCAAATCCCTTTTTGTGTTGAATACTCTTCCTAATTTTTTAAATCAATCAATCAATCAATTATTAAAAGTGTTTTCCTTTGGGTTTGATCCACGACTATATGCGATAAGACTCCTTGACTTGTGGGTAGTGATTATTGTATGTTGTTTAAGGTAAACTCCAAGTATTGCATCCCTAGTGAATTTATTAGTGCAATATTACTTGCATCAGTATGACGATACAAATGCAGGGGACAACCATAGAAAATCCATCCTAGCATCCAAACACCGCCAAGGGTGGAAGCTTCCCGCAAGGGGGAAGCCCTCCTTTCCACTCTTTTTCACATGTAGGGTAGCACATGACCATCTACTCTAATACTATGTAAGATAGTATATATGATTATATCAAGATGACTCACAAGTGACTACAAAACTTGCATAAATAGGAGTCTAGACATAGTAGCACTCTTGTACTCCTTGATTTGAGACAAAACACATAACAATTACACGCTCAAGTACTACAGTTCATGCAAGACACTATGTTCACCAGGTGGCTACAAGAATGACCCCTGAAACAATTCAATTGTAGTGGCGACGTGACATCCTAAAATCGAGTAGGCCCTTTGTTAATAGACCATACAATACATAGAAATATAAACTCATACACAACATATCACCCCTTTCGACTATCTTTTAGCTATAAAGAATAATTGTTTATGTCATCAAGTATCTAGTCAGGTTTACATTTAGTAAAATATCCATCTTCTAGAAGATGATACTCTAGGAGTATGTGGAAAATATGAGGAGTACTCAATATTAATTTTTTTGATATTACTTTTAGTTTTATCTAATTAGTTTTCAATGAGCCCTTCTAGTTCTAGTTTATTTCTACTAGTTGTTGATACCTTTTCAGATTCTAGGACTAGTTCATATCTATTATTTCTTGTTGAAAAACCTCTTCTATTCTAGTTAATATATATTTGTCCAAATTGAAAGTAGTTCTTCTCTTCTAGAAAAATTGACACGTTCTAGTTCTAGGAATCTTATGCCAAATAATGAATCATAAATACATTTTTGTGATGGTAAAGTTGCTTCTATGAAAAGATGAAATTTTTAAGAAGTCCTACCCATGATTAAATCTTAAATCATGAGAAACTCAATTCACATGGACTAGTATCTCCTAAATAAATCTCCTTTAGTGGTTGATTTCTCTTTATAGATGCAATATGTTCCTATTTCTAACATGTTATGTTGACATCTATACCTTTATTTGATCTAGAAATATTTTTTAGATGATTACATTAGAGGATAGCCCCTTCTTCACTAATCTACATTACTAGAGCTTTTAAACACATCTCAATCATATCTCTCATCTATTCCAACAATCATCTAAATCATTTGAGTTAGATATTAATTGTTGGAGATCCTAAGACGGTTGGAATCTGACCAAACTAGAAAATTGACCAATGAAAAAGCTCACTACTATCATCGGGCCTAAATGAAGTGTAACCGGGTAACATTTTTTCTTCCTCATAATGCAAAGCAGAGCTGAACTGAACGATTTTGCCACCAAAAAAAATGTGTGGTACCAATACTCATTGGGTGACGCAAGGGTGAATGTTACATTTCCGATTATAATAATATTGTCTTAGTAGATGTCTACAATTCCCTTCAGATCATCCCTAGGGTGGAGTGGATTTGATCTTTTGTGTTTCCCACTTATTTAAATCATGTCTATTTTTCTTCTTATTTAGTGCTAAAAATAAGGCGGTAACTCAATATAATTCTTCTTTTCCTTCATTTAACAGAACTCACAGAGATCTGGCACACCAATTTTTGGTAGAACACATAGAATATCATCCATTATTGGGCTGTATTCCTTTCACCATCACCAGCCTAGATGTCACAATAGGCTAATACAAGTACTACTCCAACTTGGTGATGAAGTTCATCCAAGTACAATCTTTGTCCACCATTAAGTGAATTCTTTTGAGAGGCTGAGTCTGCATCCAACAAGCTTTCTAGCCCTTAATTTTACCATGGGACCACGACCCTTCTTGGCTTTGACCCTATGGTTGCCTTTTGTCAAGCCTTTTTTGTGACAGTGAACTGCTGGACCCCCAGCTGTCGAACAACTCGCCCTAGGCATCCGCATGATCTGTAGTCTGTGGTTGATTCATTTCTCCTGGTCCTTGGCCATAGGCGCATTATATATGTATATGTCAGCCCAAGCCACTACAGATTTTTGACATTTGAATGACGTTTGTCTTAATTTTAAATGATGAGGAAATGCATACATGTTTGGATCAGAACATGGTCTAGATAGCGGAACCGCATGGTTGCAAATTGGAGTCCTGCAAGGTTATGCGTACGTCTGCATCTACGGACAGGAGACATTAGCGGGGTCTGCTAGACTGCTACCATTGCAAAGGAGACAATATTGTCTGCCGTCTTCCGCCGCCATCTAGGCCTTCGGTTCTGGACGATATTACACGTTTTCTTCTTATCTGTCGTGCAGTAATGCCAATGGGAACATCTAGCCTACTCACTAGTACTATCTCGCTGAGTTTTACTCGCTTCTTCGTCGCATTCACTTAATTACACATTAGTAGTATATATAAGTAGGAAATAAAATGGTTTTTTAGGTAAGTCAGGAGGTTTTTATTCGTCCCCCCCCCCCCCGCAAGATGACGAGCAGAATTAAACTTGATAGTACTACTGCCATTACAGGACTCGAGCATAATAATGTTAACTAACTCGATAGGAATGTTTCTGTAAGCACAGAAATCATTCCGGGTTTTTTGGTGGCACTTGGCCAACATATTGGCCGCTTTGTTTCCTTCTCTTCTCACATGAGACACATTCCATTCAGGCTTCATCTTCCTCTTGATCTCGATTCTCCGCCCTGCAACTTTTGAGCAGTCCTCTGGTCATTCTTTAATAGCAGCGCACGCTTTAGAGGAGTCTGTCTCTATAACTGCTTTGTGCAGACCCATTTAATGGACCATTTCAGCAGCTAACTTGATTGCCATTAGTTCAGCGATCAACATGTTCTCAACATCGCACTTCTTCCCCATGCCTCCACGCCAGTGGCCATTATGATCTCTACAGACCACTGTTCTGTAGGCAGTTCCTTTCTTGAAGGCTGCATCAACGTTGAACTTCAAGATAGTGGGTTGAGGTTTGGAACAATGTATGGAGCTCATTTGGATATCTGTGCCTGGTTGCTGCCTCCAGATCTTATCATTTATTTGAGCATCTTCTATGATCATCTTGACCTGGTGTTCAGTTGACTTCTTTGTCTTTTCAAAGACCTCCAAATTTCTGATCTTCCACATGTTATAGCAACCAATCGCGAATTTGGATGAATGGGCAACGTCAGACTTCATATTAGATTCCATCCATGTCAATATATCTTCCTCCTCAAAGAACGAATTCCAGAGTTGACGTTCTATAACTCCTTTCCAGATCAACACGACTTTGTTACAATCTCTTAGACCATGTAGACATGTTTCTTCTAGTAATCTGCATCTTGGGCATTTGTTGTCATTTGTCATATGTCAGATATACCTTCGACTATTGGTGAGGATGACATTGTGACCCACGAGTCATAAAAACATCTTGACCCTTACTGGGGCTTTGATTTTCCACCTTTGTGGCCATTTACCTTCTATCTTGATATCCTTGTGCTGCCCTAGCTGTGTATATGCACAGTGAGTGGTGAACTTGCCTGAGGCGGTGTGGTTCCATGCTTTCATGTTTCTACTATGTAGATTACAAGGAACCTGAACTTGTTGTATCTTCCTAATATCTTTGTCTGTTACCCATTGCTACAGAAAATCAATGTCCCATTGGTTGTCAAGATTGACGATGGTGGCGACTTGTAGGTCACTAAGCTCACTTGGGATCGGTCTTTTAGTTCTGCTAATCCGTTTGTATTTTGTGCTCCACCACTTGTCACTCCATACGTTGATGCCTTCACCACTGATAGCAATCTAAAAAGAATTTTCCTCGATGAATTCCTTGCATTTGAATGCCGCTTTTCCAGTCTGGACACATTAGGACCTGTGGTTGATGAAGCCTGTAACAACTTTGTTTCCATTCCTATACACAAGAGAGAGGACCTACCGTTGATAACTTCCCAGTAGTGTTTATAAGTGTGAGGTTCCAATCCTGCATGGACTTGATACCCAGCCCACCACCTTTTTTGCAACTAGTAATTTTATTCCAAGCAACAAGTGACATCGGGTGTGCTTTGTGACTACTCCCCATACAAAGGAATGTATGCTGCTATCAATTCTATCATAGATTTTCAGAGGTAACACCGCAGTTTGCATGATGTAGCTCAGAATGGCGCTCAAGGTAGATTTTTTCATAGTAACTCTACCTACAAGAAAGAGGCAACATGATGTCAACGAATTGATGTTAGCAGTAATCCTACTTAGCACCTCCCCATAGGTGTGGTACCTCACCTTACCATGAATCACTAGGAGAAAGATAGGAATTAACTACGTTTAGTCTAGCTATATATATATTGAATGTAGCCAAAAATACCTTTCCTTTACAATATATAAAATTGTAGTTAAACGAATGTAGTTAATAATATAATTAAGTAATAGCTACAAATTTGCTTACAAAATACATATAATGATCTTTTTAGCCGAAATGTATTAGCGAGTCTGTGGATACTATTTTATTTCCCAAAATTTGTAATTTGGCACCCATTTTTATTAACTCGTTGCGTACCATGTTTTTTAAGTGTTACCCGCTCCATCCATCTTCGTTCTCCCCAAATCAAGGGTGTTTTTCCCTCGGCCATCACGCCGACTGAAACGACGGAGGGAAACCTGGAGGTAAATATCTTCAATCTACTTTAGCATAATCTCTAGCTCGGTACTTTCATCGAGTGCTATTCTTGCTCCCTCTCCGGTGCCCTCTCTGTTTTCCTTATCTTGGATTTTTAATCCGTTTCCCCTTTTCCAAACTACCCAACCTCAACATGGTACGAAAATCGAGACGAGATGCAAATATACCTTGTCACCTCTTAGGCTTTAGCTTCTCCCATTGATGGTTGCCCTCATTCACATAACAAGTAATGGCAATGACTCTACCTCAACAACAATTGCAACACTATTCTAAAGACCTGGAACAACCACCTTCAGGATGCTGGTAGAAGGAAGACTAATTTTGCCTAGATGAGTCAGCGACTAGATGAGTCAGCGTGTTGTCATAGTGCAGATTGGGTGCGTTCATACGCATTCCAGATTGGTGAGTTCGCACACACATTAGTGTCATCATAGGTTTTGAGAAGATGTGAACGTATTTCCACTACCGTGAACCTTTTCAATATGCTTATTTCCATTCATTCTGATTTCTGGAAACATATTTGAGTAACATTGGTGAGAACACCTTCTTGGGGTCCACTCTGACTCCTTCCGCAGATATCACATGACCCAAGAAAGTCATTTCTTTCAACCAGAACTCACACTTACTGAACTTGGCATACAACTGATAGTGGAGAAGGAGAGTCAACGCTTGTCGAAGGTGTTGTTCATGCTATTGACTGTCCCGACTATAGATCAAGATGTCATCTATGTAGACCACAACAAATTGATCTAGATACAGACGTAACACCCTGTTCATTAGATCCATGAAGGCATCTGGTGCATTGGTTAGCCCGAACGGCATAAGAACAAACTCAAAGTGATTGTACCTCGTCTTGAAAGCTAACTTCGGTATGTCATTGTCTTTGATTTATAACTGATGATATCCAGACCGTAGATCGATCTTTGAGAACACTGTAGCACCACACAACTGATCAAACATATCATCTATCCTCATCAAAGGATACTTGCTCTTGATCGTGACTTTGTTCAACTGCTGGTAATCTATGCACATACGCATTGATCCATCCTTTTTCTTCACGAACAAAACTGGAGCACCCCATAGAGATGTGCTCGGTTTGATCAAACCTTTATCCAGCAACTCATGTAACTGCTTCTTTAGCTCTGCCATCTCAGCTGGAACCATCCTATATGGCTCCTGAGCAACTGGTTGTGTCCCTGGCACTAGGATGATCTCAAAGTTAATCTCTCAAGGTGGGGGAAGATCGAGAAACTCATCTGGAAAAACATCCTCAAACTCCCTCACAACTGTCACGTCCTGAATACTCAGACCTTTTACCTTGGTATCCATCACATGAGCCAAGAACGCTCTACAACCCTGTCACAACAACTTCTCTTCCACCATAGTTGACACCAAACACGTCAGAAGAATCTTCCTATCTCCCTGAAAGATCCACTCCTCACCATCATCAGCAAACACCACTTTCTTGGAACCACAGTCTAGTACAACCTTATACCTCTCTAAGGTATCCATCCCAAGGATTACATCGAATCCATGCATATCAAGTGGTATACGATCCACTTGTATGTTGTGCCCCGAAAAGGATAGAACATAAGATGGACACTCCTCTCAAAGCATCAAGGAACCATCAAGAGGGTTTCTAACAACAAGCTATCTTTCTTACAGCTAACATGTAAAAGACATCTATCAAGCATACTATGGATGATAAAAATGTGTGTAGCACCCAAGTCAACCAGAACAGATACAAAGCAGGAACAAGACAAATCAGAATGAAATAACACCATCTGACATGCCACCACTCGCGGGTTGACTATCGCCTCAAGCTAACTCATAGAATAGAATTGAGTCGTTGCTTGATGTCATCCACGCCCTCTTCTTCCTTGAGTGGACGGTCCAACTTGTGACACTTGACCACGTCCTCGCCCTCTAGTGCCACTAACCTACTGACTCTGCCTCGTTTGTTGTGTCACTTCAACACCTCTTCTTGGAAAATATGACTTGAAATGCTCGACCTGACCACAAAGAAAGCATGACTTGTCTCTCGATTGTGGCCTAGACGACCCTATCACTTCCACTGAAGTTGTGTTGTACGCCTTTGACGGTGAAGAACCATGTCCTCTTCCCTTACTCAGGGACCACTATGATGGTGCACTGGAACCTTACACAACAGACGGTGCAGAAAACCTAGGTTTCTTGAAGCCATCAAACTCTACCTTTGGAACTGAGCAGGCCTCTTCTTGGAGATGGCCTCTCTCTTATCCCAGACTGACCACTCTATCCTAAGACAGACTCCAAAAACATGGCAAACCACTCCCAATTCTCCAAAGGAGCAGCAGGTGTCGACAGCTCGGCACTCAAACCCTTCTCAAACCATCTGATCCTCTCATCATCCGTCGCCGCCATGTGAGGACAGAACCTCAGCAGCTCCATAAACTTGGCTTCACACTCGGTGATGCTCAGAGATCCTTGGTGCAGACGCTCAAACTGACTGGTCTTCTCATCCAGATACATCTTCGGGAAGTATCGACTTACGAACTCCTATCGAAAGACATCCCAACATATCACCTCACCGGGTCACTTCTCCTCCTTGATGGCCCACCAGTGGCGAACACTACCTTTCAGAAGGTAGATAACGTGCTTGACTTTGTCTTCTTTGGGGATGTCGAGGATCCTGAAGGCCTTCTCAAGACCTATCAGCCATATATCTGCATCCACTTGATCATCCGTTCCAGCATAATCCAAAGCCCCGACTCGGTGAAGCCGCTCAAAGTTCTTCCCAATACCCGATGATTCTTCACAGGGAGCCAATGCTCTAGGCAGAGGCACTGGTAATCTCTCCACCATGAGATTCATCATAGCCATTACCTATCCCGTGAGGTGTTGGTAGACAGGATTCTCAAGAATGACTGGGTCAATTTGGGGGACCTCAGGCACCCGATCTTCTTATTCCTACACACTCGCTCCATCAACAGATGTAGAGGAACTACTCTCGGCAGGATGTTCTTCATGATTTCTAGACATCTTTTAGCTTTATCTTCTGTTGTGAGTAGAAGGTTATTTTGAGAAAATCTGGAGAAGATCACAAGAATAGACACAAACCTAGTCCTAGATCCCTGTAGACTCAGTGAACCTAGAGATCTGATACCAACCAACTTGTGACATCCTGCCATCACAAAGATAACGAGATGCCACGCAAAAACATGTAGAACTATCATAAACAACATGTTACCAAAAACACGAGTTAATTAAAACTGATTGCGTAAAACGTCATAAGAAAGGCACCTATTTCAACTAGATCCACATCCTGCAAAAAACATGTTATATACATATATTACAGAGGCATGACATATGTCCATCACCTTATAGGGTTCAGCTGTCTCATAAGTACAAAGAGTTCACCACCTGTTTATATACATATCAGACCTAGACAGGCCAACAACAAGATAAGAAAGCCACAACAACTATACATCGGGAAACCTCATCAAAATACCTCCAAGGACCTGAGAGTACAGGGAGGACTCTAGGACTCAACTACAAAACACCCAAAACAACAACATATCTATCTCTTTCCTTCTACTATTCTTCTTTCTGCTCAGCTGCAACACCACGATCACCACCACGACCAGCATGACCACCTAAAAGGTTTTAAACCAACAGGGTGAGACACATAGTCCCAATGAGAAACATAACCCCCGCCGAAACTGTAAAACCTCAAAAGAGAAACTAGAACAAATAAAGCATGTAACTGATATAAGCTGATTATATGTACAACATACTGAGCAGAACTAACTTGTCATAATATCTTACTAAGATATCTGAGAGGCATATAGACAAATAATAATATGAAACATGATTGACAAGACAAACCATATAAGAACCTATCATAATATCAGATGACCATGTATTTAACTGTAAGATATAACTAGGAGAACTATACAAATAAGGCCTCAACCAATGTTTCGTGTTTGTCCTAAGCAAATATACTATACAACTGGATTACAATTTATTATGCCCTGAGGAAGTGAGAAGTACCACTCAGGTCCAAACCGACCACCGCTTGGTCGCAATCGGTTGACATACAAGGTCAATGGAAGAGCCAGACTCCATGACCTCAACCCTTGTGGTCAGTGCACAAGAACCAATAAATAGAACCGCAGTCTCATGCTTAAGTGGCCGCAGCCACATAGGGTTAGGCTACCATCTACCTATCCCACCTTAGTATAAGTATCAGTGCTAGAATTCCGAGCCATGGGCCTGGTTCACCATGCCCCATCATCACTGAGCCATGGACCTATTTCACCATGGTCTATCACAATTCCTAAGCCATGGGCCTGTTTCACCATGCTCTAACCACACTGAGCCATGGGGCATGAAACCGTGCTCTAATCCTAAGCCATGGGCCTGATTCACCATGCTCTTGAGTCTACAACCAAAGTTGCACTCTAATACTCCTATTTTTGGCAAGGAGCAACCCCGCATATTCAACAATATGCGCTCCGAATGAACCCACAGGAGAACCCGTTTCACCATCACCAAAATTCCTGGCAATGATGGATCTATGTCCAGGGTAAACTACATGAAAGGTTCATCTATAATTAATTAATGCATTTTAAGTGGATTGCTGGGACATCCAAGTTATAATAAGCATACCATAAATAAAGAATAAACCACATAGATTCCTTCATTCTGTGTCACATTGTTACTGCTATTCTCAATGCCATCAACATCGTCATGATCCATATCGAGGATCCAACATCACAAGGATTCCATCCCATCATTAAGCACATGTTACCAATGTACAAGAAACACCCATCATGTGTCATCATAGTTCTCATAACACATAGTGTTCCTCATTATCTCAATATCAAGAGAATGTCACCAAGGACATCATTATATCTCATACCTGAGTACACATCTCATCCAAGGAACCTGCATGGTTAGTATGCTCAAGAGTAGATAAATACTTCATCATCGAGATATATTTGTACAACATTAGATAACCATGCATTCCACATAAAAAATTCCAAACGATATTAGGGTTTCAAGCAAACATAGAGCATAACCTTCACTAAAGCATATCGGATAAGGAACAACCCTCACCAAAAGGCACAATGACCCTCACCACAGGTCAACGATCCTCACCAAAAGGATACCACAACCCTCACTAAAGGTTTAGTGGTTACAACTAGACCTATCTAGCTGTGTCGGTCATCACCCATATCAGGCAAGGCACCTAGCAAGCTGTAACATGCAACACCAAAGTGTGCAACCTATATCACCCAAGCGTCACAACAACATATCGGGCAAGAACCACAACATGCAATGCCCCAATACGGGCAAAACCGTACCGGGCAACGCCCCTCAGCAACGTGTCATAGCAGGAAACACATCACACCATATCGAGCAATGCATCAAGGCCATGATGGACAATGCCACACAGCAGGCACCACATCACCCAAAGATGAACCCTACCATCCAAGGGAAACAACACATCAGCCATCTACTATATCGCCTAAGGGATCACCAAGGTATCCACCTATTGCATCGCCCAACCCTAGCTTAAGGGGAAGAGAGGGATATCGGGCATCACTACCCATCATGGGTATCGTGCAAGGCAAGGCCATAATGCCTAAGAGGTCAACAAAAAAGGGAGATATCATCCAAGACCTCAACTCCTTCAGAACACATATCTCGGCCAAGGGACCAACTAGTTGTCAACCAACCATAACATCCAAACCCTAACCCTTGGGTAGGAAAGGGATATTGGTCACCACACCTACAAACCATATCGGGTCACCAGGGTTAGAAGGTCTCAACCTCATCACAACCATCCACGCCATATCTCCCAAGGATATCAAGAGTGTTGTCTTACCTCTCAACAACCAAGTGAGAGGGGTTTTGCAAAACCTCAAGCATATCGGGCAACAAGGGTAGAACAACACCCTATCGACCAACCAACTCAACATATCGCCCAAACAACTAGGCCACATGTTCACCTCTCAAGACCAAGGAGAGAGAGGGGTCTTGCATAGGCTCACCTCTCAAGACCAAGGAGAGAGAGGGGTCTTTCCCAAGAACACACCAACAAAGGTAGGGACGCCCCCTAATGCCCAAGACACCTATTAAAGGGAAAACCCTAAAGGCATACTGTGGAACTAGGGTAGGACAACCCTCTATCAGCCAAGACAACCACTGTGTCACCCAACACCTTAGGCTAACTTCTCAAGTTTAAGGAGAGAGAGGGGTATTGCCTCATGGGCACATTACACACACCTTTGAACTAAGGAACCTTAAGAACACCTCTCAACTTAAGAGGAGAGAGGGGTTTTGCTCAAGATCCCCTATTCCAAAGGGTAGGCCGACACAAAAGGGAAACCAACAAACCACATATCATCCAACAAGATCTGGGGCACATGTAGGGAAGCAACATAACCAACTAAAGCAAGAAGCATTACTAAAAAGACATATAAGGTCGATCAAGATAACATAGCAAAGCAACATGTAAAAAGGAGGTTGTATAGTTAGGGTTAGGAGTTATGTAACCTACCTAAAGCACAAACTCCAAGCTCCAAGCTCCAAGGCACCTCCTCAAGAAGAGAAACAACATGATGTATCAGCCAACACCAAGGAAGAAGAAAGTAACGGCGGAGGCATCTATGTCGGCCACCTCCTTCCCTTCCTTCTTCTCGGCCACCAAGGGAGAGAAAACGGCTAAGGGGCAAAGGGATCCTAAGAAAATGCTTGATTTCTACGCCTACATCTTCTCTGATGCATCAACATTGCATCTGATGTGACAGCAGTGGGGAGTCACTAAGATGCATGCGACAGGAGAAAACAAAATCATGGCATCACCTCACTTACCATCCATAAATAGGGTTTTGTAACTGAGGTGGCAAGAGGTAGATCCAGACAGTGTTTCATATTGTAGTCTCGAGTTCCAGGAACTGCTCCTGTAGTTAACCTTAGAACTTCATTGCCAGCGAGACAATGGTGAGAAAACATAAGGCCTCCATCGACAACTTTCGTCAAACTAGGCATGGAAACTGATTTTTTCATTGGTTTGGCCATATTGTCTCCAAGAGGATCCAGGCCATCATTGTTGTGGTTCAAGACTTTATTGAGTTCAGAGTACTCCATTGTTACAATGAGCACCATCGTTGGTCAACCTACAGTGGGAACAAAAAAGAATAAAGCCATAATAGCAACAAAAGATCTCTAACAAATTCATGTGCGTTATCTATTTTATTTGAGTGGTGACAACTCAATTCTCTTGATGGTCACAACCAGATTATACATAATGATTCTATAGTAGTATTGACAATGTTATAAGTGAAACAATTGAATTAAGACAATTTCTCTTAGTCTCAGTCAATAGCAATTCACATTATATTTACAATGTTGCTGGAATAAGCATGGTAGCCACCAAGTGTGGCAACTGGAGATCAACAAATGAAGTTTTCATCTTATTTAGTATTATAAAGGCTACCACGGTGGAGTTATTAGCCTTCTAATCTATAGACTCTCTCACCTATACTTCGCAGCCAAGAGACAGTATGCAAAGTTATCGTTGTCATGTACCATTCCACATGTCTGGAATAGGCATTTTTGTCCTTGTTTTTCTTGAAGACATGGAGTTGGAAATAAGAGATATAACTGAATTGCATCCAACAAATAAATATGGTTACTGGAATAATCTTTACGTGATTGTAATATGGATAAAAACATATCAAATTCCTCATCCAAATGGCCCAACTTATGTTCTGGCCATCTTGTTTATCCTCGAGCTTGTGTGAAGACTCTACAAAAAGAAAACAAGTGGTTAAGGGAAGGCTCGCAAGTAAAAGCAAATGAAGCTCCTGCCAAGATAATGTTGTGGTCGAACAGTGATAAACATGGAAAATGATGATAGATACATGGGTGTAGGCATGCTATCTACTTCAACCCTTCAAGATGCTTCTGTACCTAGAAATAACTCAATTTCATTTGACCTACATGGCAATCACGGACACACTTTTACATTGAAACAACAAACTTTCAGTGAAGAGACCTACATGAAGACAAAACAATGTCTTTGTGGATTCTCAGTCTAGGTGGAGGAGCTCTAATGTGGTCAATGGAGGTTTATCAACTACAATGTTCATTGGTATCATTGTGTAGTCTGTGTAGATAGATTACGTTGCATCAATTGATGTGTTAGATACAATATGTAGCTTCTAATTGCTCAAAGAAACGTCTAATCATAGCACATTCTAGTTTTGTTTTGTGATTCATGTGATTTGCTTTTGGTTTTATGTATAACAAAGTTACAATGTTGTTTACCTTGCCCATGTACTATATATCAAGATAAGTTATTAAAAAGCACTTATAAGCAGTAGGTGCATATACTTCCCAAATGCAAGCCACAGTTCCTACTGTTCCAAATATGATACTGACCACCAAAGGCAGGCAACTTAACTACAAAACTTGGAAAAAACTTGGTATTAATCTTTGTGGAATGGTCTAAGAAAGAGAACAAAAAGGAAAAATTAGTGATGATTCTACTTTTTCTGATCTAGTAGTTGTCATTGTATGGAAGATGATTAGAAATTAAAGCTACAGTGAGCATGTAAAACATGGGGAAAATATCCATTTATATTGCTTCGTAATAGGTATCAAGACAAATAAACACATTCTACTAAAACCAAATAATAAATTTGCATTGTATCAAAAGAGATTAAAAACAGAACTACAGAGGATTATTTCTGAGACAAAAGTCACTAGCAAAAGAACTAGAACAATGCTTTCCGGCCTAGATGTTGACCAAAGTGTGTGCAGTTCTTGGATGTTTCTGGCCTAAAAGTTTTCTGGTCTGGATGTTGGCCTAGTAAGCTAACATTAGTTAGTGCATGTACTGAAGTTGACTATAATGAAACAGATATTTAGGAAGCACATCAATAAAATGTTATCAGAGTGACGCTCTATTATGTGTATGACTTCATTTGTGAGATTCATTTTTCTGTACTTGATTAGCCATTAGCATTATCCCAATGGAATTACAACTAAAACTTTTATTGATGAGGTTGGAGGCAACACCTTTATTTTGACAATTACAAAGGACCAATTTTCAATTCATTGAGCCCATCTATTGATGCGGTTGGAGTCAAAGGTCATACACCAATCAAAAGGAGCTTCTAATGTTGATCATAGAGTATAAAGCATGTATTATAATGGAACCAAAGCAAGCACACAAACTTTAAACCAGAATATACTAAAACATTACATTTCATGTATATTACATGTAGTGTAGAGGAAGGGGTGTAAGATACGGAGAAATGGACAACAAATGCAGTTTTTAAGCATGCTACATTCTATTTTCAAAACCTTTTTAGTTTATTTATGGAGGCCTTGGATCTGACAGTTCATCCCTCCCCTGCCCTGCATCTTATGGTGATTAGGCGCATCACCAGTACATGGCTTACCAACCACCAATCGGTGCATCATTATCCATCTCGGATTAAGGAATCGCCTAATAATGGCTAAAAATATTCAAATCTCCTAAAAATGTAGCAGGTCTACTACAATCAGGCTCCTCCTGCACCATAGTTCCATCATCATTATGCAAGCTCCGATTCAGACATGTATTGGTTGTCGTATGTAGATGTCAATCCACACTTCCAAAAAAATATTTGCATTTTTCACATGACCTTCTTAAGATAGTCTATATAAGCATAGCTTGGTAGAGTTATGGAGTTCTAAGAACAATTCATGCATAGTTGTCAGGTTCTTATTGTCCATTGTGGAGATTCCATATTTTTTGCAGTGTAGTATATGTAATATAATTAGATATGTGTATTTGTATTCAAGAATAGGAAATTTTGTTGTGAGTCACTTTCTACTGATTGTCTCTACTAAGTATATCGAGCCATATAGTAATATGTAATTTGTGTGTTAACAATGTTTGTAACCATGAAAAATTTTCATCATGACTAAAACTCTTACCATGTTCCAGAACTTGTGTATACAGTTAAAAGAGAAATTATTTCCCTTGTAGTATATTATGCAATTTGATGTAATCTATAACATAAATGTGAATGGAGCTTTATATCTAGTACCTACCGTATATGTATGCTACTTGATTATTGATATGGAATCCAATAGACTTTTCTCGAATGGCTGTGACTACCCAAGTGGAATTGAATGCAAAATTTATAGACCTATATATAGCAGGGTAATCAATCCACATGGTAGCATTTACAATGCATTTGGCAATAGTTCACATCTACCCAGAGCCAAACTCCGCAATATAAGTGTATTAACCCCTATTCATGTCAATTGACACACATTGTTAACGAAGTCAGACGATACACGTTGTAAGATATGATCTATTGTTGTATATTTCCATTCTCTAATTGAAATGACAGTTGCGCTTAATAGAATTCAATGCATGTATATAATATACATTTCATCCTACCAATCGTCCATGAGGATTCAGACTACGTATAATCGTATATTAGTACTTCCAAGATAAAGAATCTTGTGTGAGCCCGTCAAGGCTCATAGATAGTAGATACACAATTTTAATTTCTGAATGTGGAGCACATGTATTCAAACGCATACTAGTGAATATTGTAATAGTCCAAGCCACCTAAATTAATGCAATTCACAAGATACATTGTGGAGTTGGGTATTAATATTGTTATCGACACCAAATACACAATTGAATAATATCTTAGACAAGAGGCAGCAGACTGTCATCAACATGCTCACTGTGATTGGATTAAAGATGTTTTTACCAACACCTATTTTTCCCACTCCATGGTAAAAGCAAGGAGTAAAAAGAACTACATAACCGAGATACACCTGAAGGTCACTGGATCGATAATGATAATGATCTTAAAGTGCACATAAGGGACCGCTTTACTAACCTCTTCCCAAGGATAAACCTTTTTTGCGTGCAAGCAGGAGCATGAGCTTCATTGGATGTTTTATACATCCTAATGATATGCAGAAAGCCACGATGCATATTATCCATCTGACATGGGGATATGTGAACTTTGACAAAAATATCTCTACAAGAAGTTTTCGGCCCTGACACAGTAGATGCTTATGTTATCCAGAAGAATTGGGATCAGATAGAAATCTTCATCATTAGTATGATATAGAATTGTTTTAAACGACAGATGGTTGATCTGAAAGCTATCAGCTAAAAGTTGGTTCATATCCAGGATACTGATATCCCAATGACATTCAATCAACTTTGTCCTATTGCATTGAAAAATGTGAGAACAAATATGATCTCAAAGATCATTGTGAAATGATCGAAGCCCCACCTACCATAGTTACACGGTCTGTATGTTTGTTTAACAACTACTAAATGTGGGTTAGATGTGAACTTTATTTGACACTAAATGTGGGTTAGATGTGAAAAATTGTATTATATTAACAAGATAAGTTTGGACACAGTATAAAAAAACTTGAATGAAGTAGTAACTTAATAAAGAAAAAAGTTCTTGTGTCTAACACAACATAAACTTAAAACTGATATTGACCAAAAACTATCTCAGTGGGGACCTTTTTTGGTATCTCAAGCTCCCTTATCTCTCTTTTCATGCATTTTTGTCAAAATAATGTATGGGGTGTAGCATCTTTTTTTTGTCACTTTCCAGCAGACCTGATGATAGTAAAAAAAAATTAATGAACATTATCAGAATCTAGGATAAAACTGGTTTTTGATGAATTGCATTCTATCAGTAGTGTGCAAATGTTGGTTCTTTCTTTCTATCAATTCATATATTGTATAATCATGATGGTTAAAAAAACGTATATGCCAGTGAATGGAACGAGTAATATATGATTTTGAACAAAAATCACTCCTAGTGGGCATCTCATCCTTCATCCTCAATTCTCCATTTCGTGCTGATTTCACTGCTGGAAAAAGTTCCTATCGAAGTAACGATCTGTAGCCCTATTTCACCATTAATGAGGGTGAGGTTGTGGCAAGGATGAAGCCTGATGTACACCGCCCATTGATGTTTCTTTACCTTTCACGTTCTTGTCTTCGCTCGATAATTGCCAGTTACAAAAAACTGCTCTACCCTGTTGAGAAAGCTATTTTGTAATTCAGCACACTATTACTCTACGCTTCTGTATTAGTACTTATAACAAAAGATTTACATGAGTACATTGTACACATTTGATAAAGATCTGAAATAGCAGTGATCCACAAAAGGTGGAGTTGTAACAAACTAATAGAGTCCAAGTCTTGATGCCCACGTTGTCGTGGATAGTGCAACAGTCGCGCGCCTGTGGACTGTGTCAACCAGTAGTGTCGTTGATAGCGTATCCAACTTAACACACCCCCTCAAGTTCGTCATTCCCAATTGGAAAGATGTAACTTGCTCTTTAGCATACAAAATCTAGGAGCTGGTAGGGCCTTCGTCATTATATCTATCAGTTGGTCCTTGTTGGACATGTATCGTACTTGTAAGAGTTTGGAGGCAACTTGTTCTCGCATGAAGTGAAAATTGACTTCAATGTGTTTCATTCTTGTGTGGAAAATTGGATTGGCAGCAAGATACATAGCTCCAAGATTATCACACCAAAGTATGGGCGGCTGATGACAGGGAAAGCTCAATTAAGTTAGTAGAGATCTTAACCAAATAAGTTCTATTGTTGTATTAGCCAATGCCTTATATTCAGACTCCATTGAGAATCGAGAAACTATGCATTGTTTACGTGCAGCCCATGAGACCAAATTATTGCCAAGAAAAAATAAATATCCAACTATAGATTTACGATCAACGATGCAACCTGCCCAATCTGCATCTGAAAAAGAACGAACGACCGGAGAGGTGGATGTAGTTTGAGTGATTGGCAATGAAAGGTTAATTGTGAGTTTTAGGTAGAGGAGTATTCATTTTACGGCTTGCCAATGTGCAGTGGTAGGAGCGCTCATGAATTGACAAACTTTACTTTCAGAAAATGCAATGTCGGGCTTTGTTAAGGTGACATATTGTAAGGTTCCAACTGTTTGACGATAGAGATGAGGGTCAGAAAAAGGATCTGTATTAGGAAGGGAGAGCAAAGTGGAGGGTGATAAGGGTGTGGAAATTGGATTTGCGCCATCCATGTGAGAACGAAGGAGTAGATTGGTGATGTATCTTCATTGAGAAAGAAGCATACCGTTAGCAGTGGGAATAACCTCAATGCCGAGAAAGTAATGGAGGGGCCCAAGATCTTTTAAAGAAAAGGATTTTTGTAGGTTATTGACAAAGGTGGTGATAAATGTTGGATGGCTACTGGTCAGTATAATATCATCCACATAGACCAAAGCATAAACATGGATATCATTTTGATGATAAATAAACAAGGAGGCATCTATTTTAGAGGCAACAAAATTGTACGATGAAAAGAAGTCAGGAAGTTTGTGAAACCATGCACAGGGTGATTGTTTGAGCCCATAAATTGACTTGTGGAGATGACAAACATGATTAGGATAATTAGGGTCGATGAAACCTGGGGGCTGAGACATGAAAACTTATTCTTGAAGGTCTCCATGAAGGAAGGAATTACGGATGTCAAGTTGACAAATTTGCCGATGTTGTGTAATGGCAAGGGAGAGAACAACACTTATGGTGGTAGGTTTAATGACAGGGCTAAAAGTTTCTGTGTAATCCACACCTTCTTGTTGATGATACCCTTTAGCTACAAGTCGAGCTTTGTGATGCTCAAGGGACCCATCAACATGATATTTGTTACTGAGATGCATACTTGACAAGCTTTTTGTTCTTAGAGTGATTGTTCGTATACTAGGACTATACATGTCATTGATTCCAAACTGTTGAAATCTTGCAGTACCTCAGGATGCGCATTTGGGGAGGGCTGCCACTTCTTGTATTATGTTTCAGTTAGAAACTGAAGCCATGTGGATAACAATTCTCCTAATGTTTAGTTTAAGACTCGAGTATGCAAGTATATTATTCCTAATGTTTGGGTCCTTGCCTAACAGTTAAGATATTGAGTTTTGAGTCCCTGACTACCCCTTTCTTTGATAATCTATGTAATTATACTGAGATTTGATCCATAGTTGAATCTCTTGAATACTATGTTTGTGCATCTTGACTTTGAATTTCTTGGCTTTGATTGTTTCCCAGTGTCATGTCCTGTTCTTGATTGTCAGTTTGGTTGTTTCTCCAGTCTGTTGACCCGTTCTCTCATTCCTTTGAAGCTTTTATGTGTACTAATTTATGGTGTTTAGTTTCAATGCAATTTAGTTTTTTTTGCTGGATTCTAGCTTTCTTGCAGACTTGCTTCTAAGCTATTGTCTTTATCTTGGTGTTTATTCAATGCAGATATCAACATTAAATCTTTGTGGTCTCCTTTCATGATGGTCTTATCATTCGAGGCTATATTCCATAATGTCAAGGGAACAACCATCGAGGGATGAGAGCTGTAGTTTTTATACTGGGTAATCCTCTCTCTCTCTTGTTTATGTACCCCTCTCCCAATCCCTCTCCTGATCTGCTTTTGTACATGTGTGGTTATTGCATTCAAGATTATGGTGATTGTCACTGTGGGCAACATCCTGATAACATATGTGTTTAATGAGATGTATTTCCCATTGTTAGCAACTACAAACAAGTAATGTCTTCTTTCACTCATCTAAAAATCCTTTTTATTTCTATGCTGAACTTTATTTTACTCACAGTACAAGCTCATATTTCTCATCTAAAAATCATTTAATCCTTATGCAGGGTTTTATATTACTGGAAGTTCAAGCTCATCTCTCCCAGCTACGACCACCTAAATGCAACATGGTGATAGACGGGAGCAGCTGTGTACAAGCAAAGGGTATCCAGGCCACCATATTCTTTACAACTCTGTACCTGGTGGCCGTGGGAAGTGGGTGTCTGAAACCCAACGTGATCTCTCATGGTGATTTCCAACAAGGCAGCATCATGGACACTAGGCTCACAAACAACTTTAAGATCCCTCCATCGTCCTTCCAAGCTGTCCCATGCATCATGCTCATCATCCTTGTCCCACTCTATGAGACCTAGTTCGTCCCGCTCGCACGAATGGTCACACGAAAAGAATCTGGCATCACCCCTCTACATCGCATCATTGTCGTCCAGTTTTAGCTGAAATAATTGATTCTAGGCTAAGAGAAGGAACATCTTTGCAAGAGGGAAACCCTGCTCAACCAAGTCAAGATTGTCTTGTTTATAATTTTTAATCCAACACATGCTTTTCTTCATGATGGTGCAACAACAACAGGAGCTCGAACAAAAGAAGAAGACAATAAGGATATATGCTAGAACTAGCTGAGAAAGACAAAACACTTTTGCAAAGATGTTAGTATACCACTAAATCTTTAATATATGTATATACTTTTCTTTGTACACATTGTGTAATAGGGGCAAGGTATACGTCCTCCCCATCTACATTCAACGCTTCATTATAAATGAAAGTAAAATTGTTGGAATTATGAGCATAACTTGCTCTAAATACTACAATTTTGTTACTAAAAGAGCTTGTGTACTAACAAATTACACTATATATATACATTTTATATGTATATATATATACATATATATATATATATATATATATATAGGCAAACTTTGCATATATGCATGTGTACTAAATGGCACTACATATGTAGCTAGATGCATAATCAACTACATATGTATGTATATAGTAACTGCTGCCTTTCCCTACACATTAAATACATATAAAATGTATTAACTTCATGTTTTTGCTACATACTGACTATATAAACAATTGTAGTCATACATTTAGCTATAATTATACTTATATTTAAAGATGTAAGGACAATATCTAGCTACGCTTCCACATACATATGAATTTGTAGTGAATGGATTATCTAACTACATATTTGAAAAATATAATTAAAGTCTTTAGCTATACGAGCATATACTACAATTTGTATGTGTAAAGAAATATGCAGTTAAAGCCTTTAGCTACAAAATATGGGGTTTTTGCTACAATTTTTTTTATAGTTAAAGACCATCTTTTTTGTAGTGAATCATCGATACCCCTAAACAATTTGCTAGGTCTTCTACCTCAGGTATGCCACTCAGGCGGCATATGGATCTCCTCCTTCGTGGTATAGTTCTAGCAAAGAAGATGCAAGACTTGACAATGGAGTTTACTTGACCCGATACCTCTCCAAAGTCCTTGAAGCATTTTAGTACCATTTTCATTTGATTTATAGATGCCTTAGCAAAAAGTATCATGTCATCGCCGAAGCAAAGGTGTGAAATGTAAGGGCACTGTCAACTTACATGGTGACCATTCTTTCCCTTGGACTTTCTCTTCTATATATTGGCTAAGTTGTTCCAAGCATAGGACGAATAAGTATGGGGACATAGGGTCTCCCTATCGAAGACCTCTGGTTTCTTTGAACTTGCCTTCTTCTTTGCCATTCCAGATGATGGAGGCTTGACCTCTAGAAATAGAGTTCAAGATGTACTTGATCATTTTATCTAGTATACCAACTTTTTCCAGTGTATTTGAAATGAATGGCTAAGTCATTTTTTCATAGGCTTTCGATATGTGCACCTTGATGGCAATGGTACCAACTATATTTTTCCTTCGCATGTTGTGTATGATTTCCTGGACCACCACAATGTTATCAAATATTCTCCTACCTGGAATGAAGGCACTTTGCACCAAACTCTATAGATATTGCTTCAGTCACTCAACAATCACTTTAGAGGTGATTTTGAGGGATATATTGTTTAAAGAAATTGGTCAAAATTGCTTGCACCTCTCCAATTTAATAACTTTTGGAATAAGAACAATGTTTGCATCACACATCTTATCATCAAGGGTTTTTCCACTCAAAGCTTTGGAGATGGCAAGGAGAACAAACTTCTTAACAGTGTGCCCATTGGCTAAAAGAAACGAGCCATCTATTCCGTCTAGACCACTCACCTTATAAGGGTTCATGGATTGTAGAATTTTGTAGATTTCGTCTAAGGTTGGGTCTTTCATCAACATCTAGCATTGTTGTTCATTCAAACTATCAAATTGACCCTTGAAATTCTTGATTTTAAGTTCTTCAACCTAGTGATGTTTAGTGAAAATTTATTGAAGTGGTTCACAATCAGACTGTGTACATCCTCCTCTCTGTTAGTCCGATCTCCCTGGGGATTTTGCAGCATAGTAACATAGTCGCAACGTCTTCGACTGGTTGACATAGGCGTTATAAAACTTTGTGTTGAGGTCACCATCTAACACCCATTGCAAGTGACTTCTTTGTTTATAGTCATCCTCTTTTGTGCACAACATATCTTTGTATTGGTTTTGGAGCTCCATGCACATTTGATCAGAGATCTCGTCATACTATTCAGTCATCCTTGTTTGTAGCATATTGATGTTCTGCATGAGCCTAGCTTTTTCTTTCCCTTTCTTAGCAGCGTGTCTCGATGACCATTCCTTGATACATGGTTTTTCCTTTTCCAACGCTTTGTTGAAATTTAGATTACCATCCCATCCACTCTGTAGCATATTTTGGAAATATTTGTCCTTCGACCACAAACTTCTGATCATGAATCTCTGTTGAGGAAGGTGCTTCTTTGTAGATCGAATGAGAATGGGGTAGTGGTCAGACCATACCCTCAGTAGATGTTCTACAATGAAATGCGGGTATTTCAGAATAAACTATGTATTAGAAACAACACGGTCTAACCTGGATTGAAGAGACCCATGTTTAGAAGTGAATTCCATGCCAAAAAAGCCTAGGTCAAAGAGATTAGCTTCCAATAAAGTGTTGTTGAATAACTCTACCTCTTTAAAGTCATATCTCTTTACCCCTTTCTTTTCTATAGGATTGGTGGTGGTGTTGAAGTCCCCCACAACAATCCTTGGTTTATCAAAGGCCTTGCTCATATCGACTAAGTGTATCCACAACTATTTTATGACCTGGACATGTATGTTTGCATAAATAAAAGTAATATATACAACATCATTAATCAGGCATGTGATGTACTATCTACGACTATTGATAATCTGAACTTTACAATCTTCTTCTTTCCGGCAAACCCAATTACCACCCGAAAAGCCTCTGGCTTCTACACGGTGTGATTTAGCGAACCCCAATTTACATATGGCATTGAGAGCATCGTCGCCATTGATTCTAGGTTCTAAAAGAGAGATGATTTTAGGTCTTTTTTGAGATATCATCTCCTTTAACACTCAGCATGTATCTTTATTTCCAATCCCTCTAGTATTCCAACATAGGGTGTCCAACATTAAAAAACAAGAGGTATTTTGAAGGATTAAGAACCCTGGAACTTACTGTGATTTCATGATCGGTTTTGTATTCTCTTTTCCCTCACTAGCATTTTCTATCTCATCATCTCGAGAGTCCTGAGTAGAATTTAACCTCGAACTATTTCTTCTCTTTTCATATGGTGTCTTGATTCTTGAGTTTTTAAGTTTAGGAGCACTGCCTTTGATTTTTCTGCCTGCTGGAAGTGGCCCAACCGTGTTGCTAGAATAGGTATTTCTTCCTGGCTCTGTGTCTCCATTTGTCTCTTCATCAATGTAAGGTGGTACCTCCATCACCATAGCAGTTGCCTCCTTTGACACTGATGTTGTTGTTTCTTGCGAGTTAGTCGTCTCCCTATAATTTGACAAACTATTATTCATAGATATCTTCTCTTCCTGTTCTTCTCCATTAGCCTTGTCCTCGACATTGATGACTTCCACAATAACCTCGTCCACGCCCAAGTTAACAATTATGTGTCCACTTGTGTTCTTTCTTTGTTGTATTCTATTTTCATTGATTTCTTTCAGAACCTTCCTCTTATCGCCAACATTATCAATTTTCTTTTTCTTCCATACCTTTTTGGTTTTTTCAACCACATCCTTGGTGGGGCTCTGCTTATCCTTGTTTATTTGTATTTCATCCACTATAGCCTCCTCTGTGTTATCAATATCCCCATCTAGGTATGTTATATTTGTGAACTTATTAGCATTGATCCTAGCTTCGTTGGTTCCTCAGTATGCTGCTTATTTTGTGTGTTGTGGTGTCTATGCGCAATGATCTTCTTTCTCTGAGTTTGCCACTTATTCCGACCTTCTCCTTCATCCCGGTTGGTGGAAGAGGTAGACCCCTCTTTGCCATTGGATTTGGTGTCATTGTTATTTCTTTCTGGCCTCACACTATGTTTAATACAATGGCCCAACTTACCACACAAGTTGTAGGTCTCCGGGAAGGCTTCATATTCGATCTGGTAGATGTTCCCATTGATTGTTATGATATGAATAAGTATTTTTATGGTATCGAACTCCACTGGAAGGCAGTCAAATTTGCTTCTTGTCCTCACCATCGTGTGCACATCTACCTTCACCAAGCTTCCCAGCGCCAACCCTATATAATCAAACATGGTAGGCACATAGAGATGTAACAGGAGATCTAGTATTGTTTCCCATGTTACTAGATATTCATCTTATGCGAATTGTGAGAGGACCTTAGTTAACATTTCCACCTCAAAGGAAAAAATTATTTTTTATATGCAAATACATGTAACATTGTCGCTCAAATTTTTTTAGAGGGTGTGTTCTTATAATGTGTATCATAATGGTGCCTACAACATATCCACGGTCGCACTTTTTGGCTTGGAATGGCCAAGTTTACATGGGCTACCATAGTTCATTTTTTATGAGAATTATCATTGTCACTTCTAATTTTATGCAAAAAAGAATCGCTACTGGTTCTAATTCAATTAACTCGATGTGGTGAGTTCTATATGTGGAATCTAAACAAAGTTTGGACTTCATACCTTCCCCTCCCCCTAAACTCTAACACACCTTACTCGATGTCTACTATGAATCCAGAAGAAAGAAGGATAACGAGATCCCTCCATTCCATCCACATGCACCTAGTTGCAAATGAAGATTGAACATTGGAAGTTGATAACTATGAAAGCAAGCCTACATTATGACTGTCAGCCACTTTACTAGGAACATCTACTTGAATGTATACAGAGCAGATCAAGTTCAACATCCTCTACAGAATCTCAATCAGAAGAGTAATCCATCATGGGTCTATTCATTGTAAGTCGATAGATTGTTCTTTATAAATTCTAAATCTAGAAAATTGATAAGCCATGCTTAAGATGATGACATAACAAAAAAACACTAAGGGATAAGTTAATAACCAAAATTTATAAAATATGAAATTTAGTAAATTGAGAAAACCTGATTATTCAACCAATTACATTTGGTAGCGTCATGTGTGAATATACATATACATTAATAGACATTAGAACGATAGATACTTACCAATGAAACATTAACATCTAATGTTGATACCAGTAGTCTATAAGATGGTAATTGTTTAAGTGATAATAGATTTAATTGCTCAATGGAATCTATTCTAACCTAACATATTTCAAATACTTATGTGAGGGAAATATATAATCTTAGTAAATTTTAATGAAAATAACTGAAATAATGATTTCATCTTTGTTACAAATTCAAATTTCAATATATATGCAGTTACTAAAATATTTTGAGACTCAATATGAATTGATTATATATTTAGATTAGTTATTTTGGGTTGAAAGAACATGTTTAAGAAAGATATGTTATTATAATGAGTAGGAATGATATTATACCTTGACACATTTACCTTATACAACGTGTAACTGTGGACTACCCATATAGTTAGTTTTATTCATCATAGTATATACTTGTTGTAACACTCAGACCCACTGCCCAAGAGTCTAGTAGAGTTTCAGTCATGATGACTAGCCCCACAGATCACCATTAGCCTTAACTGTTGCTTTGCCTCACTCATGCACAAGTCATGATTGGGATTTGTTTGCTATGTGCCTACCATGATCATATAGAATGTTATTAAGAAGTGCAAGAAGAGATATACACGGCACAAGAACTAGGAGAAATATGACAGAATTGGTCCAAAGATATGAAGCCCTTACTTTTTGATTGTTGGTCATGATACAACTACTACCTTTGTCTCGTGTCATCTACATGAAAATCACTCATGAAAAATTTATTGACAATCTCTATATGGGGCTGAGGAAATTGATTTGAATCTCTAAAAGGAGAGAAGAAAAATCCTATTGCTTCATTTGTCAATGATATGTTGTTGATTTCTTTAACATCTGTGTCCAATTTATAGAGTTTGTGGGGATGTCGATATCACTACTACAAAAAATGGTTTTTACAACCGTTCATTTTTCCATTTTACAACGGGTGTCAACTGTTGTATTAGATCGCGTGGTATTATGGGGGTTCTTTATACAACAGGTGTTGTGCATGTTGTAATATATGTATTTTATACAATAGTTAATACATGTTGTAGATCATTTAACACACCTGTTGTAATGGGGTGTTGTATATAACATGTTGAGACAAAAGGAAAATACAGCTAGACACAAGGTTTCAAACTTGAGACCACTTAAAAGTAAGGCACATCTCAAACCTCTGAACCAATTTCATTTTATGCAACACATATATTCTTTGTTGTACATATACAACAAATGACGTGCAAACTTGTTGTGTGATTGTGGTCTATTACAATGGGTAACTATTACAATAGGTGAAAGCCTATTGTGTAATTATAGTATACTACAATGGGTTATTGTATGTTGTGTAATGATGGACTATTACAACGGGTTAACATATGTGACTATTACAATGGGTAGAGCATGTTGTGTAATTATGATCCTTTACAACAGGTTAGAGTATGTTGTGTAATGATGGTCTATTACAACGGGTTAACATACATGCCTATTACAATAGGTTAGAGCATGTTTTGTAATTATGATCTTTTACAATGGTTTAGAGTATGTTGTGTAATGATGATCTATTACAACAAGTTAGCATACATGACTATTACAATGGGTCATAGCATGTTGTGTACTTATAGTCTTTTACAACGGGTTTGAGTATGTTGTGATATTACAGTCTATTACAACAATTTAGCACCTGTTGTAGTATCACATATACTACAATGAGTTTGACGCATTGTATATAACTTGTGTTGTATAAAATATATAATTCACAACACACAAATAGACTTGTTGTAAAAGATATGCTAACTACAACACAACCAACATAACTGTTGTATTTTTCCTGTTGTAAAAAGAATTTTCTAGTAGTAGTGTATATTACTCCGGTGATCTATATAGGAATACATAAAAGAAAAGTCTGACATGTTATATAATGGGAATAGAAAATTTTTAATGGGAATGAGAAAACAGTAATCAAGATGGATGTTCTGTAAAAAATGAAAAACAATAATGTGTTAAAAGAAAATACAATGCATATGGGCCAGATGATAAATTATAACACCATATGGATAAATAAGTTGGTGCATTTATGTATTTTATGGCATCATTTCCCTATTACACATATTGCATAGAATGAATAGTGGTTCATATTCACAAATTATGATCTACTACAGACAATCTTGATTAAAAATATGTGTCTTTATGAAGTTTGTGTGTATGTAGAAACAAACAAGATTGTGGTTCGACATATTGTAATGTGCATGAAATAATGGTAAAGATAGTGAATAGTTTGTAATATACAAACATATATTGTAACATGTCACAGGATGTTGATTGTACCTACTAAGAAGGAAAATAAAATAAACCACAATACAATTATTTACTTGAATAAAAGGTTATATCTATATATTTGATGGCCTCCTAACCCATATTACACATATTACATAGAATGAATAGTGGCCACATTCACCAAATAAATATTCACCACAAATAATTTCAATTCTAAATAACGGTGGGTTTATGAAGTTAGTTTGCATGTTTGAACAAATGTAATATGGCTGGACATATATGTAATATGCAAGATTGAATTGCAAATATGGTGGAAATTTTATAATATATAGATAGAAATTGTATCATGTTATATAGGCCAATCATATTTGTGAAGAAGAAGAATAAAATCATTTTCACTTCTATTATGGAATTAAATAAATAGTTAATATTGTATTTTCCCACTCCCCATATTACATAGAATGATTGTTTTTACTTTAATTTTCTTTGCTACCAGGTGTACTATAATTATTCTATCACATTATATATTATCTTTTTTTGTTACAAAACTTCTACATTGGTTACAATTTTGATCCTTCATGTTACAATATTTCATCTCATTGTACATGTTTTTAATTACTTGGGGTCGACCTAGAAACAATTTAAAATTTCACAACTACACATAAAGTTAGAACTTTTCATTTAAAGTTAATCTTACTCTAAAAACTATATATAAAAAATTCATTGATGCTTAAATAAATATTTTTTTAATGTAAGTTATCTTTCATGTATGTTTGTTTTTATGACCTTTTAATATCATATTAATGATGGGAAACAATGAGGGTTAAGAGAGACACCTCAAACTAGCCTAAAAAAATTAAACGTGGGATTAACATGATCTGACGAGAGTAATTATCCCACTCACCATGTCACCCTCCTCATGATTAAGCAATCAATATCAGTCAAAATTACAAATATGTGCTACCTCTTGGAATCCATTAAATGTGAGTCGTCATTGTGGTATTTACATCAAATTCCACCATATCCACTTCAAGCATAGGTTTATATATATGTATATAAATACACACACATATATATATATATATATAACAATATGAAAATTTATTTCACCCTTGTAGATATGATTTGATATTAAATATTTTCTGATTAATTGGCGAAGGATGTCATAACCCTAATTGTTAGAAAAACCTAACCTAGGTTCCTAGGTTTAGGGAAGATCATGAGATAAAGAGGAAGATGAAAAATTAGATTAGAAAAGTGAGAGGTATGTGATTTCAGGTAGAACCTTAGGCTTTGTCTAATCCAGATTCATAGTGGTTTGTGAGTCCTCGTAAAGTAACCAGTGGCACAAAGGAAAATCATGTGAGCCCCAAGGTTGTTATCCATTCTAGACAACATTTCCTACAAAATATATTGTAATAGTTCCTTGAAGGGATCTATGCAATATTTAAAATTGTAATAACAATTGATTTGTTTTATTTAATATGTTCTTTTATATCGATCTTGATGACCCCCTTGTCTTGTTACCCCCATTGGAGGCAGCCCAAGAAGGCAAGGACTGTCACTAGACTTATCCATCATCCATATCCAATAGATAAAAAATAAAATTTAATAATTCAAAATGATAACATTGTTCATGACAAGTATTGGGGAGATATAATTTCCTCAAAGGAGTTACATATTTTCAAAAGGAAATGAAATAAAAACAAGTATAATGCTTAAATTTACTATCTAATCCTCCATGTGCCGTTAGCTTTATTTTCTTTTGGTGTACCCTTCTAGAAATACATTCCTTCAATATTGAAGAAAAGAACCAAACCTTGGATATTGACAAACAAAATATAGTTAACATATCTATCCCTTATTCATTGGTGCAAAAAAAATCTATGTTCATATAGTGATAATAACATAGATTATATGTCACTCAATTGCTAGCAATAATCGAACTTGTATTTTCAATCTAATTCTCTAGTCCATATTTTTATGTCTCCTTGGTGTACCTATCCCCATTCCATCCATGCAATCTATGGTTTTTAAAATTGGTCATGGAGACTATTCCAGTATTGGGTTTTTGTCACATAATCGTCACGGGTTTAATTCACATTCTCAATGACCAACCCTTGTTTTTGGGAGTATTTATATCTTTAAACTACCCTTAAGCGATTACATTATAGGTTCTAAAAAATTATATATTCATATGTGATTAGCATAGGGTATTATGTATGTACTGGAATTGAAACAATCAAGAAGTTTGTATGTATGATCGAACATTGGAAGAACATCTGAAAATCATCACAAATCGAGTACAAGTAGTTATTAATAAAGTAACCCAAGTGCCTTTTTTCAGTAGAGATGATCTCCAAGCAATCAATATTTCATATTCCAAACAAGACTTTTCCTAGGTCAATCTAAAAATCATAACACTTGATTGTTATAATCATATTCATATGATGTGAATAAGGGTTTAGTCCTTATCCTACGGGTCTTGGTTCAAGGTTGTACTCGGGTTATACTTTAAAAACCTACATTTCCCATACTATTTATCCTTCAAATAAGAAGCACTATGTATTCATCTATGTCACCCTAATCTTTCTATTATCATGAAATCTCATTATCACTAAGCAAAATCAAAGCATGTCTAAGAGTGTTCATATTCAAACAAGATAATTACCATATTTACTATTATTAGGGTGTTTGTATATCATCACCTTACACTTATGCATCAAAACATAATTTTTGAATTTGAGACTAAATTGGTTCTCTAAACATCATTTTTTGATTCTAAATAATTTCTTAGAATTTTGTATATTATTGAATATATTTGAAGATAGGGTTTTATTTTTACATTTTTTACAGAATTAATCATATATCAGCCAATCATAGTAGACCACACCACCTATCCAACATAGGCATGTGCCAGATTTTGATTTTTAGAAATTTACCCAATCACCCTCATGTGGTAATCAAGTTAGATAATGCAGATTGGCAATTAAAGGGTAAATCCATCATAGGGATTCTTTTATAATGGCACACACTCAAAGAAGCAAGCCATGGAGTCAACCCCATGGTTGACTCTAGCCTATTGTTCTCAACATTCATGATCAAGGGCCAGACTCGATTAGACAGACCTCTGTGAAGACGACATGCCCTATGGCTCAGAACGAGGCAGTTGAAGGAGGGGGACTAGGTCAGATTCTATGGGGTTAAAAATCTAGATAGAAACATGATAATGTAAGGTGTTTTACCTTAGGTCAGGCTTCAGATGTGGCAGGAGCACCTTCTCTCCCAACCTGTGATGCTCGATGCCAAGTCAATTTGTTGGGAGTTCCTTGAGTTAAGAGGATACGATCAAGGTCACCAAAGAAGAAGATGGAGGTTAGTGATGAGTTGTAGGGCTATTCGTGACCAAATGAGAAATAAGTCAAGTTGTTAGAGCCATGGTGGTGCTATCAGGATCCTTATATAGGTCAGAGATAGAGGATTCATCGTGAATTTCCATCCCTAGTCTTTAGGGTTAGTTGAGATTTTAGGCATTCCCTATATTTATGGAGATAATGCCAATGTCAGGAGTGGTTGTGATTATCAAGATGCATCAGACCATAGGAACAATAATAGGGTGAAGATTAGGTTGAAAGAGGGTGAGAGAGACTGTGAGTTAGGCAGTTTCCTTGAGTCTGTGGGGATATTAGATTTGGCAAGGGAAGAGAATCCTTGGCTCATAGTTCCATCAAGACCCGCTTCCCATGTTTGTGTGGACTATGTATCATTTTAAATAAGTCCCCAGACTAATGAAATATATTCCTAGGGCACATCATAGTTTGGATTTATCTCAAAATTTGGGATTTCTCTAAGTCATAGGCAAAAGATCAAAAAAAAAAAAAAACTATTTGTGATCTAAAACTTGGTTCTCAATTAACTAGAGAGATAATTCACTTATTCATTATCTAGGTTACAAACCAAATTGGAGTCATATGGAATCTTCTTTTTTTCTTAAGATTACATGTACTAATCAATTGAAATATCATTGGTATTTAACGAAAGAATGAAATATTGATATGACAAATTTGCACTTCAGGAACACAATTGTAGAATAAATGTGTACAAATCATATGTTTAAGGGCAATGCCTCCACTTAGATAAATTCAATTTCAATATAAGACCATACCAAAGCTTCACAATTCCATGATGCTACATATCTCAACCGTTTAAGTTCTAGAGACATTCAAGATCTAACCATATCAATCGTTATCACATAAATATCGATCTATTGTTTTCTCTTAACCTCAACCCCAAACAAACCACTGTATTATTTCCTAATGTGTGTTACTATATTTATTGGGCTGGATGCCTATTATCTAAAAGCATGTTTGATGAATACTAATACTTATTGGGTACTTATAGGATGCCTATTAGCTTATTGGTCATAATAGTATCATCTTACTCCTCTTGCTACACTTTCCTTCTTATCTGCCTCTAGTTGGATATAATTCTGATTTTTCATGCGCTTATCTATATTTTTATGTTTTTTTTAGCAAAAATAAGGAAGTGTTCCATTCTCATCCTCTTTTTCTTTCATTTTACATAAGCCACTAATGTCCGATCACATCGAACGATCTCTTGGGTGGAACACCTAAAATGTGAACGAGACTAGTATCATATGTATCATGGACAAAATATTGTCGTTGCAGTTGACACTCCTTTCAATTGGACCATATTCCTTTTTACATAACCAACCTAGATGTCACAACTAGGCTAATAGTAGTACACACCTTCAACATGGCGAGAAAGCTCATCTAAGTATATGAATATTTTAGCCCCTCTTAGGGAGTAATCTTGAATGCCAAAGTTGGCGTACGCCCCAACAAGCTTTCCGGCCATGAGTTTCCCTTGGGCCAAGTCCTTCCTGGCTTTGACCCAATGGCGCCTTGGTCAGGTGCTTTTGTGACGTGTATCCTTCTACCAATGAATTTGCTGATGCATGAAGTGTAAGGTTTCATTTGATAATTGATGCTTGTTGTAAAATGTATTCCCCGGAATCCCATAAGGAGTACGGGTACTTCTTTAAAGAAAAACTAATTTAGCACAGTTTGGTATATGTAATGCCCTATACCTCTGCCAAAATAGTTCCCGATAGAGACCACTTAGTCTAGAAATGTGAACTTGAAAGGCGTTTTCCTAGTTCAGGGCATGGTTCGGTCACGAAAAATAATGAAAGCACTACGTCAAGCGACTCTTGCACACTTACGAACAAGAAATCGCCATCTCATGTTGCGTTTTCATTCTGTTGTTTATTTTTGTTTATATATCTTCATTACCATAATGGAATAGTCAATCAAAGCGCGACACTTTAAAAAAAATGATATATTGTGAGTTTCCGGAGGTGAAAGAAATATCTGAATGATGTAATTCTTGTGCACATCGACATGGCATACTGGCAGTGCAACAATTATTGCGCATGAACCATCACCTAATCAACATGTATGGAAGTATGCTCGGCATGGACGTTGTCGCATGCGATGTTGGGGTCGGCATGTTTTTTGATAATCACTGCAAAGGTAACAAGAGACACCAATAACCGAGGAAACATTGAGCTACTGGACCCCAAACTGTCGGACAGTCCGTCCTTCGCATCGGCCGGAGCTGTTGTCCGTCCTTGATTCACTTCTCCTAGTCCTTAGCCTTGTGTGTATTATATGCCTGAAGCCTTACTGATTTGGACATTTGAATGACCTCTGTCTTAGTTTTAAATGATGTGGGGGATTTATAAATGTTTGGATCAGACAGTGCGAATGTGATAGCGGAACCGCACGGTTGCAAGTTGGCAGTCCTGCGAGACTTGTGCGTACGTACGTCTGCGTCTACGGATAGGAGATGATAGCGGAGAGCTTCTTTCTGTTATGGATCTCGAGCAAATGGTGAGTCGTGAACGATGTTTGGGTCACGTTAGGAATGTGCCAATGCACCCACCTCCTTAATGGGCAGTGTCGATGCTGCATCACCGTCGCACTTGAAGTTTGACGCAGATCCTGCCCACATCAATGAACAAGCCCATGCACTGCCGACGGCAACAGAAATAGGATATGCCCCGACCAACAGAATGGGGACAGTCTTTGTTATCTTTACCACGTGATGCGAACATGCCAACGTATATGGCCGAGTGATCCACGTCCGGTAGCCCGTGGACAAACAGGCAATCGCCGGACAGACAGCGGCCGTGCAGGCCCACTGTACCTTTGCCACTCCCGGTTTAGCGGGGTCCCTAGCTAATGGAGATGTAGGTATTGTCTGCCGTCGGCGCGGCCGCAATCTCCGGTTCTGAACGACGCTACATGCCTTCTTCCTATCCGTCAGCGTGATAATGCCAATAGGAACAGCAAGCCCACTCACTACTACTAACCGACGTCGTTTGCAATTAATTACACATCAAGAATCACGATCCTGGTTCATGACTTCATTTGCCTCATATTGCATATATGTGATACCTAATGCAGGCTTGCTAGCAGGCTCGATTCCAACATCGAGCTAAGACCATAAAAATTTATGCAACAGTTTCCACGAGACACTCAATGTGTTGCTCGACTCGAAGAATTTCTTTAAAGACTTTTGTTTGTGGACAGAGGACTGCGCAGATGCAACTTTAGTTGTCTTTGGGGCTGACTGACATGTCTTCTTGCCAACACTTCACATCCTTTCAGAAATATGAACCCATTTGCGACCCCTCTATTGCAGCCCCGGCGTTCTATAGAGACGAGAGCATTGGAGTAAGGGATTAGGCTGGGTCAGGATTTCGTTTGCCTCTAAAATATCAAATGCATAATATGTACAACTTTGTTGTTTATTCCTCATAAAACACACACTACAAAGTTCGTAATTGTATAAGAGATTGATTAAAGAACAAATACCGGTACGACACTAAACAATTCACCAAGCTTTCTGTTTGATATTATATTATCAGACAAGCATACGCTAGTGGACATTTCTGGAAATGTGAATGTAAAGTTAACACCTTTTAATTATATATATAGAATGTACAATGCTCAAAGATCAATACGATTACATGTCACTACGGCAATGTTTCAGATGATATGAATACTAATGCTAGTAAATAACCAGTAGAAAAATCCACCAGTGAGTGTGTCCTGTGTGAGCTACCAAGACAACAGTCAATCTGTGCAGCGGTCAATGAAAAATGTAATCCGGTACAAAGGGGATCAGTTGAAGATGGATGACGAAGACGATCAGTTGGAGATGGATGACGTGCGTAGAAGATCATTTGGAGACTGATGGCTACAACTTATAATCGGAGACGTGGGTTGCAGGTTGTCATTGAGGCGCCGCCAAGCATGGATATATATAGTCCGGGCTGCGGAACTTGTTTTCCTCTGTTTTTCTAGCGGAACTGGAAAGACAAACCTTATTTATAGCTACCGAACTCTAAGAACTTCCAAGAAACTCATTTTCCAGAATTACTGTAAACCAATCACTGAAATCATGCTACGGAACTTGAGTTACAGACTTTTTAACTCATTTTCAGAGAACCAATTGGAAGATGGAAGCGGTGATGAGAGCCAAAAAAGAGTATGGGGAGATAGAGAAAACAAAATAGGTGGAGAAGATAAAAGATTGATAAAATATAAAAACAACATAAATCATTAGATTATATTTGTTTGTATTGTGAAAATATTTACATTGCAAGAGATAAAACAGCTTAGAACCACAACATAATATACAGAATAAAATAGAATAATGTGTGTGTATTGTGATTTAAGTATTTTTTTAATATATAGGGTGACTTTTATTGTTATATCATTATTATAAAATTGTATTTATCAATTTAATGATATTTTATTTATACGGTTTTTTTCCAGAAGCGATTTTGTTCATATCGTTATTGTGGCTTGAACACTTTTTGACAACAAAGCAAGAATCTAACTGTCAGGGTGTCTCATGCATCTTGGTCGATGACTATCTTTTTTAAGAAAAATAAATTTTGTTTTTTTTAATATATTTTACATTGTGAATGGTGGAGTCAAGTTGAACAGAGTAGATATCTCAAAATGTGATAAATTTTGTTATTTAGGTTCAATTATCTAAATAGACAGAAATGACCAAAATGATGTTTGTCATGGGATCACATGTTGAAATGGAGGAGTGTAACTGCAGTATTATGTGATCTGAAGATCCCACTCGAATTAAAAAGTAAGTTTTATAGACCAACTATACGGTCGACCATGTTCTATGAGAGTGAATGTTGGGCGATGAAGAAACAAGGTCTTAGCAAGATGAATGTGGCTGAAATGTGTATGCTGAGTGGATGTGTGGGAAGACAAGAAAAGATCGCTTGGGAGAAGACTATATCAGGAACAAAGTGGGGGTGGTGAACATTGAGTACAAGTTACGAGAGGACCGACTCAGATGATATGGGCATGTACAACACAGACCAACTAATGCACTTATACGAAGTAATTCTATTTAGTCAAGAATAATTAATAGAAGAAGAGGAAGGCCTAAATTAACATGGGAAGAACTTATAAAGAGAGATTTAGAATATCTACATCTAGACCAGAATATGACACATGATAGAGTTGAATGGAAACAAAGAATCCATGTAATTGACCCCAACATAGTTGAGACTGAGGCTTAAATAATGATGATTTGAATTGTATTTTATTTTTTTAGGTATGTATTTAATTATTTAGCATTTATTGTTTGTAATTTTTATTTCTCCATTAAATCTCTATATCTCTCTATTACTTCCTTCATCACTTCCCTCTTTATCTTTCATATAATTACGAGAGGAAGGTCCCTCTTCCTCTCTCTCTCTCTCTCTCTGTCTCTCTCTCTCTCTTTGTTGTATCTCTTTAGCAGGTCAAACCATCATCTCCCCATTTTTCTCTCTATTTCTCTTTCTAGCATGTCATCGCCTTAGCTCCCCCTCTTTATCTTTATTTCTCTCTACCGTACACCATCTTGTCTCTCACTTCTCCCCTAGTCATCATAATAGCTCCTTCCTTATCATGAGGTTTTGCTTAAATATTTGAGGAATGATTCACGTAGAATTTTCTTTCATGAGGAAAATCGTTGAGAAAGAAAACCAATCATTTGATTTTACTTTCCAAAATGCGTACCGAACATGTAGTATGGATGCCAACTACATCACAATGCATGTAACTACAAGAAAGGGACGACTATTGGATATTCAGAGTTGTAATAAAATATTGAATTATTCCACTTCAGAGATACTTTCTTACCACAAAGAAGTTCAAAGAGTGTTGACAAAGAAACGAATGTTTAAAAATATATTTATTAAAACAACATAGTTTGTAAGAGGTAGGGTACAATTAATAGTGTTAATGTCTTGCAGCGTATAGTCGATTTATTTTATGCATTCGACTTAAATGCACAATACTAGCACCAATGCCTTAGAAAATTCCAGCCAAATAAACATATTCACTTTATACAACTTATCAAAAGTAAACAATTGATTTGCACATTTCCAACAATATTTTATAGTTCTTAAAGGAAGAAATAAAGAAGGGCATAAGAACTCGAATATGATCGAGTTGAGGTTTCATCCCAATATCAATTTGTTACTGGAGAAATTATCTCATGGTCTCTACACTGGTGCACATGTCTATAGAAATATGTTGTATGACTAAATTGATTCATATATAGGCTTCACACAAAATTTACCAAATGTCTTCAATTGTTTTTTGTCTTTAGAGTGCCTTCCTTATTTAAAGATAGCTTTATGGTCCATGAGATCTACAAGTAAGAATCATAGTTGTACACCTCCATAATTGAACTAGCTATCATAAAAGAAATCCTACTTCTTCATCTCAGTGGTCCTTTCCACTCAGATGTCAAGTCCAACTAAATTGATGATTTTAGCCTTGCTCTCACCCATACCTCATTATATTGCCCCTTCCCAACCATATCTTTCACACTCCTTCCCATTTAGCATCAAAACTTCTCCTTTCACTTTCTTATTTTTGGAATTCAAATTCTTTTTTGACTGAACCTTCATGACCATCCTCCTTTACCTCTGGCCAAAAACTATCCCACTTACTAACCATATGTGGAACCCTATACACAAGCTCCAAGTGCAACATACTGAAATTTACCTATCCTGACTCTAGAAACTCTTATTCCACGATTAGGAGGCTATTCTTCTTGGATCTTTAGAATTGATCAAACAAGGTTAAATATATACTCTACTACATCTTGTTTCTAACCTAATGAACATAACATGAGTCATGAAAATATAAACCCTCACATTGGTTAATGTGACCCCAAAAATGCTTTGCGTAGGTGAACACTAATATGATAATGAGTTGATTATATGAAACCTAACCATGGACTTCATACATTTTGATAAGGTATACACGATGTATAGTGATCATATTGACCCATACCATAAGTGATAACATCATTTTGATGCACTTTTCATAGCCTTTGTCATAGTAAAAATCCTAAGAAATAATGCATTGATGTTTGCTTTTACTCATTTTAACTTCAATTCACATATTGTTAGGTTCTAATTAACTTTAGTTGATATTTGAATGAATTCTGTAAAAATCTGATGAAAGCGATGAAGTATAAGCAATTGCCCGACAAACTCCAATTTGTCATCGAAAAGGATGTTTGATAGATGATCGTTCCTCTAAAAAATCAACAAAAGACTATTTTGTTATGATTGACAGATGCATCGAGCACCATATTGTCGAATAACCTCGACATATACATGTTGAGTGATGTCTATTGAGCAATCCAAACACTCACCTATAAAAAGGTGATCGTCAAACCTGTCGAAGTCGTCTCAACATATTACTTCCACAAAGACGCCACCGACAAATTGTTGTCAATACTGAGCTATCGAACAAGTCCATTGGTAAAGTTTGTCAAGGAGCCATCCCAACAACACCAGTCGACATCATTGGCCACACAAATGAACACCAATGGGCCCCTATCAAAAAATCACTCTATCGATGCAATGAAGAGATTGACAATATTGTCGATCGAAAAAGAATTGTCGAAGATCTTCATCGATGTTGAATGTTGATATTGAAGGATGATGCCACGTGGACCAGTCACATCGATAGACTAAGATTCAAAGACTATAAATAGACCCCTAGGATGTCACTTAAAAGGATCTTAGATCTTTGGAGTCATCTGAGCCGAAAGGTTGCTGGCAAATTTAGAGCCAAGGACGAGAGACATCAATGAGCTTAGTTCTATCGACCTAGTTGTCGACCTCTTTCCTTGGCGACTCAACTCTTCACAATCAACAATCTGATAGACCTACCTTGCATTAAGATAAGATATAAAGGGAGGAGGAGAGATGTTGACTTATTGTTGACCACTTACCTGATCGGCCGAGAGGTTGGTAGATCAATTACATGATCTACCTTTGTATAGATTCTTTCTCTTTTGTTTCCTTATCATGACTTATTTAAGGTTGTAATTCATTTTTTTATGTTGTCATGCTTGTCTAAACTACATAACTTGGGTTGAGAGTAGCTGTTAGTCCCTCCCAACTATGTAATTATTCATATTTCTATTTTATGGTATATGTTCTTCAAAGTTTTGTTCTTATTCTCTTATTTTACTACGTCGATTGATGATTAGCTACCCTCTTCTGATGTTTGATTTGAATTTTGTTTGAGAGAATGATTTCATCTAGATTTGGAGTATCGGATAGTAATGATACACCAGAGTGAGGAGTTGCTATAACAAAGGTCATTCATTTTTTTTGATCTTTTGGTTATTATCAGGAGAGAGGCAACCTCGTTAGATAGAAATCTACCTGGATCACGAGTGAATGAAGGAAAAAATAATTTCTTATGGATGTTTGCAAAATGACTAAACAACATATTTAAAATACTAGTGATGGTTTTACATGGTTTATGGTTGACTTTAGTGGTGAAACCCAATCCAACTTCCTTTTATCATTATTTTATAAAATTTGTTTCCTCTTTCAGTTCTTTCTAAACATAGATTTTGATATTTAATTAGATTATAGATTTTTCTATTTAATTAGATTAACTCATTTCTTAATCAGAACACCATCAAATTGACTCTTTCAGTAGGCTATACTAAGCTAAGATCCCAAATTTTTATTCTATTATTCTCCCTATCCTTGTGTTCGACGCCTTACTATTACAACAGACTCGATGTTGCGTTTCGGATGTCTCTTTAAGTTGGGTATAAATTTAAAGTCTGATATTTTTGATTGGGCCATCGTGTTTTCACTTTTGACCCATGAAAAAGAGTGATCAAATTTTGGCTTCGTTGTCGGGGATATGGCGACGACTAATCTCTAAGAACTTGTGGTCTATTAGTAGTAGTCATTTCTTCTAAACTCTAAAGTATGTTTGTTTAGCACCTCTTTAAAAACTATATATTTTCTAGACTATTGTTTATGTTTCCAGTCGTTGACTCTAATCTGTTCAATATTTTTTATAGGTAGCTAAAAATCATTTCTTATAAATGATGGAGTTCCTTGTTGAATTTCCTAAGGTGGATATCCTCCTTTTTGATCCAATGGGGGTGCAGGGGCTACCCACAACAAATGTCCCCAAAGATAAGCCCTCCCTTCATTCTCTAGTCATTGGGTGCATAAATGACAACAGAGAACCTATTGTCCTTCCTTGCATACCAACAACGAATTTTGAGTTAAAGCATGGGTTCAACAGTATGATTCAGAATAAGGTGTTTGAAGGAAACTCTGCTGAAGAGAACCCTTACCATCATATTGATCCTTTCAAAAATCTCTATCACACCCTAAATATGAATGGGGTCCCTCAGGAAGTTATCTATATGAAGGGTTTTTGTTTCTCTCTCAAAGACAAAGCTTTGCAGTGGTAACTTTCTTATAAAGGGATTACATCTTGGCAAAAAATATTTGAAGCCTTTGTAAACAAATTCTACCCTATTGTGAAGACTGTCAAGTGTAAGAACAAGTTTATCAATTTCAAGCAAAAACCCTCAGAATGTGTGTATGATGCGTGGGAGAGATATCATGAATATTTGAGATACTATCCACATCACAACTATGACGAAGGTTTTATTGTCACCATTTTCTATGAAAGTCTTACCTTAGCTGAAAGAACTTTTCTAAGCACTGATGCAGGTATCGACTTTATGAAACATGATGTCAAAACTGCAAAGTAAATCATCAATAGTATGGCCTCACTTCAAGAAGGAAGAGACTACAATAGAAATTCTACAAAAAATGTGTTAGCCTCTAGGGTAGTTATCTAGACTCAAGGTTACTACAAAACCTTAACAACACATTAGACAAGATGGTAGTTGATGTCTAGAATCAGAAGGAAGTAAATCCAAAGTACTTTACTAAGGCAACCATAAAATGTGTCACTTATGGGGAAGGTGGTCACGACGTCGATCATTGTATCTACACTCATGAAGCAAAAGCCACTCAGACTGAGAATGTGTCATACATGAATTACAAATTCCCTGATCATCTTGGAATTTCCTATGGAAACACCTCGGTAGTAGAATTGAATTAATCATCTCAAGCCATGGGTAGGGGACAAGGACAAGTTGTGGGAAGAGGAATACCTCCTGGATTTCATCAAAATAGACTTCAACCTCAACAATAAGAAAACTTCAATGGACAAAGAGGAAGTTTGTTTCAACAACAACATAGATCCATATCTAAATTAGAATCCTTAAATGAAAGGTTGAGAGAATGTGTAGTGAGAAATAATAGCATCATTGAAACATGCAGACACAAATGTACGATGTGAACACCCAGATAAGTGATCTACAATCCCATAATCAGATGATTGATAAGAAATTGGGTTCTATAGCAGCTTCAATCAGATGCCCAGTAGGACAGTTCCCTTCAAGCACTAAACAAAATCCCAAGAACAAAACTGTCAAGATGGCCACACTTCATTCTGGGAATACATCCTCTAAGCCCCAATAAGAAGAATTGATTATTGAAGAAGAAACCACCAAGGGAGAAGTACCAATAACATAGAAGACATGAGGGGAAACTAATCCCATTCCATCATTTAGAACACACAAAGTCCCTTCTAGAGTGCCTTTTCTCATCGCTTCATCAAGGCACAAGTGGAAAAGAGATACACCAAGTTCCTTGATACCATTAAAATGATCCAGCTAGATATTCTTCTTCTTAAATTTATAGATGAGATGCCTACATAAGCCAAATTCTTGAAGGATCTCATTATAAAGAAAAGAAAAATGGGAGAGGTAGTGACAATTCACATGGATGGCATTCACCTTTTGTCAATCAACTATGCTTGTCAAATAAAAAGACCCTGGAGCTTTCACTATACCATTCCTCATTGGAGATACATCAACACGATACAATCTCACAGATTTAGTGGCTAGCATAAGCCTCATGCCCTATAGCTTGGCCACCAAGTTGGGACTGACTGACGTTATCAAATCCAATATGCGAATTCAGTTGGTTGATAATTCCTATAAACAAACTAGTGGGAGTAGTGGATGATTTCCCAATCAGGATTGGAAACTTCTTTATTCCTTGTGATGTTGTAATAATCGACATGGTAGAAGACCCCACATCTCTGATGATCTTTCAACGACCCTTCCTTTCTACAGAACTTGTGTTAATAGACATTGCAGATGGGTTAATCACTACAAGAGTCGGGAATGGATTTATCGATTTTCATATCCTCAATCACATGAAAGGCCCTTCACCAGTAGAGACAATTTATGTTGCCGACTGTTGAAATTAGGTATTTGTAGAAATTCAAGAACACAATGCTATAGTCAATCCCGTGATGTGAGATTTAATCAATCCTACTTTAGGGATTGAAGATCCCAAAGTTGAAGATATTTTGGCATAATTATACGTTGCAGAAGAAGAAGAGTTTGAAGGGTCTATTAAGACAGTAAATTATGTTTCTCTCCAGTGAGAACCAAAATATGTCTCCATCACAAGACCTCCAACAAAACTAAAACCACTTCTTAAAGGGTTGAAATATAAATTTCTTGATGACAAAAAGAGGAATTTCGTGATAATAAACACAAAATTGTCTCCTGAACAACAACAACAACTCTTGCCCAAACTCAAGACTCAAAAGAAGGCCCTTAGATACTGCATTGATGATATTAAAGGTCTCAGTCCAACCATTTTCATGCAAATAATTAACCTTGATGAAGATGCAAAGCCGCACATGCAAAGTCAAAGGAAGCGAAACAAAAAAATGTGACAAGTGGTACACAAGGGATTCACAAACTTATAGATGTAGGAATAATCTATTTTATCAGCAACAACAACTGGGTGAGACCAATACATGTAGTACCAAAGAAAGGAGGTATGATCATTGTCAAGGATAGTGATGGAAAGGCACTAGCCACCCGAACGGTAATTAGATGGCGTATATGCATCAACTACAAGTTACTAAATGTAGCTACACAAAAAGATCACTTTCCTCTCCCATTTATTGATCAAGTTTTGGAAAGATTGGCACATCATTCACACTTTTGCTACTTGGATGGATATTTAGGATTTTACCAGGTACCTATCCATCCGAATGATCATGAAAATACCAAATTTACCTGTTTGTATGGGACATATGCTTTTCATCATATGCCTTTTGGTCTATGTAGCATAGCAACCACGTTTCAGAGGTGCATATCAACCATTTTCTCTAATATGATAGAAGAAATAATGGAAGTCTTTATGGACAACTTCTCAATCTATGGGACATACTATGAAGACTGCATGAAAAATCTATCCCTTGTTCTCTAGAGGTGCAATGAAAAACAACTAGTTCTCTATTGGGAGAAGTGTCATTTCATGGTGTAAGAGGGATTCATCCTTGGGCAAAACGTGTCTAAGGCAGGTATAGAAGTAGATAAGAGCAAGATAAAGGTAATTTCTAAACTCCCATCCCCTTTGACAGTTTCATATGTTCACAATTTCTTGAGACACACCAACTACTACCATCAATTCATCAAAGACTTTCCAAAAATTGAAAAACCTCTTTCCAAAATTCTTATTAAAGATAAACCATTTGTCTTCAAAGAAGATTGTCTGAAGACTTTCCATACCATGAATAATTCCCTCACTACCACACCCATCATGCAGGCTCCATACTAGGATTGTCCCTTTGAGCTAATGTGTGACACTAGTGATTATGCTGTTGGAGTGGTCTTAGGTCAGAAAAAGGACAAGAAACATCATGACATATACTACGCCAGTAAAACTATCAATGAAGCTCAAGTGAATTACACAACCACCAAAAAGGAGATGTTGTCTATTGTCTATGCTTTCAACAAGTTTAGGTCTTATATCTTAGGAGGAAAGATAATAATTTATACATATCATGGTGCAATCAAGTATATTATGCAAAAGAAAGATATCAAACCATGCTTCCTTCGGTGGGCCCTTCTGTTGTGAGAATTTGATCATGAAATCATCAATAAAAAGGGATCTGACAATGTCGTGATAGATCATCTCTATCGAATAAGGATAGAAGAAGAGAATCCTCTTCCCATCAATGCATCCTATGAAGATGGATCCCTATTTCTTATTCACTCTTCAGACCAAGAAACTGCATGGTATTCCAAATTTTGTAATTATCTCTTATGCCAACAATTGCCTCCTAGAATGACTTACAATCCAAAGAAAAAGTCCTTTTCTGACATAAATAACAATTACTGGGATGACCCACTCTTATTTAGGAAATGTGCTGACAACGTTTACCATCATTGTGTAGATCACGATAAGCCTGTTCTATCATGGAAAAATGTCATGCAACTCCTTATGGAGGACCCTTGGGCGCTGAGAAGATAATACTAAAAATCTTGAAATTCACTTTTTATTGGTCGTATATCTTTATGGATGTGCACGCCTATACCAAACAATGTGATGCATGCCAATGAATTGGGATCATCAACAAAAGGAACGAGATGCCAATGGCCTAATGAATTGAAGTCAAAATCTTTGATGTTTGGAGGATATATTTTGTGGGACCATTCCCACCATCTTCCGGCAATAAATACATTTTTGTAGCTATCGATTATGTTTCTAAATAGGCAGAAGCTATATGATGCCTTGTGGGCATATCAAACTACTTACAAGACACCTATACGGAGAACTCCTTATCGCCTCTTCTGTAGAAAGTCATGTCACCTTCCTCTAGAACTGGAACACAAGGCTTATTGGTCAATCAAGACTCTAAATATGGATGTTGAATGCACAAAAGAAAAGTGTTTCCTACAACTACATGAATTATAAGAACTTTGTCTAAGCTCCATTTCATCTAGAGTTTTGGACGTGTAGTAAATGACATGATGATTCCTATCAAATCATTGTCATAGGATGGATCCCACTACATAATCATTTGCGTTGCACATAATCTAAAATGGTTGTGAACAATCTGACATGTAGATGATAGGAGTGAAGTAAGAGATACTTTTAGAATATTGAAATTGGTTATAAGATTCATCAATGTCAAAATCAATACTTTTTAAAGAAGATTGGTGAGAGGTTTAATTTTTTTGAAAATTCACAAATAAAGAGTCCATAGAATCTGGCATACCCAAGAAAACCATGGATGTCCTTTACAACCATAAGAGTAAGGAGATTTGTGATAACTTTGGTCTTTGCTCTGTCAACTTCTATTCCCCAGTTACTCACTCGATGTCCCAGGATGATCCCTTCCTTCACCATGACATGAAATTTTTCCCAATTTATAACTAGGCGTTCCTCTTCACACTTTTCAAGAATAGGGGATCGATCTAAGAGACAAGAGCTAAAACTATATACATAGATAGAGAAGTCAGTAACAATAATTTCAATGAGAGTTTCAAGAAACCTGACAAAGATAGCGGTCATGCATTGTTAGAAGGTGGTGGGGGCATTGCATAGACCGAAGGACATTCTCCTAAAAGGATACATATTGAATGGACAAATGAAGGTGTTCTTTTTCTGGTCATCATAATGAATTGAGATTTTTAAAGCCATGAATATCCATCGAGGTAACATAAATACTCTGAATGGGAAAGGCATTCTAGAACATAATCAAGGAAGGGAAGTGGGAGGTAATCTTTTCTAGTGGCCTTATTCAACTTTCTACAATTAGTCCACATCCTCCACTAACTCATGGTGCGAGTTGGAATGAGCTCATTATTGTCATTTTCCACCACAGTGGTGCCCCCCCTTTTGAAACAACTTGAATTGGGCTAGCCCAGGTAGAGTTTGAGATGGGGTAGATGATTCCTACAGTCAAGAGTTGGATCACTTCTAATCAGACATCTCCTTCATGTTTGGATTTAGTTTGTGTTGAGGATCATTAGATGGCTTGTATTCCTATAAAATTGAGATTTCATGCATATGGCTTTACTAATTCATGTGAGCTCGGTCATCTTATCTCCCAAGGCAACCCTCCTTTTCCTCTATTCGGTCAAAAGGTTTTCTTCTTACTCAGAAGTCATGTCTGCATTTATTATGAAAGGGCAAGTTTTAAAATTCATCAAGAAATACATACATAAGACCTTCTGAGAGGGGTTTCATTTTAGGAGATTTTGTCAGTTCGAGTTTCTCTTCTAGAAGATAAATCATTTTGAGGTCCTCAAACTCAAATTGTGGGATTTCCTCAAAAGTGTCAAGATGTACCCTACACTGGTTGATGCATTCTTCATCAAAATCAAAATTTGTTGGGGAGGCAAGATTAGTGTGGAGGGGATCCTCAAATAATTCCCATTCTTGTCTAAGTTGAGAACGTTTATCTATACAATCATGTAAGAAATCTTCCTCTTTGATGTTTGGGCTTCTGATGCTTTTGAAGATGCAAAATTCAATAGTTTGCCTTCCTAACCTTAGAAGGAAGGTATCGGATTCTACATCAATCAAATCTCTAGCAGTGTTTCAAAAAGGTGTGGCCAAAAATGAGAGGATAACAAAGATACTCTTTGATATCCATGATAACAAAGTGGTAGGGAACATAAACTTCTTTTCCCATCCGACTAGTACATCTTCTATGATTCCCATAGGTTTTGTGATGGATGAGTCTGCTAACTGGATGGTCATCACTGTGGTAATCATGTATACAAAACCTATTCTCTTGAAAATACTATAGGGCATGATAGAAATACTAGCACCTAAGTCTTCTAGACCCTTTTTGTATGTTTTATCACCTAGGTAACACCTAATTCCAATGGAAGTAGGGTCTTTTTGTTTTTAACAATTTTATTCCGAATGATGTCAGAAGTGGTTTGTCACACCCCGATCTCACATTAACCACAAACCACGAGATTAGGGCGTGACAGATGGGATTACACATAAGCCAACCCACTTTGAGATTTTAAAACATTTTCAAGACATTAAAAAGGATAATCTGATTTATACTGTAAACTAAATCTAAACAAACTGCGGAAGCATTTTTATTAAACTGACTAGCAATATAAACAGAGTCTACATCATATTACATTGTTCGACGTAAAATAAAGCATAACAGTTAATTTACATTATTATACACATTCTCTCTCACCCACACCTTGTCCCAAAGATCGAGGGGAAAGGACTAAGAGACCACTAACTACTAACTACGTATACCTTCTACAGACTAAGTGTTAGGATGAAAGGATCCTTCCGATTCCTGTTGCTGATGCTGACCTGAAAATGTTTTGAGTAGAGGTATGAGCCTACTCGCTCAGTGAATAGCATTTCACTTAGCTATCACTAATCAACTCATCAGGTTTATAAATTGAAATAAAATATAAGTGCAGTACTAAGCAGGGCAGTTCTAATAACATAACAGATTTGCAGAATATAATCACAATTCTACGCAACAACAGATAATTTAAACAAATAACAGATATAAAGAATTGGCACAAAAGTTCGGATCTCTATAACACATTAATTTACTGTGATCCTATATGATTACATATTTATATTATTATTATGCCCTAATCATATGCAGTGTACTCTGCATATAAAGATCCATAGCGAACTACGATCCCACCATACAAGACTTAGGGACACACCCGGGAAATGCTAAGTCTGACGCCAGCCCTGTTCTGCTACAGAACCCCAGGCTCCACGGCCTCAATGCACAACCACGTGTGCTACACAACCACGTGTGCTCCAGACTCCTCCTGACAAACCTGAGCACACAGGCGGAGAGTCTCACAGGGTTACCTTCGCGACATAAGAACGAATGGTATTAGATAACCCCCCTTTTTCCAGTGCCATCGTGACACAAGCATGATTTTTGTTAGACACTGCCTCTCTTTCCTCGTTTATCCGTGACACAAGCACGGATGATGTTGCAACACGAGTTTCACCCCGAAGAAGTAGACCTGTCAAAGGGGTTCTACGGTGTTAGGGCACCTAAGTCTATTAACTGATTAACATATAACCATTTAAACAGGAATATCAAATCTACTGATTTCATATCAGATCACAATACACAGTCATTCTAAACTGACAGAGCCATATATTTTAAATCATTGTAATTTCTGAGAAATTCTCATACCATGCATTCAGACAAATTAGAAATGCATAAATAACCCAACTTATTTCAATCTGGCACATACATAGCGAATTTAAGCAATTGAACATCTTATTGCACAAATTAAATAAATTTACTTCACATACGAGAATCATACTCAACATTTGTCAATTCTCTAAAATTCTCGAAAAACGTGCACATTAACCCTAATCTTGGTTTGTGCATCACTTATCTCAATTAAAAGTTTATTACCTATCACAACACAATTTAATAACAATACTTGAGAATTTCTGGTAATAATTTAGAGAAATGTACCATTTCATGTAAATATCAATTTACACATATTAACGTCAAAAGATATATGCAATTAGGGTTTTATTGCATATTTTTATTTATTCATATCAACTTTGAAATCGTACATCTGATAATTTATCAGAAATCCCTATTGTCTGGGTTCATACCCAAACCATACCATTTTCAGATATGAATTTCTAATTTCAACATTCAAATAAGCAATTTAGGTTCCAATGAACCATATAAATCAACCGATTCAATCCACACTGATCAAATGCTAAATTTAATCATATAACAACGTCTAGAAGCAGTTTATGAAATAAAAAGTCGGGCGACGCCAAACGCTGCCCAACACCTGATAACGCCTGTTATCAGCGTAATTCGCGCACAAAATAGAAAATATTCAGACGCCTGAGTTTATTAATGATAAATAAATGAAATCCTACTCACAACGGTTTGAGATGTCTGGATTCGTCCAAAAATGCGTCCAGAGACCAGTTTCTGGGCTATTTTTCGTTGTCTTCAACCTCTAGCTTGCCCTGGATTCAATTTGCTTCACGCTCAGGTTGGAGAGGGAGTTCGATTGAAAACTAGAAACTGTAGATTCATGAACAGACCTCCAAATTAGAGTCGAGGCAGACAATATCATGGTGCTTTGCTATGCTGAGATGCTACTGGATCGAACTCACTACAAGCAGCAGGAGCTTCCTCACGTATAGATTGAAAAAGATCAAGATAAGAGCTAAACGTGAGCTGTTGGCTGCGGATGCTTGTTTAGGCCTCTTGGCCGAACTCATGGGTGCTGATTTTGTGGTGCTTCTCACACCAAAATGACCTCTGGCCGCTGCCCCACGCAGCAGCAGCTGCTGCTTGGCTGGCCGCTCAAGCTGGTCGAGCTACTGTTAGGGCGCCGCTAGTCCTGGCTGGAGGAAGAAGAAAGGAAGGAGAGGAGATAGTGCTTGGCGATGCCTTGCTGGCTCGATGGTGCTGCGAAGCCACCCCACTCTCCCCCTTAGCTGCTAGCTGCAGCCCTGAGCAGTAGGTCAGCTGCAGATGGGGCGCCGCCCTAGACAAGGAAAGGAAAACGAAGGAGGAGGAGGTAGGAAGGATGGGGAAGGAGAAAGGGAGGTGGGGTGCTGCTCATCGGAGCTAAAAAGCCAAGAGATTGCCCGCTATTTCCCCCCCTTGCTGTTGCTCGATTAGGCGCAGCCGTGCGCCGCTTTTGCGGCTGTTCTGCTTCGATCGGGAAGAGAAAGAAATAAGAGGGAAAAAGATAGTCGGTCCACTAAAGAGGTAAGGAAAAGAAATAGCCAATTAATTGGAGAAATTTCAGATTCAACCCAAAGGTCTTGTAAAAACCATAACCTTTGTGTCGTGAGTCCAATCCGAATAATTCTTTTTGCAACATTTCAAGCGTGAGATTCTCTACACCTTCAGTGCAAGAAATCATGTTGATTATCTTGTCACAACTGGTCAAAGCACTAAAAACATCAGTGAGTTTTTAATTCAAATTAATTAACTTAACGATCCACTTTGCTATTATCATTAATTGCCTCAGGTGATTAAATCTCAACTATTGAATCACATCTTAGCTTATCATGATTATCCATGATGTTTAACAGAGTGCTTAGCACTAATCAAGATACTCACTCATTAATCATAGTGTGGGTCATAACAATCTCCCTCCCTTATAAGAATTTCGTCCCGAAATTCCTAAAAGAGAAAAAGAAACTTGTTACGCATCTCAGACTCAAGATCCCACGTGGCTTCCTCTAGGTTATGGTTTCTCTATATAACTTTCACTAACGATATCTCGTGATTCTTAAACTTTTTGATCCTCTGATCAATTATCCGTTCTGATCCTTCAACATAGGACACATCAAGTCTGAGTTGGACAGGTTCTGGGTTCACTATCTCCTCTGTACCAGGGTAACATTTCTTTAACATAGATACATGAAACACGTCATGTAAATTAAACAACTTAGATGGCAAATCCAACTTATAGGCTACATGTCTGATTTTCTCAATGATAGGATATGGGCCCATGAACCTAGGAGTCATTTTGCCTCTCTTACCAAACCTCAATACTCCTTTCCAAGGTGAAACTTTCGGATACACTTCGTCATCAACCTGAATCTCAAGTGGTCAACGCCTCTTCTCGGCTTGACTCTTATGTCTATCAGGTGCAACTTTCAACTGTACTTTGATCACAGTAATCTTTTCAGTGGTCAAATCCACTATCTCTAATCCATGAATCTGCTTTTCACCTACTTCATATCAACATATGGATGATCTACACTTCTACCATACAGAGCTTCATACGGGGCCATACCAAGACTGGAATGGTGACTATTGTTGTATGCAAACTCTATAAGGCTTAAGTGTTCTTCCCAATTTCCACTGAAATGCAAAACACATGCTCTCAGTATGTCCTCAAGAGTCTGGATGGTCCTTTCTGACTGACCATCTGTCTGTGGGTGAAAAGCTGTACTGAATCTCAACTTTGTGCGCAAAGCATGATGCAACTAATTCCAAAATCTGGATGTGAACTTAGGATCTCTATCAGATATAATTGAAACTGGAATACCATGCAACCTGACTATTTCATCCACGTATATCTTAGCCAACTTCAAGACATCAAAGGTTGACTTGATATGAAGAAAATGAGCAGACTAAATTAGTCTATCCACAATCATTCATATCAAATCATAACCTCTAGGTGTCTTGGGCAACCCTATCACAAAATCCATTGTGATAGGTTACCATTCCCATTCAGGCATAGAAAAAAAAATTACAAGGTAGCTGTAGATTTCTAGGGTTCAGCCTTAACCTACTGGCACACACTACTTCTAACCACGTACTCAACTACATCATTCTGCATATCTGACCATCCATTTCAACTTCTTGAGATTCATATACATCTTAGTATTTTCCTGAAAGCATAGCATACATCAATACATACACTTCCATAAGAATCTTTTCTTTCAATTCAATATCTCAAGGTACACACAACATGTCATGCTAATACAACGCCTTATCATCTTAAAAACTTAAACTCTGGTCTCTTTTCCTCTTATCATGTCATGCATGGTCTGGTTTAACTCACTATCACCCTATTGTAGTTCCTTGATCTGATCATAAAAAGTAGGCTTGACTTGCATCTGTGCAATCAAACCATTTAGCTATGTCACCCCTAAGTCTAAGTTCAACTTTCACATTTCCACTAGCATGTCTCTTTTGAAACATGCCATGGAAAATACATCCACTGTTGAACTAGACTTCCTACTTAGGGCATCAACTACCACATTCACCTTCCCAAGGTGACAATCTATCGTCACATCATAAAGATAGTGACGCTATGTCATAAGAGCATGAACTACAACAACTAACTTCAGATCATGTATCAGGTAGTACTCCTCATTCTATGCTACTTACTTATTGTTACATTTCAAATTTATATCTTACTCTTTTCTCCAAGTCATTTTCATATTGTTTATCTACCATTAAACCCAATATTTTATTAATTCTAGCTTACCTTTCATAGAACAAATCTCATGATCTTATTTTATAGGGATGCTAGTACTCAAGGTCAAATCACTATTGATATCCCTTGAACTACTACAACTCTAAACATTCTAGGGTTTCTTCTTTATCAATAACATAGAGTTATTGTGATGTGACTATGTTCCCTTAGTTTGAAATTCAAACTTTAGATCTCATAAGTTTTACTAAATTCTTCCTTATCTTATCACTGGAATTTCCTTTCTCTTATTTGTTCTGGACTTTGGTATTCCCATGATATCTCTTCAATTTAATGGAAGCTTATAACGTAACATGAGTATCATTTTAAACTGGACAAGCCATATATTCAGGTATTGCAAATATCAAGAGATTCAACATAATAAGCATGCATGCAGATTTCAAATTCTTAAATAATCTAATTACATGTCCACTTGTAATTTACTGAGAAATCAATATCAATATGCATGCAGGCAGACTGGAATTCTCAAATAAACAGAATACATGTCAATTTGGCACTTTATACACTAAAATCGTGCAATTGAACTGTTAAGCATCACACATCTTATACTGAGAATTTTGATATCAAAATACTTGATTCATTGAACACCCTATCCTTAGGGTTTCAATTACCTCATTCACTTATTACATGGCAACACCCTATCCTTAGGGTTTCAGTTACCTCATTCATTTGATTGCAGTTCAAATCACAATATGATATCATTCCAGAACTGTCAGAACAGTGTACTTAAAATAATTGTAAGTACTGAGAAATTCTTATATCATGCATTCATTTTCTAAGTTATGTGTTTGTTCTTTATTTAAAAAAAACTAATTTGTTAGTCTATAGAGACTTAGAATCCAAAGGTAGTATGTATGAATGTATTTAACTTTATAATAAAGATATGCATTCCATACTCTCAATTATGTCTTGTAATTCTCGTTCCTTAATCAAAGTCATCATTTCTAACATTTCCTTTAATCCAACTAAGTTTCTTGTCTTGATCTTATGATTTTCATAAGACTCTTTATTTCTATGTACTTATTGTATGCTCAACTATTTTCTTCTATTTTCCCTTTGCCTTAAAGTACATAAAAGTATTTTACTCCATTCCATGATCCAACCCAAATTTGATTCTTACGTCCTAGCCCTTACATACTTTTCTCATATCCTTTCCATACTCTTATATTTAGAGTTCATATAATACAAATCATTGAATTTTATTTGAACCTTATATCATTTTCTTTTATTTCCAATTAAGGATTGCACATATGAGGTTCCAACCTTGGCCTCTGATATCATTTCCAGCAAATTCTTAGTTGTTCTAATCTTTCTCTTACATCTCAACATCTTATCGTATGTACATTCTTACTATGATTCAGGTCTAAATCATCCAGAGTCTACTCTAATTATACTGTTAATAGGAGTCATTAGATCCCAGTAACGCATCCTGCCAACCAGACCAGGCCAAACCTGTAGTCTTGAAGCCAAGAGCTACTCAGGATTAACCAACTCCTATTGATTTCAAACATGTGGAATGAATATCCACTTAAGGCAAACTCATTTAAACATAACTTTTGGTCTACTTGATACAAAGAATTTAAACAATAATTAAATCATTTCATGACATACAACAACATAAAAGAATCATGTTTACTTTACAAACTGAAAATCTAATTTCATGCATATAAGTGCATTTCTAGTGATTTTCAATCAAATAAGCAATATAAAGCAAAAATTGTATCACATCCTATGTTAAACCTCTTATTCCTATATTAATTTCTTATCTCATAACCCTAAGATTTCTAGGGTTTCTCTCTAGCCCATCCTTCCTCTGCATACCTGGCCAGGGCATCCAGAGAAGAACAGACAGAGTAGCTTGATACTGGTCAATCTAAGTATTCAGACACCTGGCCAGGGTATCTAAACACTCAGACCTTCCAGAGCTAAAACTCATCATTTATTATTCGCCTTACTTATAACTTTATCCTTTGACCTTAATGATTCTTAACGACTCAACTTAAGCTCATTACTTGATTCTCGTGACCACATCCTCTTCCTGCTATCTGCAATAATATAACAGAACACTTCCTGTTAGAAAATTACAGATAGAAGAAAGACTCATAAACCTTAATCCTATTGGTCTCTTATCGTCCCCTGACTTGGACTCTGAGTAACTATGTACTCAACCTAAGCTCTGATACCAAAGATGACACACCCCGATCTCACATTAACCACAAACCATGAGATTAGGGCGCGACAGATGGGATTACACATAAGCCAACCCACTTTGAGATTTTAAAACATTTTCAAGACATTAAAAAGGATAATCTGATTTATACTGTAAACTAAATCTAAACAAACTGCGGAAGCATTTTTATTAAACTGACTAGCAATATAAACAGAGTCTACATCATATTACATTGTTCGACATAAAATAAAGCATAACAGTTAATTTACATCTTTATACACATTCTCTCTCACCCACACCTTGTCCCAAAGATCGAGGGGAAAGGACTAAGAGACCACTAACTACTAACTATGTATACCTTCTACAGACTAAGTGTTAGGATGAAAGGATCCTTCCGATTCCTGTTGCTGATGCTGACCTGAAAATGTTTTGAGTAGAGGTATGAGCCTACTCGCTCAGTGAATAGCATTTCACTTAGCTATCACTAATCAACTCATCAGGTTTATAAATTGAAATAAAATATAAGTGCAGTACTAAGTAGGGCAGTTCTAATAACATAACCGATTTGCAGAATATAATCACAATTCTACGCAACAACAGATAATTTAAACAAATAACAGATATAAAGAATTGGCACAAAAGTTCGGATCTCTATAACACATTAATTCACTGTGATCCTATATGATTACATATTTATATTATTATTATGCCCTAATCATATGCAGTGTACTCTGCATATGAAGATCCGTAGCGAACTACGATCCCACCGTATAAGACTTAGCGACACACCCGGGAAATGCTAAGTCTGACGCCAGCCCTGTTCTGCTACAGGACCCCAGGCTCCACGGCCTCAATGCACAACCACGTGTGCTGCACAACCACGTGTGCTCCAGACTCCTCCTGACAAACATGAGCACACAGGCGGAGAGTCTCACAGGGTTACCTTCGCGACATAAGCACGAATGGTATTAGATAACCCCCCCCCCCCCCTTTTTCCCAGTGCCATCGTGACACAAGCACGATTGTTGTTAGACACTACCTCTCTTTCCTCGTTTGTCCGTGACACAAGCACGGATGATGTTGCAACACGAGTTTCACCCCTAAGAAGCAGATCTGTCAAAGGGGTTCTACGGTGTTAGGGAACCTAAGTCTATTAACTGATTAACATATAACCATTTAAATAGGAATATCACATCTACTGATTTCATATCAGATCACAATACACTGTCATTCTAAACTGACAGAGCCATATATTTTAAATCATTGTAATTTCTGAGAAATTCTCATACCATGCATTCAGACAAATTAGAAATGCATAAATAACCCAACTTATTTCAATCTGGCACATACATAGCGAATTTAAGCAATTGAACATCTTTTTGCACAAATTAAATAAATTTACATCACATACGGGAATCATACTCAACATTTGTCAATTCTCTAAAATTCTCGAAAAACGTGCACATTAACCCTAATCTTAGTTTGTGCATCACTTAACTCAATTAAAAGTTAATTACCTATCACAACACAATTTAATAACAATACTTGAGAATTTCTGGTAATAATTCAGAGAAATGTGCCATTTCATGTAAATATCAATTTACACATATTAACGTCAAAAGATATATGCAATTAGGGTTTTATTGCATATTTTTATTTATTCATATCAACTTTGAAATCGTACATCTGATAATTTATCAGAAATCCCTATTGTCTGGGTTCATACCCAAACCATACCATTTTCAGATATGAATTTCTAATTTCAACATTCAAATAAGCAATTTAGGTTCCAATGAACCATATAAATCAACTGATTCAATCCACACCGATCAAATGCTAAATTTAATCATATAACAGCGTCTAGAAGCAGTTTATGAAATAAAAAGTCGGGCGACGCCAAACGCTGCCCAACGCCTGATAACGCCTGTTATCAGCGTAATTCGCGCACAAAACAGAAAATATTCAGACGCCTGAGTTTATTAATGATAAATAAATGAAATCCTACTCACAACGAATTGAGATGTCTGGATTCGTCCAGAAATGCGTCCAGAGACCAGTTTCTGGGCTATTTTTGGTTGTCTTCAACCTCTAGCTTGCCCTGGATTCAATTTGCTTCATGCTCAGGTTGGAGAGGGAGTTCGATTGAAAACTAGAAACTGTAGATTCATGAACAGACCTCCAAATTAGAGTCGAGGCGGACAATATAATGGTGCTTTGCTATGCCGAGATGCTACTGGATCGAACTCACTACAAGCAGCAGGAGCTTCCTCACGTATAGATTGAAAAAGACCAAGATAGGAGCTAAACCTGAGCTGTTGGCTGCGGATGCTTGTTTAGGCCTCTTGGCCGAACTCATGGGTGCTGATTTCGTGGTGCTTCTCACACCAAAATGACCTCTGGCCGCTGCCCCACGCAGCAGCAGCTGCTGCTTGGCTGGCCGCTCAAGCTGGTCGAGCTACTGTTAGGGCGCCGCTAGTCCTGGCTGGAGGAAGAAGAAAGGAAGGAGAGGAGATAGTGCTTGGCGACTCCTTGCTGGCTCAATGGTGCTGCGAAGCCGCCCCACTCTCCCCCTTAGCTGCTAGCCGCAGCCCTGAGCAGCAGGTCGGCTGCAGATGCGGTGCCGCCCTAGACAAGGAAAGGAAAACGAAGGAGGAGGAGGTAGGAAGGATGGGGAAGGAGAAAGGGAGGTGGGGTGCTGCTCATCGGAGCTAAAAAGCCAAGAGATCGCCCGCTATTTCCCCCCCTTGCTGTTGCTCGATCAGGCACAGCCGTTCGCCGCTTTTGCGGCTGTTCTGCTTCGATCGGGAAGAGAAAGAAATAAGAGGGAAAAAGATAGTCGGTCCACTAAAGAGGTAAGGAAAAGAAATAGCCAATTAATTGGAGAAATTTCAGATTCAACCCAAAGGTCTTGTAAAAGCCATAACCTTTGTGTCGTGAGTCCAATCCGAATAATTCTTTTTGCAACATTTCAAGCGTGAGATTCTCTACACCTTCAGTGCAAGAAATCATGTTGATTATCTTGTCACAACTGGTCAAAGCACTAAACACATCAGTGAGTTTTCAATTCAAATTAATTAACTTAACGATCCACTTTGCTATTATCATTAATTGCCTCAGGTGATTAAATCTCAACTATTGAATCACATCTTAGCTTATCATGATTATCCATGATGTTTAATAGAGTGCTTAGCACTAATCAAGATACTCACTCATTAATCACAGTGTGGGTCATAACATGGTTCTAGGAATCTTTAAAGTTTCTTACTCCTCTATAGTGTACATCCTAGTCAAAAAGGTGTTAAAATATTTCGACCCAACAGGCATTTCAAAAAGGGTTTCAAGGAAGGGGATGTCAACATGAAGTTTTTTCATAACTTCCTTGAATCTCACAAACCTAGCATTTAACTTGGTTTGAATGAGACAGTCTTGGTAGGGTAAACATGGTTTGTAAACTTGAATGTCAGGATTACTGGTCTCATCTTGAAGTGGTTCATGAATGGGAGTTGTTTTGATATTTGGTTCAATGGCATCTTGTGTCAATTCCAACAACTATTGTATCATCATCTTCAAAACTCAAGGATACAATGGAAAGCTTTTCTAAAGGAGGAGACAAAGCATACACATTTCCAAAATGGGTGGAGGCAACTATAAATTACTTATGATGCTTGGGATTGTTTTTAGGTTGCCCAACAAAGGTGTCGGTAGCAGGATTTTAGCTGGCTAAGGTTGGCCCAACTAAGCAACAATTTCTTTCTGGTGATCCTACTGTGAAGGGATGATATGCTCTAGAGTAGATAGTATATCATCATAAGAGGAAATGTTAGCATGTTTTTTCATTGGTGGTGGTTCTTGGTTCAAATTTTGGTACTGATACCCTTGGTAGGGGTCACAGTTTTGGAAATTACACTGATAATTTCCTTGTTTCCTAAAATTCCTTGGATTGTTATTGTATTGGAAACCCAGAAGTGGACAAGTTGAATTGTTGACTTGGGAGTGAGGAGATCTTTATTTGGAAGCAATTTCAGCACCAACCATATTTCTGTATTGGAAATCGAGGTGGTTCCATACCTGATTGGGATTAAAGTAGACTTGACTGGGTATGTTGTGGATAGAGTTGGGATCTTCTCATTGCTACACAACCTCATATTGCATGGGGTTGTTGTATAAGAGTTGGTAGTTTTAACTCTTTTGATCATATCCTTTACAAATTCCACAAAGAGAATCAGTGGTCTTAATCTATTGTGGTTGTCTTATTCTTTCATAAGCATTGAAGGAAGCCTCTAAGTGGACCTATTTAAGTACGGAGAGATTAAGTCTCTCATAAATAGCTTTTGTTAAAATAGTCCTCAAATTTTGCCACCTTGAGGACCTCTGTAGATCCTCACCATACCTGGGTCTCAAAATTGTGTTTTATGACTTCCCATCCACTATCAAAAATTTGAACACAAAATTACCTAGAGATGAGGTATAAAGGAAAAATTTAGTGTTGTGATCAACACCATGATAAAAGGTTTTGATTATGTCGTTCTGTGGGAAACAAAGAAGGAGTTCCTTGAACCTCTCCCAGGATTCACCTAAGGTCTCACTTGGGACCATGTGACACAATATGATTTCTCCCCTAATTTGATAAGTGAGGGATGGGGGTAATATTTCTCTAGGAACTTTGTTTGGAGAGCATCCCAAGTAGTGACATGATCCCATTCCATGCCATTGCATCAACTACTTGCCTTGTCAAAAAGGGAATATTTAAGTAATCTTATTTTATTAGATCTTCATAAAGTCCAAGGATTTGATGCAAGGTTCATACATCCTAAAATTTTGGAGGTGGTCTTGACATCTATCACCTATTTTATGGTGAAAGGGTTGGCTTGGAGCATGTTGATGCACTGAGTGCACATCTGAAATTAGGGAGCAATGCTATCAATTGGCACAATGGGTTGTTCTGCATAGGAAATCTTAGGGACTGAGCACTCCTTAATCTATTCTTGTCATTCAACCTCACGTAGTGTGGCCTCCCTGGCCTCTTGTTCAGTCGACAAAGTTGTACGTAAGGTGTCTTCTTGAGCTACTCGCTCTGCCAACATGGCTTCTCTTTGAGTGGTAAGGGCTCAGTCAACCTGATAGGTTACTTCTTTTTCATTCATCTGATTTTTATTTGTTAGGATCAGACGATGGAAAGCCCTATCTATTCCGTATTAAAAATGGGTAGGGAGAAATTTATGCTTCGTGATCGTGGTATGAACCGTTTCATCCTTGAAAAGATTAGTATTTATTTTTCACAAAGTAGTTTTTGATTTAACAAGATAAAAGTGATTGTAAAAGAAGCGTATTGCCAGAATAGAAACTCAGAAGAAAGAGGAGTAGCACTTCCAGAATAAGACTCGGTAGGCAAGAGAAGAAAAATAAAAAGTTTTTCTTCACAATCTGTTGTCCCCAAAAAGGGCACCAAAATTGACGTGCGTCGATTAACAAAACAATTCACTAGGGGTTGATTCCTAGAGTTTAATCTTTTTTAATGATAAAAGAACCAATTAAGGTTAATTTATTAATATATAAAGGGTCAATCCCGTATGTAAATATGAAAATGATTGAGTTTGAACCAACTTTCTTTGAACAATTTCCTGAACATGAAATTAAAGGTTTTTCGTTTGAAGGTTTGATTATGCTAAACAAATAAAGGAGGATTAAACTAAGAACAAGGTAATGAAAAGTTACACCAGAAACAAGATAAGAGAGAGTTACACTAAGAACAAGTAAAGAGAGCTTATCTGTGAGTAGAAATTAAATTGCAAGAAAGAAAAAGGGCTATTGAAAAATGAGCAATTGGAAAATTGAGATTGATTCGATGATAAATGATATCAGGGTTATGGGTTTTGCAACCATAGATGGTGTAAGCTAGATCAACAAAATCTATGAATAGAAATCTAGTTATATGAAGGCTTATGAAAGCATTATCAAATGCATTTACAAAAGTCAAACTTCTTGCAAAACAATTGATCTTGGTGTTTGCGGGTCCTTGCTTGATCATCCCAGCAAAGCTCCTTTTGAGATCTCATCCAGATCTCTATGAAATTTTTTGGCTGTTTCGAGCCTTGGGGTTTGATATGCCATCATCCAAGACTAACATTTGATAAAAATAATAGATCAATTCATTTCAGTTTTTGACAAAAACACCATCAAACAAAATATATCATATAGAAATTGATCGAATTGACTATGTCCATGGAGCTACTGTCCATGTGCCGATATAAAGAACTACTAAAGAAGGAAACAAGGAAGGAAGAAAGAGAGCCCTAGACTAGTAAAGAGGAAAGAACCCAAAAGGGACTCTCGTATAGTGTAAAAAAGTGGTTTCCTTTCTTAATTCCTTGTCCAAAGCAAGAGGACCAAGAACAATAATTTAACACCAATTTTTGTTCAAGGAAAAAAAGTACAAGATGCAAGCATTTCAAAGAAAGAAAGTAAACAAGAGATAAAAACTAAGAGCAAGATAAAAAAATTTGGATCCCTTCTTAGTGGGCCCCCTTCCTTGTATAGGGATGGAGGGTTGGAAACCTAAGAACAAGGGAAAAAAAGTCTAACTGACGACTATTGTAAAGTCTGTCTATAGACCTCGAGTCATTCAACTCAGATGTTGAGTCGCTCAACTAGGGTTCAAGAATGTGTGTGGGTCTAGGGAGGAAGCTAGAAACCATATAAAGGGGTGGAAGTGCACTATTTATTGAGACTTGGTGTCTAATGAATTTAGATGGCCTTTTGGAGCTTTGAATCACCCAATTCAGATGTTGAGTTGACTAGTTTGAGCTGTGGATGCAACCATTAACTAGAGGGATGTTCCTTCTTGGGAAAAAATGAATTAATGGTTCAGCCTCATGAGACAACTAATTTGAGTCCTAAATGGAGTTCTTTGGGCATGTGAGTCAATCGACTCATGTGATGAGTCGATTGATTGATGTATTGAAATGCTTGGAATTATGGGATTGAATACCTTGGTCAATTGATGTCAAAGTAGTGAAGCAAGCTTTTGTCTTCTGGAGCATGGAGAATGTGACTGAGTGTAGAACCTACAAAATATAAGAAAAAATGATAATAATTCTGACTAATGGGTCCAAAAATAGTCAATTATAGCTATATCCTAAAATTGGGAACAAGTAAAATAAAATTCTAAACAAAGACCTAAAGGATGCGATGAAAAAGAGGATGAATATGCATTCATGAAGCAAATAGGTTGGTGCAATTCTATAAGGGTATCTATAAATTGGTTTGTCATAGGATCCAGATAAATATCTAACTAAACTTCTCTCTCTAAATGTATGCCTCCAAAATATTATGGGAACACATCAACATTATCTCAAACTACATCTATTTCCTTAAAAGGGATTATCTTAGAATTTGACTTATACACTATTCACTTTGAACACTAGACAACCCTTATCTATCATATTTTATTTTGATGTTGAAACATAGTGTTTGGTGGTGGCATCTTTCCTATCATAGAGGTGAAAGGGGTGTATCCTGGTCTTTCTACCCTTATCTTCTATTTCTCTACAATATATTTTTGCATGGTAATTAAGAAGCAAAAATCCATTCCCATTATGAAATTGAATTTATTCATATCCAAGAGAGTGAAACATGTAAGGAGTTTAAAGTTTGTGTATTCAATGGGTATGAGTGGTTTTATCAATAAATATGAGAATATTCTCCCACTTGGGGGTGGTGATATTTAAGACATAACCAAAGTTGTTGAATACGAATCAAGAATTGTTGTGGAATTCAAGAACTGAAAACAAACACAACTTATAATGAATGGCCCATTAAATCAAGCATACCTACATTTTTATACATGGAAATTAAGTCCTAAATGACCTTAATTCAAGGTTTAGAAAACAAATTTGTATATTTAAAAAGGATGGCACCTTCTATGTTCCTATTGGCACCAGCTTGGGCCTTGTCATTGTTGATGGGAAAAACTGCATCCTATCAATGATCGACAAAATGCTACAGGTTGAGATACAACAACTAATTGGGTCATAATAGGACCATTATTTTGTGGTGCACAAGGTCGTAGTTGGACTATAAGTTTCCCTCCTATTTACACCGATGGAAAATCAGTTCTTCAAACTATCACTTATCTAGATGCCTACTTTTGTAGTTCATGTAGCTAGATGGATCCTCCTAGTTTATTACTTCATTATGATGCTTCCCTCCTCCTTTGACTTTTCCTCTTTTTAGTTATGACCTTGTGTCTTTCTTCCATTAGTCCTAGGAGTACATACACCTTCAGTGAACCCTTGATATCTTGAGAGTTAGTTCTTCTTTGTTATAATGGTCTCCTCCATCTATAAGGCTAAGTCTAAGGCTTCAGTGAAGTCTGGGGGATTTCTAGTCATCATATGAGGTTGAAGAAGAGGGTTCAAACGGTTGACTAAGAGCTCCTATCGTTCTTCCTTAACATGAATATAGGAAAAAAATTAAGAAGTTTGGACATTCTGGCGTAGTATGAAATATACATATCTCCTTGATAGAGATTGATGACTTGTTTCTCCTTCTCCTTTAGGGTAGATATTTGGATGAAGTGAGGGATGAAGATGACATGAAATACTTCCCACATCACATGATCCTGGGTCATGTATCTTTTGGTAATGTAATTCTCCCACCAGATCTTAGCATCTCTTTTTAAGAATTTGGGAGGTAAAGATCACTTTTTTGTTAGGAGGAAACTCTTGAATGTGGAAATCAATTCCACTACCGGCATCCATGCATCCATCTTGTCGATGAATATAAATTTGTATTCTATCTAGATGTTCATGATGTTTAGCTAGATGAAATCCACAATGGTAGGTATAAGGAGAGTGTAGACATGGTGGGTGCATCATTCTCTTCTAGGGTTACATACATTAAGTCTAGGGCACTAATTGCATCAATCAACACTTTGTATTGTTCCTAACATATCACTTTTGATGTCTTAATAGGATCACTAACTTTTAGATTGTGTAATTAAACTAATTTGAGTCAAGGAACTCATCAGGTTTTTGGCCATCTTGAGGTCACATACGTCATTGGGTTATGGGCCACCACCACCAATGTTCCCTTTAGACGCCTTCCTCTTCTTGGTGGATTTGCAATTTGTGTCTCTCCTATTCTTGTCCATATAATACTCCTTGTGAGGAGTATTCTTCTCATTTTTGTTTAGGGGGACCTCATTCATTATCATGATTGTCTTCATATGGGAAATGAGGATGTATAAGACTTAGATACTATATAGCATGACATAACACAAATATGTGGCTTCACATGCAAGCCCTTGACCCATAACACCCTTCTTCTTGGAACCCCAATGGCGGCCACCATGGTGTGCAACATACGTATACGTGTGCTAATTTCCAAAAGCAATGGGGGTTCGAAATTCCCACATCTACTAGCCCACATAATTGCCTATGCCTAGCTTCCCCTCACCCACACAAAACACATCAATGTTTCTCAGTCATGCCATTACCTGTTGCTTTTTGTTTCTCCCGCATCACATTGGTGTTGCCATCTAGAAATATAAAAACTTTGTACCATTTTTCTCCTAATTGGGATTTGTTTAAAATGTTATTAGATCGTATGCACTATGATTAAGAAGTATAAGAAGAGATATACACCAACGAGAAATTAGTAGAAATATGACAAAGATGAGCTAAAGAGATGAGGTCCTTATTTCGTGATTGGTGGACGTGATACTATTTCCATTACTGCATGTGGTTCATTTACAAGATAACCACTCATGAAAAAATTATTAACAATATCTACATGGAGCTGAAGAAATCAGATCTGAATTTTCTACTAGAAGAAAAGAAAAACCTTGATGCTTCTTTTACCAAATGACACCGTGTTGATTTTTAGCAGATGTGCAGTTTACAAAGCTTGTGGGGACTCATATTTATGACTTGTTTATCTTTGTAGAATATCTAAAAGAAAAGTATGATATACTATAAATTTATAATGGGAATGAGAAAATTGTAGTAAATATGGGTGTTATATAACAAAAAATGAAAAATAATTATGTGTCAGAAAAACTATAATGTATTTGGTACATATGATACATTGTACTAATATATGGATAAATGAACTACTGCATTTATTTTTTTGATGGAACCATTTCCCTATTACACTTATCAGACAAAATGAACAATGGTTCACATTTAGAAAATATACATCCACTACAAACAAACTTGATTGACATTACATGTAGCTTTATGAAGCTTGTTTGGATGTAGAAACAAACTGTGACCGGGTTGGACATACTGAAACATCTAAGAAATTTTTTTTAATATGGTAAATCATTTTTAATAATACAAATAGAAATTGTAATATGTTAGAAGATGTTGATTGCACCTACTTAGAAGGTAAAATAAACCCCAATTCTATTGTTGAATTGATTAAAAGGATGAATCTATATATCTGATGGCCACCTACCCCATATTACACCTATTATATTAAAAGAACAATGTCTCTCATTCACCAAATAAGTATTCATTGCAAATGATTGCATTGAAAATAAGGGTGGGTTTATGAAGTTTGTATATATACATGAACAATTTGTAATATGTTTGGAAATAGATGTGAAATGTAAGAACAAATTATAAAGATGGTGGACACTTTGTAATATATATAGAAATTGTAACATGTCAGATATGCCAATTGTATTTTCAAAGAAGAAAAATAAAAATATTTTTTAATTATGTTATTGATTTAAATAATCTGGTGAATATTGCATTTCCCTGCTCCCATATTACTTATAATGATTGTTTCTACTTTATCTTTCATCTTTAGGTTGTGTATTACAATTATTCTATCGCATTACAGTTTATTTTTTTGTGTTAGAAAACATATACGATGGTTACAATTTTGATCCTTCATGTTATAGTTTTTGCTTTGTATATTGTGATATGTCTTCTCATTCTACATGTTTTTGATCACTTGGGTCAAACTAGGTAAGATCTAAAATTTTGAAAACTATACCAAATTTACAACTATTCATCGAACCAACTTAAATTCAATATTATTGTAAAGCCTAAATATCTAAACAATGGGTTGATGCTTCAAAAGAAGATATATTTTCTAATGTCAAAATCTTTCCTATATATATTTTTTGTGACATTTTCGTATGGTATCAATGATGGAAAATAATGAGTTGGTTAGGATCAACTCATCATAAATCAACATGACAAAATTCAACACTGGTCAAACATGATCTGATGAGAGAAATTACCCCACTCACCACATTGCCCTCCTCACAATTGAACAATCAATAATTGTCACTGCTTCTAGTCCATTAAAAATGAGTAGACATTGTGGTATTAATATAAAATTCCACAACTCCATTACCACAAGTATCATAGTTTGTTACATACATATGCAAACACACACACATGTATATGTATGCATGTTTATATATAAAAATATGAAAAATTACTTCATATTATCAATATTATTTGATATTACGTATTTTATTATTTATTGGTTCAAGATGTCATACCCTATATACCAGAAAACCATAATTTAGGTTACAAAATAACAATCGAGTCCCTAGGATTTAGGGAGGAACTTAGGAAGAAGAAGAATATTATTTGTTAGATGAGAAAACAAGATGTATGTCGTTTTAGGTAGAAACTTAGGTTATGTCTAGGCTAGATTCATAGTGGTCCAAGAGTCCTCATAAACCAGCTAGTAGTGTGGACAAAAATCATGACAGCCCATAGCATCTGATATATTCTAGACAACATTTCCTTTAATAGATGTCATAATAGTTCAATTTAGGGATCTATTCAATATTTGAAACTTTAATAACTACTAAAGTTTGTTTTTTTGATATGGGCTTTTATGTCAATTGTGATGAATTTCTTATCATGTTATCCCATTGGAGGGCAAAGAGAGACACTCTACATTTCCATTATCCAGACCCAATAAGTAAGAAATAAATATAATAAAATGATAACATTGATGATGAAAAGAATGGGGAAGATAGAATTTCCTCAAAGGAGTTACATACATTTTCAAAAGAGAAAGGAAACAACAATAAGGGAACACTTAAATCGACTATCTAATCCTCCCTGTGTTTTTAGATTTATTGTCTTTTTATATACTCTTCTAGAAGTCCATTTCCCTCAATCTTGAAGAAAATAAGCAAACCTTGAATATTGAGAAACACAATACAGTCAACATATTTCTACCCTTTGTACATGGGTGCAAACATAATTTTGTTCATATATGGATAACAAAATATATTGTATGTGACTCAATTATTGACCAAAATCAAGCTTGTATTTTCATTCTCTAACCCTTACTTTTATTTTTATCTCTTTGAGTGTACAAATCCCCATTCCATATGTAGACTATAGGTTTTTAAATTCAACATTGTTCATGGTCACTATTCCAATAATGATTATTGTCAAAAAATCATCATTGGTTTAGTTCACTTTCTTAATGACCAAATTATAGTTTTGGGGAGCATTTATGTCCAAAACTACCACCGAGAGATTAAGTTATATGTTCCAAAATCTTATTTTTGTATGTGATTAACATAGGATATTGTAGATGTATAGGAATTGATACAATAAAAAAGTTGATAAGTATTGTTGAACATAAGGAGAACATCAAAAAATCATCAAAATTTGAGTATAAGTAGTTATTCATAAAGTAACCCAAGTGTCTTTTTCAGTGAGAGATGATGTTCAAGCAATTAAGATTCAAGATTCCTAGCAAAACCTATCCTAGGTCAATCTCTAAATTAGCACATAACACTTGGTTGTTACAATTGGATTCATATGATGTGGATTAGGGTTTAGTCCTTCTCCTACGGGTCTTGGTTCTAGGTTGTAATTGTGTTATCCTATAAAACCCGAAGCTTCTCATATTATTGATCCTATGAATAAGAAGCACTATTTATTCATCAGAGTAACCCTAACCTTGCTATTATCATTAAATTCCATTATTACTAGGCAAATTTTGATATTCTAGAGAGTGTGTCATATTCGAACAAGATAATCATCTTACATATCAATACTATGATTTTCATATATCATTTTGCATTTATGTATCAGAACATAATTTTTGAGTCTGAGACTAAATTAGTTGATTAAACATTGTTTTTGGATTCTGCATATTTTTTTAGAACTTTGATTTATTATTGACTATATTTGGTGATAGGGTTTTATTTGTACAATTTTTACAAAATTAATCATACATCAACGAAACTCAGTCAGCCACAACACATATCCAACATAAGCATGTGTTGGCTTTTGAGTTGGGAGAAATGATCCAACTACCCTCATGTGGTGGAAGCACCTTCTCAGACCCCTATAGATGGTGGGTGCCAAGTCAATTTGGCAGGATACTCCCCTAGTTAAGGGAAAATGTAAAGGTCACAAAATAAGAAGGTGGATTTCGAAAACAATTTGAAGGGCTATTCGTGACCTACTGAGAGATGGTCAGGTTGTTGGATCCACAAGGGTGGTATTAGGGTCCTTATATTGATCAATTGTAGCAGGATTCATATGGAATTGTTAGTCTTAGTGTTTAGGATCATCTGAGGTTTTGGACATTGTCTGGATTTATGGAGATAATGTCAATATTTAGAGTGGTTGTGATCATCTCGGTCTAGTATATCTAGAGGTGCAACAATTGTGTGAAGATAAGGTCAAAAGAGGAAGAGATAGAGACATTGACTTAAGAAGATTCCTTGAGTTGTGGGGTGCTAGAAATTTGGCAATGGAGGAGACTCCTTGGCTCCTAGTTCCCTTCAAATTCGTTCTCTAGGTCTGAATGGACTCTGTTTCCTTTTAGATAAGACCACAATTCAACAAAATATTTTTCTAGGCCACATTAGAGCTTGGATTTAACTCAAAATTCTCGATTACCATATTTCATGATTATATAGCCTTAGGCAAAAGATCAAAACAAAATAACTTTGCTTGGGATATGAAACTTGGTTCTCAAGCAATTAGAGCGATAATTCACTGATTATTTATCTAGGTTACAAACAAAATAAGAGTCATATGGAATCTCCTTTATTGTTTAAGAGTACATTTACCAATCAATTAAATTATCGTTGGTATTCAATGAAAGTAGAAAATATTAATTTGGCAAATTTGTACTTCAAAATCTCAATTGCAAACCGAACGTGTAAAAATCATGCATTTAAAGGACAACACCTCTACTTAGATAAATTCAATTTCAATATAGGACCTTACCAAATCTTACATATTCAATGATGCTACATATCTCACCTATTCGAGACCTAGAGAAATCCAAGATCTAACCATATCGTTTGTTATCTCATGAATATCGATCTTTTGTTTTCTCTTAACCTAAACCCAAAACAAACCACCCTGTTATTATCCTGGAAAGCATGAGTGATACAATATTTATTGGCCACTTCCTAGATGTCTATTAGCATAAAGCATGTTTGGTGATAATAATACTTATTGGGTGCTTCTAGGATGCCTATTAGCTTCCCGATCATATGAGTATCATTTTACTGCATCTCTTGCTTCACTTTCCTTATCATCTGCCTCTAGGTGGATACAATTCTGATTTTTCGTGCGCCTATCAATATATTAATGGGCTTTCAGCAAAAATAAGTCGGTGACTCATTCTTATCCTTCGTTTCCTTCATTTTACATCAAGCCACGAAGGTCCGAGCACGTCCAATAATCTCTTGGTTGAAATACCTAGAATGTTTACTAGACCAACATCAAATGTATCATGGACAATCTAGTGTCGTTGTAGTTGATATTCCTTTCAATTGGACAATATTCCTTTCACCGTAACCAACCTAGATGCCACACTAGGATAACAGAAGTACACCTCCGACTTCTTGCGCATACTGGCAGTGCATAGATAGTGTATGAACCATCACGTAATCAACATGTATGGAAGCATGCTCGGCATGGACGCTTCTCGCATGCGATGTTGGGATCGGCATGTTGTTTATAATCACTGCAAAGTAACAAAGAGAAATCCAAACCCAATCGAAACAGTGAAATGCTGGACCCCAACCTGTCGGATAATCCATCCTTCGCATTGGCCGAAGCTGTTGTCCGTCCTTGATTCACTTCTCCTAGTCCTTAGAGTTGTGTGTATTATATGCCTGAACCTTACTGATTTGGACATCTGAATGACCTCTGTCTTAGTTTTAAATGATGGGGGAGATTGTTATATGTTTGGATCAGATTAGTGCGAATGTGGTAGTTGAACTGCATGGTTGCAAGTTGGAGTCCTGCGAGGTTTGTGTGTACGTACGTCTGCGTCTACGGATAGAGATGATAGCGGAGAGCTGCTCCTATTATGGATCGTGAGCAATTGGTGAAGGATGAACAATGTGTTTGCTCCATGATCTTGGAGTGTGCCAATGCACCCACCTCCTTAATGGGCAGTTTGGATGCTGCATCACCATCGCACTTGGAGTTGGACGCAGATCCTGCGACATCGACGAACAAGCCCATGCACCGTCGATGGCAACACAAATAGGATATGCCCCGACCAACAGGATGGAGACAGTCTGTGTTATCTTTACGACGGCTTAAATGGGTCCCTAGCTGATGAAGATGTAGGTATTGAGTGCCGTCGGCGCCGCCGCCATCTCCGGTTCTGAATGATGCTACATGCCATCTTCCTGTCCGTTGCGTAATATTGCCAATAGGAACAGCTAGCCTACTGACTACTATTGTCTCCCCTTATTTTACTCCGCTCTTCGTCGCTTGCGCATAATTACAGATCAAGAATCAGGTTCTGGTTAATGACTTCATTTGCCTATATTACTTGTGCTACCTAATGCAGGCTAGCTAGCTTGCTCGATTCCAACTTCGAGCTAAGATCTTAAAAAATCTACGAAAAAGTTTCGACGCGACAATGTGTTGCTCGTCTCGAAGAATTTTGTCGTCTTTGTGGCTGACTGACACGTCTTCTAGCCAACACTTGACATCATTTCAGAAATATGAACCCATTCTCGACCCCTCTATTGCAGCCCCTGCAGAACGGTTCATAGAGATGAGTGCAGTGGAATGAGGGATTAGGCTGGGTCCGGATTTCGTTTTCTTGAGTGAAGCTCCGATTGGTTTGATGTAACTGTATTTTCCAGGAAACACATCTTCCAGTTCCTGGAAAATGAGTACAAGTAATTGATTTAAATGTTTAGTTTAACTGAAAAATGACTTCCACGGAATTCGTTTGTCGTAACTTAACTACGAAATACAATGATTATAAATAACCTTAAAAACAAAAACAAAAAATAATCATGTACAATGAAACCAATGACACATCAAACAAAAATTATGAACATGTGTTCACAAAAAAACATCAGCTACTTCGCAACAGCCACTCATGAACTCCTAAGCTTCAACCTAGCTATTACATAAATGTATGGCCCACTAAAATATCAAAATGCAAAATATGTATAACTTTGTTGTTTATTCCTCGTAAAACACACATTACAAAGTTTTAGATTGTATAAGAGTTTGATAAAAGAACAAATACCGGTACAACACTATAAACAATTGATCAAACATTCTGTTAGATATATATATCAGATAAGCATATGTTGGTGGATATTTATGGATATCTAAATGTAAAGTTTGTTGGATAAATTGGACATTATGATAAATCCCTTTGTTTCGATGATGACAAACATTTCATTATTATTATTCTAACGAGCTACTTGAGTGTGCAGGATTATGGTGGATGACAAAGCAACTAGGGAAATCACGAGCTTACATATTTACTTTCATGCAATGTAATCACTATTGTAAAAACTTGTACAATTATATAATGTACAAGTACTTAGATTGCATGTAAATCAAGCGTTAGATCTTCCCTAGCTACACACCATAGTTAGACAAGTCATCCCTTCCAAAAGGATCACATTATGCACACTCATAAACACACTTAGTGGTTTAATTAAAAGATTGAAACAGAGTCAATCTCGGTCGACCACACTCCTCGACCGAGACACTCTCGGTCGACAAACTTCTCGACCGAGATTGACCAAAAGTAGCCGTTAGACACAGCAGTTGACAGTTGCAAATAAACGTTAATCCAGAGAGCCTGTCGGTCGACGAATCCTCGACCGACTGGGCATCTCGGTCGACGAGTCCTCGACCGAGATGGCCTCTGACAGCAACTGCAGAATTAATTAACTAGCCGTTGCTAATGCGCCTAACTTATTCCTAACGGCTAGTTAAGCACTAGGAACCCCCTAGAAGTTGTCTAGAATGTCCTTAAGCATACTTAGGCCATTCCTATAAATAGGACAAGCCTTAGGACACTAAAAGATACTCATACACTCAATTGTGCAATCCTTGAGCTTACACTACACTTGCAATCTGTTTAGAGCAATAGTGCAATTCCCACATTGGTTATTCTTTCCTATTGCTCAGATCTCGTGTTCTATAGACTAGGATCTCCTATACACAATAACCACATTGTTATACACCTTGGTTAGGAGATCCCAAACGCTTGATATAGGAAAATCAAGCCTTGTGCTTACAACGGTATTAAATTTCTGTATTTCTTTCTTGTTCCTATTTATTCCTTGTACTCTCCTTGCTACTCCTAGGGTTGGAGGCTGCGGATTGGAGAGGGTGGACTTCTCGGAGGAGAAGGGGACTTCAAGCTACTTCAAGAAGGCTATCGCACGGGAAGATACTTCAGAAGGCTGGTGCAACGGGTGTTGGTGCATCTACTTCAAGGGAAGGCTGCTTCGAGTTGGGCGATTACTTCTAGGTGAAGGCTGCTTGAAGGGTTTAGGGAAAAGAAATGTATTTTATGTAAAGTCCTTGCGAGGTAATAAAATAATTTCTTTTCAAATCCCGGTTGGGTAAGCAACCGGGTAGTGGACTGACTACCTTAGTATTTGCTAAGGCTAGGAACCACTCTAAACCCTTGTGTCTCCTTGTCCAATATTTTTCTTTGAGGTTGCTTGAGTTAATTAATTGTTAAAATCTATATAAAACTCTATTCACCCCCCCTCTAGTAGTTTTCAATTGGTATCAGAGCAGGCTTCAAGGAGCCCTAACAAGGTCTTGAAGAGATAAAAGGAGGAGGTGACTACAACCACAAGAAAAGGAGCATGGACAAATGTTCAACAAGTTGCAATTGGTGCTTAGGAACAAAGCACTCTACATCTAGGTGTCCATGGAGGTCAAAGAAGGAAGATGCAAATAGAGAATGTCTCATTGCTACAATAAGTGAGGAAGAAGAAGAAGAGGTAAGCTTGCTTGATTTACATAAAGAAGAGTTAGTTTCTATTATTGAAGAAACACACACTAAATATGTTGAATGCAAAAAGAAGTTAAAGAAATCTAGTAAAACAATTGATGAGTTAAATGCTAGACTTCTTGCCCTTACATCCGAAAATGAAGATCTAAAAAGGGCAAATGAAGGATATGATCTTAAGATAAAATCGGTAGAAGGAGATTGTAATTTGCTTTCCTTAGAAAAGTTAAATTTGCAAACTCAAGTGAATGACCTTCAGAAACAACCTATTATATGCTCACATTTAGATTATGATAAGGTTGTAAATGAAAGAAACTCTTTAGTATCCGATTTAGATAAAGCAAAGTCGGATATCAAAAGGAGAATGGATGAAATTGTTAAGTTGCAACAAAAAGTTAAAAGTTTAAACAACAATGGCATCCTTGATCAACTCTTAGATAATTCCTATCATCAAATTGGGAGAAGAGGACTAGGTTATAAGCCTAAGGAGAAATCCTATCAAAAACCTAGTTGGAGAAGAGCACAAGCAAGTCAATCCATGAAAGTACATAGGGGCAAATATACATTTGTACCAAAGAACAACCTAGACCAAAATCACAGAAAGAGACATGAGGCTGACTCTATATGTTGCCACTATTGTTTACGACTTGGACATTACTCTTTCTCCTGCCCATACAAGAAAAAGGATGTTGAGTTGGTATGGGTTCCAAAACCCCCAAATTAAATTGACTAGTTTAAGTTGAGATATGACCAAAAACCTTTAATTTGCATATTCTTATGTCTATCTCAACTTAACATGTGGGGATAATAAAGGTTAATCAAAACTTAAAAGATTTGAATATGATTAGTTGAGATTTAATCCAAATATTACTTTAATATTCATATGCTTATCTCTAACTGATCTTTGAATTAATTTAGATACAGTCTATATTGCACTTAAAATAGATTTCTGAATATTTTCCAGAAACATGGTCGGTCGAGCAGTTGTCGACCGAGTAAATATCGGTCGAGCAATCGTCGACCGAGCATGTCACTGTTTTCAGAATATTGTAAAATTGCTAAATTAATCAAAATTGTTTTCTATTTATTGTTAATGACTGTTTTACATGCAAAATGAGTTGAAGATCTAACTATTTCACATGATTTTGTAAAAGCATCTCCTGGTCTATTCATATATAAACATCATGTGTTATAACATTTAGTTTAAATGATTACAATATTGAATCTCATGGTTCTATCATTGCATCATGGGTATGTTTTCACTATTTCATCACTCAACTCATAAAAATGATGCTATGCTACATAGAACAAATGGAAAATGATAATTGCATGCATGATTCTTATTGATAAGCAAGCAAAATAATTCATTGGTTTAAAATAGGCTTTGATTCATATGTTCATATCATAATTGATCATTGAGTTTTAGAAAATTGCAAATGTCATCTTGACATAATGAATAATGCTTGTGATGATGATGCTGCTTAGAACAAAGTATTAATGTTTTCATCTATTTGCTTGTTCTAAGAAATCAAAAGCAAAACTTTTGACTCTAAGATATTAATCTTGTTTTCAAAATATATGTTTCTAAAGAATCTTATAAGGGTAATATAAGAAGCAATGGGATTTGATATTCATATACCCATAGCAAAGCATATGGAACATCATTTACAATGAATGTAAAATATGCAAAATCAAGGTCAAAAACTTCACTATGATACTCATATTAAAGTTTTCATAAGAAGCATATCTTAATGTGCTTCAAATTGATATTTATAGCTATCTGCAGAAATTATATTTCACATATGAATGCTTATATTGGAAATCTGCAGAATTTGCCTCTTGGTTGAAATAAACTTTAGCCAAGGGGCGCTATGGTCGTAGTCAAGGGCGACCTAAAATAAGCTTTGACAAAATGCTTATTTGAATATTATTCTATTGTACTTGATCTTAGTATACTTTTGATGAAGGTCAAAATCAAAATTTAAAATCATGTGTGACCTTAAAAGCCTTAAAATTGCTTAAATTGTAAGATTAAGGGGGAGCTTATAAAATCAAATTTGTTCATTTGAAGTTTACATAAACATTTTGAAGTTTTCTATGACCTTCGTATTCTTAAAAGTAACTTGTATGAAAAAGAATTTCATCAAAATAATATATTTTGCTCTTAAAGGAAATCTCTAGACAAATCAGGGCTTAACATCCCTTGCATTTGGTTGGAGACATTTTAATGTACTCTAATATTAAAGGATTCTCATTTAATTTAGGGATTAACATCCCTTGATTGATGAGAGATAAATATACATTCATCATAAGCTTAAGGGAATCTCATATCATTTCAAGGCTTAATATCCTTTGCAAATGATTGAGAAACAAATAGTGGATAAATTAGACATAAATCCATGTTTCTAAAAGGATATCTATTTAAGGGGGAGCAAAATATAAAATCAAAGGGGAAAAGAAAATAAAATATTCAAATTGGATATCTTTTTGAAATGACAAAGGGGGAGAAAGAATATAAAATCAAAAATATAAATATATATGAGTTTCATCCTGATTGCCAGCACTCACACTTGTAAAACAAGAATGGCTACAAAAGGTAATCTTCAGGTATGAAACTCACATGCTTTATATTTCCTTATTTCATATTTTAGGAAATGTTTGTCATCTTCAAAAAGGGGGAGATTGTTGGATAAATTGGACATTATGATAAATCCCTTTGTTTCGATGATGACAAACATTTCATTATTATTATTCTAACGAGCTACTTGAGTGTGCAGGATTATGGTGGATGACAAAGCAACTAGGGAAATCACGAGCTTACATATTTACTTTCATGCAATGTAATCACTATTGTAAAAACTTGTACAATTATATAATGTACAAGTACTTAGATTGCATGTAAATCAAGCGTTAGATCTTCCCTAGCTACACACCATAGTTAGACAAGTCATCCCTTCCAAAAGGATCACATTATGCACACTCATAAACACACTTAGTGGTTTAATTAAAAGATTGAAACAGAGTCAATCTCGGTCGACCACACTCCTCGACCGAGACACTCTCGGTCGACAAACTTCTCGACCGAGATTGACCAAAAGTAGCCGTTAGACACAGCAGTTGACAGTTGCAAATAAACGTTAATCCAGAGAGCCTGTCGGTCGACGAATCCTCGACCGACTGGGCATCTCGGTCGACGAGTCCTCGACCGAGATGGCCTCTGACAGCAACTGCAGAATTAATTAACTAGCCGTTGCTAATGCGCCTAACTTATTCCTAACGGCTAGTTAAGCACTAGGAACCCCCTAGAAGTTGTCTAGAATGTCCTTAAGCATACTTAGGCCATTCCTATAAATAGGACAAGCCTTAGGACACTAAAAGATACTCATACACTCAATTGTGCAATCCTTGAGCTTACACTACACTTGCAATCTGTTTAGAGCAATAGTGCAATTCCCACATTGGTTATTCTTTCCTATTGCTCAGATCTCGTGTTCTATAGACTAGGATCTCCTATACACAATAACCACATTGTTATACACCTTGGTTAGGAGATCCCAAACGCTTGATATAGGAAAATCAAGCCTTGTGCTTACAACGGTATTAAATTTCTGTATTTCTTTCTTGTTCCTATTTATTCCTTGTACTCTCCTTGCTACTCCTAGGGTTGGAGGCTGCGGATTGGAGAGGGTGGACTTCTCGGAGGAGAAGGGGACTTCAAGCTACTTCAAGAAGGCTATCGCACGGGAAGATACTTCAGAAGGCTGGTGCAACGGGTGTTGGTGCATCTACTTCAAGGGAAGGCTGCTTCGAGTTGGGCGATTACTTCTAGGTGAAGGCTGCTTGAAGGGTTTAGGGAAAAGAAATGTATTTTATGTAAAGTCCTTGCGAGGTAATAAAATAATTTCTTTTCAAATCCCGGTTGGGTAAGCAACCGGGTAGTGGACTGACTACCTTAGTATTTGCTAAGGCTAGGAACCACTCTAAACCCTTGTGTCTCCTTGTCCAATATTTTTCTTTGAGGTTGCTTGAGTTAATTAATTGTTAAAATCTATATAAAACTCTATTCACCCCCCCCTCTAGTAGTTTTCAAAGTTAACACCTTTTAATTATATATATAGATATACAATGGTCAAAGATCAATACGATTACATGTCACTACGGTAATGATTCCGATGGTATGAATATTAATGCTCGTGAATAACCAGTAGAAAAATCCAGTGGTGTGTGCCCTGCGTGAGCTACCAACACAACAGTCAATCGATGCATCGGTCAGTAAAAAAATGTAATCGGGTGCAAAGGGATCAGTGGAAGATGGATGGTTGAGAACATTAATTGGAGATGAATGACGTGCGTAGAAGATTATTTGGAGACTGAGGGCTACTGCTTGTCATCGGAGACGCGGGTTGCAGGCTGTCATTGAGGTGCTGCCAAACATGGATATAGTACGGATTGCGGAATTTGTTTTCCTCTGTTTCTAGCTCGAAAGGCAAACTCTATATATAGCTACGGAACTCTGAGAATTTCCAGAAAAGTCATTTTCCAGAATTAGTGTAAACCAACCACTCAAATCATGTTACGGAACTTGAGTTACAGATTTTTTAATCAATTAAAGGGAACCAATCGGAAGAGGGAAGCGATGAGAAAGCCGTGAGAGAGTATGGGGAGACCGAGCAAACAAAGTAGGTGGTGAAGTCGAGGAGGAGTGGTTTAGGTGGTTCGGCACGTGTCCACTCACGAAGAGACCCGGGTTCGATACCCAACGAAGACCTCTGAAATGGTACCCGTCACGCAGGCGTGTGCTTTAACAGGTTCTCGGGTGGACGGGACGCTCGGGGACCCGAAAGTTTACGCTGTCTGAGGGGTCACAAAAGTGACACTTCTACGGGGGCGGTTCTCTCATACTCCAAAAAAAAAAAGTAGGTAGTGAAGATAACACATTTATAAACCGCAAAAACACATTAAAAAAAGGAACATAAATCATTATATTATATTTGTTTATATTGTGAAGCTATGTATATTGCGAGAAATAAAACAGATTAGAACCGCAACATAATATAAAGAATGAAATAGAACAATTTGTGTGTATTGTGATATAAGTATTGTATTTTCTTAATATATAAGGTAACTTTTATTGTTGTATTATATTTTATAATTGTATGTATCAATTTATTAATTTTTTATTTATATGACGGTTTTTTTATAGTTAGGGATTCTAAATGTTTGGGTGTTCCATCTTCAACGCTTAGACTTCTTGACAAAAAAGTAAGAATCTACATGTTTGGGTATTCCATATTGGAGGATAGCTATTTTTTTTTAAGAAAAGTGTATATTGTTTTTTTTTGTATATTTCACAGTGTGAATGGTGGAGCCAAGTTGAACGGAGTAGATATACCAAAATGTGACAAATTTTGTTACGTGAGTCCTATTAGCTAAATAGATGGGGATGTGTAAAGTGACGGTTTCACTGCAGGACGGTTGAAATGAAGGAGTGCAACTACAATATTATGGATCCGATGATCCCTTCAAATTAAAATGCAAATTTTACAGAACAACTATACGGCTAGCTATGCTCTTTGATAGTGAATGTTGGGCAATGAAGAAACAAGGTCTCAACAAGATGAGCATGGTTGAAATGCGTATGGAGAGATGGATGTGTGGAAAGATAAGAAAACATAGCTTGAAAAAGGACTATATCAGGAATAAAGTGGGGGTGGTGAGCATTGAGGACAAGTCGTGCGAGGGACGACTCAGATGGTTCGGGCATGTGCAATGCAGATTGATTAATATGCCTATAAAAAGTAATGCTATTTAGTCAACCATAATTAATAGAGAAGAGGAAGGCCTAATTTAACATGGAAAGAGCTTATAAAAAGAGATTTGGAATCTCTACATCTCGACTAGAATATAACCCATGATAGAGTTGAATGGAAACGAAGGATCCATGTAGCCGACCCCAACATAGTTGGGACTAAGTCTTAGATGGTGATGATTTGAATTGTATTTTATTTTTGTTAGGTTATTTAGCATTTATTGTTTGTAATTTTTATCTCTCCATTAATTCTATGTGTCTCTTGATTCCTTCCTTCCTTCCCCACTTCTCTGTTATCCTTTTTTATCTCTCATATAACTAGGACCGGAAGGTCCCTCCTCTCTCTCTATATTGTATCTCTTTAGTAGGTCAAACCATCATCTCCCCATCCTTTGCTCTATTTCTCTCTCTAGCACATCATCTCCTTAGTTGTACCTCTTTCTCTGTATTTCTCTCTACAATACACCATCTTGTCTCTCTCTACTCCCCTAGTTATCACATTAGCTTCTTCCTCAACATGGGGTTGTGCTCAGATGTTTGAGGACTGATTCACGTAGAATTTTCCTTCTTGAAGAAAATCATTGAGAAAGAAAACCACTTATTTGATTTTACTCTCCAAAATTCTTACCTAAGATGTAGAATGGATGTCAACTACATCACGATGCATGTAAATACAAGAAAGGGACGACTATTGGATATTTAGAGTTGTAATAAGATATTGAATTGTTCCACTTCAGAAATACTTTCTTACCACTACGTAGTTCAATGAGTGTTGACAAAGAAACTAATGTTTCAAAACATGTTTATTAAAATATCATAGTTTGTAAGAGGTAGGATACATTTAATAATGTTAATGTCTTAAAACATATATAAGTCATCGTCGATTTACTTTATTATGCACTCAACTTAAATGCACAATAGTAGCACCAATGCCCTTAAAAAATCCTATCCAAATGAATATATTCACTTTTGTACAACTTACCAAAAGTGAATTATTGATTTGAACATTTCCGACAATATTTGCTAGTTCTTAAACGAGGAAACAAAGAATAGAATAAGAACCCAAATATGTTCGAGTTGGGGTTTCATCTCAAAATCATTTTTTTACTAGAGGGGTTATCTAATAGTCTCTACATTGGTGCACATCCCTATAGAAATATGTTGTGTGACTAAACTGATTCATACATAGGCTTCACATAATATTTACTAAATGTCTCCATTTTTATATATTTAGAGTTTTTTCCTTCTACACCCGACAATAGAGCTGTTGATGGTAAATATTTACAATGAAGGTAACTGGGCATGGGGCTTCGAGGCTCTATCATCCAATGTCATCTCAGCTTTGCATGTTGAGCTTCCGGCCTTACAGTTCGCAATGCAGAAAGCAGACGAACTGAACCTTGAGGAATTAGACATCTGATAACCTCCCATTTTGTGATGTTATCTTACTAGTTTTCCTCAGTTTTCCATACTCTTTCTTAGTTAAATTAGATAGAATCTTTAACTTTCCACCTTTTTTGTAAATATACCATTAGATTAACTTCTCCTTTTCACTTCTTACAGAAAAGAACAAAAAAATTACAAAACCCCCAAACGGTCCCAAGACCGAATGGAAGCCGAACGGTCCCAAGACCGAATGGAAGTTGAACGGTCCCAAGACTGAATAAAGATCAAATGGTCCCAAGACCGTGTGAAGCCAAACAGTCCTGATACAGTATGAAGCCACACGGTCCCAGACCGAATAAAAGCCAAACGGTCCCGAGACTGCATGAAGCCACACAGTCCCAAGACTGTGTGAAGCCAAACTGTCCCGAGACCGTATGAAGCCAAACGGTCCCGAGATCGTATGAAGCCAAACGGTCCCAAGACCGAATGGAGATCAACCGGTCCCGAGACCGTATAAAACCACACGACCCCAAGATCGAATGAAAGCAAACAGTTTCAGACCGAGAGGACTTAAATGGTCTCCAGACCGAGAGAGTCCAAACGGTCTCCAAACTGTGTGAAAATCCAAATGGTTTATAAGACCGTTTGGACCCACATATCCCAAACTGTTTAAGGTTCACTCAAAATCCTATAAATAGAACCCAAAGGGGTCCTCACAGACCATCAAGTCTTAGACGCCCAAAGGCTGCCTCTATTGTTCCAGAGCCATTCCATCCTTCACCCACTGCCCTGAGGCTACCGGTCTGAGATCCATACTCCATCTCCAAGCTACTTTCTCTCTCATCAACAAAGAAGGTGGGAAGAGGAGGATTCATCATCAAGCAAGCTACAAAGTGTGAAGATTGTTGCTCTCTCTCCTCCAAGGGGTCAACTTTCCTCCCTCCTTTGTGGATATGATACACACTCTCTCTCTTCTCGCCCCCTTCTTTGTTTGTGCCATGAGCAAGTAGTCTTATACACTAGGGTGCGGGGAGTAGCCCCGTTACCCATGTTTTCAATTCATGCTATGTAAATCATGAGTTTGCAATAGATATATACTTTCTTTTCAGTTCAACATCAATCGTTTAACGAATGCTTGTTGCTTGATCACCAACTTGTGCTACTTATTATCTATTAGTATGAATTGTCTACGTTTGTACTATTAGATTCGAATCTCGATTGAATTTGGTTCTTGATGTATGTAGTCACCATGCATCTGTTTCAGTATCTTGGAGTGTTTTTCAAGGAGTGGAGTAAACTCACTTTCATCATTGTACTTTCATACTATGAAATGGATTCAGTTGACATATAAAAGTACAACCTTAATAAGTTGAGGAACACACTTTGCGAAGGGAATGATGCAAAGTAAGTGACCATTCATTTGGGGATGGCTGGCTTTGCAACATTCCCACACTTCTCATAGTTATTTCTCCGAAAGGAAGATAAATCTACAAAGATACTAACTGTTTAGACTCTTATTGCAGGCTATGCTACTATGTTGCATGTTTTGTCCATGTGTAGTGGTGGTGAAAGCCGATCACATCCTAGTGGTTTCTTAACATTGTTTACAACTTTAAATTTACTTTCTTACTTTTACTTTACTTGCACTTAGTTTGAACAACCAAACCAACTCTTTGATCTAAATACTAACTGTTATGGAGTTAAATGAAATTTTAACGTTTTCTATCTTATTGATCTTAGCAAGACCGTTGTCCTGTGGATTCGACCCTTAACTATACTACGATAAGACTTCCACATATCCTAACATACGTGGGTGGAGTTTTTAATCTAGTATAAGCAAGGCTAAACCTAAAGACTTAATATATTTAGGATTTTTAGTGGTGCACGCAACTCCACACAAGTGGAAGATCCATCAAAAATTGGCACCGTTGTTGGGGACAACGGAACATTTTTATTTCATTTATCATCTTGCTATTGGTTAGGGTTTTACACTTTTTCTTTAAACATTACCCCATACTCTCTTAATTTCATCATATCTCCTACATCATCTGAAAAGTGTGCTTCTTCATTAACTCAGGTAGAAGACGTGTATGCTACCATTGCATAATCTCAGATTCTCCCCTGATCCAGAGTACGACTCTGAGGTAGAGAGAAGCTTCCACCGCCGCATTAGACTTAATCGTCAAAGAGCCAGACAAATGGCCGAAGATCAACACCAAGCCGCGTTAGTGATGGAAAGGGTCAACATTGCCATAGCAGCCCAGTGATGAATGCATTTTCATCTGAGTATAATCGCCTCGTTTGGCCCAGTTTTACCCTGATTATTCACCTTTACTAGCTCTATCTTCCTATATGCAAGATGACTTGGTTTAATTGCTTTAATGACCCTTTTTTTGGCCTTATCTTCTTATATGTGACTCATACGGGCTTAATCGATTTTACTCCTATTTGTATTGATTTTTTGCACCCTTGTGCATGACATTTTGAGCTTTGGGGCTTATCTCCTAAGCCCATATCATTTTCTTTTGGGCTTTGCTTATGTTTTTATCCAGCAGCAAGCGCCACCCCCTTCCTTCCTTTTCTTCAGTCGCCCCTCACCTATCCGTTGGGCCCCACCGTCCGTGACCAACGCCCTTCTCTCCCTCCTCATCCCGACCACGATACATAGGTTTGCAGATCCTCACATCCGCGACCAAGCAACGCCCGCGACCAGGCAGACTCCCGCGACCGCGGCAATGTGAAGACCGCGATCCTCCCTTCCCCAGCGGCCTCTCCTATCCAGAGCCGTGACTTGCAACTAGCCGCTCCCGCGGCAATACCCGCGGTCTGCCTCCGATCACCAGCAGCCTAGCCTCCTACCGCGACCTGCTGTCCTCATGGTCGCTTCACCCCTCATGCCCGCGGATTACCGAAGCAGCAACAAAGATCACGAGCAGCAACGACGCCGCGACCGCGACATCCAAACACCGCGACTGCGGGTCTGTTAGTCGCGACCTGATCCCTCCTTCCGCGACCGCCTTCACCCAGCCCCCTACCGCTCTCCTCTTCCTACAACAGCAACAACCTTCCACTTCCAGAGATCGCGACTCATCCCTCCTCCACATGCACCTTCCCTCCTCATCCTAATTGCGAGCAGCTCCTCCTACCTCTGATCACCTACAGACCTGGTCGAGGTGCAGCACCAAGAAGAGACCTCGCACAGCTGCCCATGACCCAGCTACCTCCACATTCCGCCCTCGCTCCTTCACCTATGCCAGGTCGTGGCTCTTCCTCACACAGAGCAGCACAAATTCCACGACCACGACAAAGGTCGCGACCATGAAAAAGGTCGCGACCACGACAAAAGTCGCGACCACGACAAAGGCCGCGACCACGGCAAATGCCGCGACCATGATATTTCCCGCGACCACGACATTTGCCGCGACCATGGCATTTTCCGCGACTACGACAAATGCAGCGACCATGACATTTGCCGCGACCACGACATAGGCCGCGACCACGACATTTGCCGCGACCACGACAAAAGCCGTGACCACGACATTTTCCACTTCCACAACATTTGCCGCGACCACGACAAAGGCCGCGACCACGACAAATGCCGCGACCACAACATTAGCCGCGACCCGCTGCAGAAATGACAAGGTCGTGATTTTAAGTCGGTGCCCAGCCTGCCTATAAATAGAACTCTACTCCAGTCAGTCAAATCATGATCTCCAGATGTCGTTAGGCTGCAAGACTGTCCTGGGCCTAAGGAGACGATCTCCATAGCCAAGAACCTGCCCCCATGGTGGTTTCGCGGCCTGTTCACCCAGATCTGGAGTGAAGACTCAGATCTGCAAGACACCTCATTCAGAACCGGATCTAGATCTAGATCTGGGTCTAGATCTGCTGCGTCTACGCCACTTCTACGCCGCCATCTCGTCCACAAGCTGCTCCTCCTGCTGCAAGCGAGGACAACAAGAAGAAGAAGGTGGAGAGAGAAGATCTACCCCGTCTGTCGTGGTGTTCTTACCTCCTCATCCAGATCTGCCCCGACATCGTGTAGAAGACCGTTTCTCCACCGAGCGGCGATCATCTTCTTCACCATGCTCATGGCGGAAACTTCTCTCTCTGTTGTTATTCTTGTTTCCCTCACCATGAGCGAGTAGTTTATTTTTTGTTGGGGTGAGGGGACTAACCCCGCTGCCCATGCTTTCATATCTCACTGTTAAACATTCCATGGTATGTATAGAATCTTTCATTTCATTGTTAATCGTCGATGAGTGCTTGTGGATTAATCACCTGCTTGCATATAACTTGTTTGTTTCCTATGTTGTGAGAACTTCAATGCGTAGGTTTTGAATGTCGATTAACGCGATTGACTCCCAAACTAGAAATAGAATGGGATTCCTTGAGGTCGTAAGTGTATGATCTGTGTGGTGATGAGCCATCTAGCCCACGGTGACGCTTCTGTGTACCTGACGCCTGTATAGGGGGCCCACAAATTCATTTGGATTTCTGTATCTTCAGAGCCATAAGTATGTGATCTGATGGTGATGAGACATCTGATACCTAAGGTGATGCTTACACGAACCTGACGCCCGTATGGGGGGTTCTGCAGCAGCTCTATTTGAATGGTTATATCTTGCCTGGATGTTTGATGTTTGGATGTGATTGCATGTGTAGTGGTGGTGAAACCCAGGACCATCCCAGTGATTTCCATCATTAATCTTTAATCAACGTTTAATACTGCTCTATTACTTTCCTTGCTTTTAACATAATTAAACTCATTTCAACCAACCTTGTTCTAAATATTAGTCTTGATTCAACTAGATTTGACTAGAGACATATTCTTAAAAATGTTGTCCCTTGGGATTCGATCCTAAACTATACTGCGATAAGACCCATCTGCTTGCGGGTGGCATTATTGCACGTTGTTTTGGTTAAAAACTTAGGGATTTCAACCCTAAGTGAGTTTGTTAGTGCGATAATATAAGCCACGTCAAATTCTGGTGTCGTTGCCGGGGACAACGGAATCATCTAGTTAGATCTAGTTCTTTTGAGGCTAATTTAGGTTTTCCTTTTTCTTTTGATACTATCGATCATATATACTTGAATTTGGTTATACTCCGTCCATCTTACCAGCAAAAGATCTTTCCATCCTAGGTACCGACAAAGTCTAGTGTATGCGCCGCTCGGACAGTCCCGGACTCTCTGCTAGCTTTGACCCTGAGATAGATAGAACCTTTCACCATTAGTACAGAGAGAACCAGACAAGAATGGCTCAAGAGGAGGAAATTGCTCGAAGGGTAGCTCAAGCCCTTAATGCACAAAGAGATAGGCTTATGCAAGAAGCCCAAGCCGCAGTTCAAGAAGAAATCGAAGCAGCCCAAGTAGTAGCTCAACAAGCAGAGTTACAAAAAGACCTGAGGGAGTTCTCAATCCCTAAAGCTGCTGACGTTCATCACCCAGTGCAATCTCCTCCCATCAACGCTCCGAATTTTGAGATAAGAGCACATTGGGTCACTTTGCTTCAAAACAATCCTTTCTATGGTAAGCAAGGAGAAGATAGTCAAGAACATCTTCTGAGATTCATAGATTTATGCGCCATGACAAAGCAAAATGGAGTCACTGATGATGCCATCAGACTCCATCTCTTCAAATACTCTCTGGACGATAGAGCCATGAGTTGGTATAACTCTTTGCAATGCGAGTCCATCACCACTTGGGAACAACTTCAAAATGTTTTTCTAGAAAAGTTTTATCCACCTTCTCTCACCTATGAAATTAGGGGCCGAATAACGCAATTCACCCAGGCCCCTGGAGAATCCCTAGAAGAAGCATGGGAAAGATACAAAGAGCTTCTACACAAGTGTCCACATCATGGCATTCCAAATAATAGGCTCATTGAAATCTTTTGTAGAGGTGTGGATGATGATATCAAGAGGTTTTTGGATTCCTCGTCTGGAGGAAACTTCATGAGTCAGAGTTATGATAGCGCATGGAAGGTTGTCACCCTTGGAGCTGAAAACCAAGCCAACTGGGGTAGACCTATTGGCAAAGGAGTGCTGAAGGTAGATATGGATGAAGCAACACCTGAGTACAAGTCTATCGTTGAATCTCTCAATCTCCTAGTTGCAAAGCAAGACCATCTAGAATCGTCCCTCACAGCTTATGAAAGAAGACGTTCGCCCCCTCGACAACAAGAGCAAGTTAAGTCAGCCTCACTCTTCTGTGAAGCATGCAAAGGAACTGACCATTCTACTCTAGTCTGTAACATTCTCTATGATGTTGTCTTGAGCAATACATGTACTCAAGGAGATAATGGTCAAATGGAAAATCTGAATGCTGTCAACACCATCCCTGGTCAACGATACTATAATCCGAGTCTGAATAGGAACCATCTAGGTTTTCAATACGGGAACCCTTCTAGAGCGGAGAACTCACGACAACTTGGTTCAAATACTCAACAACGAGGCCCGCCAGGATTCTAGTATAACCAACAACCAAATTTCGAGAATCAAGGGAACTTCATAGGTAACTTCCAGAATAGAAACTACAACAACTATCAGAACAATTCTTAGTTTCAAAACCCCAACCAAGCCCCCTATCAACAGCAACAACAAGGGCAACAAGCTGGTCCCATCTCTCCTGATGACAAATTGTCAGCTATTGAGAAGATGCTGCAGTCGCAGCAGACTATGATAGCTAACCATCAATCCCATCAGAAGGCTATCGAATCTCAACTAGCTCAACTTGCGGCTAGCATGAAGCCACCTGCTGGAACCTTTTCTAGACAACCTGAAAACAATCCTAAACATCCAGAGCAACTAAAGGCTGTCACCACCAGGTCCGGGAAAAACTATTCTGACTCCCCTACTAAGATACCAATAGAGGAAACAAACGATGATAACTTTGCAAATGACCAAGACTCTGCAACACCTGAGTCCCAACCAAAGGAACAACCAACCGCTGATAAGACAGACAAAGTAAGATTGGAGGAACCATTGACTGCGGAGGCTGAAGACACACCTGAGTCAGATGTGCCAGTATACAAGCCTCGTCCTCCTTTCCCAGCTCGTTTGAAGCAGACAAAGCTCGATACTCGATTCAACAAGTTTAAAGAAGCTATGAAGAAGCTTCATGTAGATATACCCTTTCTAGATGCGATGTCTGAGATACCAGCCTGGACTAAGTACTTAAAGTCTCTCCTCACAAGGAAGTACATAATTGAAGAATATGAGACTGTTAAGCTAGCAGCAACCACTTCCGATATCATCCAGAGCAAGATGCCCAAGAAGCAGAAAGACCCAGGATCCTTTGGGATTTCATGTCATATCGGTGACTCCGCATGTAAGAAGGGATTGGACGATCTCGGAACTAGCATCTCTATCATGCCACTTAGCCTTTGTAAGAGGTTAGGGTTTGCAGAACTTCTCCTGTCTAGAATGACCATTCAACTTGCAGATAACTCTATGACTCTTCCTTTGGGAATCATTGAAGATGTCCCTGTCAAGGTTGGAAAAGACTCTTATGTCCCATGTGACTTTGTCATCATGGACATAAAGGAAGACGCCAGATACCCCCTAATCTTCGGCCATCCATTTCTTGCCACTACAAGAGATTTGATTGATGTTGAAGAAGGGACCTTGTTGCTCAGACTAGGGAAAGAAACCCTTGAGTTCAAAGTTTTTGAAAGCATGCGAAGACCAAGCATGCAGGAAGAAGTCTATTTGATTGATTGCATTGAGCAATTGTCTCTCCTCACACAAGAGGAATATGAACAAGACGATCCTTTAGAAGTGGCTCTGACAAACTCATCTGCTGAAAATTTCATCAATGAACAAGTTAAGGATTGTATCCTTCACCTCAACTTTGTAGAAGAAGATACTGAAGCTAAGTTTGAGGAACTCAAAGCTATGAATGTAACTAAAAAGCCGTGTGCGAAGCCAGAAGCGACTGAAATGAAGCCCCTGCCCGAGGGACTTAAATACGTGTTTTTGGATGATCTCAAGGTTTGTCCAGTTATTATAAATTATGATCTAATGACCGAACAAGAAGATAAACTCCTGAAAGAATTAAAGGAAAGAAAGAAAGCTATCGGATACAAGATGAGCAATCTCACCGGGGTTAGTCGAGCGCTTTGCATGCACAAAATCCCTATGGTGGAAGACCACAAGCCGACTGTTGAGCATCAACAGAAGTTGAATCCTAATATGAAGGAAGTAGTCCACTGTGAAGTTATCAAGTTGCTCACTACCGGTATCATCTATCCGATATCTGACTCACTGTGGGTGAGTCCTGTGCACGTCGTTCCAAAGAAGGGTGGCACTACCATGATACGGAACGAAGAAAATGAACTCATCCCAACTCCAACGGTCACCGGGTGGAGGATGTGCATCGACTACAGGAAGTTAAACAAGGCAACATGTAAAGATCATTTCCCGATGCCTTTTCTAGATCAAGTCTTAGAGCGATTGGCTCACTAGGAATATTTTTGCTATCTCGATGGTTACTCTGGATTCTACCAAATTCCTATACATCCAGATGATCAAGAGAAAACTACGTTTACCTGCCCCTTTGGAACATACGCCTTTAGAAGGATGCCATTTGGACTCTGTAATGTGCCTGCAACCTTCCAACGCTGCATTGCGGCCATATTTGCTGGTTTAACTGAAACCAGTATGGAAATGTTTATGGATGATTTCTCTGTATATGGGGATTCGTATGATTCATGCCTAAGGCACCTCTCCCTTATCCTCAAATAATGCGAAGAAACACATCTGGTGCTTAATTGGGAGAAATGTCATTTTATGGTAAAAGAAGGTATTGTCCTTGGCCATAGAGTCAGTAATCGAGGAATCGAAGTTGACAAAGCAAAGATCGAAGTGATTCCTAAACTTGCTATCCCAACCAATGTAAGATAAGTCTGCGCATTCCTTGGTAATGCAAGTTTCTACAGAAGGTTTATCAAGGATTTCTCCAAGATAACCAAGCCCATGACAAACTTGTTGTTGAAGGATGCTGATTTCCATTTTGATGAAGAGTGTATCAAGAGTTTCAACAACCTAAAGCATGCCCTTACAACAACACCCATCATTTGTGCCCCGGATTGGGACAACCCATTAGAAATTATGTGTGATGCCAGTGATTACGTTGTGGGTGCCGTTTTGGGCCAATGTATAGAGAAGAAACATCATGTCATCTATTATGCATCGAAGACCCTTAACGAAGCTCAGAGGAACTACACAACTACCGAGAAGGAACTCCTAGCATTCGTATATGCCTTTGATAAGTTTAGATCCTACCTCATTGGTTCAAAGGTTATTATCTACACCGATCACGCTGCTATTCGTTATCTTCTAAAAAAGAAAGATGCAAAACCAAGGCTAATAAGATGGATTCTCCTATTACAAGAATTTGATCTTGAGATTAGAGATAAAATAGGCACAAAAAATGTTGTAGCAGACCACTTAAGTCGTATCCACACTCTGGAAACTGAGAAGATACCAATTAATGACTCTCTCCTAGATGACCAGCTTATGAAAGTCTCAGAAGCTACTCCTTGGTACTCGGACTATGTGAACTACCTCGCCACTGGTGTCATCCACCTTGAGTGTACTGGCAATGCTCTAAAGAAATTCATGCATGATGTGAGGCAATATTACTGGGATGAACCGTACCTCTTCAAGCTCTGTGCTGATGGTCTCTACAGACATTGTATCGCTGAGGAAGAATCCCAACTTATTTTAGAACAATGCCACTCAGGCCTAGTCGGAGGCCATATGAGTTCTAAGAAAACTTCTTTGAAGGTTTTGCAATGTGGTTTCTTCTAGCCAACCATATCCAGAGATGCTTATAACTTTGTGTCGTCATGTGACAAGTGTCAGAGAATGAGAAACATTACGAAAAGAGATGAGATGCCACTTAAGCTATGGCAAGAAGTTGAGATTTTTGATGTTTGGGGAGTGGACTACATGGGTCCATTCCCACCCTCACATGGATTTTCCTACATCCTAGTCGTGGATGATTATGTCTCCAAATGGGTAGAGGAAATACCAACGGTTACTAGCGATTCAAAACCCGCCATTAAAATGTTCAAAGATATCATTTTTCCCCGTTTTGGAGTTCCACGCACTGTGATCTCCGATGGAGGTTCTCATTTTCTGGAAAGAAGCTTTGAAGCGTTGTTGAGAAGATATGGTGTAACACACAAGGTAGCTTCCCCCTACCACCCACAAACAAGTGGGCAGGTGGAGGTTTCGAACCGTCAACTCAAAGCTATCCTGGAAAAGATAGTAGGACGCAACCGAAAGGATTGGTCTGTGAAAATCAATGACGCCTTATGGGCCTACCGAACTGCGTTCAAAACTCCTCTTGGAACAACACCCTTCAGACTCATCTATGGAAAATCATGTCACCTGCCCGTAGAACTAGAACATAAAGCATGGTGGGAAATCAAACAGCTGAATTTTGACATGAATAAAGCAGGCAAAGCCACGATTCTACAACGTCAAGAGTTGTATGAACTCCGAATGACAGCTTATGAGAATGCACGAATCTACAAGGAACACACGAAACTTTGGCATGATGGTCATCTGAAGAGGAAGGACATTCAAGTGGGAGACCAAGTTCTGCTATTCAACTCGAGACTGAGGTTATTCCCAGGGAAACTCCGCTCTCGATGGTCTGGACCATACATTGTCAAGAGCATATACCTACATGGTTCATTTACCTTATGGAGTGAGAAGTCAGGTGATTTTGTGGTAAATGGCCAACGCTTGAAAAGATATTTCACCACAGCTGATACTGCCACTGAAGAATTGATGAATCTGTCCAAATCGACATACCTACCAGAAAGCTAAAGAAATCACGTCGATCCATCGACGTAAAACAAAGGCGCTTTTCGGGAGGCAACCCGATCTTTAACTTTGCTTTTACTTTTAATTTTGTTTTTAGAAAATTTTGCACCTGATAGACAATGCATCGCAAGATGCAGTCTTAAGTTATGATAGATTCCATTTTGAGATTTCAGATGGAGGACGTGTCACCGAAAGGAATACAACCACATCTGGTGGACCAACCAGCACGAGTTTTCCCCTCCATCTTGGATTTAGAGTTTGCTCGGGACGAGCAAATTTCTAAGTTTGGGGTGGAGGGTGGGTGGTACGTACTTTACTTTCCACCCTCTCCTATCCGTTTCTGACTTAAGATCTCATCGTTGAAATTTTTTTGCAATTTTGAGCAAATTTTTCAAAAGTTTCAAAAGTTTTCATAGCAATTTGTATAGAAACTTGATGAAGTTGTGACGCTTTTGTTTCAATCAAAGCCTTTACCTAGCCAGCTATCCCATTTTCCCATGCAGTTTTAAATCATTATACCCTCCTTATTCGAAGCGAAGCCTCAAGGAGAACAATTTTTGAATCTAGCCTATGACTAGAAATCACCGTGTGAAGCTTATGAATCCTAACATCATGATAAGTAGATATGGCAAGTATCTGTCAAACTGAGAGGGATCAAACATGTTGTGCTTCCTATCTGACTAGTGGAACAATAGCATGGAATCTCCACCGGATCCTCATCAAGTCATTATTTGAGCAGAGTATGATAAGGAGAACAACCCAGTACACTGGATTGTAAATCAAGTTGCATTCTGATCTGAACTCTTTTCTGCACTTCTTCTATCATCTTCGTACCCCTCCGTTCATCAAAACCAAACAAAAATAGCCAATATAGTGCCAAACCCTACGTTTGGGGTGGCACACCCTCTCTCTCTTTCTGCTTCTTCCATACCCCTCACTACGAAATAGGGGTGTATCACCAAGAAAAGATGCCGAAGCGCACACAAAAAGAAATGCAATCTCGAGTCAAATAGAGGAGAGATTCACACACAAAAAATGCAATCAATGAAATTGCAAATCATTTAATAAAAATATCGAGTCGAATAGAGGAGAGATTTATTTCTTCCTTCCATACCGCCCTTCACTCCCTTTTCCGCCTACTGGCACAATGAATGCCTACTCTCACCAACATCCTAAAAACACCAGTGTCAGATCAGGTGCACACTTGTTGTTCTGCGGGTATCTCTGGACTCTTATGAAACTCTCTAGCATGCTTGATTTTGGAAAAAGTAGAGAGGAAGTGATATTGGGAAGTGAACTCAGAAACGAAGTTATGGTAAAATGTGTTCTATGATCTTAGTATGTTGAGACACTTAGTCATACCGAGCAGAAAAGAAATAATCGTGATGTGAAGATGAGGCAATCACACGAGTTGAAAGTATTCATCTGGCGAGTGTTTTAGATATTGTGTTACTCGAGGATGAGCAACGTTTAAGTTCAGGGTATTTTGATGAATGCATTTTCATCTGAGTCTAATCGCCTCGTTTGGCTCAGTTTTGCCCTGATTATTCGCCTTTACTAGCTCTATCTTCCTATATGCGAGATGACTTGGTTTAATTGCTTTAATGACCCTTTTGTTTGGCCTTATCTTCTTATATGCAACTCATACTGGCTTAATCGATTTTACTCCTATTTGTATTGATTTTTTGCACCCTTGTGCATGACGTTTTGAGCTTTGGGCCTTATCTCCTAAGCCCATATCATTTTCTTTTAGGCTTTGCTTATGTTCTATCCAGCAGCAAGCACCACCCCCTTCCTTCCTTTTCATCACGCGCCCCTCACCTATCCGTTGGGCCCCACCATACGTGACCGACACCCTTCTCTCCCTCCTCATCTCGATCGCGATACTTAGGTTTGCAGATCCTCACACCCGCGACCAATCAACGCCCATGACCAGGCAGACTCCCGCGACCGCGGCAAAGTGAAGACCATGATTCTCCCTCCGCCTGCAGCCTCTCCTATCCAGAGCCACGACCTGCAACTAGCCGCACCCACGGAAATACCCACAGTCTGCCTCCGATCACCAGCTGCCTAGCCTCCTACCGCGACCTACTGCCCTCATGGTCCCTTCACCCCTCATGCCCGCGGATTACCGAAGCAGCTGCAAAGATCACGAGTAGCAACGACACCGCGACCGTGACATCCAAACACTGCGACCGCGGGTCTGTTAGTCGTGACCTGATCCCTCCTTCCGTGTCCGCCTTCACCCTGCCCCCTGCCACTCTCCTCTTCCTACAGCAGCGACAACCTTCCACTTCCAGAGATCGCGACTCATCCCTCCTCCACCTACACCTTCCCTCCTCATCCTGATAGCGAGCAGCTCCTCCTACCTCCGATCACCTACAGACCTAGTCGAGGTGCAGCACCAAGAAGCGACCCCGCATAGCTGCCCACGACCCAACTACCTCCACGTTCCGCCCTCGCTCCTTCACCTATGCCAGGTCGTGGCTCTTCCTCACACAGAGCAGTACAAATGCCGCGACCACGACAAAGGCCGCGACCACGACAAAGGCCATGACCATGACATTTTCCGCAACCACGACAAAGGCCGCGACCACGACAAAGGCCGCGACAACGACAAATGCAGCGACCCCGACAAAGGCCGTGACCACGACATTTGCCGCGACCACGACAAAGGCCGCTACCACGACATTTGCCGTGACCATGACATTTGCCACGACCACGACAAAGGCCACGACCACGACAAATGCCGCGACGACGACAAAGGCCGCGGCCACGACATTTGCTGCGACCACGACAAAGGCCGCGACCACGACATTTTCCACGACCATGACAAAGGCCGTGACCACAACAAATGCCACGACCATGACATTAGTCGCGACCCGCTGCAGAACTGACAAGGTCACGATTTTACGTCAGTGCCCAGCCTTCCTATAAATAGAACTCGACTCTAGTCAGTCAAATCATGATCTCCAGACGCCGTTAGGCTGCAAGACTGTCTTGGGCCTAAGGAGACAATCTCCATATCCAAGAACCTACCCCTGTGGTGGTTTCGCGGCCTGTTCACCCAAATCTGGAGTGAAGACTCAGATCTGCAAGCCACCTCATTCAGATCTGGATCTAGATCTAGATCTGGGTCTAGATCTGCTATGTCTACGCCACTTCTACACCGCCATCTCATCCACGAGCCGCTCCTCCTGCTGCGAGTGAGGACAACAAGACGAAGAAGGTGGAGAGAGAAGATCTACCCCGTCTGCCGTGGTGTTCTTCCCTCCTCGTCTAGATCTGCCCCGACATCATGTAGAAGACCATTTCTCCACCGAGCGGCGATCATCTTCTTCACCATGCTCATGGCGGAAACTTCTCTCTCTCTTGTTATTCTTGTTTCCCTCACCATGAGCGAGTAGTTTACTTTTACTGGGGTGTGGGGACTAACCCCACTGCCCATGCTTTCATATCTCACTGTTAAACATTCCATGGCATGTATATAATCTTTCATTTCGTTGTTAGTCGTCGATGAGTGCTTGTGGATTGATCACCTGCTTGCATATATCTTGTTCGTTTCCTATGTTGCGAGAACTTCAATGCATAGGTTTTGAATGTCGATTAACGCGGTTGACTCCCAAACTAGAAATAGAATGGGATTCCTTGATGTCGTAAGTGTATGATCAGTGTGGTGACAAGCCATCTAGCCCACAGTGATGCTTCTGTGTGCCTGACGCCTGTATAGGGGGCCCACAACTTCATTTGTATTTCTGTATCTTCGGAGCCATAAGTATGTGATCTGATGGTGACGAGACATCTGATACCTAAGGTGATGCTTACGTGAACCTGACGCCCGTATGGGGGGTTCTGCAGCATCTCTATTTGAATGGTTATATCTTGCCTGGATGTTTGATGTTTAGATGTGATTGCATGTGTAGTGGTGGTGAAACCCGGGACCATCCCAGCAATTTCCATCATTAATCTTTAATCAACGTTTAATCCTGCTCTATTACTTTCCTTGCCTTTAGCTTAATTAAACTCATTTCAACCAACCTTGTTCTAAATATTAGTCTTGATTCAACTAGATTCGACTAAAGACAGATTCTTAAAAACATTGTCCCTTGGGATTCGATCCTCAACTATACTACGATAAGACCCGTCCGCTTGCGGGTGGCATTATTGCACGTTGTTTTGGTTAAAAACTTAGGGATTTCAACCCTAAGTGAGTTTGTTAGTGCGATAATATAAGCCACGTCACCCAGTGAGCACAACTCATTGCCGACATGCGCACCCAAGTTCAGGCTGAAGTACGGGCTGAAGAGCAAGCCCACATCCACACTGAGAATGAAGCAGCCATGGTGTTGCTCAATAGTTGGTAAGAAGCAAGCAATTATGGGATTACCCTGTTCCCAAGAACTATGAAGACAACCATCCAATGCAACCACCACTCATCAACACTCCTAATTTTGAGATTAGAACACAATGGATCCAAATAATGCAGGGCATCTCATTCTCTAGAAGTGCCGGAGATGACAGTATGGACCATTTGAAGAGGATCAAAGCTCTTTGCAGGTTGGTACCACAAGCCGTAACAACCATCACTACTACAAAGCACGCCTTTGGCATCGATTGTTTAACCCCTTTTAGCGACGGTTCTCTAGTGACTCCTATGTGGGTGCCGCTAAAGGTCGAACAAATCAACGTCAGTTTTATAACCGACGCCAAATGGCTTCGTGCCACCGAAAATGCACCAGCAGGGCACCTATAGGTGTCAGTTATGTATAGTAAGCCGATGCCAAAAGGGTTCGCGCCACAAAAACGGCGCCATCTAGGACACTTTCTGCGTCGGTTTGCAACTACCTAACCGACGCCATATTTCTAGATGACATGGTCGTGCTTCCCTGCACGGCTGTGTTTAGTACTACAGGCGTCGGTTTTGTACTAAGTACCGACACATTTTCCGCCACGGTCGTGCTTTCCTACACGGTCAGGTTGTTTGTCATATTAGGCAGCGGTTTTATCCAATAACCGATGCTGTAAGTCTTTGATGACGGTGTTCTATAAATAACTGACGCCTATGTTTTATTTATTTTTTTCTTATCAGTTTGCAGGCCTTCTGTGGCTGGTCAGCAGAATGAGAACCTGCAGTTCAGTTTTCTGAAGTGCAGGTTTACGACATCCATTGATATCAGCCTACAAACATGCCACAAACCTGCAAAATCAACAAATATACTTTTCACACAAGTAGATACATTCAGACATAAATTCAATTCTCACATTCACACATGTAGAAACATTTAAATACATTTAGAAACATTCAGACATGTATAAACATTCAGAAATATTTATTTACAAAATATCATTCAACATCGCTATCATCATCCCAATTATATCTTACAATCTCCACTGCTTGTATGGCTCTTACCCATTCTTCTCTTACTTCATTTAATACTTCCATCATATATGGAGCATGTACATCTTTTAAGCATTTACCTATAGTGTGGTCAGTTTTAAATACCTGCAAAGAGAATGATGTATATATATAGGTAATAATATGAAAATAAGATTGATATATTTCATACTAACTAATGAGACTATATATAATACCTCACGTATGGTATTGATGTCCAATGCGGCATATTGGATAATCATCTGCATAAATCACATCACATAGTATGCACATGCCCAGCTGTTGTCTTGTGTAGCGCACTATAAATTGAAACATACAAAATATTAAAAAATACAACTAAGCACAGTTCACTTAAATAATATATACATTGGAGTCGGGAACTTACTTTTACGTTCTCCCAAATTATTGGCTGGTTCTTTTTCCTTGGGACCTTTCCTCCAACATTTTTTAATGCATCTAAACCCCTACATGTTAATGTAATACAGTAAATTGCATAATTAAATAGTAATGTAATAACATATGTTAACGGATATAAAAATGAAATATTTCTCACCAGAATAATGGCAATCTCATTACCTGTCCAATTTTAGTATTCAATGTACTCCCCGCAGGATCTAGATAATAAACAATGAACGTCTCGGGGACAATAACTAGAAACTCCCAATGCCTACCGCTAGAGGTAAAAAAGTTAAAAATTAATTACTCAAAATCCACAATAAAAATGTAATTTTCTTAAGTCCAAAATATAAGTAAAGTAAACATACTTAACATTGAATGGAGTTATTATTATCATCTTCTTTTGCTGACCGAAAATTGTAAAAGCATCTATACAGTATTGTTGAACACTATCAGTGTCTTTGGCTACCATACTAATCAATGATGGAATCAAAAATCCCACATGGTCAAATGCAAATTGTTTGCATTGATTTTCGACTAAGTAGCTGCAAAACATGTATTACATATGCATTAATATATAAGAAACCAGATCACCGGATCTTACACAAGGTATCTGGATGTATAAACAAGATCTCACGTTATCCATGTCTCTATCATTGATGTATTCAGCCAATCATATATAAACAACTCAATAATATCTTGTATAAATAAAGAGATTTCGCATGATTGACCTGCATAATTAGCTTCTAAAGAAACAATTATAGGGCAATGTATATTATGTGCCCGTAGCCAACATGCCATTCCCCTACAAGCAGGACCTAACAGGTATTTTAGGTTAGTTGGAACCCAAGTTGGTAATGCATGAAGTGGAGATGGAGGCCTAGGTGCTTAGGGTGTCTTCTTTTTAACCAGTATATATAATTTCAGATCAATTGACCTCATATATACACATTAACAATCTAAAGTAATGTAAATTGTGATCTTACAATTTCAGTAGTGTAGACGACATCTGCTTTGGGCCACAATATCACCCCGCCTTCTGCCTCACCAAGTGTATCAATATTCGGGTGGGAATATGGCAATGCAGCTTCCCTCCAATCGGGTAATACACATATCAGGCTCACACGAACGTAGCCCTGCGGCATTGGAGTCCCATGAAACGTTGCCATAGGAAGGGACGGGTAAGCCTGCGCCTCTGCAACAACATAGTCTTGCATTCTTAAGCAGCATGGATTCAATGCCTACAAATTTACGTAAAGAATGTTATACATATATACATATCATCTTGAAAACATATCATCTTGAAAAGACTAGCTACAATGTTATAAACAATACTTACAACAGACGTGTTAGGCGGTGGGTTTCCAGGATTACTCTCAGTCTGTGCATCAGGAGAAGAGTGGGTCACCATAGGCTGATTGGAAGCCTGAGATGCCTGCCACCACACCATTTCTTCCTTGACCTTCTCAGTAACTATATCATTGACCTTCTTAGCAACTATATCCTCGACTCTCTTATTCTCCTATACATGGATAAAAGAAACATTAGCTTCTTATTATTGAATTCCCTTTTGCAGTAACATTCTAAAAAAAGAATAGGTTACCTCTTCTTATGAAAGTCCCACTCTGGGTTTGTGCTGGGATGGCCCAAAGAATGCTTTGATGCCCACACCAGCGCATGCACCCCTAACACGTCCAGGATGCTCTGGGTTACCCAGAGCAACAGTCAATTCATCCCTTGTGCCCTGAGGGATGAACATGCGTTGTTTCCTCTGCTCATGCAGCTCCTGCTAATCACCATCAACATAAATTGGTAAGTTAACACCACAAATAATCAATATTCAAACGATTGCTCTAAGAGTTGTATTTTACCATTTTCGCAGCTGCCTCAGCAGTTACGGGCTTCTTTATTTCACCCTTCTTGTTTTGCCTCCCAGCTATCCAGACATCATGGCGAGGTATGGGTGTGGCACATGTAGTAGAGGACTCCTGAGTAGCAGCAGACTCCGCCTGTAGTCTTTGGCGAACGCTTGCATAGCCCTTTGGACCCATAGTGTGGTCATGCACATTCAGTGCATGCCTTGCTTTTTGCACCTCATTGAGGGCCTAGTTAGTATGCACATTAATGATTTGGTTAGTAGCACTAAATGTTAATCTTGAATAGGTGAATACAACATATATTAATTAAATTGGTAGTGACGCCTAATACCTTGAATTCTTCAGATTTTCTTGGAGCAACAAACGTGTCCCAATCTTCTTTGTCCAAGAAGTTCCACTGTTCAAGGGCTGATTTCTTCTTCTTATCACCATCTTTTATGTATTCTCTGTTGAGATTTGTCCTATAGTTCCTTAACATCTTTCGATCATGTTGCATCATGCTTTTACGATGCAACTTCTCATCCAATGCAAACAGATTCTGTAAAATAGAATTGTTATTAACTAGTATCCAAAAATAGAATTGCAAATAATAGAATTTGTAATCTACAAAATCGAATTGCAAATAATAATAAACTCACACATAAATCCTTCCATATCAAGTCTTTCTTCGCCTGAGGAACTTTATGTCAATTATCATACTTAACACCACAATCACTTCGAGTGACAACCCCAAGATAGTTTACAAAATTATTGCGGTTCACTCCAATTGCATTTCCTCCATTATCAAACTCCACAACCAATCTGCATCCACTGCCACTTAGTGCTATTAACTTCTTCAACAGAGTGATGCCTCTTTTCTTGTTAAGTGTTTGTTGATGCGCATCAAGTTCCTCCAATGCTTCAGTGGGTACATGTGCATCATCAACCTAAAATTTGACAAAAATAAACACACTAAATTAGCCTAATATAGAAATATGGGATATATGCCATAACTAGAAGATAATGAATTTTATAGAAATACAGGATATGTTTTTAGAACTTACATTGGTATCCTTGCCATACTCATCATGGACAGCATGCTCATCATGGACTTCATGCTCATCATGGTCAGCCATCTGAAAATGTCATTAAAAAGGCAAACATTTAGCATTTGTATTAACTAGAAGATAATGAAACATCAAATCTGAAAATGATATTGATATTAAAAAAGCAAACATTTAGCTTCAATACATGTGTACCACCTATCCCATCCTTGAACACCTAATCTCACTAGTAAGTGTATAATGTGTATTGGGTTTTCAAGAAAATTTCGGCAGCATTTCCCCGCTGTTCTCTAAGTACATATGTACTTAGAGAACAAATGGGGAAATGCTGCTGAAATTTTCTCAAAAACCCAATACACATTATACACTTACATCCTAAGTGAGATTAGGTGTTCAAGAACAGTCCCAAACCAGGGACTATCCAAGATTTACTCCTAATGAGTAAATCTTGGACGGGTTTCTAGGCCAACAAACACGTGATGTCAATCTTATATATAATAAATGTGTACCACCTATTCCATCCGTGAACACCTAATCTCACTAGTAAGTGTATAATCTGTATTGGGTTTTTAAGAAAATTTCAGCAGCATTTCCCTGCTATTCATTAAGTACATATGTACTTAGAGAACAAACGGGGAAATGCTACCGAAATTTTCTTGAAAACCCAATACACATTATACACTTACATCCTAAGAGAGATTAGGTGTTCAAGAACAGTCCCAAACCGGGGACTATCCAAGATTTACTCCTAATGAGTAAATCTTGGATGGGTTTCTAGGCCAACAAACACAATAATAGATATGTACATGTTAGGGTTTCATCACAATTTATGTTAGGGTTTCATCACAATTGATGTTAGGGTTTCATCAATGTTAGGGTTTAATCAAATCAAATTAGGATGCTAGAATGGACAAGTTTAAATCTTATTTCAACATGCATCAAAATTTACTGAATTAGGTCAATCATTAGGATTAGAAGCACAAATATATGCAAGAAAAAGATTTGTTCGTATCCTAGAATTTACATAAAGCATTACATAAAGATTTGTTCATATCCTTACCAACAACAAACACGACCGTGGTTGTGTTGGCCTACCACGACCGTGCTGGGTAGCACAGCCGTGGTAGGACAACACAACCACGGTCGTGTTTGTTGTTGGTAAGGAGCTAGGGAGAAGGAAGAAAAGAGGCTACAGCTACCTGGAGGCTATGGCGGGCAGCAGGTGGCGGTCAGCAGGCTGATGAGCACGGAGCCGACAGGCAAGGAGAATGGCGGCGGTGGTAAGGAGGACGGTGGTGATAACGCAGAACAACAGTAGTAGCGTCGACGACGAGCAAGCAGTAGGCAGCGTCAGCGGCGAGTGAGAAGCAGCAGGCGGTGAGCAGCAGCGGGTGGCGACGCAGCAAGAGCATAGAAAGGGGAATAGTTGCTTCACGATGAAACAGAAGAAAGGGGAACAATTGCTGTTCGTTGGTATGTTAAGTTGGTAAACGACGTCGGTTATAAAAAACAAATGACACCTAAACTCGTAGGCGTCGGTTGTTCCTTAAAAACCGATGTCCAATTAGACAATCTTTACCCTAAATTATTTGGCGGGAACCATTATCAGCGTCGGTTATCAAAGGATAACCGACACCGAAAGTGGAAATTTTCACGCAAATTTCCATCTTAAATAGGCGTCGGTTAGTAGTTAAACAACCGCTGATGTATGTGACACTTTGGGGCCAAAAAATTTTTTTGCTCGAAAATTGGATTTTGCGGGCGCTTTTAGGCGTGAGTTTGTTATACCCAGCCGACGCTGAATACAAAGCGGTACCCGTGTCTGGCCGGTCTTTGAATATAGACGTCGGTTTTCCTAAATAAACGACATTGAATATTATAGGCGTCGGTTTTCCTAAATAACCGATGCCCAGAAAAGTGACATTGAATGATGTTTCTGTAGTAGTGCATGGACGCAGTCATGCTCAGACTCTTCAACTTCACCTTGTCTGGAAGAGCACTAAGCTGGTACAATTCTTTGGATGGGGAGCCAATCACCACCTAGGCTCCCTTGGAAGAGAAGTTCTTGGAGAAATTCTTTCCCCCTTCACTAACCTACCAAATTAGGGGACAAATCAACCAATTCCTTCAACTACCGGGAGAGTCACTGGCTGACTCATGGGAAAGGTTCAAGGAACTCTTGAGGAAATGCCCTCACCATGGAATCTCACAAAATCAACTCATAGAAACTTTTTATAGGGAAGTGATGAAATTAAAAAGTTCTTAGATTCCTCATCTATAGGAAACTTTATTAGACAAAACTACGAAGACGCCTGGAGGATCATCACTCTTGGAGTCGAAAATCAATCCAATTGGGGGAGAGCGACCACAGGAGGAGTTCTAAAGGTTTGTAAAGTTGAGGAATCTATGGAAATGAAAGTCATAGCAAAAGCTTTGAAAACCATAGACAACAAACAACAAGCCCTCGAAGCATCATTTGGGGAGTATGACAGAAAGAAGAACCCCCAACAAGCTAAAGCAGCTACAGGAACTTGCGAGTCCTGTCATGCAAATTATCATCCCCCATTGTCATGTGGTCTCCTATACAATGTAATGATGTATTTGCAACCACCTCAACTACAATATGAGCCGATGCCAGAACAAGTAAAATCCATCCATTCCATACCAGGACAAGCTTACTACAATCCAAATCAACTGAGAAACCATCCCGGGTTTCAATATGAAAATCCTGCAGGGACTGCTAACCCGCAACATCAAACACAAGGTGGATCTTCAAACAGACTACCACCTGGATTTCAAAGCAACTACAACTAAAATCAAGGGAATTTTAGAAACAATTTCGAGAGATCCAACTACCCAAGAAATCCCTCTGCATACTACCAATATACTCACCCTCCTCTGCACCCGCAATTACAACAAACTCAGTTGCAACAGTCACAGCAACCTCAGTTGCCAGCACCTCAACAACAACCACCTCAAGGGCAGCAAAAACTCACTCAACTTCAATAGAAGAATGCCCCACCACAATAGATTGATGAACTGTCCTTGATAAGGCAGATGTTGCAATAATAGCAAACCATGCTGGCTAACCAGCAAGCCTAGCAAAAAGCTTTGGAAACCCAGTTAGCACAGATAACAACTCAGCTAAAACCTCCAGTGGGCACTTTCACTAGCCAACCAGAAGCAAATCCAAGACACGATCAACATAGACCAGAACAATTAAGTATTGTTACAACAAGGTCTGGTTGTGTTGTCACTGAAGCCATCTTGGTTAATCAAGAAGACCAGGATGTAACTGAAATCATCCCAACAGAAGAATCAGGTCAAGAAGCTGAAGAAAGGAAAGAAAAGGAACAAAATACCAAAGAACCAGAGGTTCCACAATATAAGCCAAGGATACCCTATCCTGGTAGGTTAAAGGAAACCAAACTAGACTCTAGATTTCAGAAATTCAAAGAGGCAATGAAGAAACTTTATGTTGATATTCCCTTTCTCGACGCCTTATCTGAAATCCCATCTTGGTCCAAATATTTGAAGACCCTGCTGTCAAATAAATATATGACAGAGGAGCATGAAACTGTCAAGCTAGCCCAAACCACTTCTGATATCATTTTGAATAAAATGCTGAAAAAATAGAAGGACCATGGCTCCTTTGGCATACAATGCTCTATTGGGAACACTTCTTGTAAAAAGGGATTGGCCGACTTGGGAGCCAGGATATCAATTATGCTATATTCCATGTGCAAAAGATTGGGGTTCACTGACTTGTTGCCTACAACAATGACCATCCAGCTCGCTGATTCCACCATTACTGCACCCCTGGGAATCATTGAAGATATTCCAGTAAGAGTGGGGAGGGACTCTTATGTCCCTTGTGATTTCATCATTATGGATATAAAAGAAGACCTAAGGTACCTGATAATATTTGGTAGACCCTTCCTCGCCACAACTATAGCATTAATTGATGTCGAGGCTAGCACAATTACCTTGAGGTTGGGTAAAGGAATCGTTCAATTCAGGGTTTTCAACATCCTGAAGAGCCCTAATATCCATGAAGAGGTTTTTCTACTTGAAGCAATTGATAAAATATCTCAGCTCAAGCATGCAAATACAGAACCAGTAGATGCCCTAGAGGATGCTCTAATAAATCTGGAAGTTGAATTTTCAACCAACGAGTTAGTTCAACAATGCCTGCAATACTTGGAGCAGGCTGAAAAAGCCCCAGAAGCTACTTTTGAAGAACTGAAATCTGTCACCATATTAGAGACAACATAAGTACCCAAAGCCCCAGAAATGAAAACTCTACCAACTGGGCTCAAACATGTCTTCCTAGATGAAGAAAAATTATGTCTAGTTATCATTAGCTCCTCTCTGGTTGACGATCAGGAAGAAAGGCTTCTCACTGAACTAAGGAAGCACAAGAAAGCAATTGGGTACAAGACGACTGACCTAACATGCATAAACCCAGCTCTATGAATGCATAAACTACCTATGATAGAAGAGTTCAAACCCTCAAGGGAGCACCAGAGACAACTGAACCCAAATCTGAAAGAGGTAGTTCACCTCGAGGTTCTTAAACTCTTGAAAGCGGGTATTATCTATCCAATTTCTGATTCTCAGTGGGTTAGTCATGTCCAAGTGGTCCCTAAAAAGGGGGGAACCACTGTTGTCTTAAATGATAAGAATGAACTAGTACCTACAAGGACCATTACTGGTTGGAGAATGTGCATTGATTATAGAGAACTGATCAAATCAACAAGGAAATACCATTTTCCCTTACCCTTCCTTGACGAAGTCCTTGAGCGGCTAGCCCACCAAAAAAATTTCTTCTACCTCGATGGATATTCTGGGTTTTACCAAATCCCAATTCACCCAGAAGACCAAGAAAAAACGACATTTACTTGTCCTTTTGGAACATACGCCTTCAGAAGGATGCCCTTCGGGCTATGCAATGCACCCACAACCTTCTAAAGGTGCATGACTGCTATCTTTGCGAGATTAACTGAAACCATCATCGAGGTGTTCATGGAGGATTTTTCAGTATACAGAGTCTTTTGAAAGCTATCTGCTCAACCTAAGTAAAGTCTTACAGAGATGCGAGGAAGCAAACCTTATCCTAAATTGGGAAAAATGTCACTTTATGGTAACCGAAGGTGTTGTCCTCAGACATCTAGTGAGAGAAAGAGGAATTGAAGTAGACAAGGCAAAAATCGATGTCATCTCAAAGTTTTCACTGCCAAAAGACATAAGGGGAGTGCGAGCTTTCTTGGGTCATGCTGGGTTCTACCGGAGATTTATCAAAGACTTCTCAAAAATAGCAAAACCTATGACTTACCTATTGACCAATGATGCTGATTTCAACTTTGACCATGAATGCCTGCATAGCTTTACAACTTTGAAGAATGTTGTAATCTCTGCACCCATTCTGAGAGTGCCTGACTGATCACAACCTTTTGAAATAATGTGTGACGCTAGCGACTATGCTCTAGGGGCGGTGCTGGCACAGAGAATAGACAAAAAGCCATATGTAATATACTAAACATCCAATACGTTAGATGAGGCGCAAAAGAATTATACTACGACTAAAAAGGAATTCTTAGCCGTCATCTACACCTTCGAAAAATTTCGTTCTTATCTAATTGGATCAAAGGTCATAGTATATATAGACCACTCTGCCATCAAATATCTTATTCAGAAATAGGATGCAAAATCCAGACTCATCCGCTGGGTATTGATTCTGTAAGAATTTGATCTTGAAATAAAAGACAAGAGCGGAGTGGAAAATGTCATCGCTGACCAGCTAAGTCGCATCGAGGGTCAAGAGGATGAGAATGTACCTATCCGAGACTCCCTCCCTGACGACCATCTTATGAAAATTACCACCGGATTTCCCTAGTACGCCGACATAGTGAAGTATCTGGCTACAGGAATCATCCACCCTTCCACCTCTCACCACGATAAAAAAAAAATTTCTCCATGATGTTAAGCAATACTTCTGGGATGAACCCTATCTTTTTTGTCTATGTGCAGATGGACTTTTTCGTCGCTGCCTACCAAAAGAAGAAATTACCCCTGTCTTAGAGCATTGTCATTCTGGACCCACTGGGGGGCACATAAGTTCAAAGAAGACCGCTCTAAAGTTTCTACAATAGGGTTTCTTTTAACCAACAATAGCAAGAGATTCCTATGATTTTGTAAGATCTTGCAATAAATGTCAGCTTTCTGGCGTTATAACTAAACAGAATGAAATGCCTCTCATTTTGTGGCAAGAAATTTAACTTTTTGATGTTTGGGGAATAGACTACATGGGTCCCTTCCCCTCATCTTATGGATTCTCTTACATTTTGGTTGCTGTGGATTATGTTTCAAAATGGGTAGAAGCTATACCCACTGTATCCTGCAATTCCAAGCCAGTCATCAAGATGTTCAAAGATATCATCTTCCCCAAATTCGGAGTCCCCTGAACTATCATATCAGACAGAGGAACCCATTTTCTAGAAAGAACCTTCGAAGACCTCCTGAGAAAATATGGGGTCAACCATAAGGTCACCACACCTTACCATCCACAAACAAGTGGCCAAGTTGAAGTTTCAAATAGGCAATTGAAAGCTCTCCTAGAAAAAACAGTCAATAGACATCGTATTGATTGGTCTACCAAGCTCCCCAATGCCCTTTGGGCATACCACATGGCTTACAAAACACTGATGGGAAATAACCCGTTTCTTCTGGTGTATGGAAAGTCATGTCATCTATCGGTTGAACTAAAACATAAAGCTTGGTGGGCCATCTAACAACTGAACTTTGATCTCAAAAGTGCTGGTGAATATAGACAACTTCAACTACAAGAACTTGAAGAGCTTAGAATGACAACTTACCAAAGTGCCAAAATCTATAAAGAACAAACAAAGATGTGGCATGATGGCCACCTCAAAAGAAAAGACATTGTTGTCAGAGATAAGGTCCTCCTCTTCAATTCCAGACTTAAGATGTTTCCTGGAAAGCTCTGCACAAAATGGTCTGGACCTTTCACAATTAAATACATCTACCCCACCAGAGTAGTCATCATCCTTGACAATAATGGGGGAGAACGAACAGTTAATGGCCATAGATTGAAGAGATATTACACACCAGTAGAAAAAATACCAAGACAAACTATCGAGATCCATGATCCCTTGGCATTGACATAACCAAATCGGATTTTCATCGAGCCAACGACATAAAACCCAGGCGCTACTTGGGAGCAACCCAAGATCTGAGTACCACCATTTTATTTTGGCTAGTGTTGCTAATTTTCTAATCTCTTCATTTGATTTAGACTTATCATCTTTAATCTAAAAATATAAAAATTCACATAAATAACCAAAACAAACATAAAAATATAAAATCCAAAAACCTAATTAAATCTTAACCTAACAGTTTCAAAACTGTTTGGACTCAAACGGTCTCGAAACCGATTGGTCCTTTCGATCTCGAAACCGTTTGGTCTGGTCCCGAAACTGTTTGGAACCCAAATAGTCCTGAAACCATTTGGACCCCAAACGGTCTCAAGACCATTTGCCCTTGGGAATTTGTAGTGACACCCAACGGTTTCTATAAATATCACACGACCCCCCTCCCTTTTTCTTTCCTACGATTCCCAAATTTCCTAACTTCTGTGCAAACTTTGTTCCATTCCTTCATCCTCTGCTCCCGTGCAACCTACTCACACACCTATTCGTGCTACGATTGCCTCCGTCAATGCCACTTTCACCATCGTGCGCTCTCACGGCTGCTTTTCATCCGCTTCGTCCTCCTTTCCAATGTCGTCGTCACCGCAGCTTCCATCTCCTCTAAGCAGCAAGGTAAATGAGCATTCTAAAGTAGTAGCCATCATCCTTGTCTCTGGCAGCTTTCACGTGCTTTGCATCTACCGCCGCTATAGTTGTCGCCGTTTTCCGCTACAATTTCAACTGACCGCCGATGACCCCACCGTTTCACCTTCCTCACAGTTTCGACTATTTGGAGCCAAACGGTGGTGAAACCGTTTGGAGCTAAACGGTCTTGAAACCGTTTGAAGCCAAATGGTCTTGAAACCATTTGGAGCCAAACGGTCATGAAACTGTTTGGAGCCAAACGGTCTTGACCGTTTGGAGCCAAACGGTCATGAAACTCTTTTAGCCAAACAATCTTGAAACCATTTGGAGCCAAACGGTCGTGAAACTGTTTGAGCCAAATGGTCTTGAAACCGTTTGGAGTAAAGACTGTTTGGACCCAAACAGTTTTAGAAAATATGATTTCACCCTGAAAATTATTTCATTTTTCAATGCTGAAATTCTTTAACCATTTTTCCTCTTTTAACATATATAATCTTTCGATTATAGAATGGCCTCAGCTATAAAAGAAGCCACCGGAACCGCTGATGCTCCCTTCTGGACTAGGGAGCAACTGATGGAGGACCATGCCAAGCTCCAGAAGATCATGGACATCTATGAAAAGACTGGAAAGATCCCACCGAAAGTTGACCTGATTAGTGTCATGAATGAACTTGACCGCATCAACATGTGCTTAACCGAGAATCTTGTTCAAGAAATGGAAGAAATTTATTCCAATGATGAAGGCTCGGAATACGAGCCAAATTCTGAGGATGAATCCCCAACCACAAAGTCCAAGGGGAAGAGGAAGGCCCAGGAAGCTGCCAAAGAGCAACCAACAAAGAAACGGGTAAGGAAGCAAGTTCATCCCACCACTGTAAGAGAACAAATTTTAGTAAGATCCGTGACACCACCTGCTGCCACCACTACTAATGTGTTTTTCCCCTCCGTCACCACCACAACACCAGCACCAGCAGAACTATGCATCCACAACCTCCCTTTGCTTGAAAAGACTCTAAAACCAACCAAGTACGTTTGCTCCAGTGTACTAAAGAAGATGGGGATATACAACATAATCCTCACTCTGATCGACAACGCCAACTCTCAAAGCTTTGTTTTGTCACAGAGATTTCTTATGTTGAACCCACAACTGAATTCTTCACTTATATCAACAAAGAACCTGTAGACATAATGAATAGATCGAAGGACGGAAGTGACCGCAGGCTGATCACGAAACTCTTTGGAAACAAGGTTGTCATAACTGAAAACATGTTAAATGAAATTTTCAGCGACAACCAGGAGCAGCTAAAGAAGGCCAAAGTTGTAGGCGTAGAATGCTCTGAGTTCAACAAACATATCTTTTAGAAATCCCTGACAGGGATCTCGACCTACAAGGTAAAAACCTGCTAGGCCTCCAATATTCAATCTGGTCTGGTGCACACATTGCACAAAATTCTTACAGGTGCACTTTTTCCCAAGACATAGGGTGGAAATGTTAGCATTTTCGATCTTTTCATCCTCTGGTCCATTCTAAAAGGGAAGCCGGTCAACATTGGATGGCATATGATCCAAAAGCTTTCATCTTATGCCCTGGGGAAAGAAATATGCATGGGTGGTCACATAACCTCTATTCTGAAATATTTTAAGATGAATACAATACTACCCAGGTGCACAGTAATCAAGGGAAACATCCTTACCAATGAACAAAGCTTAAAGAACTCTTACATCATAAAAGAGAAGGATGCTAAACTATACTACATCTTCTGCCCTACTATAAAATCCTCAAGGACTCTACTGCCGCTCCCAGAGCTTGCTGATTATGACAAGGACAAGCTTCTCTTCACTGAAGAGGAGCTTGTAAACCTCCTAGCTTCGGTCAAAATACAAGAAAAGAAATCCAAAGCGGGGCAGACAGAGCACAACATCACCACCCTGGCAGCAAGAATAACAAAAATACCAGTGAAACGACCATCCAAAGGGTGTTTGCTGACACAACAGCTGTCGGGAACACTGACATCAAAACCAAATCTAGAGGCAGAACCTCCCCTCCCCGAAGAAAATATCATCACCTAATCACTAGTCTCCTTCATCATGAGTCTAAATGTTGAACTTACCCCCACCACCACCCCCACCACACTACCATCCTCCACTATTCCACAATCCACAACTCTCCCATCATTCTCCACAATGATGTCCACCACATTTCCTTTCTCTGCAACCACACCACCACCCACATCTTCCGCTCCACCCTTTTTCTCTTTGAGCATCCCATTCCCCACTTCAACGCCCGACTTCACCTCCTTCTCCTCCACCTCCACTGCTTTTCCCTCGACATTCTCGGTTCCACCCTTCTCTCCTGAAATGTCACCACCCTTCCCATCCACCACCCCGAAACTGCTACTGACTCCATCTACAGTCACCACACAGTTTGAGGGACCATCCACAACATCTTTTTCATAAGGAACTACCGCCCTTCCACCCTGACCCCAGCCACCACACCCATCCATAACTGGGGTCCCTTTTACAAATATTGGTGACGAATTCAGACGTCAATTTGACACCATCCGAAACCTCCTCACCTACCCTTCTAACATAATACAATCTATTTTATCTTGTGTGCTGGTCTTACTAAACATGTCACCAAGATCGATGAGCAAAACTGCGCCTTACCAAGCATCCTCTCAAGTATCCACCAACGACAGGCAGCAGTGGACACGCAAGTCGAACACATCAACGACCACCTACAACAACTGCCATAGTTGGTGCTTGAGGTGAAAAGCCAGCAAGCAGTGTTGGCTCAGCAAGTTGACAGGATCTCTGCGCAGACTCAACCTCTGTCTGAGACCCTGTGCGAGCTTAAGAAGCAAAACAATACTTTTAGCATGCGCTTGGATGACATCAACAACACCCTCACACACATCATCCACCGCCAAGAAGAGTCGTCAAACTAAGAAATAATTCAGCTACGTGAACAAGTGATAGACCTTTCTACACGACTCTTTTCTGCTGAAACACATTATTCAGATCTTAAAGAAAACCATGACGCACTGCTCGAAACACATGAGCATGTGCAAGTGACATTCGACGAACTACAAGTAATGCACCGGCAGTGCAAGAAAACAACAATAAAGAAAACAAAAGATAAGGTGGCAGATGACGATGAAGACAAAGATGAAGATGACGAGGATTCTGATTCCTCAGCTGACTCTAATAATGATATTTCCTCTTCAGATGAGAAACCTGATGACCCAAGACATGCTGGGGAGGGAACCAGCCGAGGAGCAGAACCTTCAAAGAAAGCAGATGACAAAGACCACCACAAAGGTGGAATTGATCCCAAACCCCATGATCACAATGACAACGTTAACATGTCATATGGGGATCAATTCCTTGACTACTCAGCCATGAGATCTCTGGGGGAAACCATCAAAGAAGCAGCCTTTGCTGAGCTCCAACAATGTATATTGGGAACTAGCACAAGTCAACCAACAGCAAACCTTCCACAACACTCTGCCCCAGAGCAATCTTCACCTTTTCACCCAGACCATGACGAGGAAGATAGAGTGAGTCTAGACACAGATATTGGACTCGACTTTGATTTTGAATTAGAAAAAGATGAAGATCTGTAACATTATATTGACGACTTAGTGCAGACTCCTCTTCCACCTCCGCAAGAGGTCCCCCCGCCGCCACCTCTACCTAAGATGATGCACGACATAGACATGGTGGTCATCTCTATCCTAGATGTCCAGGATATCTTCATCCTGAACACTATTGTATACGATGCCAAAGAGGGGGGGACATCATCTACACGAATATAAAAACTAAGCGTAATTTGACACGTGAAGATTTTTGCACCATCCTTCGACCGCAATCAACAATGAAGATGCCAATCTTCCGTGTCCTTCTTGCCAACTCTATTGAAATATACATAAGCTCAAAGCGACGGTAGCCAGTTTTCAACGCTTCACCAGCTCTGGCTATGAGCCTATTATACAAAGACTTACACAATACGTCTATAGAGCACATGCACGTTGGGATTGCTCAAAAGGTGCAATATCTCACGGTCCCCTTTCAAGTTTCCGGCCACTGGCTACTCATGATCGTTGATACCATGGCCCACGATGCCAAGGTGTACAACTTTTGTGCCAGCAAACTAAAGGCCAGAACAATCAACTTTGCTAGAGAAGAAGTCAGAGAAGCAAGATGCATCCGCTTTCGGCTTCTCAAACTAATTTGGGATGCATGCCCTTCTCTCAAGAATGGTTGGAACCAACCTTGGTTCCAAATTATCGCTCCACCAGTCCAAACCATTGACGGATCTGGGGATTGCACCTTCTGCACTATACGCCACATACAAGCGCTTAATCAACAAACCCCCTTCACCAAGCTGGCCACAGAAGATTTTTACTCTCTACGAGGGCGTTACGTCATGGAGCTCATATGTGACAGAAGGTTCTTCAAGGACCCGACTATGGTGCCAGATGACGTCCCTCACTACCTTTTCTCAGCCATCCAACGTCCACAAAGGTGACCGTTCCAAAAAACATTAATGGAGTTGGAGAAAGAACAACAACCCGCCACGATCCCTGAAAAAAGACAATGGGACATTACACTTTTGATTTGGCGGAAGATATTGGGGACATCAAATTGGTATCAGGAGCCACCATAAACATACCTTCCACACAAATGGTGCCCCTACCTTCTATAGAACTGAAATTTCCTAACTTCGACCTTGCACCTTGCAAGAATCTTTCTGAAAATGAACTATGACTCATTATGTCTAGGCTATATGCTGAGAAAGATGAGCTCATTTTTCTAGCCAGAGATATTCTAGTAATGGAAGATACCCTCTGTGAAACCGTACAATTACAAGGATTTCTATCTGTGAGCCTGATGACTGCTTATCAATATCTCCTCAGACGGAACCATCCTACAGTTTACATGGCGTCAGCTTAAATGAAGGACGACCTACTAAAGATAAAGAGCTTCGGAACCATGGAGGCACTTATCTCTTTCCTCCAACATACAACTTCGAAGTTCATTATGCTTCCTTTCCTTCACTCCGAGCACTGGATGTTACTGGCGAAAAACCTTCCTGAAGGAACAACAATCATATATAACAGTTCCAACAGCCAATTTGATCCTAACCAAAACCAGTATGATGTGACAGCTAACACACCCACTGTAATATCCTCAATTTTTTGTAAAATTGAACTATAAAAATGATGCATGAATTAAATTGATAATTCTTCAGTCATTTTATTGGTGGAATAGTAATGTTAATTGCCTTTGTCGCAGACGCGCTTGTAGCACAAGACAAATAGATAAAAGGAATTCATGCATTAATAAATAATAATTACTTTTGATATTGATAAATGTTTTCCAAAGGAGAATAAAGTGTATAATGTGTTAGATAGTTAAAAGAATACTTGTCTTTCCATTATTGGAAACACAATGGTTGGGATACCAAATAGTGTTACCTTGGGTTGCCTTTTTGGTATGTTTAAGGATAAATACAATATAAGATAATGAGAGGATTTCTCAGATAATCCAAGATAATATGTAGCTTAGATAATTAGTTAAAGGATTATCTACCTTTTTCTTGAAAGCCAAATAATGGAATAATATGTACGTTACCTAAAGAAAATAGGAAGCTTGTTTTAAAGAAAAAGAAGGAATATATTCTTTCTTTTAAATTATTCTTTGTGTTTCCATAATATTATATGGCGTCAATTATGAAATAAAGAAGATGTCTTTGAAGTACTTTCGGAAAAACAATGAATATTGTGAGTGTTGTCATAATTATATAGGGAAAGGAGTACTTACCTTTTGAAATCACGTAGCCATAAGGCAATATACAACAGAGTTTCTGATTAGTTAATGTGAATGAATCTGTTTCCATATCCAGCGGAGATCATAGTCCTCCTCCCAAACCTAAAGCCTTGCCTAGGGTCTTATATATATATATATAGGAGCCGACGGCAGAGAACATGACTCCTTGCGTACAGATCTTGTCACATCCACCTAGTCACCACCTGATGAGAAGAATGTAGCCTTGCTTAGGTCAGAAGACATGTAGACAGGAGGTGCCCCATTGTGCAGTAGGGTGAGGCGCAAAAGCCATCCCAACCCTCTAATCCGGCAAAGCACATGGAGACAACGACACAGACACGCCAAGTCCATGCTCTATGCATCAAGCTTCAGTGACAAAGGGTGAAGGAGTTTTGGGGGTGGCGTTCTCGACTGTAAAACTGGGCATCGTGGCTTGCCACAGTAGCAACACTGTGCGGCGGAGCGCACAGGTAGGGAGAGGGAGACTTTCTATCGAGGGACGCAGACGCGTCACAAGGTTGAAGACAGGTTAAAGCTTTTGGACAATTATACCGCCCGCATGCACATGAGCCAAGCATATGAGGGATGGGTAAAATAGTCTTTGCATTATGTTCTTAAGTCCCCCCTCGCTGGAGCAAAGGATCGGCTGGCTGCAGGCACACACAAGGATGATGTGGCATCACCTGATTAGCCGGTAAGTGCATTAACTTGAAATAATTATAGTTAGTTATTCGTGACTCTGATGAGGACATATAACATATGAAACTTGCTTAGAAAAATGAGAGGAATCCAAATAAAATACTATCAGAACCTGATTATGCTTCTTATTTTAAAAGTATGTGCAATACATGTGTTAATGTGATTAGTATAAAGGAAAGCCTAGATTTAGGTTAACATGAAGCTTAATTGATTAGAATTGGTTATGTTATGTTCATAACTTATCTAGACATATATAATGAGTGAAACCTTGATAATGATGAATAATGGACGATTCCATATTAGTAACCATATTCATTCTGATTTAGGGTGTTGAAATTAATGTGGACATCTTGCTATGATGATAATGTTAGTAATATGATTTAGGTGTCACAAGTAGTTTAATATGCTTAATTTGACAGTTAGGGTTTCACCAAATATGCATAATGGAATTAGTAATCTTAGAAACCATAACGTGAGGAGTTAGGGTTTATGACCCTAATCCTTGGTCCAAACACGAGATTGTCCTAAACCCTAGTTTAGGAGCACATCTAGATCTGAATAATATAATATGAATACATGGTGACACATATGCAGTATGATTTGTTTCAGATACTTGTTGATTACGTGATTTGTTGATGGGATGTTTGGATACACTTGTAAAGTATATAATGTTATGCATGGTTTCTGTGATGACATAAGGTACGTGGTTACGCTTATGAATACATGTATCAAATTATGAGATTGGCGATGTTTGTCGATGAGATTGAACGACAAATAAACTACTTGGTTGTTTATTTACTTCTTGCAAGCTATAAAGTTCCTATGAGTATCATGTAAAATAAATAATAATATTCTGAACCCTGGGTTAGACTGATCTTAAGGGTAATGCACAAGAGCCCCGAGGGACAGTGATTACACCTGAGTTAGTTGACCAGATATGGGTTAGAATATGAAAACAAGTTCATGTTATTATATGCAAGATAAAGATGTTGCTTATATGTTACTTGTGATTATTGTTTGAACCCACGTACCAATATATTTATATACTGACTGCGTATTTGTTTGTCGGCGTTTTAGGTATCAGATCTTGATTCGTGGACATGAGGGCACATATAGAGATGTTGAAGACACTACAGTTTAATCATGAAGGTTTAGTCTTAATGGTTTATCTTCACACCTGTAAAAGTTAATTATGTTTAAAAGTTATGTAACTCCTTAGAGGAGCTTTTTATCTAAACATGTAAATATTTGATCATTAATGGAAATTGTTTACTATTTTGTATTATTTCTTGAATCTGATCCTGGAAGTTATGATTAACGATCTATGACTTTAAGGTCTTTTTCAACCCTTCTCCCTCTACTTTTTTTTTCACTCCTATATTTCTATGCATTGTTTTTTTTATCTTTCTTTTCACATTTAGACTTTTTCAGTCATCTCTTTGATAGAATAATTATTGTACATAAGTATAACATCACTCTTGGAAAAGGTCACCCCAGCTAAATTTAGAATCAAAGTAGTCCTCAAAAGGCAATAATAGAAAAAGCATTTAGGCATGTAATGGTGAATCAATAAATTACTTTCACACTTGATTTCCATTCTTTTGCTTCAACTCTGCTCCAGACTCTCCACAACTTAACATCATTGCCAAAGCCAGCCAAAACTCTCTCAAGGACGGGAGGGAACCAGGTGAAATCCAAATCAAGGAACCTCACAAGTGGACCATCAAGTACGAAACCGAAATAAGTGCATGTCAGGAGACTCCAAGAACAGTTATCTTCTTTTCAAAAAAAAAAGGCTTGGCAGCCCAAAAAAAATTCCTAAATATCCAACTCCTAAGCCTGTGAGTATAAGAATAAAAGCCAGAGTGTTGAATAAAAACATGAGAGTTGTGCCACACCTAAGGACCTATATGAAGGACCAATAAAGGTCTCACCCGGCCGGTACGTTAAGCTGCCCTCACAAATGCAGATGTGTTGCGCACGGTAATGAGATCCTAAGGTCTTTGAATATATGAAAAAGCTGATAAAGGACTCGCCCAGCCGATACATTTTGTTGCCCTCACAAAGGCAAATGTGTCTCACCCGGTAATGAGATCCTAAAAGTTTAGATAAACCCTCCCGCACTAAAAGGGGGAGTTACACATCAGCCTTTAGCCAACCCTCATGCCTATCTTAGTTTCCAGTAGGTTTTTCAAAGAAGTATAAAACTGATTGGAGTTGAAAACATGCACAGAATGCGATCGAGGAAAAGGTGGTCCCAATGCGAGCTACGCGATACGAAAGAAATCTGAGATCCACACAACTCCCAATACCTGAAAGAGTTAGTGCGAGTAGAAGCCTAGTAAAACTCTAAGAGATCTCTGGTTCAGAATTGAAGCAAGAGTATGGAAATCTTCAATAAATAAAATCACCTCGCCACTACATGCCTTATATCTATCTAGCTTGAGGACAATCTAGAATCTAAGTTAGGGGGGTGATAACCTCACATTTTATGATGTTATCTTTCTAGTTTTCCTCAGTTTTCCATACTCTTTTTTAGTTAAATTAGATAAAATATTTAAATTTCCACCTTTTTGTAAATATACCATTAGATTAACTTCTCTTTTTCACTTCTTATAGAAAAGCACAAAAAAATTACAAAACCCCCAAACGGTCCCAAGACCGAATGGAGACCAAACGGTCCCAAGACCAAATGGAAGCCGAACGGTCCCAAGACTGAATAAAGATCAAACGGTCCCAAGACTGTGTGAAGCCAAACGGTCCCAAGACCATATGAAGCCACACGGTCCCAGACCGAATAAAGGCCAAACGGTCCTGAGAGCGCATGAAGCCACACGGTCCCAAGACCGTGTGAAGCCAAACGGTCTCGAGACTGTATGAAGCCAAACGGTCCCGAGATCGTATGAAGCCAAACGGTCTCAAGACCGAATGGAGATCAACCAGTCACGAGACCGTATGATGCCACATGACCCCATGATCGAATGAAAGCAAACGATTTTAGAACGAGAGAGTCCAAACGGTCTCCAAACTGTGTGAAAATCCAAACAGTTTCCAAGACTATTTCGACCCACATATCCCAAACCGTTTAAGGTTCACTCAAAATCCTATAAATAGAACCCAAAGGGGTCCTCACAGACCATCAAGTCTTAGACGCCGAAAGGCTGCCTCTATTGTTCCAGAGCCATTCCATCCTTCACCCACTGCCCCGAGGCAGCCGGTTTGAGATCCATACTCCATCTCCAAGATACTTTCTCTCTCACCAACAAAGAAGGTGGGAAGAGGAGGATTCATCATCAAGCAAGCTACGAAGTGTGAAGATCATTGCTCTCTCTCCTCCAAGGGGTCAACTTTCCTCCCTACTTTGTGGAGATGATGCTCTCTCTCTCTCTTCTCGCCCCCTTCTTTGTTCTTTCCATGAGTGAGTAGTCTTATACACTTAGGTGCGGGGAGTAACCCTGCTACCCATGTTTTCAATTCATGCAATGTAAATCATGAGTTTGCAATAGAGATATACTTTCTTTTCAGTTCAACGTCAATCGTTTAATGAATGCTTGTTGCTTGATCACCAACTTGTGTTACTTATTATCTATTAGTATGAATTGTCTACGTTTGTACTATTAGATTCGAATCTCGATTGAATGTTGGTTCTTGATTTATGTAGTCACCATGCATCTGTTTCGGTATCTAGGAGTGTTTTTCAAGGAGTGGAGTAAACTCACTTCCATTGTTGTACTTTCATACTATGAAATGGAATCAGTTGACGTATAAAAGTACAACCTTGATAAGTCGAGGAACACACTTTGTGAAGGGAATGATGCAAAGTAAGTGACCATTCATTTGGGGATGGCTGGCTTTGCAACATTCCCAAACTTCTCATAGTTAGTTCTCCGAAAGGAAGCTAAATCTACAAAGATACTAACTATTTACACTCTTATTGCAGGCTATGCTACTATGTTGCATGTTTTGATCCATGTGTAGTGGTGGTGAAAGCCGATCACATCCTAGTGGTTTCTTAATATTGTTTACAACTTTAAATTTACTTTCTTGCTTTTATTTTACTTACACTTAGTTTAAACAACCAAACCAACTCTTTGATCTAAATACCAACTGTTAAGGAGTAAAATGAAATTCTAACATTTTCTATCTTGTTGATCTTAACAAGACCGTTGTCCTGTGGATTCGACCCTTAACTATACTACGATAAGACTTCCATGTATCCTAGCATACATGGGTGGAGTTTTTAATCTAGTATAAGCAAGGCTAAACCTAAAGACTTACTATCTTTAGGATTGTTAGTGGTGCACGCAACTCTGTGCAAGTGGAAGCTCTATCAACATCGAATCTGACTCTAAACAGGCAATCAACGTGGTGATGCACAACTCTGTCAAACACCCAAGGCATGCATGCATTATCTATGGGTGTCAAAAGTATTTGGCCAAAAATGTACAATGGACACTTTCTTATATTCAGAGAACCGACAATAGAGTTGTGGATGGTCTCGCTAAGTACCATATTAGAAACAAAAAGGAGACATATCACTACACCAGGCCACCTGAGTCTATCCAAAACTGGTTGGAGAGTGAAAAATGTAATGGTAGTGGTACTACCATGTTTAATTTGCATTCAGAACCCTATATGTTTTGTCCTTTGATTTTTCCTACAAGAGGAGAGCGGGATGAATAAGAGGATCTCCTGACTTACCCAAAAAAAGAGTTTTTTCCTTATTAAAACATAGCTTTCTGGTCCATGAGATCTACAAGTAAGAATCATAGTTGTACACCTTAATAATTGAACTAGCTATCATAAAAGCAATCCTACTTCTTCATCTCAGTGGTCCTTTCCACTCAGATGTCAAGTCCAACGAAATTGATGATTTTTATCCTTTCTTTCACCCATACCATGTCATGTTGCCACTTCCCAACCATTTCTTTCTCACTCCTTCCAATGTGGCATCAAAACTTCTCCTTTCACTTTCTTATTTTTTATATTCAAATCTTTGTCGCTTGAACCTTCATGACCAACCTCCTTTGTCTCTGGCCAAAGACTATTCCATTTGCTAACCATATGTGGAACCCTATACACAACCTCCAACATAACATACTGAAATTTACCTATCATGTATCTAGAAACTCTGATTCCACAGTTACAAGGTTATTGTGCTTGGATCTTTAGAATTGGTCAAAAAAGGTTAAAATATACCCTAATACATATTGTTTCTACCCTAATGAAGATAACATGGGTAATAAAAATATAAACCGTCACATTGGTTACATATGACCCAGAAAATGCTTTGGGTATACCCTATAATAAGATAATGAGTTGATTAAATGAAACCTAACCATGGACTTCATACTTGCTGATAAGGTATATGTGATGTATAGTGATCATGCTGACCTGGACCCTAAATTGTAATCTCTAACCCTAACAGGTTTATGTTAGGAACCACAAATGATATATTAGTAATATTAGGTGTTTAATCAAATAACATGCATCAATACACACAAAGTGGGCCTAATAACCTAATCATAGGTTAATAAGTATTTGAGTTCATTAAATATGTAATATATATCACCTTGTTCACTAACATACATATAATGACTTGGATGTGACTAATAAGTAATTAATGTGGACAAAATGAATAGATGCTAAATGTGGAATAAAGTGATTATAGTGGAATAATAATTGGACATGTAATTCAAGTGTATATATCAATGTTTCATCATCGAAGTTAATGTTTAACTAGTGGGCTTAAGGAGATAATTAGTAAAATATGGAAACATGGACTGTATAATACACCATAACCCTTTTGATTAAGATATGAGGATAATAGGACACTAAAAAAAGTTCATGATAAGTTTTGATATATAATAAAAGTAATAAGGTAGTGGAGTTAAACCCTAATTGTATTAGAAATCATGCAAGAAAATTTTAAAAACAAAATGTAATCTTAAAATAAATTTCATGGGGTCCTAATTAGCTAAGGTGTGAAGTTTCATCCTCTTTGCATAATTTGAAGTAACCTTATCAAATTTCAATACATAATAACCAGGGCTTTAATCATGATCTTAGTCGAACTTTGATGATTTGTCTAAATCATAAGATTTTTTTGTCATACTATGACTTTGCATTTATGTGGCTTCCTTTTTGAGCCATTGGATAGAAATCTGGGATATTCTGACTTGTCTTCCAACTCGAGTCTAAAATTTCGTGGACTCTCCACAACAAATTCTACGTTCTTCCTTACTTTCTCTCTTAATACACCTCCTCTTTCCATAAAACATTATTCATTGAAATACAAATAAGTTTTTGAATAGTTTGATTCCAAATTGGAAGTCACAACTTTAGTACAATAGGGAATACCCAAATCCAATCTTCACAATCGATGCACATGCTATACAACCTTCCTTCTTCATCCTTCTTATAAAATCCTAGTCATCCCTAGTCCTCCCTCATATCTCAACACCACCCTATAGACATCCATTTTTGAGAAAAGAGAGTTCTTGGATAGGGTAGGGATTGTTATAAACCTAGAACTGGTTGTTTGGGAGTAAGATCATGATATTACCTAATCCTAATTCCTTTAGTTTACACCATCCATACACCTATTTTCCTTGTTTCCACCTTGTAATCTACACTGATAATTCTCTAGTTTATCCTGAACTCAGTTTTCTAATAGCTTCAAGAGTAGTGTTGTGGGAGAGTTGCGATGATCAACCAACCTAGCTCTTCTTGGCATTTGTTACCAATTGTGTTCAATGATTATGGATGTACTTCTATAGTTCCACATTGTACCTCCTCTCCTTTCTATACATGGTAGTTTCCTAGATTTCTTTATCCTCATTCCACCTTTAGCTTGGCTTGTTGTGGTCTACAGGGGATAAAGATTCTAACCAGGTCCTTCATTTACTTAGGTTTCATGAAATTCTTCATTTTGGCTGTTCAATGTCAAGCTTTGATGATTTTGTAACCGCATGTATGAGCAATTGAGGAAGGTGATTACTGGTTGGTTTACGCTATTGTCCTTATTTTGATTTTTATTTCTTCTCTCTTATAATGGGGAATATCGTCTTTATCCCTTCAATTTCAATATTACCTTGTGTTGCTTTAATTGTTCAAAAATTATGTTTGGTTCCCTATCGTGCAACAATATTGCAACATGTGACACAAGGGTATTCTGGTTTTTTTTCTTTGCAATTTTTTGAGAATCCAATATATATTATCATGTTAGATAATTAATTCTTGATTATAGGAATGCTAGAAAATTAAAATAAATACTCATTGGAATTATACAAATATTATATCCCTAACTAAATATAATGCATAAACAAAATATAGTGATAACAAGATTTGATAAGTTAGGTTTTGAAGTATGCACATTAATTAATGATATTTATATTTAAATATAATAGGTGAAGGATACCCTACATTGAACTAGAGTTCAGTCTTGACTAGTTGAGACACAAGATGAGGTATGCTTCTTCTCTTCACGACCCATACTAAAAGATGATCAAATACATTCTATCTCTTCATGTATATCACATCTCTCTTATGTCTATATATAAAAATTTACATAATTACTCTCTCTCTCTCATGACAACTCAATGTATTTCTCCTTGAAAGTTCCATTGTGGTGTAAATTGATCTTGTTTGTGTACCCTCTAATAAACTGTAGTTGATTCATCTCTAAAATATTGATGAGTGAAATTTGAATCCTTATGTTCCATTCTTATCTTAATTAAATTTTCACTTGATTACATTATTTCACTTCTTTGTTTGAAATTATATTGGAATCACTAATTTATTGATATGGTGTAGACTGTTACATTTGGCACGTGTTTGATTTCTATTATAAATTTGAAGCCATACATTTTTGTGCTGGATCTCATTGTAGAGTTTTCCCATATTTGGGATGTTGGTTCTCGCACCTTATATATATATATGTATATATGTATATATATATATATAATTACATAGTGGAGTACATGTTCTCTCATCACTTGGAAGGGTTTGGCCCTACATTTGAATAATTGTAGTAAACTATATAATATGCATGCCACTAAAGTTAAATTCAATTGATTTGACAGATTCAATTTTTGTTCCCTATATTTTGTTAAAGCAAGAATCTTTTATTGTAATTTATTATTTCTTCATATAGCCTTTGAATATTACTATATAAATATCATATTGATATCCAATTGGATATTCTACCTCTCTCTTCATTGGGAAACATGTTTAATATTATTTGACATACTTCATTCATATTTGTTCTCCAATCCATATTGTATGCGACTACAAGATTTTGCTGATAGTTTCCATCTACTCCTCTCTTATGGGGCGTTCCAAATTCCTTACATGGAGAAGACCTCATCATAGTAGAACATGAGTTGCACCATAAACACGAGTATCCTTTTGCATGGAGATAGATAGAATCTGATTTTCCCTTTACTTTCTATTAGGAAATGATTAGCTTCTTTAGATTTCCTTTATATACACCCTATTTGGTGACAAACTATAGTTAGATTAAGAGATTTAGTAGCCAAATATTCTTATATTCTCTTCTACCTTTGTGTTTTTAACATATTGATTGAATATATTGGATTGTTACCCTTTGCAAATTTTTATGATGGTGCTTGGCATTGGGTTTTCATTTGTTCACTTGAGTAAGAAAATATCTCTCCTATTTTGTCCCACTCCTTAATTCCAAGACCCTATACAATATCTAATATACACATAAATCCCTCTTAACCAATAAAATAGGCTTGTTTTTTACTAATTTTGTTTTCTATTGTATCCTACTAAAATATTAGTACCCAAGGTCCTATGTTCTAGATTGAGTCCAAATTACAAAATCTTATCTCACAAAATCTTTGGCACCAATATATGGTGTCAACACATAAGCAAACCCTGAGACCGGATAAATTCATGGTGAGAAAACTCAAAAAATCCAACTCAATGTTGACTAATAATATTTTATGGGAATCCAAGGAAATGCCCAAATATAAGAGTTTAACAACATTCATATATAAGATCATAGAAAGGGCCCACTTATATATAGAAATATGTAACTATACATTTTTCATCATAAGTGAACAAGTTCACAACATGTATATGTGAAGATATTTGTGTACTTTAATTACAATTGAAGCATTAAATGTATGACATACATGTCAGAAACCAATCTGTGAATACAAATAATATAAAATATGTGTACAAAACCAAGTGTACATAAATAGTTCTAGGCCATAAAAAAGTCTAGCATGCCACCTTAATATAATTTGTTCCTTGACGTAGGTGGATCTTTACTAGAATACTACAAAGGTAGGCGTTGAGAACCTAATAAGCATGTAAACAATGAGAGTGAACCAAAATATCAGTAAGAGATAAAGAATATGTATATTATTATCATATACTAGTTCTTCTAGATATATCAAATGAAATAGTTATATGTTTGACAAAAAAATTCTACCAAAAATATAAGAGTCGAATCAAAGGAAAGATATAAAGGAAATATATTTTGGAAGTGACATCATAACACACACGACATACGACCTATAATATTGGCTTATGACTGAAGTCCCGTAATAGATAATAGAGGATTTTAGGATTTACCAATGTCATTAAGATGCTTCCATGCTCAACCGCTGCAACTAAAATATTTGGGCTCATCTTTTTACAATCTAGATAACAACATCATCCTAATCATTGGTATTTAGGTTACAACACCTATGATATAACATAGGAAGTATTTCCTTTAGTCAATAAATAACTTATTACTCAATCACATAATGGAACTGACATAACAACAGAATATACAATCTTGAAATCACTCTCATAAACATGTGAACTTAGGGGGTTGAGTGGATGATACCTCCATATATTATCAGTAAAAAATTTATCATGAGCACCATATGAATCTAATAACCTTCTCATAATCCGAAGATTGATACAATAACCCATGTATTTCTTTCTCGATATTTAAACATTAGTGAAGTTATATGGTTACATGAAATTACATGAATTGGTATTTTATTGATTAACTAAGAAAATTACTCATCTTTCACATATCAAAAATGTAAAAATAAGAAATTGCCACCAAGGTACATATAAGTATGAGACCCTAGACCATAATCATCATGCATAAATAACAATATTTTTACTATTTGTGCCACACAAAGGCCATATCAAGGGATCAAAGATATTTCTAATTACTTCAAATTGTTTTTTTCAATAGTATGGACTTATGAAGAAAACAATCATTCAATAAATCCATCTTGTGAGTTCAAGAAGGATTTTTTTTTAAAGCATCAAAATTTTCATATTTGGGAAATATACATGTATATATAATCAGTTTCATAAATGTGGAAGTATAAATAAGTAATATCGTTCTAGAATAGAAATTGATAATAAAGGGGTGGCAGTTTCAAAGTTCACATCGATATAGTGAAAAATCCACAAAAATACAATCAATATTTATTTTAACATGTAGTAAGTGAGTATAAATGGTTGCATGATGAAATTGCGTCTCAATCATTACTAAATAGAGGAAGAATAACTCACTCAGGTGATAGTGCATCATGAGTAGGTGCATATTTGAAGCCTAGACCAAAAGATCCTATAAAAAGTCAAAATGTCGACACTTACTAGCTCAATTTCCAACTAGACCATGGAAGGATAAAATGATAGATTTTAGAAGAAAGAACCTTCTTTCTTCCAGTGATAGCAAATAATAATGAAAAACATAGATGGGAAGATGGGTAGGGAGTTACGTGCAAGTTAGATAAACTAGTGTAGGAGTGTTATTTCAAAGCATGATCATGCAAGAACTTTTTTTTTTGAGGTCAAACAGATCTACTATTAAGCCGAGCCCAGAGTCGGCTCAAACCAGTTTGCTACAAAAAGAGGGAAAGATGAGGAAAAAAGAAAAGGATTAGACCTACTGGTAGCTTCACGAGCTAGCTGATGTGATAGTCCATTTGCTTTCCTTCTATAAGAAACAAACACAATTTTTTGAATAGAACATTTTAAACTATGGATATCTGCTAAGATGACCCCTAGCAGGTCCGCTCTCCTTGATTCGGTGTTGATGTAGCTGATGACTACTTCTGAATCCAATTCAATCACTAATCTCTCCAGCTTCAAATCCTTTGATTGTCTTAATCCTTCTCAGATTGCCCATGGCTCTGCATATTGGATGTCGATAAGTGATGGATGGCGTTTTCTTGTTGTATAGAGTACCTTGCCACCATGATCCCTCCAAACTAGCCCAACGTCGTCGTTGTCTTGGATATTTACAGTAGCGTCACTATTTAGTTTTATGTCTCCCATCTCCGGTGGCCGCCAAGCATGTATCTGATTAGTTTGTACTTTCTTGCTGATTGATGTTTGAGCTTTGCGGTGGTCACGGATCAAGGTCATTAGGTTCCTTAGGATTATGAGCGGTGCTCGCGGCTTCTCTCTAAAGATGATATCATTCCTTCTTGTCCAAATAGTCTAGAGTGACGCAATCATGATCCCGTTATCCTCCTCATTGGACGAAGACGTGAGGGTGGTCTGTCCTTCCTTGTCGTGTCTCTTTAACCTTGTCTTGCACCGGTCCCAGACTCTCCTTCCATAATTCCCATGCTTGAGGACACCTGAAAAGCATATGACTAGTGTCTTCTTTCTCCCCTCTGCAGATGCTACAGATGCCATCGGAGTGGCAATGCCTATCAAATAACCTTCCCAAGGTACCCAACGCTCCTGCCATGCAACACTAGAGAAAATGAGTAGCTTTCGGGATAAGACCCTTTCTCCAAATAGATCTCCATGTTCTAGCTTCCTCCAGTCTTCTCCGATCTTCTAAGATGGTTGAGTTCTGCACTGCCATCCAGTATGTAGATTTTACAGTATATTCCCCTTTCTTATTAGGCTTCCAGTAGATCCCATCTTCCTGTCTGGTCAGGCCCAGCGGTGTTGCTAGCACCTTGCGTGCGATTTCCTATGTAAACAGGCTTGATATGAGGTCCTCGTTCCACGTATTCATTTTTCCAACCAGTAGTTGATTCACCCATTGCATTGTATTGTTTGAGAACCCATACATCTTTTCTAGACTTCCTCCAAGCAGCGGAATCCATGAGTCAGTCCAAATATTAATGTTTGTTCCATCCCCCACTCTCCACTGCATTCCTTCTAGTATGATGTTTTTTACATTCCATATACTTCTCCACGTGAAACTAGGGTCATGTCCCCTTCTTGCATTTTGGACTGACCCCCTTGGAAAGTATCTTGCTTGGAGAACTCGGTAGACTAGCGTGTCCCGTCTATGGAAGAGTCTACATATTTGTTTCGCCAATAGGGCTTGGTTGAAAATGTGTATGTTTCTAAACCCCATGCCATCTTGACTTTTAGGCTTGCACATATTATCCCAGCTGACCCATGCAATCTTTCACTCTGCATCCTTTTCCCCCACCAAAATCTTGAGATTGTGTTATTGATTGAATCGAGGATTTACTCCGGAAATCTAAAAATACTCATTGTGTAGGAATGTATGGCATGTGCTACTGCTTTGATGAGGACTTCTTTCCCTTCCTTGGACAGTAGTTTGTCTTTCCATCCATGTAGTTTCCTCCATATGCACTCCTGAATATAAGCAAAAACCTATTTCTTGGAGCTACCCATTGTCATGGGCATCCCAAGGTACTTGCCATGCATGTCCACTTCTTTAACCTACAACAACTCAGTCAACTCTCTTCTTCTATCTCTATCCACCCCTTTGCTAAAAGCAACCTCAATTTTAGATAGATTAATTTTCTATCCAGATGCCCACTCGTAGTGGATGATAATATCAGCTAATTTCATCCATTCTTCTTTGGTTGCTCCTATAAATAAGATGGAATCATCTGTAAAGAAAAGATGAGAAATTTGTGGGCCATGACAGCTTGCTCGGATTCCCTGAATGAATTTTTGTTGTGTTGCTAGGGTTAGAGATGTAGAAAAAGCTTCAGCACATAAAGTAAAAAGATATGGAGAGAGAGGGTCACCCTGCCACAGTCCTCTGGTTGGTTGAGTCCTCCTAGTCTGTTCCCTATTGATGGCAAAAGAATGGGTTACAGTTGACATGCAATCTAGAACTTTGCTTCTCCACTTTTCCCCAAAACCCATTTTTCCTTGGATATAATCAACAAAACTCCATTCAAACATGTCATAGGCCTTGGACATATCCAACTTGAGAGAAATGTGTCCCTTTTTTGACCTATTTCCTTTTTTCATAGCATGGAAGAGTTCATAAGCAATGAGGGTGTTATCAGTAATGAGTCTTCCCGGGATGAAGGCACTTTGATTTTCAGATATAATTTTGTCCATGAGTGGGCGCAATCTATTTGCTATGACTTTAGAAGCAATTTTGTAGATGACATTGGATAAGCTAATTGGTCTATAGTCACCAATCTCCATTGGTTTGTGAATTTTTGGGATCATCACCACACGTGTTGAGTTTAGATCTACAATGCTTCTCTCTGATTTCCACCATCCTTTGATATAATCAGAGACATCATCTCCAACAATGTGCCAATAGTTCTGAAAGAACATAGCCTTCATACCGTCTGGGCCCGATCATGCAAGAACTTAAGTAATCATCAACATGAATGAGCTACACCTATAAGATCATCCTCCACTTGCAACTGAAAACATTCTACAAATCCAAAATCAATTAATAGAGCCCTGAGGATGAAGTGATCTTGTATATATAGGATTAGATAGAGTATTTTCAGCCAAAAATAAGACACTTTGAGGCCCCTCCCATTAATTGCATCATCCCTAAAATGTTTCCTCAACACCCCCATTGGCCTCCAAAAATGTGCATTAGCCAGTCATCAACATGCTTCAACTTGCCACCTAGCCCATTTAAACCTAAATCAGCCCAAACATGGGCACACATACATCACATAGAGTGATTGAAGTACCCTGACCTATACAAACAAACATCAATTGCATGGAGCAAAACATGCACTCTAACCCGGTGCACTTGTACAACTAACTATGAACCTGACCTATACAAACAAACATCAATTACATGGAGCAAAACATAAACTCTAACCCGGTGCACTTGTACAACTACTGTGAAGATTTCCTCTATATCAACTCTCGATCTTGTTATAGTCGTGGGAAACATGTCCTCACATTAACAACTTTCCATACTTGTAGAACTATCTAGATTCCATCTAAAATTGGTAAATGTGATCATTGACATACACTCTACACTACATGTCATCCTATAGCCTAAAGGGCCATGTCACCAATATAAATCCACAAATCATTTCATATATGGTAGTGGAATTTCCCTTAGCCCTTGCTCAAACAAAATTATGATTGTTCTAATTATACTATTGTCACATGTTTTGTTGTGACTACTGATACTGAAGAGTTGAGAATATCATACTAATGAAACTACAATGCAATCTGCTTTAGGATTAGTAGATCTCTTCCTTGACTCAAACTCGTTGTCATCACCCTCTAAGTCTACCTCATAGACTCCATAAAGGTAGAAAACTAGTCCACAATCTCCATCGTGAATACCAACTGATGGAACTCCATGTTCAACCTTTTCTAAAACATATGTATCCTCTCATCATTCATAGGATGCAATAGGGATTGGAACCTCAAAAGTTCCTTGATATTGTTGCATACTCGTTCATAGAAAGTTCTCTCTAAAGCATGATCTCAAAATTCATCATATTATCACTTTGGTACAAGTGAGGGAAGCACCTGCTCTTGAATTTCTTTGAGAAGTCATGCCTATTATCTACTCTCTTGGTGTAACATCCCCATATTTCACCTTCATTGAACCTTGAGAGATAATAGTAAAATCAACTAAGTCATATATTGGAGTATGGTGTGGAGGCGTTGTAGGATACACATACAACGAATTAGACACATACACCATAAACGTTTACAACATTCAACATGTAATATTATTAAAACATGAATCACATATTACAACTATACATTCAAAAGGGAATTATACAAGTCTATGATAATGTATTATGGTTATCACAAGCAGATGCATTGACCTGAGATCATAAGAAGATGCATTGAGAGTTTGTTCCATATAGGTATATTTTATGTTTTCAAGTGACACATCAAGTACTAAAAAATAATACTAGGTACAAGAGCATATAAACATATCATGAACTCAACCAAGAAAACCGTAGTCATATAATTTATAAAAATGGCATAATAATGTTCATTTATTTGTAGCATATCCATGACCATCTAGTATTATGGTTATCACCATAATTAATAAAGTTACACTATTATTCATGGTTACCTGGTCTAAGTTAGGATTTTATATAAAACCTACCATGCAGTAATCTCTAGATTGCCTCTAATATTTTTATATTTATGAGGAGTTCATTATATGGTCATTTTACAATTTTAAAAAATTTCTAATTCTTAATGTCTTTTCATAAACTATTATAATTTTATAGCATCTAATTGGACACTAAGGATAATGATAAAAACTGAATAATAACAATTAGATCAGGGTCCATATATGGTTACTACCAAAGGCAGGGTTCGATATGGATTTACTCATATTCACTATTCATAATATGATAATTATACCAACAATAAGCCCTAAAATAAGCATTTTGATCTAAATTAGGAACAATCAACAATTTATTTCCAAAATTAGATTTATTTATAAAAAAGTAGATTTGGTCTGTGTTTACAGGCATTTATGGGAGATTATACAACTAGTGTGTCAATGTATAGTTAATTTTATAGGAAAAAGTCATTCTGTAGAAATTTGAATTTTTTGTGATGTTGTTGGAATAAGATGGTCGTCAGATTAGTTGGTAGATTTGATGGTTGCATGCCACATATCTATTTGTAAAAAAAATCCTCAACTTGCAACCGACTGACAAGGGCCAACTCCTATTTGGGTCATAGGTTTTGGTTGGTCCAAGAAGGCCTAGCCCATGTTCTAGATGATCACAATCCTCCTCCTCCATCAACTTCATTACAACAATGCATGGCACCTCCATGATATGTAGCTCTAGTGAGTATTACACCTTTATTGGGACAAAAACACAAAGATCTCGAGCTATAGGTGGAGTATAAGTTCCACAGATAGGATACACAACTTCTTTTCGAGTCATGGGTTGGTCTAGAGATATTCCACACATTTGAGATCAAAATACAACAGAGCATGCTATGTATAAAAGGGGTTTTTTGCTCAATAAGGTACACATGCCTTTTTTTCTACTCCTAAAAGTTCCACAACAACATCACAAATTCATTTGTCTAGTGCTGAAAACAAAAGGGGTGCATCGAGTTCATGTCTTGAACTTGGTCTTCAACATTGGTTAGAGGGGACTTGACGTCTAGACAATACTTTGACTAAACGAGTTGAGTTTCAAACAACTTTTCTTGTCAAAGTAAAGGCCTTCCCATAGCCCTTCACCATCCTCCATTTCTTCACCAATTTTTCTACTATAAAACCTGATGATGAGAGGGTGAAGAGAGCATGATGAATCTCATTAATCCCTCCACATAAGCCCCTAATCGAGGGGTCAAAGAGTTTATATTATGCTCTAAAGTATCTTCAAATAGGATTGTGCTATTCTTCTCACGAATGACTGACTCTTGTTTTCATAGTGATCTCCCCACACTAACAAGAGGTAGGAGACAAAACCTCCACCCCTAGATTATAGGTGGAGAGGCCCGGATTGAACCACATCACCCTAAAATTGGATCCCCAAGTTTCTATTTTCTATGATTCTCACAATATTCACAAGCCCGTTTTGAGTGTTCATAACAACAAGGCATTATTAATTTATCTAAAATAGTAATTCACATCTTCATGCATTAATATATTCCAATATGACCTTAAATCATTAAGAAATTTTAAAATATGCTCTCTATTTCATAATTTAAATCAAGAAATATTTTAGACCATTATGTGCTCATGTAAAAAAAATCTATTAACCCTATAAATATATCTACAAACCTTGAATCAAATTGAATTAATCATCAAATCATAATAAAAAAAACTTAAATTGCATCATTTGACCACATGAAACCTCATGGTCCATCATTAATTTATTTTACACCAGGAATAAAATCAAATATTATATTAGATAATAAACTCTTAAATTCAAGTTTGTCTCATTCACTCCCCTTATATGGTAATTCTTCTATAAAATTCAACTTACGTCATAATTGTGGTGATACCAGACACTCAAATTGCATACGTGTCACCACTTCTAAGTAAGAAGACTGCCATAGTTCTTGATGTAATCTAAGTTGTCATCTTAATAATTAAAGCATATAGGGTGTAACGACCTACATTATATAGATTGAAACATCATTAAATAATATTGTCATGCCATGACATTGACTAGCTTAAATCACACATCCAAAAAGGAGTGGATCTAGAGTAGTCGGACTTTTAAGAAAGTAACCCGACACTTACCCCCCACAACTATTATACAGGGTTTGATGTAGAAATCGAGCTCGAACCATAAGGACAAGGTTAGCAGGTGTAAAGCACATGAGGTCTCACACTCATATACTCCGGATAACATATGGTAAAAAGGGTGTTCCCAAGGGAACAATAGTACTCAAACCAAGGTAAAAGAAATAAACCAAAGAGAAGAAAAACAAAGCATAACAAAATAAGATGGAAACAAAGATATGGAAGGGAAACAAAGCCTTCAGTATTCTCTCTCCTCATCTTCTACCTTTATAGATCTAAGACTGATTGAATGGATGGAGATGAGTTTGGAAAATGGAAGCACTTCATGGTCCTCTATGATCTGATGATTTGATAGGTCAGGTGGGTGGCCTATTTATAGGCACACTCCACCGACTTAACCCCTTGACCACGGTTGAGGTTTGGTTTTGGATGAAGCTCGATCATGGTCAAGGCTTCATTTCCATTCTTTCCTCGGTCGAGGTCAGTTGAACCCCTTCCTCGATCACAGTCTGGATGCTGCATTCTTGGGTGAGGATTGTGGTTGATGTCGACTTAGCTACCCCCTCGGTCGTGGTCCAGTTGGCCACCTTCTTGATCACGGTCTAGTTATTGTGACCTTCTGTTAGGACCGTGATTGAGGTCAAGGTGTGCCTCCCTTTGGAAAAGGTAGGGTTGCAGTCTTCATGTTGGTCGCAGTCTCCATGTTGTTTGCGGTCATGAACAGCTTGAGTGCAAATTGACCACAAGCGTCGTGTATTAGGGTGAACTTGGAGACCTCAACCATGGTGAGATGGTATTTTTTGGATGAATGAGTCACGGTCGAGGTGATGACCGCGACCTGGGCTAGATATATACCTGAAATCAAGGGGAAAATGTGTAAGTGAAGTATTTGACATAAGATGCTAAAATAGTGGGGAAAGTTAGAAAATGATATTCTAGGGAAAGTATAAAATGTATGCAAAATGTGCATAAAATAAAGTGATATCAACTCCCCCAAACTTAGAATCAAGCATGTCCTCAGGCTAAGTGTAGGCTCAAAATCATAGAGAGAGAGAGCAAGTTTGTGTGACAAAATTTTGCAAAACTTAACACTACTGAGTTATCTCATTCTTTTATCAAGACTGTTGTGGTATGTTTTCTCAACCCCTAAAGTCTCATTCCTCCCTCTTATATCTAGAGTTGCAGAACTTCTAGTTCTTGCCATTGCCTTCAATTGTAAAAAGTTTTTCCTTCTCAACGTATCACCCCTTCCCTTTAGGTTACTAACCATAATAATACAACAATCTCCTCGAGGTGTAGCTTTCATACTCTTTCTTTATTTTTAGTTGACCCTATGCTAATTTGTTTGGGTAGGATTTAAGCTTTAAATGTTTTCCTCTTCTCCTGAGCTCCCTCACCCACAGCTGTCATAAGGACACTGTTGCCCTTTTAGGCGTCTGACTTTCAGTCAGGTGGTTTCATGAGCTTCGTTCTAGATTGTAGGTGGGTAAGTTTGTCTTTAAGGTTCCACTTATGGGCACAACACATCTGCATTTGTGAGTGCAGCAATACACCGTCCATGTGGAAACTTTTGGCATCTTTTGGGAACAACTCTCATTATATATATTTTTTTCCTTTTCTTTTTGGCTCTTGACACCTCCTTTCTGGCTTGGGTGAGAGGGATTTAAGTGGCAGGGATGGATTTACTTGAAAGGGGTAGTTGTTTCCTTCTCTATGGAGATAATAATTTTCTGGTTTGAATCGTCAAGTGAGGGTGGTTGGTTAAGAGTATGGTTAGGTGAAGTTCTCTAGTCTCCAAGGGTTGCATGAGTACAGTTGTTGCATACACAATGTCTTATTACAAGAATGAGATAGATCAGTGTTGCTATGTTTCTTATTTTACCTTTATGTGTATTAGATGCTCGTATATTTCTCTCTAGGAAAATGATAGTACTACAAATTTTAGCAAGAAAATAGACTAAATTCTAAATTCTAAGGTAACTTCAAAAAAATATTAGGCAAAAGGGAAAGAGCAATTTGACAGAACTAAGATATGTACATGTAAAGTTTGTGGAAATATGAAAAAATTGAAAAATTGAGAGGTAAAATGGTGATAAAATTGTACCTCTCTAGCCCATTTATGACCCCTCACCCAAACTTATCCTTCACCCTGACCCGGGGTGTCAAAATTTGTGTGAGACGTATAAATGGGCTTTCATTATTCTAGTTTGTTAGTGTTGGAGGCCCACTTGGACTCCAGGAGCATGCTCGCGTACACTCAACACAATGGATGATATTTCTGGTATTGCATCCCCTCCTCTTTTGTATTCAGGTTGTCTAGGGCTGTCATCCAGGCTAGATAATAGAAGCCACAATCATTCGACTGAGGCACCTTCTGAGGGCTCCTGTTGTATGTTGTATGCATGTACCCTTTGCCATGACTTTTCACCATATCAACAATCTCCTCCACACATGTGATCACCTTTTGTTTGGTTGGAGTCTTTGTGGTAGTCATATGTGTCTTCTTATTCAACTCGAAGGCTACATCTGAGTTGTTATATAATATTGCAGTCCTTTTTATGATGTTGACCACCAGCAAAGTCCAATGACTATCATGGAGAATCGGCAGGAAGATGTAGTCTGGGACGGACGTCGCAAGGCGTTGTTGTAGGCTTTCCTTCTCGCTTGATCTTTTATCATTTATGATGTCATTTACCAATAGGAATTATGCCATATGTACGTTTGTCATGTTTTCACTTCAGAGGGCTTGGTAGGTTGACATTGTGCTTACTGATAGGTACCCTCCTATTCTCAGCGTATCTTAGAGGCCGCCCTTCAACACACATATCCCCTCCCTTTCAAATACAACTTTTGTCGACATGTCATCTTCTTTCAAGGACTTCATTGTGATGTTTAGTGATTTTGAAGATAGGCTGACGTAGCTCCATCTATCGAAGTCCTTGAAAATGGGCATTATCTTCCCTGTCGATCCGTCTAGTTTTTCTTATGATGGATCATCTTCCTCTACTTCTCCTTCTTCTGGCTGTTCAGCTAAAGGCTATTCTCCTTTGTCTTCTATCACTGGAGGTTGTTCAGGTTCTATATCTAGTATGCTTGTTGTACCTACTCTAGTATCTATATTCCAACTTTCTTCCCATGCCTCACCCCTAGTTGGTTCTGTCGGATCGATCCACAAAAGTTTTTAGTTGTTCCCTCCAAGTTACCTTTTCAGGTAGAGGGATCTCCTTATGAAGTCTTCCCAGTATTGCGTCTGAAGGCATCGCCGGGTCTCTAAAGAAGCGGCGATCATAGATGACCTCCATTGTGTACACATCGTGCAATCCGTGTAGATCTTTCATGCATTAGTCCTACAGTGGGATTCCCTTGTTGATGTCTTCCATCATCCTAAGTATGATGAAGGCACAATCCCCTGAACCAGCCTCTTCTTGCGGGACTTTCTTGCATATAGAAAATAGTTTCCATATGCCCTTGAATCTATCATCTGCTGATTGTATCACTTTCTATATATGTAGTAGTATCTTTAGGATATCTCTGGCTTCTCTTTTTTTATATGTCAGGGCACTACTTTCCAGTTCAGCCGCACAGTAGTTGAGCACTGCCATCTTTCACTCTTATAGATCGACAATGATCAGAGCCCAGTGCTTCACGTTCCTTATGGGCATGACTACAAACTGTGTCCCCTTTCTACACACTACTTCTTTCAGCACGGTCAAATCAGCAACCTTGTAGTCCTTGTTGTATAAGAGGCTTGCTAGATGTATGGTGTTGTTGAACATTAGTTGCACCTTGTCTAAGTGTAGGAACTCTTCGAGGAGGGTGACACACAACACTTTAAATAGTTTCTTGTGTACCCATGCCCTTTTTAAGAAGATTCCTCTGAAGTGTTCTCTAGTTAGATTTCTACCCTTGTTGTGATATATGACATCTGCTCTGGGTAGATTTTTGTCTAGGATATCCACTAAGACGTGTACATCTCTGCATGTGATTCTTGATAGCACAGTAATCTCAATTTCTGTCATCTTGCATGGTAGAGGAGGAGCTACACCTAATTCTATGTCTTTCACTGGTGTGCTCTGCTCCTTGGCAGGCTCTCTCATGAAGGAAGCACTGGGCCCTCCTTCCTCATCGTCTGAGGTTCCATCTTGTGTTGTAGGGAGGGGTGTTTTACCAGTTGTATGCGGACCTTCTATGCTTGTTGGCATTAGTGTAGGTACCTTTTCTACCACCTATGAGGAAGCTTTTGCAGCTGTGCCATCTTTGACATTTCTTTCCTCAGATGTGTGACCCAGCTTGGATGCGGCCAGTTCTGCTAGAGTTGCCTCCATCTTCCCGTCATAGATGTAGTCATTCATTGTGGACTGAGGATTGCAGGAAGCCACTGTACATGTCCATCCCAGATGTCAGTTCATCTAGGAACGTATTCAGATCTCTGAGTTCTTTAGACGTGATATCTTCTGTCGCTATGCTCTCTACTCTGGCAATGACTGCCTGTGTGGGTTTTTCTAATACAACATTTCCTATGGTCAGGGCAATTTGGTCAGGACTGTTGTTCAAATCTAGCTCCCTTGACAACATAGTAGTCTTCTTCTTTGTTTCGTTGTCTTTGGGAGAGTCTGACAACGGTGATGCTTCCTTTGCTTTAGGTTCAGCTGTTGAGGTAGTTTTTATATTGGCACTTTCTTCTTTTTGCACTGAACCAACACCTGTCCCTCCCACTTTGTAATCGTCATCATTAGGGTTTGGAGGGCTCGATGAAGCTTGTAATGTTGACGAACCTACCACGCGATTGTTCTTCTTCTTATGTTGTTGGCTGTTGAACGCTTTGCATTCGGCTTCCAGCTTCTGGTGGTCTTCTTCCAGACGTTGGCGCTCTTGGTCGAGATCGTTCATTGTTGCCTCATAGCCACTTGTTAAGTGGTCTCTGTCAGCCTGTAGAGCATCCCCTTTTCTCCTAAGGGATGCCATTTCCTTCGTGAGGGCCTTCAGTGCTCCCATCATCGTGTTTTGGGTGTTTATCACCCCTTGCATGAACTGGGGCAGCGCTTCGGTCCTCTCATGTAGTGATTGCACCTACGTGGTTAATGTACACATGGTGGAGGTTATGTTCAAATTAAATTCAGATGTCTGATGCATGTTTTGCCACAGTGCATCAAACTTGTGACCCAGTATGTCACCAAAGGTTGGAATGTGTCATGGTTGTGACTCCACATATGTCGTGGTTGTGACTCTACATATGTCATGGATGCTTTTGGTTCCTTCGACTGTGGAGTTGGTGGTGTCGGGCTGGGCACTTTATGATCTGGATGTCCCGACGTTTGAAGGATTACTTCTGAAATTGTCATTTCGGGTAGAGCTTCAGAGTCCTTGCCTTGCTAGTGGTGGTCTTGTGCACCCGTCACCTTTTGTTCTGCGACTGTTGCTTCAAGATGTGGACTTTTTCTTATCGTGTCATCCAAGTTCAACTGGACGTCATGCTCTATTATTTCTTCATGAGGTTGCATTCCTTGCTTACTATTGTTTCAGTGGCTATCGATGATGAGGTTGCCTTCAGTGCTGTAGGCTTGTCCACCACTTCCTTCTTTTTTTTCCTTATTGTCAGATTTTTCTTCTCCTCTGGCTTCTTCTTCTCTATTTCTATAGATTAGTCTTTACTACCTTCTTCATCATCTATCGGTGTCTTTTGTGTGATATTGTGGACGGCCCCTGAGTACATCTTGTCAATGTCTTCTTGGGTGAGCCGCAGCTTGTGGGCATCATAATACGCCATCTATGGGAGGGGAAGGAGTTTTTTTAGTAGCTATGCTTATAGTACAACTTATCTTCTTTCTATGTCAAGATGCATGCATTGACGAGGGACTTGATGTCGATCTTTGTATGTCCCTCTATTGCTTTATATTTCATCAACACTTCTGCACCCATAAAATGGTAGGCTATCTTTGTTATCTGGCCTCCCATGTAGAACTCCTAGTTCTGCTTGGACTCCCCTCCCACAACTACTGTCAACCTTTCTATTAGTATTTTCCCAATGGTCCCAGGCTTTCTTTTCATCATTGACCATATCATGAACAAATCTCCCTTTGTCACGCCTCCAGTCTTTGACCTCATATATATTGTGTTAGTAGTTATCTTTTGTATCACCTTGATGAAGCATGAGGTGATCAGGGTAGACTTGGAGTTATTAGAGTGATGTTCATCTTCTCCCTTCAGGTCTTCCCACATCTTGTGGCTGTTATATCCGACAATCTCCTTCATTCTTGGGGTGGCAGAGTAGGCTTGGGCTTCTTCTATTGTCTTCGTGAAGATAGTATTCAACATTGCTTATGTTATTGTGTGAGACATCCCCCCTACTATCACCTCTATCTTGTAGTCTCCGCCGCCCTTTTTGCATTCTTCTTCATCTACCAAGAGCTTATCCAGTGAAGACATGAATTCAGCTATCAACTACTTCAAGGATAGGGCTTCCGAGGTGCATAGTGTGAACATATTTGAACCCTCTAAGAACTTCATCACCCTGTCGTAAACTCCCATCCTCTTGAAGTCATCTACATCCAGGTACCTCGTGGGCCTGAAGATTTTGACCTGTAATATCCAGTCATATTGCGACTGGTGTACATGGTTCCTTGGTATGAATGGGGCCCCGCTCTGCTCTAGGGCTGCCTCCTCAGTATCTTCTACCTCCTTGTGGGTCGTCTCTGCCTCTTGCCCTTTGTCTTGTTAGCAGGTATCACCTTTACCTTTTCACTGCTTCGTGATGCCTTGGGCTCAACCTTCCTCTTACCTAGACTCCTTAGCTCAGACTCCGTGGGCTAGTATTCTGAGGTTCCTATCTGTGACACACTCTATGGAGAGTCTGACTCTTCTGGTGACCCGTAATGTTTTGATATTGTTCCATCCGTAGCAATAGTTGTAGCCTCCAGGATGGTGGCAAGCTTGTATTAGTCTTCTAGGCTTTTGCTAGGTTCTCCACAATATTCTTTATCTTTTCCAATGAGTCGCTATTTGAAGTAGACATCCTAAAATTTTTCAAATTGATTTTATAATTAATATATCTTTCAATTCATTAGTGATTCTAATTGACTTTTCTCATATAATATGTATATGCATGTTGTATATTTTTAACTATTTCCCTAAGACAGTGACCCACAACATTCCTTATGAAGTGAAGAACACTACGACACAGTCTATGTAAAAGAAGCGGCCATGGTCAAAAGGAAACAACTAAGGGAGACCGCGAGTTGAGGTCAAACACTCCTCAATAGGTCTCCATCGCTACCCATGGTCAAAACTTTCTGCATCCACGCGTTGAAAGATACTGTGACCCGTGGTTAAGGATTCTGCACCGCGAATGTGAAGTTGGGGTTTAGTTCTATTCCATTAAGAATGAGGGTTGGGTGAAAGGTCGAGACCTTGATTGGCAGGTTGTTGAAGGTAGCTGAAATGTCGATGTTTTTAGATTGAAAAATGCTCAAAAATGCTATTCCAGGGCACTGTAAAAACAATCGGCGAGCGGGAGGGGAAAAATGATCGGTAGATTCATTGATGATGCGGTGTAGCTCAAACCAACAGATGGGGTAAAGGCATGAAAAAATGGTGAGTGAAATAGCGAACTAGGTCTGACTACAGCTGCGATGGTGGGCAGTGAATCGGAAAACTAGACAAAAGAGATGTTTAGAAGGTTACCATGGTGGCGGAATAATTGGAAAAATGTGGGGGTGAAGGACTAGTTGTGGCAGAGATTTGTGTTTCTACTACGGTGGAAAAGTGAGCTTGGTCGGCATCGGTGTCGACGGCGAGAGCACTGGCGATTTGTTCTTTAGTTCGAGAAAATTTGAGATTTTAGGTGAGAGGAATAGTGTTCCAAGGGTTCTAGAATATATAGGAGAGAGACCGCGACTTGCAACGTGGTGCAAACAAGGACCACGATCCGCGGTTGGCCCTCTCTATAGTATGTTCCTCGGGTCGTGGCCTGGTTGGTCTAAGGACAATCACTGCGGGTCGTGGTACATCTCCCTACATTGAGAAAGGTTAGTACTTTGACCACGGTTGTGACCACGACCCACAGTCCAACCAAACCAACTCAACACTTAAACCAAAACATAAACTTGATCCTTTAATCAAACCATTTTTAAAAGAAAACATAAGATATATACAATCTTAATAGAAAGGGGAAATTAACAATCTAAAGAGCAGGAAAATCAAAAGTTCAAAACAAAGGAAAAACATAAACTCAAGAAATCAGCAAAAACTTAGCTTTCCTCCCAAGAAGCGCTTGTTTAGAGTCTCTAGCTTGACTTCCTAAACATTCATGTTTTGACTTCCTCAATTGACTATGGGGTCTCCTCATTCTTTTCATTTTCTGGCTGGCTGGGTTCCTCCAAACTAAATTGTGACCGCCTTACAAAGGCTTCATCTTCATAGAATCTATTTACCCTATATCCATTAACCTTGAAAGTGCATGTCATTTCTCCTAAATTTTCTATCATTCCTGATGGGTATACCTTAACTACAGAGAAAGGACCTGACCACCTCATTCTTAGCTTTCCTGGAAATAGTTTGATGCTCGAGTTAAATAGGAGGACCTTATCCCCTTCATGAACATATTTGTTTTTCAAGTGTGCATCATGCCATACTTTAGTCCTTTGTTTATAAAATTTCGCATTCTCATAGGCATGCAGTCTCAGTTCCTCAAGATCCTAAAGATGTAGAAATATTTTTTGTCCCGCTTTGTCAAGGACCATATTCAGAAATTTAATGGCCCATAGAGCTTTGTGTTCAAGCTGAAGCGGTAAATGACAGGACTTTTCATAAATAAGCATGTACGGCGTCGTCCCTATAGGTGTCTTGTACGCAGTTCGATAAGCCCATAGAGCATCATCTAGCTTCATTGGCTAGTCCTTTCTTGTTCCACTCATTGTCTTCTCCAAAATTTGCTTGATCTGTCTATTTAATACTTCTACCTGCCCCGATGTTTGGGGATGGTATGGTGTGATGACTTTGTGTTTCACTCCATATTTCTTCAGAAATGCATCAAACTATCTTTCTCTGAAGTGTGATCCCCCGTCGCTTATGACTGTGTGGGGCACTCCAAAGCACGGGAAGATGATTTTATCAAAGAGTTTAATCATGGACTTGGAGGCACACGTTTGAGTGGTGACTGCTTTGACCCATTTTGAAACACAATAAAAAACAACAAGTATGTATTGATTTCCTTTTGACGATGGAAACAACCCCATATAGTCGATTCCTCAAACATCAAAAATTTCAACTTCCACCCATTCTGCCATGGGCATCTCATTTCTTCTGCTTATGTTCCCTGTGAGATGGTATTCCTTACATGCTTTAACAAAAGATGTTGCATCCTTGAAAAGTGTGGGCCAATAAAACCCTGGTTTAAGTACTTTCTTTGTAGTTCTTTCTCCACTGTGGTGGCCACCATAGGGCAAAGAGTGACACTCTTTTAGAATCAAAGGAACCTCATCCTCTAGTATGCACCTACGGTATAGATTTTTAGAACACCTCTTGAACAGTAATGGGTCATCCCAGTAATAATTCTTGATGTCGGAAAATAGTTTCTTCTTATGGTGGTATGTAATTTCTGGTGGCAGCTGGCCACAGGCTAAATAATTACAAATATCAGTGAACCACGGTAATCTCTACTCATCATACGGAGCCATCAATAGAGATTCATCAACAGAATTGTAATGCACAGGTAACTAATTCTCTTTGACTAAAACTATTCTGGACAAGTGGTCTGTGACCATATTCTCTTTCCCCTTCTTATCAAAGATTTCATGATCAAATTTCTGCAACAACAGAGCCCACCGCAAAGGCCATGGTTTGGTATCTTTTTTCAGCATCAGGTATTTAATTGCTCCATGGTCTACATATACCTTCGTCTTTGATCCTATTAGGTATGACCTAAACTTGTCAAAAGAAAAAACTATGGCTAACATCTCCTTCTCGATTGTGGTATAGTTTAGTTGTGCCTCATCTAATGTGCGACTGACATAGCATATTACCGTGGTGATTTTTGTCTTTCTTCAGGCCTAGGGCAATACGTATTGCATAATCACTAGAGTCACACATTATCTCGAATGGTAACTCCCAATATGGGGCTTGTAGGTTCGACATAGTTGTTAATGGTTTCTTCAGGGTATTGAAAGCCTCTAAACATTCATTGGTGAAATTAAATTCGGCATCTTTGAGTAAAAGATTGGACAAGGGCTTCAAAATCTTTGAAAAGTCTTTTGTAAACCTCCTATAGTATCCGGTGTGACCAAAAAAACTTCTTACTCTCATTACAGACTTTGGTGGTGGCAGTTTCGATATGGCTTCTATTTTACTCATGTCCACTTCGATCACCTTTGTAGAAATTTTGTATCCTACGACTATGCCATTTTGTACCATGAAGTGGCACTTTTCTCAATTCAGAATCAGATGTTTCTCTTTGCATCTTTTTAGGACTAGAGAAAATTTTTTTAGACATGCGTCAAAATTCATCCCATAAATTGAGAAGTCATCCATAAAGACTTCCACTATATCTTCCAGGAAATCAGAGAACATAGAGATCATGCAACGCTGGAATGTTGTGGGTGCGTTGCATAATCTGAATGGCATTCTTCTGAACGCATACATTCCAAAGATGCATGTGAATGTTGTTTTTTCCTAGTCATCCTGGTGAATGGGGACCTGGTGAAAACCTAAATAGCCATCCAAAAAGAAAAAATAGTTGTGATGAACCAACCTTTCTAGAACTTGGTCAATGAACGGTAAGGGGAAGTGATCCTTCCTTGTGGCAGCATTCAAATTCCTTCAATGCACATTCACCACCCTATAACGGTTCTAGTAGCGACTTCATCACCATTCTCCCCCTTTACTACTATCATTCCTCCTTTCTTAGGAACGAAGTGAATCAGACTCACCTAATTACTATCTCTAATCGGGTAGATAATTCTGGCGTCTTGTAGTTTTAGGATTTCCTTCTGTACAACTTCTTTCAACTTTTGGTTTAGCTTTCACTGGGGCTAAACCAACATCTTAGCGAACTCTTCCAAATGTATTATGTGCATATAGAGAGCCAGGTTAAGCCCTTTGATATCCTATACTAAATATCATATCACCTTTCTATGTTCTTTCAACTCCTTTAACAATCTTTCCATTTATTCTTCTATCAGGCTTGCATTCACAATAATAGGGTTCCTCTCCTCATGGTTTAGAAACTCATACTTTAGCCCTTATGGAAGTGGTTTCAATTCGGGCTTTGTCTTAGGTGCTCTTTCTCTTTGGGAGACTGTTCGAGTGAAGCATACTTAACTATTTTGATAATTTATTCTTCATCACTAAGGTCTTATTCATCCTGATTCAGATAGTCTAGGATTTCAACCACCTCAAGGTCTTCTATAGTCAGACTGGGGTTGTTCAAGGCCCTCATTAGGGGGTCCACAATTGCCTTTTCTTCTTGCACTTCCTCGCAGTATTGGTTGTAATTATCCATAAAGTGGACTCACTCAAAAAGAGACAGTCCCTTCATGGCATCTTGAACTCAGAAGTCTATGTGGTCATTGCCCACACGTAGGTAATAATCCCCTCCATGACATCTATCAATGCTCTTCCAGTTGCCAAGAATGGTCTTCCAAATATCTTCGGGCACTTTGGGTCTTTAATTGTGTCGATCGCCACGATATCACAGGGAATAAAGAATCTTCCGACGCGAAGGGGTACGTCTTTGACTATTCCCATAGGTCGTTTGAAAGTGTGATCAGCCATTTCAATCCTTATGATTGTTTTAACTATATTTGTCATCCCAAGTCTTTGGGCTAGACTCAAAGGCATGACTGATGCTTTCTCCCATATCTGATACTGCACTGTGTCGATATGGTCCTCTCTCCTCCTTTAGGTGATGATATCTTTGAATAACTTGGCATAAGTCGATAGCTCCTCTATAGCATCCAGGAACAGAACGTCCATATGCAATTTATTTACCACTTCAATGAACTTCTCATATGTTCTCTTTAGGTGCACTTTAATGAACTTATATTGGAATGGGACTCTCGGTGCATATGGACTCTTCTTCATGAAAATCTCCTCGATAGCATTTAGTTTCCTAACTTCTTCACCTTTCTTCTTGCTTTCTTCCACTTTTTCTTTAGCAACATATTTTTAGGAGCTACATCTTTCTTAGGTGGTTGTTAATCATCTCTTCTTTCCCCATTGTTGCTTCCAGTTCCTAAGCTACTTAGCATCCTCCCAGATCGGAGTGTCGCCATTTTTGCAGTTTTGATGTTTGATAGAATTTTCCCAAAAGGATTCTTTACCAACTCTGCTAATTGTGCCAGCTATTGGTCGATTTGACATTGATGGGTCTGCGTGTCGGTCATCTGAACTTGCATAGAGGTCAAAACCCCAAAGTTAGCAAGAGCACTTTGAGCTAACTGATCGTTCACCATACCTTACCTTTTAGCAAAATCAAATAGATGGGTGACTAATTCCAGCTGGTTGTTATTTGTTCCCTAACTTGACTCTTGGTTTTGGTTCTTCCCTTGACTCGGTCTTGTGCTTTGACAGTTCAAATTTTCACTTTGACCCTGATAGTTGTTCTTATATTTCCAGATAGTTTGTTGTTCGTGTATATTGGGTCTGTCTGCTTCTCTTTTCAAACCCTGGGGGCGGTTTTTGTCTGTTGTTCAGTTGGTGTGAATTTTCGACTGCATCTTTGTTTCTGTATCTAAAAGTGGGGTGGTTTTTCCTCTTGAAGTTGGCGTAGGAAACATTCTACGTCTCTTCTTCACTTTCACTTTCATCACTTTCCTCGGGCCTGGTGTAGATACAATTAGCAATCCCATGCCCTCGTTCTCCATAGGTGACACACTTCATGACCTTCTCAATATGTTTCTTGCCCTTAGCTCCAGTATCTTTCAGCTATTTCACATTAGTTGCTATTTTATGAATCTGTTCCATTATGCTCTCTAAAGCCTTGGCTTCAATAGACAGTCCTTCAGACCCTACTTTCCTCGTTGACCCTCTATCATTCCTATCATAGTCTATGCCTTCTTATAGTACTAGAATGTTATCTATCATCCTCATGGTCTTGCTTGGCTTCTTCCCAAGGAAATCATTGCTAGCAACTGCATTTAATGAAGTCCTTTCAGTAGGAGTTAGCCCATTCTAGAAAGTGGTCATGAGGAACTTCTTACGATAATTGTGGTTTGGAAAATCTCTCTGGTACTCCTGGAAACGTTCCCATTCTTTGTGCAATTTCTCTCTCGGCTTCTGTGTAAAATAAGTGATCTTCTGCACACTGTATATGGTCCTCTCGGTAGGATAAAACTAGTAATGAAAGCATCTTCCAGGGGTCTCCACCCATCTATAGATTGGTGAAGGAGATTGAGGTGCCAAGATAGAGCCTTGTCTTTTAAAGAGAAGTTGAAGCCTTTATAGTATATCACCTCTTGCGGGACTCCCTCATCTTGATGGTATCACTAATATTTTTAAATGCATTGAGATGATGGTATGGGTTTTCACTCCTCGAATTTCTACACTTATTCTGGATCATTGAGATGATAGTTGGTTACAACTCAAAATTTGTTGTGTTGAAGTGTGGTATGATGATTGGGCATCGAGATTCACTAGCCCCTGTTACTTCTAGTTCTCTAAGAGTCTTCCCCTCTTCATCATCCTCATTGTTGCTATCCTGACCATCATGCTCTCGTTCATTGTCACGACGGTTACGGTGGTGTCTTCTTCGATGTCTGTAGCGTCTCTCTTCATTGCATTAATCCTCTTCATGATGATCTTCATCACAATAGTCATCATCATGATGATATTCATCCCTATGTTCTTCTTCACATTGGCTACCATCATTGTAACGGCCATCTCTGTCTTCGTCCGACCTTGGTGGTGGTGGGGGGTTATGTTGAACACTCACATTCCTCGTCCCCAGTGAGGGTACTGTCCACGCGAGGTGGCATGGTGACTCGAGGTTAAGAAGAAAAGTCGAACAAGTCTGCTTCCTCTAGGGTTCCTGAATAGACCGCACAGTTGAGTTAGTAAAAAGGACGTGTTAAAATGAACTATTCTACACAAACATAGGGTAGTAGACTTAAAGTAACGATGCGGTCATGCTTATTTCTAAGCTTGAGGCACATGAGTATAGTGAGTGGACTCAAGATCTTAACAATGGTGTTTTACCTTGTCCCCGGAAACGGCACCAAAAAGTTGACCGACCTAAATCACACATCAAAAAGGAGTGGATCTATAGTAGTCATACTTTTAAGAAAGTAACCCGACACTTAATCCCCCGTAACTATTATACGGGGTCTGATGTAGTAACTGGGGTCGAACCACAGGAACCAGGTTAGCAGGTGTTAAGCACATGAGGTCTCACACTCATATACTCTAGATAACATATGGTAAAAGGGTGTTCCCAAGGGAACAATAGTACTCAAACCAAGGTAAACAAAATAAACCAAAGAGAAGAAAAACAAAGTGTAACAAAATAAGATGGAAACAAAGATATCGAAGGAAACCTAGATTGGGTTTCACCTACTAAGACTTCTCACCAACATGCAAGCATCATCTCTCCTATCATATACTCCTATCAAGACTACAATCAATCATAAACATGTCCATTCCTCTCTCTCTCTCTCTCTCTCAGGATGAGGATAGATCTAAGTCAAGGGACAACCTCTCTCTCAAGATGACTATCCAGAAACTAGAAGGAAGTACATATGATCATAAGCCTTAGCATTCCAACATTATCATGTATTCATACTACTCCATAACAAAAGATAAAAGCAATATTACTCTTTCAAGATATCAACAATCAAACATCACAAGATGGTACCTAAGCATAAAAGTGAAATATTAAAACTGGTGCATGGAGATAATCTTGACAATAGTATATATATTCAGAATGGAGAGACAATATACATGTTGGGAGAGCCTTAGTGTCTACTCCCAACCCATGTTAAGATGTTTAGCCACACATGTTCATGGTAAGTATAATGGCATTACAAGAAGATAGATACATCAAGTTCCACAAAGTGATGAAGGAAGTACAATGAGATGGAAGGATAGATCTAGATAGAAAGAGAAGAAACGTGATACAACACAGTACTTCTTCAAATATAGATCCATAAGGTCGATGGAATGAACAGTCTTGTTCTCTCAAAGAAGATGGAGCCTTTAGTCTTCTCTCTCCTCAACTTCTTCCTTTGGAGATCTAAGATTGATTGGATGGATGGAGATGAGTCTAGAAAATTGCAACACTTTTTGGTCCTCTATGATCTGATGACTTGATAGGTCGGGTGGGTGGCCTATTTATAGGAACACTCCACTGACTTAACCCCTCGACTGCAATCGAGGTCTGGTTTTGGATGAATCTCGATCGTAGTCGAGGCTTCATTGCCATTCTTTCCTAGGTCGAGGTCAGCTGAACCCCTTCCACGGTCGCGGTCTAGATGATGCATCCTTGGGTGAGGATCGCGGTCAAGGTCAAATTAGCAACCCCAACAGTCATGGTCCAGTTGGCCACCTTCTCGATCGTTGTCTAGTTGTTGTGATCTTTTGTTAGGACCACAGTTGAGGTCGAGGTGTGCCTCACTTTGGAAAAGTCAAGGTCGCGATCTTCACACTGGTTGCGGTCTCCATGTTGATCACGGTCATGAAGAGCTTGAGTGCAAATTGACCACGAGAACAGGGTATTAGGGTGAAATTGGATACCTCGACCATGGTGATATGTTTTTTGTTGGATGAATGAGTCACAGTCGAGGTGATGACTGTGACCTGGGCTAGATATGTACTTGAAATCAAGGGGAAAATGTGTAAGTGAAGTATTTGACATAATATGCTAAAATAATGGGGATAGTTAGCAAAAGATATGCTAGGGAATGTATAAAATGTATGCAAAAAGTGTATAAAATAAAGTTTTATTAGACATTCTATTAGTTATGGGTTTGGGTTTATATCCCTTAGTCCCCTTAAGGATTATGTCTTGTGTTAAATTTATAAAGGCTACTCAAGGTTTATCATTAACCCCACTAAAGAATGCAAGTTCATGTTAATGTTCACATCAATAATTACAAGATTTATTACACTTAGCATCATTTATATGGTTTACGATTGACATCATAATAGATTTTTATCATTATAGAAGGGAATGAATCATTGTTGCACATTATGGCTTTATCTACTTATGTGAGTTATCAACAAGCTATCAACTTTTATCTATTCAAATTTTGTTATAATCAAGGTTTACCATATATGTGCATTATGATCTTGCAAAATGTGATTTACTGATATGCTCAACTCAAAATTCATATATTAACTTACATTTTACATGTATAACATGACTTCTGAGGTCTATCGTATAAAGAGTAACTTTTCCCACATAAATATTAATTCTTTCTCATATTAGATTCATTCATGCATCATATCATATCTATCAAAAAATATTGCAATCAAGATTAAGGTTTCATAATCATCTCACCTAATATCGAAAATGACATTGACAATCTCTATCTACTCAATTTGAGAAAAGTCTAAGTCAAAGAATGGCATATAATCACCCATATCAAAATCATTTACCAAACTAACAAGAGTGGGTACACCTACTAGTTTCCCTTATATGTAACTGCTAACTCGAGCATGAGGCTCATCTTGGAGATCACAAATCATATACATCCTCTTGGGTTTTGTGACATCTCCTTGATCACCTCTAGTGTTTTGAGACATCTCCCTGGCCTCCCGTAGGGTTTCAGAACATTTCCTTGACAGAGATGGTTTTTCACACATATGTTCAACAACCTCTTCTCTAGGGTTTGGTCCTCTCTCATGGAGTATAGAGCTCAACATTATCATAGAAACCATATGTTAGGTAACTCATTTAATACACTCATAAGTTGTCTAGTTAGGAAAAAATTATCTAATGTCTCATTCCAGGTCCTCCTTTTAAAGAATAGGAAATTGGCCATGTATAATATATGATGCTAGACTAATTAGGATTGGATGATGAAAACTCATTTTACATCATGTAAACAAAACTAAATTCTCCAATTTCATATTTATATAATCATATATCAAACTCATATTATCATTGATCAAATATTATATTTAATTAGTTGTCAACTAGTCCAACTCTTTATCATGAATCTAGATGATCTAGACTCTATTCTAATACTTAAGAACTCTAATCTAAACTAATGCTAAATCTCATTATGTTAGTTCACACAGATACCTACCTTCCTTCTATGGATGGTACAACTTTCATACTTTTATTGATATATACATATACTTGAAACATGTTTACTGTAGTATCTAACATGCTACAAAAAATCACAACATTCCTCATTCAATTAGCTAAAACCAAAACAAAGTTACCACACATATTAGGTAGTCAAGAACCATGACACCATAGAAATAGTTAGCACAAGATGTGTTGTGTAGATACCTTAAGCACATTATATAGACATAAGTCTAGGATATTTACTCTATGGAATACTTAAGCTTCCTCAATCTATCTAACCTACATTACGTACAATAGATCATTAGAAGAAGATGAGAAGAACTTAAAGAATTTTCACTATATTACAAAAAGTTTAAATTCATCTAGAGTTTAACCTAGATGATAACACTATATAGTCCATATATAACAACTTACTAAGTTTCTAAGGTTCAAATTCATTGAGTAGAGTTTGTATTTCATGGTGATAAGTTGCTAGGTGTAGCGGCTATTCATGCTCTGATAGCAAACAAAACTTCCTTAGACTTCACATACACTAAACCCCAAGTGGACGAGAGAACAAACTATGAAAACATTAGATGTTGTGTATATCAAAGTTTACTATGGAAGCATTATAGCTAAAGGGACAATGAACAAGATGCATACATTATAAAAATTCTCAATAATATCAACTAATATTATTACAACATGAATTATTACATATTACAATCACACAGTAAAAAGGGAATGATACAAGTCTATGAACATGTATACTAACTAGGATCTTCGGTAATAGGTAAATTTAGTACGCTAATTCACATGCCATCTTTTCTCCAATGTTATCTCTGAACCTAAAACAAATGTGAAACAAAAAATATACACACAAGGTGTTTATATGTGGGAATAATGTTGCATATATTTAAGTTTTTTATAACTTGAAATTTCTTCCTAGAAGAAAGAAATAAGAGACAATTCTTTACCAAGAAAAAAAATGCCCACTTTATTCATTTTTCTATTATACTGAGAAAATATTTCCAAAAGGGCCAATATTTGGACCTTTTTTCTATAGGTAGGGTGTAAGGATTCATCCCATCATCAAATACTAAGAGATCATTAGGATAAGTTCGTAGATCAAAACCCTACATAAAACTAAAAACCATAAAAAGTGAGTTGAAAATGTCAAATAAAACAATCCGCATAAAGATATGGTTATAGGAAATTGTCCGATTACATCAAATGATGTCATATAAAAGGATAATATTTATCATTTTAATCATCTTAAAAGTACACAATGTAGTAAGACAAATTGAAATCTCTTCATCAATGACAAAAAATGGGTTTACAATATTATCCATATCCATGAAGAAACAAAAATATAAAAGTGTCTAACCCATGTTACAACTCATAATTGTAAAGAAACAACATGAAAAGAAACCCATCACATCCAAGATAAATTATCCACCCATCACTCAGGAAGGTGAGAGTACAAGGAAAGTCTTGATTCATTATGTTATATCTTGTTACATCTTGATCACAACGTCATATCCACTGTGCTAGCATACCTAAAAACATTATAGAAGAACCACATGAGACTCTAAAAGAGTCCTAGTGAGAGAGTCCTAGTGAGAGGATTACACCCACTAAGATATAAACATACATATACAGATTATAAGATGGACTACAAATAACAATGATCAATTTATCATTCATTTTAGTTTGTATTTATTCAAATCACTCCATAATTTAGTCTGACATATTAATGACAAGATTATAGGACATTTCATATTATAACAAAATCTTCTCATAGTATAATCATCTTGAATTCAATAATCATAACATTACTTAAAGTTCATTACACATTCCCTAAAATTATAAAGAATTCATAAAGCATAACAAAATTTGCAAATAATAAGAGCACGATAAGAACATTGCATGTTATTTTCCAATATAATCCTAATCAAATATAATAAATGATCTAGTTACATGTTTTGCTAAGCCGTGGGTTGTTTGAGGTGTACCACTCAAACTACTAGTTGATGATTGCAATGTCGCAATCATCCCCATATAAGATCTTAGGATTAGAAAACTCTTAGAGATCTCTTTCCCTTGGCCATCACAAGTGACAAACTATAGTGGCACAATGGCCCAAAATACTAGAAACTAGGTATGTCCTAGGTACATAGGCCAGGGCACAAAAATTTAGGATATACAACCCTCAAGTCAAGCCCAATCTACGACCGCAGTCACTCTCAATCATATATAAACCAAAACACAACCAGAGGTGTTCTCAAACACCTTGAAATCAGAATGACATAGAAAAACCTTCTTTGCTCATGCATGTATTCAACAGGTAACAACTCTGATCTCATTCTGTCTACACTAGATTATTAAAAAGAAACTAATTCCACTATTCAATTTTTTTGACAACAAATATATCTACGGTCACAAGGAACTACATGATCAGGGTTACACTTGTTTAGTTAAGCTACTTACTCTCTTTTTAATTGCATCAAACAAGTTACAAACAAAACATAGAGAAACAATCGTACAAATTAGTTATGTCTAACAACTACATTAGATATAAAGTATAAACATCCACAAAATATTGTTTTCTTGATCCATCCTTGGCCATAATAAGGACCCAATTCACTAATCATAGAGCACAATAAGGACCAAAATATCATTAAGGCCTAGGAATCTGATATCCACTTGAAATTTTGTACATATCTTTAGAAGACAATAACCAAATGAAGTTCAAAATTGTAGATCAAAACTTCTAAGGATGCAATTTTTTTGATAAAGTCATATAGGGTACATGAAGGCCAAAACTAAGCATAAATGAGCCAAATCAACATATCAAGTCTATTCCAAACTAGCTTCCAAAAACATAACAAATAGAGAAATGTAAAAGTGATACAAGATTAGTCTTTACTATTAAGTACTTTATATAAAATTTTCATTTTAAGAACCTTTACTTCAAATTTCATAAGGACCTACTTAATTGTTATACAATATATCTCATATTTTCAAGGGCAAGTGTATCTACACACATCACCACCTAGAAATATATATTAAGCACATGATAATATTTTCCATTGTCTTATAATTAATTGGTATCCAATCATGTATTAAACTCTAACCATCATATCCCACCATCATATTTATGATGGTACCCACATCATTTCCTTCAAAGCCAAGGACTCAAGACCTTAAGACTACTTCCAAATCCCATATTCAATATATATCATATAATGGAACATTTATTCAATTTCTTATTGTTGTAGGAAGATAAGAGAGTAGAAGCATCGTATCTCTCTCCGTATCCTTTTATCAGATACGCCGTCTTCCATAGAATGACGGGTGTAGACGGGAGAGCGGGGGGCGGCGGCGGCAAGGGCGACCTTCGGGTAACCCTAGAAGACGACGGGGGAGGATCGACGAGCAAGGGGAAAAATGAACAAAGGCGACCGCAAAAGAGCCGTTCTGAGAGTACAGCCATGCTCCAGAAAGTCAAACTAAATCTAAACTACAAAGGCATGCATGGAGATAGCAGTTCTGGAGTTGCCGAAACCATAACAGCGATGGAAACCGACGAGGAGGAAGCTATTGATGGAGCGGACAGCATGGACAGAGAGACCCCGTCTGAACCAGCCGGTACATCACCACGCCCAACACGATCGTTCAAACAGGTGATCACCGGCGCGGCGGGCGGGGAAGCAGCCGATCCCGATTTCATTGATGATGAACCAGAAGAATTGATAAATCCTGAAGATATAGAGCTCACGCATGAGAAGGGATATCCAGAAATCTATGTGGGACTAGAAGCAGAAGAGATAATGAGCAGGCCGTTCAGATATGCGGTGATAGTGAAACTCATCGATAGGCACGTCGGCTTCCTCACCATGGCCGAGAGGTTGAAGCTGCTGTGGAAACCAGGCGGACGTTTTGAACTGTATGAATTGGCGGAGCAGTATTATGTTGCAAAATTCTATAGCAGACTGGATCAAGAACACGTGCTGATGAAAGGACCGTGGTCCCTGTTCGGCAGCTGCCTCATGGTATGGCCCTGGGACGGGTACTTTGAACCATCAAAAGGATTGCCACAACGCATCGTGACATGGATTAGAGTCATTGGTCTTCCTATACACTATTATAATAAAGAAATGTTCCACACAATTGGGCAGGCTGTGGGAAACCTCATACATGTGGATGACCACTCCATGAATCGCACGAGAAGCAGATTTGCTCGCATTGCTGTTGAGATGGATACCACAAAGTCCATTCACCCAGCGATCATTATTAATGGCAGGGAGTACAAAATAGAATATGAATCATTGCCCAACATGTGTCTAAGCTACGGAAAGCTGGGACACGATGTTGCTGACTGCAAAGGACCGAATGAAGAACCAACGAAGCAGACGGAGGAACAACAGAACGAAGAGGCTGGTGTCAGATGGATTGAAGAAGAAGAAAAATGGCAGGTCTACTACGGAAAGAAAATGTTCACCAAGAGACAACAAAAGACAAAAGATGTGTCAAAGAAGAACAACCAAAAAAACAGTAACAAGTTCCAAACGCTGCAAGAGGAAGCTGATGAAGAGCCGGACAAGCAAACTGAGGAAAGTGAGGCTAATAAAGGGGAGCTTCCAAACGAAGACAGCAGGGGTGCAAAAATCTGGAGGAAAAAACAAAGAAGGAATGACGATACAGATGTATCCAAAACGACCCACACAACAAACCAAGTCAAACAACAGCAACAAGAGAAACAAGTACAACCAACTGAGAAGAACGATAAGAGGGAAGAACCACATACAGTGGTCGCACCCATGGGGTATGAGATCATCTTGGGCAGGCCGAGTAAGGAAACTGAAGACCAAAGAATAGAGGATACGATCATTACAATTACACCAGAGAACACCACATAGAAGAACAAAGACCAACGTGAAAATGATGTTGCAAATGGGAGGAAAGCAAAGGAGAAGAAGGCTCCCCCTGCAGGCAGTCCACATAAAGGGCAGGGATCCTTTACGAGGAGTAGAACTAAGAGGGTAGTTGACGAACAAGAGGGGACGGCAGTGCCCCACACCAATTAATTTTGTCTGTTGTTATGGTTAATACAATCATCTGGAATATACGAGGGGCTGGTAAGAAGAATGCCAGAAACTACCTCAAACACATCATCCGCAATCTTAAAGTCCAGATAGTGTCCATTGTGGAACCACGCATCTCAGGTGATACTGCACTGGCGGCGATAAAAGACATCGGTTTCACAAGTTCACATAGAGTCGAAGCGAGAGGGTACTCGGGAGGTATATGGGTACTCTGGAACGAAGCTGTGTGCGATGTGCAAATTTTACAAAGCCACAAATATTTTGTCCATTGTTGTATTAACAGTAGCATGTATTATACCTTTGTGTATGCTTCGCCTAGGCCTGGGGAAAGGCCATGCCTCTGGGAACATCTCAACCTACTCAGCGAAACGATTGATAAGCCATGGATTACCATGGGCGATTTCAACTGCATGATGGACCCAGTCAAGAAGATAGGAAGCAATAGTTTCAACATAAATGAAGCCACTAGATTTAAAAAGGCTATGATGCAAGCGGGCCTGACGGACATTGGAAGCACAGGCTACAAATACACATACAAGAAGGGGATCCTCCATGAACGCCTGGATCGCATCCTTGCTAATGCGTTATGGATACAATGCTACCGGAGCTTCATATGCGAAAACCTTGCCAGAATTGGGTCGGACCACAATCCTATAGCTCTCTTGAATAACCACGGTGCAAAGAGGAAGAGCAGGTTCAAATCTAAAGCTAGTTGGCAGAATGATCGCACCTTCATCGATGTGTTGACCAACCGCTGGAATAAGGATGCCGACTTCCACGAAGCTCTCAAGAATGTCATCCAGCCAATCATGGAGTGGGAGCGTCAGAAGAAAAAGAAGGATAATGCACAAAAGAACAGGTTTATGAAAGAACTGCAGCGTCTACAGAAAGATCTGGAACTAAAGTATGAGGACTGGAAGGACAGAAGAAGCATATTGCTAGAAGCACAACTGGAGAAAATACAACTCAAAGAGGAGGAAGACTGGAAGCAAAGAAGTCACATAAAATGGCTTACACAAGGAGATAACAACACAGCCTTTTACCATGCGTATGTCAATAATAGACGACGCACCAATACTATCCGCAGTCTCCAGGACAGGGATGGTAATTGGATATCCGAGCAAGCAAAGTTAAAGGAACTCGTTAACGAACACTTTAAAGAGTTGTTCAACACAAATTCCAAACCTTCTGGTACGGCCATGGATGCAATCCCTGGAAGCTTTAAGCATCTTACTGAGAAGCAACAAAGAGTTCTAGGTGCGACATCGACTGAGTATGAGCTCTGGAACATTATCAAGAACTCTGACCCATACAAAGCCGGAGGGCCTGACGGTACCGACATGTTGTTTATTAAGAAGAACTGGAAAATTGTTCGCACTTCTGTTCTAAATCTGTCCGCAGCCTGCTCAATGGGGACCCGTTTCCTGATGGCATGGGAGATTCTTGTGTTGTGATCATTCCAAAGACGAGGAATCCAGTGAACTGCAATCAACTATGACCTATATCTCTGAACAATACTTGTATGAAGCTAGCATCGAAGGTTCACAACATGCGAAGCAAAGCTAGTGCACCACAAATGGCCATCAAGGTTGATCTGTCAAAGGCCTATGACCGTATGGCGTGGGATTTCATTGATAACACTATAAGCAAGCTTTCTTTTCCACCGAACATCAAGCAATACATCATGAATTCGCTGTCTGCGGGGCAGACAAACATTCTGTTTAATGGTGAAGCACTCCCAGGTTTCAAAACATCACGAGGTCTGCGGCAAGGCGATCCACTGTCTCCGTACCTTTTTGTGTTGTGCATGGAGAGATTCACACAGCTAGTTAACAAAGCTATTACTGATGGCCAATGGAAGCCGGTTAAATTAGCCCAAAAGGGACCGACCATTTCCCACATTGCTTTTGCGGACGACATTGTTATCTTTGCGAGAGCTTCTCTACAGCAGATTAACACGATCAACAAATGTTTTCAGATGTTCGAGGCAGCGTCGGGACAACATGTTTCTATCGACAAATCAAGAATTTTCTTCTCAGCTTCTGTCAACCGGAACATCAAGGCAAGCATCACTTCAGCCTCCGCCATCCCTGAGACGGATGACCTTGGTAAGTACTTGGGTGTACCGCTTCTGCACAGCAAGGTGAACAAAACTACATACTCCTTTCTCATCAACGCCTTGGAGGCGAGAATCAATGGTTGGTCTGCAAGAACCCTATCTTTAGAGGGACGACTATGCCTTGTCAAGGTAGTTCTCTCCGCTCTACCTTCTTATGTCATGCAAACGGCTAGAATTCCGGCAAGCATTTGTACAAAGATGGACAGGATCATCCGCTGTTTTCTATGGGGAGGTGGTCATAATGGCAAACCCTTGTCGCTGGCCTCTTGGAATCTGGTCTGTACTAGCATGGAGGTAGGAGGTTTAGGTGACATGCCAAACTTTTTTATGGCCTAGAACTATTTATGTACAATTGGTTTTGTACACATGTTTTATATTATTTGTATACACAAATTGGTTTCTGACTTGTATGTCATACATTTGATGCTTCAATTGTATTAAAGTACACAAATATTTTCGCATAATTGTGAACTTGTTCACCAATGATGAAAAACGTATAGTTACATATTTCTATATATAAGTGGGCCCTTTCTACGATCTTATATATGAATGATGTTAAAATCTTGTATTTCGGCATTTCCATGGATTCCCATAAAATGATATTAGTCAATATTGAGTTGGATTTTTTTTAGTTTTCTCACCATGAATTTATTCAATCTCAGGGTTTTCTTATGTGTTGACACCATATATTGGTGCCAAAGATTTGGTGAGATAAGATTTAGTAATTTGGACTCAATCTAGAACATAGGACCTTGGGTACAGATTTGGTGAGATAAGATTTTGTAATTTGGACTCAATCTAGAACATAGGACCTTGGGTACTAATATTTTAGTAGGATAACATAGAAAAAAATAGTAGAAAACAAGCCACTTTTATTGGGTAAGAGGGATTTATGTGTATATTAGATATTGTATAGGGTTTAGGAATTAAGGAGTGGGACCAAATAGGAGAGACACTGGCTTACTCAAGTGAACAAATGAAAACCCAATTCCAAGCACCATCATAAAAATTTGCAAAGGGTAACAATCCAATATATTCAATCAATATGTTAAAAACACAGAGATAGAAGAGAGTATAAGAATATTTGGCTACTACATCTCTTAATCTAACTATAGTTTGCCACCAAATAGGGTGTATAAAAAGGAAATCTAAAGAAGCTAATCATTTCCTAACAGAAAGCAAAGGGAAAATCTGATTCTATCTATCTCCATTTAAAGGATACTCGTGTTTAAGGTGCAACTCATGCTCTACTATGATGAGGTCTTCTCCATGTAAGGTATTTGGAACACCCCATAACAGAAGATTAGATGGAAACTATCAGCAAAATCTTGTAGTCACATACAATATGGAATGGACAACAAATATGAATAAAGTATGTCAAATAATATTAAACATGTTTCCCAATGAAGAGGGAGGTTGAATACACAATTGGATGTCAATATGATCTTTATTTAGTATGATTCAAAGGTTATATGAAGAAATAATAAAGTACTCTTGCTTTAAAAAAATATAGGGAACAAAAATTGAATCTGTCAAATTAATTGAATTTAACTTTAGTGGCATGCATATTATATAGTCTACTAAAATTATTCAAATGTAGGGCCAAACACTTCCATGTGGTGAGATAACATGAACTCCACTATGTAATTGCATATATATATATATATATATATATATATATATATATATATATATATATATATATATATATATATATATATATATATATATATATATATATATAGGGCCCATCTTTATTGCCCGCGCGGGTAGCTACCCGCCCACCCTTCTGATCACTTTTTTTCAAAAAAAAAATTCTAAATTGTAGAGGACTATTTTGTCTAGCTCTCCAAAAAATTTGAGCCAAAAATAATATCATTTGCCCCTCCAAAATAAAAAAATATCTCCTGTATATTTTGTATAGAGTTACTTTTTTTGCCAGTAGAGTTACTTTTTTGACACCATAGTTACTTTTTTTACAGCAGAGTTACTTTCTTAGCTAGAAGAGTTACTTTTTTGGCTGCAGGGTAGCGAAAATCCATGCTACTCGCGCGGGCAATGAATGAACACCCATATATATATATATATATATATATATATATATATATATATAAGGTGTGAGAACCAACATCTGAGATATGGGAAAACTCTACAATGAGTTCCAACAAAAAAATGTATGGCTTCAAATTTATAATATAAATCAAGCATGTACCAAATGTAATAGTCTCCATCGTATCAATAAATTGGTGATTCCAATACAATTTCAAACAAAGAAGTGAAATAATATAATCAAATGAAAATTTAATTAAGATAATAATGGCACATAAGGATTCAAATTTCACTCATCAATACTTTAGAGATGAATCAACTACAATTTATTAGAGGATTCACATACAAGATTAATTTATACCACAATGGTGCTTTCAAGGAGAAATACATTGAGTTATCAAGAGAGAGAGAGAGATAGTGAGAGAGAAATTATGTAACTTTTTGCATATAGATGTAAGAGAGATATGATATACATGAAGAGAGAGAGAGTAATTATGTAACTTTTTGTACATGATGTGGTGTGACATGCTAGATATGATTTGGTACTAACATGGTCCTCAAGATATTCACAAAGGAGTAAGCTAGCACTAAATATTTAATAGGTTGAACTCCAAAAGGGTGACCCAAACTTAGGAGAAGGTCAAAGAAACTATCTCCAAAAATTTTGAATTTATAGATTGTGAATTATGATATATATGAATGATGAAATATGTAATATTGATTTTCTAGCTAGATAACCCCTAAGAAAATGAGTTTACTCACCTGATGTGTTGTTCCTATGATAATGTGTAACCCCATACGTCTGTTGAAGGACCTAACCCATTATAGAAGAGTATATTGAATTTATATGTGAAATATCATCTGGGAATGGGAGATGTTCCAAAACCCTAGAAGTAGTATATGACATGTGATAGTCATGATGTGCCTCATAATAGTGTTGCTATTTGCATGTAAGGAATCTGGTAGGGCACCACTTTTGAGAGTTAGGTAAATTTTTATGATATGGGTAGAAATTGTGTTTTTAGATGACATGCCTGGACTTAGACTTGTCTTAGTTTAAGTGACTAGATCTTGTCAACCTCGATTGTATTTTCTTTTGAGGTGCTCATGAAACTTTCGTGTTGATAATGATGATCTTCCTTAGATAATGTATAATTCATGAATGAGTCTCCCTAGATCTATAAACAAGAATTTTCCACTCTTATCATCATTACCTAATATGAAGCCATGTCATACATGTAACATGTAAGTTGATATATGATTTTTTAGTTGAGGAAATATTTAATACAAAAATTTTAAGATCATAGTGTACACACACTATACCTCAATTATAATGATATCTGAATACATAAACATTGATAGTTTGACGAAAACTCACATAATTGAGTGAAATACTAATGCAAAAAAAATGAAGAAACTTGTTCTCTAATAATGAAACCTAGTCTGATGTTGCCTTAGAAATGATTATAACTATAATAATTCCCAATATTAATGACATGAAATGTTAATATAACATTGCTAGTTTATTGGGGTGAGATAAAACTTTAAGTAACCCTTCTCAACATTAAATGTGTGAACAAGACCTACTCCTTAAGGGGGGAAAGGATGTAAACTCAAAACTAAAAGAATGTCATGTCATGTTTAAGTTAATTGAAGATGCTTCAACCTAGATTAGGTGGGGGTGGGTACACAATAGATGCTACTTTTCGCAAGATGAAAACTTTGGGTATATCAAGAACTATGGCAGTCTTCCAATCTAGAATTAATGATTTTCATTAATTTGGACTCTATGATATCAGCATGATATGATGTTACTTGAATTTCGAGCATGTAAGGTGGGGTGAATGTGATTATGCTTAGTTTATCTATTAAGTATCCAATATTGTATTTTTTAACATAAGTCAAGTAATGTAATTAAGTAATATACCTTGATAGATTTCGTAAAATAATATAATTTGATTTTTTATAAAGATTCAATTATAATTGAATTTGATTCAAGGTATATACAGCTACTTGTACAGTTACTTTGAATCTTTTTTTATGTGAGAACATGATGAATTTTTGGTATCATATACTTCTGGATGCAAAAATATACAATAGAGGGCATATGTTTTGAATTACCTAATAATCAAAACTTCATTTTAGAAGCTATTAATAGCTCAAAATATGACGAATTATTTTATACAAGACAATAAAACTTTCCTTTAACTAAAAACCAACTTATTCTTGTGACAAAAATGTGTCATCCAGCTAAACCAAGCTTCTGCATCCAGTATTAGGGTATTGTGACCCATTATTTGCATTTCCACCTATGATCTAGTTGTGGAACCTTCATCTCCTACCTCCAGGTAGCATGGGAACATGACCTTGCCAAATAGAGTCCTTCATTCATGATAAGAATAACACAATCCTAGTTTTTGTTTCACCCAAGATATATGAGGACATAAAAGAAACTCAAGGTATTATCATTTCAATATATGATTGATTTTATTTTACATAAATCTATATAACTCGGCTTTAAAGAAAAACTAATTTATTCTTGTAAAAAAATTGTATCACCTAGCAAAAATCAAACTTGTGGATCCAATTGTAGGGTGATGTGACCAATTCTTGGAATATCCACATTAAACCTAGTGGTGGAGACTTTTTCTCCTACCTACGAGTAGCATGGGGACATGACCTTTCCACACAAAGTTCTTCATTCATGAGAAGAATGACACAATCCTAGTTTTTGTTACACCGAGGATATATGAGGACATAAGTGAAACTCTTTGACCCTACATTTAGGGGATGATATACATGGCTCATTGATATCAATCACACTCTATTCACACCTTGTTCATTAGCTTTTATAGTTGTACAATAAGGATATAAATGGGGGATATGGGAGGATCTTTTTTTAGAGGAGAGTGACCCTAATGGTTCACTAAGTCCTTTAATGTAATCCTTCTCTTCCACTAGAATCTTGGATGGATGTTAAATGTCCTCTCATCAGTGTTAAAGACCAACCTAGAGACAAGATATTGATGTACCTCTATGAGTCATAGGGACCCAACGAGTGCATAATGTCAGTATAGTGCTTCTGGTTGTAGATATGGAGTAAAATCACCTTTTCCAAAGAATATAGACATTAAATGCTCTAGTACGTATTGAATACTAGATGGGTGGTAGATTGAAGCCGTGTCTATGACTCCATATATAGTGGGTATCTTGGTGTTATTATCCCAATCAAATTATAGTCCTCACTGGAGATAACACATTATAGTGGTGCCGAACCTTGATATTATGAAGGTGAAGGAGGAGGATGATCACAATCCACATGAACTTGAGTCAGGACTCTATGAACCAACCACAACTACTACTTAGCTAGGAGTGGACCTTGGTTGGCTCATTGCAACTTTAGGATTCATGTCCACATGGTTAAATGGAATGCATCTCTGCAATGTACCAACAATCTGATTGACCATCTTTTCATACCAAAGGAAAATTGATGCGATGATTTTGAGTCACATTTATAGACATATTTTACTTGTGTTTTATGCATTTATTGGTCATCTTAGTGGTTAATATTGCATAATTCATCTACTTCGGTCTATGATCCTTCTCAGTGTCAAATCTCCCTTATTTTGGTATTTTGAGCATAAATGATTACAATAATATGTTTTATTTCGGCTTATGTGGTTTTGTGTTGAAATTTTAGGAAAAACGAATATCTGCTGCTGTCGATACCATCGACAGTGGTCGATACCATCGAAAAGACCACAAGTTGCCAGCCGCAAGGAGCATCACAGAGTTGATACTATCGACAGGAGAGTCGATGGTATCGATATACCATCAGGTTGCTGGCGAGAAGATATTCGATACTATCGACCTTAAAGTCGATACTATCGACACGAGGAGCTTCAGCGACAGAAAATTACAAAGACCGACGCCTAAGAGAGTCGATACCATCGACCTTCGTCGATGGTATCGAGTTAGCATCAGTCGCGACAAAGAAAAGAAAAGAAGACCAACCGATACCGTGCAGGGTCGATACCATCGACTCGCGTCGATGGTATCGACACCGTCAGATACAAGTTTGCTTTAGATCGATCTAAATCCAACGACTACAATTTTTTTGCAACCTAACTCGGTGATTATACCTAATGACGGCGACCAAGAGAAATCTATCACGTCATTAGCCACTGCACACGTCCCGAGAAGGTGTGGAGAGAAGAACGAAGCCCAGAAGCACGCCCCAAATGTTCCAGACGTCGAAGAAGATGTTTTCCACCGCCGAAAGGCCGGAGATCGCACATTTTACTTCAAGGAACGCTTGGATCTTCTCCGTTCAGGGGTTTCACTACTTATTCACGTTTTTCTCCATGTTTCCCCTTTTCTCTACCATGTTTTGCTCTGAGATGAACATGCAGGGCTAATCCCCTTTGTCTTTAGGACCGGGAGTAGCCCGGGGAAACGTTGTATGCCATTTTTATTATAGTAATTCATCTTTTATCTCTTAAATCTGTGGTATGATATCGTTTTCTAAATTATTTTGTTATGCATGATCACCATAATAATAATCTAATGCCCTTAATTGCTTTGAAAGAAGAATTAATGATTGAAAAGAGACAAAATTCACATTAATTGACAAATCCCTTGAACAAGGTGGTGTAAGGTTAATGGTGGATACCCAGAGGTCGATTCTAATGCACCTAGTTTAGGATATAGGTTACTACGACGGTGGAACCGACCTAGACATAGGTAGTGAATTGTACTACGACAGTGGTAAATTCTGACTACATACCACTACCCAGATAGAGAGATGAATCTGAGTAACTATATAGAAATTCATACAATGATAACCCGTGGTGAAACCGCAATCCTAAAGATCTTCACCTGAATTGATTAAACTAAACCTTTAATCGATTGTTTTATTTTGTTTTCTTTTCATTTAATTTTAAAACAACCCTCAAACTATTTTAACCGACTTAGCTGATCGCAAACAGTTAGTAGTAGTCTATCGATAGTTCAGTGTCCCTGAGTTAGACTCGGGCCTCACAAAGGCCTATATTACATTGACACGTACACTTGCGTTTGACGCACGGTAAACGCGTGTCAAGTTTTTGGCGCCGTTGCCGGGGACACGAAAATTGTCGGCACTACGAGTGCTTCAAGCGGCCACTCTAGGCCATTTTTTTTCTATTATCATTATTTTGAAATCATTTCAAAAATTCATAGTCTATCTTTCAAATTTTTATAATCGTCTAGCACAGTACTGAACTAAAATTTGCATTTTGCAGGTATTGTGCATGGTGCAGATGCGTAGCACTGACTACACGCAACATGCACCAGAGGTCCCACTGCCGGGACCTGACGACGAGGAGTATTACAAAAAAGACCACTTGGAAGAAATAGATTCCGAATCCGAACAAGAAGAAATGGCAGAAGAACATACGATATGGAAGAAGATCAAAGCTTCTTCCTCATCCGCTTCTAAGGGGCCAATAAAGAAGCAGGCGATCAACATTCCGACGTATAAGATTGATCCTGCATTAATTAACTTGGTCAAGTCAAATGCATTCCATGGGCTAAAGAACAAAGACCCAGTGACGCATATAAGCCAATTCGTGGAGAATTGTGACATGATTAAAATTGACAGATTTCCACAGGAGACGCTCTACCTGAAGTTGTTCCCAAGTTCTCTGGCAGGAAATGCCCGAGAATGGTTGCACAATCTTGACGATGAATATGTGGAATCATGGAACCACATGGTAGATGTATTCTTTGAAAGATTCTTCCCGCCTGAGAAGACCAATGACATGATCAGGAAAATCCACAATTTCACCCAGAAGGCAGGAGAGACCTACTCTGAGACCTGGGAAAGGTTTCAGATCATGCTTATGAGGTTCCCGCATTATGGGCTCGACAAGGAGACACATGTCAAAATCTTCTATTTTGCTCTTTTCGAGCATGATAGAAGTAAGCTAGATTCTGTAGGCTCAAGATTCTTTTTGAAAAACACGGACACGAGGTGTTGGGAAATTCTAAAGAACATGGCCAAGAAGCAATCCTGGGGCGATAGAGACGCCGTAGAGCACGTTCGAGCTGTGGGGGAGTCAAAGGCCATCAAAGAGCTGAATGATAAGATGGACCTTATAGCAAAGAAACTGCTTGCAAAAGAAGATACTGAATCCGAGGATGAAGCTCAAGTCAAATTCATGCAGCAGCAGCAGGGTTTCAGAAATAATGATTACTCATGGAGGAAGGACAAGAAATTCTCCTTGAAGGATCTTAATAACTTCTTGTAGGACCCCGATGCAAAACCCCAGCCGGTGGCGGAGGATAAGAGCATGGAGTTGCTCAACCAAGTGATAAAGTAGAACCAAGAACTTATGAACACTTTTGGTCAGCAGATCAAGCAACAGGGGGAATTTATGAATCAGTTTGGACAGACATTACAGAGCCATGGGGCTCAGACGAGGACAATAGAGACGTCGATGGCACAAATGGCAGCGAAGATAGCCAATCTGAAGAAGCCAGCGCATCAAGGTTTTCCAAGTAACACAAACATTCCAGGAGGAAACCAACAGGCGAAGGCAATCTTGCTAAGGAGTGGAAAGAAGCTTTTAAACCCCAGGGCCGATGAACCAAGCAAACCCCAGTCTAAAACCAAAGGTGAGGCCACTGAGGAGGTGCCAATCTCAGTCACAGAGCTGGTAGACAAAATAGCAGAAGATGTCACTGCAGATCCCATTGTTGTTGAAGAGGAGACGAGGAAAAGGACACCATATGTGACGCCGCATCAAACGGCACAGGCTATCCCGGTCCCATATCTGAATAGTGTGAAAGCAAAGAAGGTGGACACCCAGTTCAAGAAGTTTTTGGACAGTTTCAGAAAGCTCTTAGTCAACATCCCATTATTAGAGGCAATAAAGCAAATTCCCTCTTACAGAAAGTTTTTGAAAGACATCATTACTAAGAAGAAGAAGATCCCTGACACGGAGGTTGTAGTTCTCAAGGAGCAGGTGAGTGCCTTCATCATGGGCACATTGCCACCTAAGAGGTAGGATCCGGGCTGCTTCAATTTTTCATGTTACATTGGTAAGGTGAAATTCGGAGAAGCACTGTGTGATTCTGGGGTAAGCATAAACTTGATGCCTCTCTCTACATTCAAGAAATTGGAATTAAAAGAATCAAGGCCGAGCAATATGACAATACAACTGGCGGATAATTCTGTGGTGAAGCCTTATGGTATTTGTGAAGATGTGTTGGTGAAAGTAGATCGGTTTGTATTTTCAACGGACTTTGTCATAATGGATATGCAAGATGAACAAGGCAATGAGTTACTACTTGGACGACCCTTCCAAGCTACAACTGACATGATACTTGAGATGGGGAGAGGTCGTTTGACCTTGGGTATCGCCGATAATCGATTCGAGATGGTCATGCCTTCCAACACCACATCATCTAAAGCTAAGGAGAAGTGTCGCATGGCGAAGCATTTTGATCACAATAGCTCACTTTGTCTAGGGAAGCCATTTTTAGATATGGCTCATGTAATGACTAACGTGGAGAAAGGGACATTGGCGGTTGACATCATGGAGCAGACCAAGGTTGTGTCTCTTAGAAAAGCTGTGGGTTTTCCTAATGATGAAGAGGAGGACATCCCTCCCTCTACTGAGGATGAGGCGATAACAAGTTCTGTTTTTGACGCATATCCAGAATTACCATTTGAAGCCTGCTTGGTCAATGTAACACATGATTGGATGAGAAGCAAGTCATTGCAAGAGTGTGCCAAGATGCTTCAGGTGCTTCCATGCTTTTATGCGAGGTACTATGAAGACCTTGGTGAACTCCCACCACCACTTCAGTCATCCTTAATCAGCCCGCCAGATTTGGAATTGAAGCCATTGCCACCGCACTTAAAGTACGCATTTCTAGCTGAGGAAGAGAAGCTGCCTGTGATTATTTCGGCATATCTGAGTGTTGAGGAGGAAGACCAACTGCTAATTGTGTTGAAGAACCACCGAGGTGCATTCGGTTGGTCGGTCGCAGACATCAAGGGGATCTCCCCTACATTATGCCAGCACAAGATTCAGCTCAAGGAGGGAGCCAAGACGGTGATTCAGCCACAGCATCAACTAAATCCTAGCATGATGGAGGTAGTAAAGAAGGAGGTGATCAAGCTCCTTACTCCATGTATCATCTATGCTATATCCGACTTGACGTGGGTGAGTCCTACATAGGTAGTCCCTAAAAAGGGGGGAATTACTGTTACACATAATCTGTTGAATGAACCTGTCACGACCCGCTTGGTAACCAGGTGGCATGTATGTATAGACTACCGTCGATTGAATGCTGCTACGCTTAAGGATCATTTCCCTCTTCCATTCATTGATCAGATTTTAGAGGGTTTAGCCGGCCGATCACATTTTTGTTTTCTTGATGGTTATTCGGGGTACAATCAGATTTCAATTGATCCTAAGGACCAAGAGAAGTCCACCTTCACTTGTCCTTACGGAACATTTTCTTACCGCTGTATGCCATTTGGGTTGTGTAATGCACCGGCAACCTTTCAGTGTTGCATGCTTGCCATCTTTTCTGATATGGTTGAACACTGTTTGGAGGTTTTTATGGATGATTTCTCCGTCTATGGTGCGTCCTTTGACGAGTGCTTATACAATTTGGACAAGGTTTTGCAACGTTGTGAGGACACGCATTTGTTCCTCAATTGGGAGAAATGCCACATGATGGTAAGCGAAGGAATTGTGCTTGGACATAAAGTGTCTAGAAAAGGGTTGGAGGTAGACCCGGTAAGATCGAGGTTATTTCCAAATTGCCCCCACCGAATTCGGTTAAAGGGGTACGGAATTTTCTAGGTCATGCCAGTTTTTATCGTGACTTTATAAAAGATTTCTCTAAAATCACCAAACCATTATCTGAATTGCTCGAAAAGGATGTTGTTTTTTATTTTAATGACAAGTGTTTACATGCATTCAATGTGCTTAAAGAAAAACTAATTTCCGCACCGGTTGTGCAAACACCGGACTGGACTAAGCCGTTTGAATTAATGTGTGACGCGTCCGATTTCGCAGTTGGGGCTATTTTGGGACAACGTGTGGACAATAAACCCGCTGTGATTTTCTATGCATCAAAAACCTTGAATGACGCTCAACTGAATTACACGACAACTGAAAAAGAACTTCTCATCGTTGTTTTTGCTTTTGAAAAATTTCGGCAATATCTTGTTGGATCAAAAGTTGTGGTATGGACGGACCATGCCGCTATTAAGTATTTGATGGAGAAAAAGGATGCCAAACCTAGATTGATTAGGTGGATCTTACTTTTATAGGAATTTGATATTGAAATCAAAGATAAGGCGGGCATTGAAAATGTGGTCATGGACCATTTGTCTAGGTTGGAAAGGGTAGATGAAAAGGATGTGCACATACTGATTACCGAGACATTTCCTGATGAACAACTTTTAAAAGTGAAATCGAAAGACCCTTGGTTTGCTTACATTGTTAACTATCTTGCCTGCAAAATTATCCCAGATGATTGGACATACCAAGAGAAGAAGAAATTTTTCCATTCTTTGCGTTATTATTTCTGGGATGACCCTATTCTATTGAAGCAGTGCAGGGATGGTGTATTACGCAGGTGTGTTCCGGAGGTGGAGTACGAAAGCGTCCTTCGTCATTGCCATACACTACCGACGGGTGGCCACCACGCTAGTTCTCGCACTGCAGCCAAAGTACTTGAAAGTGGCCTGTACTGGCCTACATTGTTCAAGGATGCTTATGATTTTGTGCGGCAATGTGATTCCTGCCAAAGGGCAGGTAACATTTCAAAAAGACAGGAGATGCCCCTCAATGTATTTCAAGAGGTTGAGGTGTTCGACTTGTGGGGTATTGACTTTATGGGACCCTTTGTGTCCTCATATTCTAACTTGTACATTCTGTTAACTGTTGATTATGTGTCGAAGTGGGTGGAGGCAATACCCACAAGGACTAATGATGTCGTTGTAGTGTGCATGTTTGTCAAAGAATATATTTTCTGTAGGTTTGGTGTACCAAGAATGATCATTAGTGATGGAGGTACGCACTTCCGGAATCAAAAGTTTGTGGCACTATTGAAAAAGTATGGGGTAAAGCATAACATTGGTACCCCGTACCACCCACAAACTCAAGGACAAGTGGAGGTCTCCAATCGGGAGATTAAGAAGATCTTGGAGCGTACTATGGCTTCCATGAGAAAGAATTGGAGTACCCTGCTACCAGATGCTTTGTGGGCGTATAGGACGGCGTTTAAGACACCTATAGGCACTACACCTTTTAGGTTGGCTTATGGTCAGGCCTGCCATTTGCCGGTGGAATTAGAGCATAAAGGGCATTGGGCGGTAAGGAAACTAAATTTGAGCTATGATGAAGCGGGAAAGAAAAGGTTGCTTGAGCTCAATGAACTAGATGAGCTGAGGATGAATGCATATGAAAGCTCGCAGATCTACAAGGAGCGAACAAAGCTGATTCATGATCACCATATTCAGATGCGAGTCTTCAAGAAAGGAGATCGTGTACTCTTGTTCAACTCCAGGCTGAAACTGCATCCCGAGAAATTGAAATCCCGATGGAGTGGACCGTTCACCATAGAGGAGGTCAGGCCACATGGCGCAATCATGGTGCGTGATGGCGAGACAACATTCCTAGTTAATGGACAACGATTGAAATTGTACTTCGGTGAAGATTACACAAGGAAAGTGAATGAGGTCAAACTCATTGCACTTCTAGATGCATGAGGAGCTTCATGTCGTCTAGCCTATGACATTAAATAAGGGCGCTTGTTGGGAGGCAACCCAGCCATCGGTAGCTTAGTTAGTTCTTTCACATTTGTACTTTGATTTGATTTGATTTTGTTTTTAGTGTAAAAAAGGTACCGTGATTGTTTGCTTTATGTGCAGGACTGAGGCAGAGTCAATACCATCGACCCTTGTGTCGATGGTATCGAGTTGGGTACTGGTTGGCGGCAGCAGAAATCACTCTGCGTCGATACCATCAACAGCCTCGTCGATGGTATCGGCACACCAACATGTTGATTGCAAAGTCGAGGTTGATAGTATCACATGCATGTCGATACTATCGAGATCTCTGGAGATATTCAGACGCAAATTGCCTCAGTGAAGTCGATACCATCGACAGGCCTGTCGATGGTATCGACCAAGTTACAGGCAGAAAGTGGTGGTCGGGCCAGCGAGGGTGTTTCCCTAACCAGAAGTCGATACTATCGACTTGCGTCGATAATATCGACACGACACGTCACCGATCCGCAAGAGGAAATCAACGACGATCGCTGCATCGAGAGAGTCGATCCGTGGGACGGGTCGATACCATCGACACCTGTCGATAGTATCGACACATCATCGATCCAGGTCCCCACATCAAGCCATCGATGACCATCGATACCAGCAGTAAATGGATTGTGCTACAGGATTCGATACCATCGACTCGCGTCGATGGTATCAACGGGAATACAGCAGCGCCGACCAAGGTTATATAAGGGATGGATTTTTGTCATATGACGTCACAACTTCAGAGCAATCCTTCTCTACTTGTGTTGTGCGTCTTTGTGAGCAATCAGAGCCCAGCTACGAGCATCCACGGCGTGCGTGCTTCACCGAGCCTTCATCGAGCGGAGATAATCTTCTCTGACCTTCTCCGAGCTCCATCTTCTAATCTTTCTTCTTCTACGACAATGGTGCATGTTGCCGACGCATCCTCTTCCCGGGAAAATCAAATGGAGATCCCGGAGTTCATTCCTCCACCAACTGCTTCTATTCCGCGTCCGCGGATCGTTCATCTATCCACGGGAGTCAAGAAGGTCTACGAGGAACAGACAAAGCGCAAGATTGAGCCGACTCATTACGTCGACCGTGACATGATCCGTAATCTGGGGTTCGACGCTAATCTGGCCTACGTGCTAAAGGGGCAAGCAAGGTATACAGGCAGGAGGCCCGATGAGATGGAATTCCATGCCGATGGCCAGCCGTTCTTCGGTGAATGGCCGACATATAAGGAGTTGGTGGCGGAATTCATGGCGTCGCTGGAAATATGTTTCGTGCCAAACGACATCATCGCCATGGATCGCGAATGGATCAAGGGCCGCATTTCTTTCCAGGTGTACAATAATGACTACACTCTCACCCTCAGGCAGTTCAATGCAATCTATAACTGGAATCACGGGAGAGACCAGTACCGGCGGCCAGATAATAGAACGGATTACGATGATATCTTTGTCGAGCTAGTGATTGTTCCGCCGGGCAAATCTGTAAGCTACCACAATGCGGCGGTAGCAGATTTTGAGCATCCGTTCATGCGGATTATTCATCGCATGCTTTGCTCCACCCTGTTTGCTAGGGGTGATCTGTCTCTTAGCAAGTTCCAGGAGGCAGACCTATTTTTCCTGCATAAGTTACTGAAGCGGGAAGAGTATAACTGGGGAGCGTTTTTCTTGTAGAGTGTGCTGGCTGTAAAGAGGAGTACGCGGAAGGCTAAAATTCACTTTGGAGGGCTCATTACACCACTGGCCTCCTATCTTGGGTTGAATTTCTCCCAGCTGACTCCTCTTTCCAACAGGAGCATGGTCAATTTGAAGCATCTTCACCGCTCCAACCTCATTCTGCTGCGTGATGGACTGGCATATGCACACTGTCACGTTAATCATGCTTATGAGGAGTGTTCGCTCCCAGACCCTGTCTTCCACATCAAGGGTGCTCAGCATTTTCTATGGCCTGTCATTGCCATCGAGAGTTCGGATGAAGACGGCGGCAACGACGACAACGACAATGACGAGGCTGAAGAGGAAGAGGAGGCTTTCACTCCTCTTCACGCATGGGTGGCACCTAGGAAGCGTCCTCGTATGCATCCGGGTGCATCTTCATCTTCGCAGCCTCCGCAGCCACCATAGCCCTCGCAGCAAAGCGAGGATGTCTACTCCATGCAAGTAATGTATGCAATGTTGCAGGATATTCATCAAACGCAGCAGCAACACACAGACTCATGTGTCGATATTCATGATACGATGAACCGGTTGCTAGATAATCAGCGGGCTATCTTTGAAAATGAGTGCCTCCTCCTCGACAACCAACAACACATTCACGACAGGTTGCATAGGATGGAGATGCAGCAGCAGCCTTTCTATGATCATTACTAGAGCCAAAACTACTTTGGGGGGTATCCACAACCTCCGCCATGCCCCAGTATGATCCGAGCTTTTAGGGGCAGTACCCATCTTGGGACCCCACAGCCCCGCAGTACCCCCCTCCGCCAGAAGAGTGATCGGTATCTCTGTTCCACCCTTTAAGGCTGTTTTTGACTATGAGGCCATAGTCGAATTCAAGCTTAGGGGGGAGTTGGAACAACTCTATCCTTTAGTTTTCTCAGTTTTTAGTTTTTATTGTTTTTTTTCTTGTCTTTTATTTCTTGCAATCTTAGTTTGTTTGTAGGATCCACATGCTATCTAGTGTAATTGTGGATGTCTTAAGTCATGTGTCATCTCATTTGCTTGTACATAGGAATCAAGGAAAAATAAAAAAAAAATAATGTTTGCAAGCTTGTGTTGTTCAACTTTGAGCACATAACTTAAGAAAATGATTGGGTTTGTCAACTTTAAAACAGAAAATCACAACTGTACATTCCTAAGGATTCATGAAAAGTGGACGAAATTGGTTGTGTGAGCCTAAACTGACCAAATGATAATGAGACTTTAATTTGAAGTAAGAGAGAGAAATCTCTTAATTACTACACAGGTCAGTAAGGAGGGACACATAATAATGTACAAAGGTTCAATCAATTAGTCTTGTGATCTATCCACTTCATTGTTTTTCATAATCCACCATAAGAATTGGAAGTACATTACTGTTTTAATCTTGTTTAATGCATCTCATGTAGATAGGTCTTGCATTGCAAAGTATTTTCACATGTTTTGCATGAAAATAAAAAAAAATTACAGTAGTTATACATGCACATTACCCTTAGGTGCGTGTCATTTAGCTGCATTCATAATTTTTATGCATATAGTACATCATGTATCTTATTTCTTCTGAAACAGTAAGTGTGATTAACTTGTTCCATACCTTCTAAATGCTTCAAACATTTGAGCTATGCAGAAAAAGTGAGCCCAACAAATAATTCATGGTCATTTATGGATATAAGGGCCTATAAAAAAAAAGAGAAGAAAAATATTAAAATAAAAAAAGAAGGAATTGAGAAGTAAATAGGATGAGAGGGAGAAAGGAACATGTTTTTCACTGCATATTAAGAAGAATAAGAACATGATGCTATTCTCTTAGATATTCCATCTCACATTGAGACGGAATGATAGTGCATGCATCATTCCACCCAAATGTAGGCATTAGGGCATTTACACTTGCATATGCATCATTTAGGTCATTTTTTCTTGGTGCATGTTGAAACCGTATAATGCTTCCATTTCTTCCCTGATCCACCCATTCCATCCACCCATTGCTCGAATTGGTAGGCCACCATGATTTTCTCCTCACTCTTTAATATCAGGAGAACTGCTTCCATGTAGATGGTAGTTAGGGCGAGCAACGTAGAATAGGAGATCACAAGATGCACCAAGTTTGAACCGGGAAATTCTATTATGTGAACTGCCTTATGTGATAGTGTTCATTGATTTTGAGGTAGATATCTTTTATGGATGATTATTGTCGCCTTTAGGGTAATTATCATTTCGTGGTTAGTAAGGGCCGGAATGTGAATGTCCGGTGGGGATCATATGGTGATGTTTGTTGTGATGATCTATTCTTTAGTTGACCCTCGCAATTCTATTCTAAGGTTTAGTTGCTCGAGGGCGAGCAATGTGTAAGCTTTGGGGAGTTTGATGCGATGATTTTGAGTCGCATTTATAGACATATTTTACTTGTGTTTTATGCATTTATTGGTCATCTTGGTGGTTAATATTGCATAATTCATCTACTTTGGTCTATGATCCTTCTCAGTGTCAAATCTCCCTTATATTGGTATTTTGAGCATAAATTATTACAATAATATGTTTTATTTCGGCTTATTTGGTTTTGTGTTGAAATTTCAGGTAAAACGAATATTTGCTGTTGTCGATAACATCAACAGTGGTCAATACCATCGACAAAACCATAGGTTGCCAGCCGCAAGGAGCATCGTAGAGTCGATACTATCGACAGAAGAGTCGATGGTATCGATATACCATCAGGTTGCTGGCGAGAAGATAGTCGATACTATCGACCTTAAAGTCGATACTATCGATACGAGGAGCTTCAGTGATAGAAAAGTACAAAGACCGACGCCTAAGAGAGTCGATACCATCGACCCTCGTCGATGGTATCGAGTTAGCATCAGTCGTGACAAAGAAAAGAAAAGAAGACCAGCCGATACCGTGCAGGGTCAATACCATCGACTCGCGTCGATGGTATCAACACCGTCAGATACAAGTTTGCTTCATATCGATCTAAATCTGACGACTACGATATTTTTGCAACCTAACTCGGTGATTATACCTCATGACGGCAGCCAAGAGCAATCTATCACGTCATTAGCCGCTGCACACATCCCGAGAAGGTGTGGAGAGGAGAACGGAGCCCAGAAGCATGCCCCAACCATTCCAGACGCCGAAGAAGACGTTTTCCACTGCCGAAAGGCCGAAGATCGTGCATTCTATGCCAAGGAACGCTTGGATCTTCTCCGTTCAGGGGTTTCACTACTTATTCACATTTTTCTCCATGTTTCCCCTTTTCTCTACCATGTTTTGCTCTGAGATGAACATGCAGGGCTAATCCCCTTTGTCTTTAGGACCTGGAGTAGCCCGGGGAAACGTTGTATGACATTTTTATTATAGTAATTCATATTTTATCTCTTAAATCCTTGGTATGATTTCGTTTTCTCAGTTATATTGTTATGCTTGATCACCATAATTATAATCCAATGCCCTTAATTACTTTGAAAGAAGAATTAACAGTTGAAAAGAGACGAAATTCACATTAATTGACAAATCCCTTGAATAAGGTGGTGTAAGGTTAATGGTGGATACCCAGAGGTCGATTCTAATGCGCCTAGTTTAGGATATAGGTTACTACGATGGTGGAACCGACCTAGACATAGGTAGTGAATTGTACCACGACAGTGGGCAATTCTGACTACAGGCCACTACTTGGAAAGAGAGATGTATCTGAGTAACTATATAGAAATTCATACAATGATAACCCGTGGTGAAACCACAATCCTAAAGATCTTCACCTGAATTGATCAAACTAAACCTTTAATCGATTGTTTTATTTTGTTTTCTTTTCTTTTAATTTTAAAACAACCCTCAAACTATTTTAACTGGCTTAGCTGATCGCAAACAGTTAGTAGTAGTCTACCGATAGTTCAGTGTCCCTAAGTTCGACTCGAGCCTCACAAAGGCCTATATTACATTGGCGCGTACACTTTCTTTCGACGCACGGTAAAATCGTGTCAAAAATCATCAGTATTCTACATTGAATATTTCTTAGTTCATTCTCTATAACAAGATCCAGTGACCAAATAATCCCCCAAGCTACCCCTAGACTAAGAAAACCTTTACTACTTTGTCACTAAATGCCTAGATTAGACCTTGGAGCATGAGTTATTGATGGTTCCTAACTTTTATAATAATGCTTATTTTAGGGTTCATTGGTGGTATAATTAGCACACAATGAACACTAAATTTCTATTGAACTCTAGAGTCATGTAGAAACAACATATGAACCTCGATCATAGTGTTGTCACTCAATTTTGGTTTTTATCTCTAATTGAGAAGTAGCTTCTTTAAACCTCACAATAATTAGAATGAAAATAAAAAAATAGTTCAAAAATACCCGTATAACGCACTCTTAGTAAGTATAAAATATCAGAGGCTATCCAAAATATTAATACAATCTAGGTTTTACTTAAATTCCTAAGTTGGACTGCATAACTAAAATTATCTTGTACCTTTGTTATTGATGTTCATAAGTTGTTATCAATTGGATGTCAACCAGAATAGCAGATGATCAAACATATCTCAAAAATCTCTAAACTCAGTTTTGTTGGTTTTATTAATTACATGACTGTGAATTTCTTGGTTGAATTCATGATATGTATGTGTGCTCTTCTATTTGAAAATATTGACATGTAGTAATATCATGTAGTATTGAATGTTTTGTCACTTGAAACATAATACATCCACTATCAAATATCTAATTGTACATGCATTTCTTCGGGGGTAAGGAGCCAACTGTGTTGCAGCTATCTGTATTCTCAAGGTAAGGGCATATGGTTTGGTATACCAGCTTGAATCACTAAAGTAAGGGCACAACTTGCAAGGATCTTTGGCCTTTGGCCTTGGTTCACCTTATATAATCATTTGACCCATGGGCCCTTTGTGATGCCATGAACCTATATTATTACATCCTTCTGGTAATATTGATTATTATTGTAATTCTGTGATTGATTAATATTTGATAGAAATTGATTAAGTTATATCTCATATTTGGTTCAATTTTGCATATTGATTTCCATAGTTCCAAGTTGCCTTGCATGTTCTGAACTAATTGTAAAATAAATATAGTATGAGTACCTAAGTAAAATTAGGTGAACAATATCCAAACATGTATTTTCCTTCATTGTCATACTTAATTGAGCCTTAAAATATAATTGGTTAGGAGATGATGTTAATTAGACTTCAATAGAATGTTTTCCTTGGTTTTGTAATTACATGTACATGTGTGGACTAATATCAAATTTCACCTAAATTGTGGAATAAATTGTAATTTGTGTATAAATTAAGTAATTACATGTTCTCCTTCACAAGTTTTATGTTTTTTATATCTTAGTGCTTTTCAGACTAGTTGAGCAAGTAAAAGTTTGTGCTCCTTGCCTTGGGCCTAGATAGTTGGTCTATAATGTGAGTTATTTTAGTCTTTTGACCTCCTCAATTTAATCTACTCAAAATCCTTGACCGCATATTCTATTTTACTATTTAGGGACCTCCTAGGAAGAGGAGAAGTAGTCTAGAAACTTGTAGGAGCTCCTTAGTCCTCTATGACCATGAATTTGTACTTGCATATGTGTGCATGTTGGAAATGCAACTTCCTTAGTGGATCTTTGCCTTGCAATTTTGTTTTCACTAACATTACTATAATTTGTCATTTCTGATATCAATTATCTAAGCTTGTATATGCTTGTATGTTTATGCATTGCGATGCATATTGATGATCAAGCTTCCATAGGGCATCCCAAGCTTGTTGACTTCATTTCTAGCCTTGACAATGTAAGATCATCTTTTTCCTCTCTACTTTTCTTATTGTTCTTTAATTCTTCTTCCTCTTGGATTAACTCCATATACACCTATGGTGGTCGTATCTTTCTAGAGCTAAAAATCGCACATGTTCTCTCTCTTTTACCGAGGTGAGACTAGATCTAGCTAGATGGAGCCTATATGGAGCTTTGGGAGGTGGATAGAGATGTTTGATTGTTGATCAGCATGGTTTGTAAGAGGAGGATCCTTATCACACATGTTGTAAGAGGGTTGCTTACTTTTTCCTTAATTTAATCCTACTTTCATAGCCAAAATAGTAGATAAATGCTTAAATCTCACCTCTGCACCTATCTCTTGTTCTATATGCTTAAATGTGTGATTATTGTAGACCATTTTGCGTCCTTATGAGATGACCACAAAACTTCTTTCTTACATTTACCGTTCTAATGTTGATTTTCATAATTTTAATAAGGTGTCTTCTGTGGTCTTAAAGGTTGAAAATTTGAAATATATGTGGCCCTAAAATTGACTCATTTATATATTTTGATATACCATAATAATGTAAAATAAATCATGTGATCCCAGTTTATGTATTGATATTCTTATAGAGTGTATATAACGTATTCATACAACTATCATGATGTTGGAAATGTATTAATCATAAGCCGCATACCCAGAAGTAGCTCATCCACAATTTTAAAATGACATGTATGTTCTTAATCTTCTTTTAGCCATAACTTGTTCATGCATTGGAGTTTGATCATAATACTTTTGAATGGTGTTTTGTGGATAATATATGAAGAGAATTATACTACTACTAGTGAAATTTAGGCCTTCATTAAGGTTGAAACTCTATATGGTAAAAAATGGCGTATTGTGCACTAAACAAGATACTCTGAGAGATGTTGTCAACCTTGTTTGATTCTGACAATATTTTTATAAACAAATCTAATTGGAACGTACCCTTATACTGCATGTTCAATCCTTGAAAGTTAATGTGAAATGACTTTGTGAACTTTCCATTGATATGATCTAAATGTTTATGTGAACCTAATCATAATATTTTGTATCCTAACAAGTACTTTCATATATAAATATATATATATATATATATATATATATAGAGAGAGAGAGAGAGAGAGAATATTTATATTTATAAATGACCTTGTTTTTAGAATAAGTTACTAATGAATCTAGAAGTAAAATACTTACATGCATAATCTTTGATTATTAGATCATAACGATGAATTAAACATGAAGTTAGTTTGGGTTCTTACAAATAAAATATGAACTTCATGCAATTGGGGGAAACCTTAATTGAATGATGTCATCTAATGAAATATCTCACCTTCTCATAGTAATATAATTTGTTCCTTGAAGTAGGTGGATCTTTACTAGAATACTACAAAGGTAGGTGTTAAGAACCTAATAAGGGTGTAAACAACGAGAGTGAACCAAAATTTCAGTAAGAGATAAAGCATATGTATATTATTAGCATATACTAGTTCTACTAGATATATTGAATGAAATAGTTAATTGTTAGACAAAAAATTCTACCAAAAATATAAGAGTAGAATCAAAGGAAAGATATAAAGGAAATAAATTTAGGAAGTGACAACATAACACACAAGACATACCACCTATAATATTGGTTTGTGATTGAAGTCTCGTAACAGATAATAGAGGATGTTATGATTTACCAATGTCATTAAGATGCTTCCATGATCAACCGCTGCAACTAAAAAATTTAGTGCTCATCTTTTTACAATCTAGATAACAACATCATATTAATCGTTGGTATTTAGGTTACAACACCTATGATATAACATAGGAAATGTTTCCTTTAGTCATAAATAACTTATTTCTCAATCACATAAAGGAACTGCCATAACAACATGATATACAATCTTGAAAGCACACACTTAAACATGTGAACTTAGGGGGTTGAGTGGATGATACCTCCATATATTATCAATAAAATTTTATCATGAACACTATGACTCTAATTACCTTCTCATAATATGAAGATTGATACAATAATCCATGTATTTCTTTCTCGACATTCAAACATTAGTGAAGTTATATGGTTACATGGAACTACATGAATTGATATTTTATTGATTAACTAAGAAAATTACTCATCCTTCACATATAAAAAATGTAAAAATAAGAAATTGCCACCAAGGTACGTACAAGTATGAGAGCCTAGATCATAATCAGCATGCATAAATAACAATATTTTTACACTTGGGCTACACAAAGGCGATATCAAGGGACCAAAGATATTTTTAATTACTTTAAATTAATTTTTTCAATAGTATGGACTTATTAAGCAAACTATCATTCAATAAATCCATCTTGTGAGTTCAAGAAGGAAATTTTTCAAAAAGCATCAAAAATTTCATAGTTGGGAAATATACATGTATATATCATTAGTTTCATAAATGTAGAAGTATAACTAAGTAATATCATTCTAGAATAGAAATTGATAATAACGGGGTGGCAGTTTCAAAGTTCCCATTGATATAGTGAAAAATCAACAAAAATACCATCAATATTCCTTTTAACATGTAGTAAGTGAGAATAAATGGTTGCATGATGAAATTTCATCTCAATGATTACTAAATAGTGGCAAAATCACTCACTCAGGTGATCTTTGCATCACTAGTAGGTGCATATTTGAAGCGTAGACCGAAAGATCCTCTAAAGAGTCAAAATGTCCACACTTACTAGCTCAATTTCCAACTAGACCACGGAAGGATAAAATGAGAGATTTTAGAAGAAAGAACCTTCTTTCTTCCAATGATAGAAAATAACTTCGTAGAAGAAGCTAGAAAAGGTATATTAATGAAAAACATAGATGGGAAGACGGGTAGGGAGTTATGTACAAGTTAGATAAACCAGTGTAGGAGAGTTATTTCAAAGCTTTATCATGTAAGAACTTAAGTAATCATCAACATGAATGAGCTACACCTATAAGATCATCCTCCACTTGCACTAAAAAAATTCTACAAATCCAAAATCAATTAATAGAGCCCTGCAGATGAAGTGATCTTATATATATAGGATTATATAGAGTATTTTCAGCCAAAAATAGGATGTTTTGAGGCCCCTCCCATTGACTGCATCATCCATAAAATGTTTTCTCAACACCCCCATTGGCCTCCCAAAATGTTCATCAACCAGTCATCAACATGCTTCAACTTGACACCTAACCCATTTAAACATAAAGCAGCCTAGACATGGGCACACATCCATCACATGGAGTGATTGAAGTGCCCGACCTATACAAACAAACATCAATTGCATGGAGTAAAACATGCACTCTGACCCAGTGCACTTGTACAACTACTATGAAGATTTCCTCTATATCAATTCTGGATCTTGTTATTGTCGTGGGCAACATGTCCTCACATTTCCAACTTTCCATACTTGTAGAAATATCTAGATTCCATCTAAAATGGGTAAATGTGATCATTGACATACACTCTACACAACTTGTCATACTACAACCTAAATGGACATGTCACCAATACCAATCCACAAATCATTTCATTTATGGTAGTGGACATTTCCCTTAGCTCTTACTCAAATAAAATTATGATTGTTCTAATTATACTATTGTCACATGTTTTTTTGTGACTACTAATATTGAAGAGTTGAGAATATCATACTAATGAAACTACAATGTGATATTATTCAGGATTCATAGGTCTTTTCCTCGACTCAAACTCATTGTCGTCACCTTCTAAGTCTACTTAATTGTGATAAGGATCCTCCTCTTAAAAAGCATGATGATCAACAATCAAACATCACCATTAACCTCCCAAAGCTCCATCTAGGATCCATCTATCTAGATCTAGTCTCACCTCGGTCAGAGAGAGAGAATAGGTTGGATTTTTAGCTCTAGAAATCTACACCCATAATGGGTGACTATGGAGTTCGTCCAAGAGGAAGAATAAGTAAAGTACAATAAGAAAAATAGAGAGGAAAAAGATGATCTTACATTATCAAGGCTAGAAATGAAGTCAACAAGCTTGGGATGTCCTATGGAATCTTGATTATCAATCTGCTTCGCAATTTATAAACATACAAGCATATGCAAGCTCCTTCAGCAAAATGATGAGCTTCCCTGGAAGATGAACTCAAGATGAACTCTATAAAATCATGAAATCAACACCATATCTCATGAACAACCCGAAGAAGCTCCCTTATGAAAGATCTAGAGAAAAATTTGGGTAAAAGAGGAGAATAACGGGTGACTTAGTTGTTTGGAGCAAGAGACACCATTAAAATTTGTGGATCTTGTCATTAGGAAGAATAATATAGGAAATAAAGTATATAATAGAGTTAAAAAAGGATAAATTATATTAATGTTAGTGAAAACAAAACTGCAAGGCCAAAGATCCACTAAGGAAGTTGCATCTCTGACATGCACAAACATGCAAGTACAAATTCATGGTCATAGAGGTCCAAGGAGCTCCTACAAGTTTCCAGACTACTTCTCCTCTTACTAGGAGGTCCCTAAATAGTAATACAGAAGACGTGGTCAAGGATTTTGAGTAGATTAAATTGAGGAGGTTAAAGGACTAAAGCAACTCACAATATAGACCAACTATCTAGGCCCAAGGCAAGGAGCACAAACTTGACCTTGCTCAACTAGTCTGGAAAGCACTAAGATATAAAAAAACATAAAACTTGTGAAGGAAAACATGTAATCACTTAATTTATACACAAATTTCAATTTATTCCACAATTTAGGTGAAATTTGATATTAGTCCACACATGTACATGTAATTACAAAACCAAGGCAAACATTCTATTGAAGTCTAATTAACGTCATCTCCTAACCAATTATATTTTAAGGCTCCATTAAGTATGAGAATGCAAGAAAATACATGTTTGGATATTTTTCACCTAATTTTACTTAGGTCCTCATACAATATTTATTTTACAATTAGTCCAGAACATGCCAGGAAACTTGGAACTATGGCAAGTAATATGCAAAATGGAACCAAATATGAGATATATCTTAATCAATTTCTATCAAATATTCATCAATCACACAATTACAATAAATAATCAATATTAGTAGAAGGCTATAATAATATAGGTTCATGGTATCACAAAGGGTCCTTGGGTCAAATGATTATATAAGGTGCACCGAGGCCCAAGGATAAAGATCCTTGCAAATTGTGCCCTTACTTTAGTGATACAAGCTGGTACACCAAAACATATGCCCTTACCTTGAAAATATAGATAGTTGCAACACAGTTGGCTCCTAACCCCAGAAGAAATGCATGTACAATTAGATATTTGATAGTGGATGTATTATGTTTTCAAGTGACAAAACATTCAATACTACATGATACTACTGCATGTCAATATTTTCAAATAGAAGAGAACACATACATTTCATGAATTCACCAAGAAATTCACAGTCATATAATTAATAAAACCAACACAACTGAATTTAGAGATTCCTAAGATATATTTGATCATCTGGTACTCTGGTTGACATCCAATTGATAACAACTTATGAACATCAATAACAAAGGTACAACATAATTTTAGTTATGCAGTCCAAGTTAGGAATTCACGTAAAACCAAGATTGTATTAATATTTTGGATGGCCTCTGATATTTTATACTTACTAGGAGTTCGTTATAAGGGTATTTTTGAACTATTTTTTTGAATTTTCATTCTAATTATTGTCAGGTTTAAAGTAACTACTTCTCAATTAGAGATAAAAACCAAAATCGAGTGACAACACTTTGATCGAGGTTCATATGTGGTTTCTACATGATTCTAGGTTTCAATATAAATTTAGTGTTCATTGTGTGCTAATTATACCACCAATGAATCCTAAAATAAGCATTATCATAAAAGTTAGGAACCATCAATAACTCATGTTCCAAGGTCTAATCTAGGCATTCAGTGACAAAGCAGTAAAGGTTTTCTTAGTCTAGGGGTAGTTTGGGGGGATTATTTGGCCACTAGATTTTGTTATAGAGAATGAACTAAGAAATGTTAAATGTCGAATACTGATGATTTAACTTTGGTATGAAAAGATGGTCTATCATATTGTTGGTATATTGCACAGGTGCATTCCATTTAACCATGTGGATACATGAATCCTAAAGTTGTAATGAGCCAACCAAGGTCCATTCCTAGCTAAATAGTAGTTGTGGTTGGTTCATAGAGTCCTGACTCAAGTTCCTGTGGATTGTGATCATCCTCCTCTTTCACCTTCATATATCAAGGTTTGACACCACTATAATGTGTTAGCTCCAGTGAGGACTATACTTTGATTGGGATCATAACACCAAGATCCCCACTATATATGGAGTCATAGACATGGCTTCAATCTACCACCCATCCAGTATTCAATATGTCCTAGAGAATTTAACGTCCATATCCTTTAGAAAAGGTGATTTGACTCCATATCTACACCCAGAAGCACTACAACGACATTATGCACTCATTGGGCCCCTATGTCTCAAAGGGGTACATCAATATCTTGTCTCTAGGTTGATTTTCAACACTGACGAGAGGACATTTAACATCCATCCAAGATTCCAGTGGAAGAGAAGGATTACATTAAAGGACTTAGTGAACCAAAGGTCACTCTCCTCTAGAAAAGGGCCTCCTATATCCCCCATTTATATCCTTATTGTACAACTAGGTGTGAATATAGTGTGATTGATCTCAATGACCCATGTATATCATTCCCTAAATGTAGGGTCAAAGAGTTTCACTTATGTCCTCATATATCCTCGGTTCAACTAAAACTAGGATTGCGCCATTCTTCTCATGAATGAAGGACTTTGTGTGGAAAGGTCATGTCCCCATGCTACTCAGAGGTAGGAGATGATGTATCCACCATTAGGTTATATGTGGAGATGCCATGAATTGGTCATATCACCCTACAACTGGATCCACAAGTTTGATTTTTGCTAGATGATACATTTTTTTCACAAGAATAAATTAGTTTTTTCTTTAAAGAAAAGTTTTATATATTTATGTAAAATAAAACCAGTTATATATTGAAATGATAATAGCTTTAGTTTCTTTTATGTCCTCATATATCTTGGGTGAAACAAAAACTAGGATTGTGTTATTCTTCTCATGAATGAAGGACTCTATTTGGCAAGGTCATGTTCCCATTCTACCTGGCAGTAGGAGATGAAGTCTCCACCACTGGATCATAGGTGGAAATGCAAAGAATGGGTCACAATACCCTAATACTGGATCAAGAAGTTTTGTTTTGGTAGATGACACATTTTTGTCACAAGAATAAGTTGGTTTTTTGTTAAAGGAATGTTTTATTGTCTTGTATAAAATAATTCGTCATATTTTGAACTGTTAATAAATTCTAATAGGAATTTTTTATTATTAGGAAATGCATAACATATACCCTCTATTGTATATTTTTTCATCCAGAAGTATATGATACCAAAAATCCATTATGTTCTCTCACATAAAAAAAGGTTCAAAGTAATTGTACAAGTAGGTGTATATACCTTGAATCAAATTCAATTATAATTGAAAATAGCATTTTCTATAGCTAGGTGCATATCCTATCTTTAAACTCCTACAAATAAGAACTATATCTTTAATGCAAGAAAAGAATATATAATGAAAACAAAGCATAAGCATACAATTTCAGCATTAGTACATCACCAAGAACATTTATATGGTTTCCTCAAGGAACAAGGGCAGTTGTCTTCATATCACCGCATAGCTGTGTCAATGGTTCTTTCAACTCAGGGCACAATTTGAGGAGCATTTCCTTGATCCATCATGTCCCATTCTTCCAGTAGGTTTTGTAGATTATGTAAGTGTTGTACTAAAATAGAAGAAATCACTGTATTGTCCAGAGGCATGTTAGTTGTGGTTATAATTTGCAAGCCACATATATTTAAGATAGAAAATGAATGTAAAAACTTTTGTAAAAGATAATTTAGATTCTAGATAAATGAGACTTTTCTAGACATTCAGCTACTATGAAATACTCATCCACCTACAACTTGTAACATTATTCTCAATTGTGTTAGACATTGAGACTTTGAAAAAGTCTGTAAATTACAAATTAAAACTATTCAGGAGCACCTGGTATTTACTATAGACCTGACTTTAGGAGGAAGTAACAACTCCAGGAAGGCAGATAAAATTTAAATGGGACATATTCAAGAAATTAGATCAGAGTTGGGCACCACTTGTGCACCATAACTTAAGGTGGACAAAGGCCTAGAAGCCCTCCGGAGGAAGGCAATAGACATCCATGGGTCCACTCATAACAACTGCTAAAAGGTATCAACAATTATTGAAAGGCAGAGTGGAAGTGAGAGGTACCTAGATGGCAGTTGACTTCCATAGAGCTTCATTAAGGATAGAATTTCTTTGGATACCATAGTCTTTCTCACTTAATATGAACAAGATACATTTTCTAGCTACACCTTAGTAACAAATTCCACATTAGGACCAACGTGGAAGCTTGAACAAATATATGTGAGCCATATTGAAAGACTGAAGATCACCTCATAAACAAGCTAAGGAAGGCAATGGCTAAAAATGACTCAAACTACCATAGACCAGCATGTTTCAACAGAGTACCTAAGAGGATATCAACTCTTAGCAACCTACAATTTGCAAGAATCCAGGCCACGAAAATCAATACCATGATGATCCAAAAGATGTGCATTCACTAAAGAACGTTATATTAGTACTTATAGAAAATAACCATCATTTGTGTAGTGAATTCCACTACTCACCACATTGAATTCGTATGAGTACTTTTATGAAACCTATATGAGATTGCAGAAAATGTTGCACAATGCTTTTGTTCCATGTATCGATTATGATAGCATATTCACTTATGCGGGATTGAATCACCTCTTGACCATTCAACTGTACAACCCCTAACTGACCTAATGCAACAACATTCAGAAGATTATGACCCCTCCAAAGACCATCAATAAGAACGTGCCTCTTTCTAAGCAGTGCAGAACCTCCAAGACCTAACACTAAAACTCAAAAGCCATAAAAGAGACAATGGTAAACACATTTTCAAAACCATGCAAGTAAAGAAAGGAAGAAAATACCTTCAATAACTCCAGGGGTTATAGAAGACAATGCCGACCAAAACCATGCATGCAAGTAACTGATACTTCAAAAAAATTCTCAGTAGTGTCTCATATGAAACATTAGAGAAGAAAAAATAGGGCTAAGTTCTCCATGATTCAAACACAGGGTCCAACACCCTATATATTTCATATATAAAAGAAGAAAAATAACCCATACACCAATTAGGTGACAAATGAACTACAATATGAAACAATGCAAGTAACTAATCACTAATGATTTAGGCAAGCAAGTGCAAAACAATATGACTTCGGATGCATCATACTCTACTGATAGAAGAGTATATATGATGCAGATAATACCTCTCCTTTCACTTCCAGACCCTTTTAGTGAACTCTCTAATTATATAGGTTCTTTTGATACCTTCGAATGCAATCATTCTTTTCAAAATAGGCTGAAATGATGCAGAATTAAGCATATTACCAATGAAATCTGGATTTTTTATAAGTATTCAACTCTTTCAACATAACAAAAATTATGGGTTGGACTTTGGAAGTAGTTGTGGGTATACGTGGAGTACTTGGAGCGACCAAATCATAGAATAGCCATGCATATAACCTTGAGAAGGTTCTCTGTAAAAATATCTTAATCATAAGCAGCCTGCTCTACGGATTGATGTTACTACTGCACAAGCTCTTTATATATCAAGGGTGCATATTTAATGGAGTCTTTTAAAGAAGGATCAAATATAAGCATATGGATTAACAATAAGTAAAATACGTTGGCCCAAATTAGAGGGTCAAAATACATATCAAACCTACAAATTCAAGTGAACATTCAAACATTGAACACAAGCAACAATAACGTGTAGTTGGTTAACACCTTTACAAAAACCATACGTATAAACAACCATGAGACACAATTGTCCATCCCGTTGTGTATTTAGATTTATCACATACAAACCAATATTAGAAAGCAATTTAACGAGCACCATAAGAAATGGTCCATCCGTCAAAGTGGCTGAATTGGCAATGGCAACAGATTTATTATTGTGCCTAGATATTATTGTGACCGCTTAAGATCAGTTGTAAGACTGGAATAAATATTAAAGAGTAAAAACTAAAGGGTAAAAACGTACAAATATTTGGTTATGATATGAAGTCTTTTGCATGAGTCCCTTATTAATTTCTCATTCCCCTTCCACTGGAGAATTGAAGATGAACACGAAATAACGCTAGACTGACGTATGAAGACACATTTCTTGCAGATCTAAATTTGTAATCTACTTGGATTTTTTCTATGATGCCAGGAGTTTATGTAGTATCTCGATATACTCTGTTGAATGAACCATAAGATTGGAGACTTATGAAGTAATAGGATACGAGTTATATAAAGAAGCAAGACATACTTACGACAAAAAAGAATGATGCCAATTGGAATACTCTAAATCCAAATCGATTAATATGCTCAGTAAAAGATACATACTTCTTGATACATAAATCTTGTTCAAGGATAATCAAAGAAAGGTCTGTCTGGCCAGATACATGAATCTTGTTCAAGGTATTTGAGATGTCATCTTGAAGGTTGAGGAATGTGTAGTCACTTTTCAAGCAGAACTTCCTTACCATGACAGTGCATGTTTGTAATCAAGTAGGTTGTTACACCACCATAAGCGGTAACAACTGAGGGGACGTACAAGATAGACAACAACAACTGATGTTGTTGCACTAGGAGTTTACAGAGTCCAGCTAGCACAAGTCACGCAGTTGGGCATTAGTGATTATGGGACAGTATAAACTCCCAAATAGACAGGTCAAATCGTGAGACAAGAACTCAACCATTTTTAGACACTGATAGATATATGCCCATTGATCCTTTCTTACAATTTTGATTGCACAATGAATAAGCATATAACAATTTATTATCAGCAAAATCATTAACAATGAAGCCAGGTTTGGCGATAGTTGCTCCCATACAGTTCCTCTCCAAAAAGGAAATAACCTGTAATTTGACAGATCACTACATTATTGAATAACAAACAGGAAAGAAGTCATACACTTTCATCAGATAAAGTAGAACTTGCAGTAAACTTGGTAACAACAAACCGTTAGGGCACCTCAAAAGGAATTGTGACTACAAGGAGAACCCTCATATTTGTTGAAAGAAAAATTTGACCAGGCTAGAATTCAATTTGATGATGGCCCTGACCATTTGGAAGGCTAGATAATGGTCCATTCTTCAAAAGCATGATGCATTCCCTTCCAGTATCACTCTTGAAAGCAAGGAATCATATGGTTTATTGGACTGGTTGGTGTCTTTTCTTGAAGGAAACTGGACGTCTTAAAGGAGACTGGGGGTCTTCAAATTAGGAGAAGAGAGCGCTTGCATAAGTTATTGTAAGAAATTCAAGAATATTGTAGCTATAACTTTAGCATACTCCTTTAATTGTAATCCAACCCAACTACAGATGCAAAAATCATATAGAATTCGACATCAAAACCCTCAGAATAGGAATTAAATCAACATCATATTTCTTAGAAAGAATCCTAGAAAAAGATATCAGATGCGTAGAAACTTCAAAAGAGGTAAAACTAAAGTAGAAATACATATTCAGAAAATCCTTCATGCAAAGTCTACAGAAAAAATTATCGATGAGTCCATTTTACTTTAGATCAACCAAACAGAGAAGGATCCCAAAGACTAGAACTACATTTATCAGATACTTGCATACTCTTTTAGGAAGGATCAGAGATTAGACACATGCTTAATCACAGAAATAGGCTAATAAATGTATAAATATACTCATAATTAGAACCAAAGTAAAAAACCTTACAACTACTTTGAACAACCAAACTCAAAGCTTTACTATAATAACTCAAATAAAATGAGCATAAACATACTATCTCCAACAAGAGATGGATAGAACAAGGAAGCATCAGGATATAATACAAAAGGTAAATGCATGAAAAACCCACTCATGGGAGAATTAATCAACTTTAGTGAAGGAAAACTAATCCCATAGCATGGGTTTGTAGACAAGCACGAAGGCAGGATTGGGACCAAAATTGCAAAAGAAAAATCTGACGCGTATGAATATGTACTAGGAATATGTAGCCAAAGAAGAATTCATTGGCACATCACCATGGAAGCTAAATACAGTAGATTGAAGTATAGAGGTTTAACAACACACTCTCAGATTTAAAGGTTCATTCTGTGTCATAAAGACATTATGCAAACACAAACACGGTTGATAATATGAATGGGAAGAAGAACACTTTCAATGTTTCAAGTGTATGTTCTCTTCAACACAGATTCCAATCAGAAAATTCAACAAATTTCGGTCGAAAAACTTTGTTGGATGATTAAACTTTGATCCCAACAACAGATTCCTCTGGCACCCTGTCGACTTGCATTTTTTTACAATTATACCAATATTTACTTGGAAAGTATTTTAAAACAGATGGCAAAGCAATTTAAAGAACAGAAGAATATAGGGTCAAGGATACATTACTTATATTTCATGTGCAACTTGGCTACCTAGATTCAAATTAATATCCCATACAAAATCTTCTGAAAAATAAGGGACAACCGCTTAATGATAATCTTGTGAAATGAACCAAGCCTATGAGTATTCTTAAATAGGCATATATAGTCAACGAGATTACGAACCATGAAACAGTTGTTTCTTGATAATTTATTGTGAACACTTATCCATACAGAAATATGGTTGTAGCCTTAAAAGCAAGAGAGTCCACAAGATTGGCAGGACACAGGGTCCTCACACATGCCTACAAGAAGGTATGATTACCAATAATGATATTAATTAGCTAATCCACTCTTCATAGTAAGAAAAAAAGCAATATTTTAATTAATACAAACATGATCCATGTCATGGACTATCAAAGTGGTATATATTAAACTAGAAAAGCAAATTCATTCATCTATTCACAATTCTACATGTGGCAAGTATGATTCCTATATAATAAGTTTGTATCATGTGAGACAAGAGCTCCAGATTAAGGGGAGTGCCATAATAAATACAACCTGAAGTAATGAGCACTGTCATGGTTGCTGGAGGTGTTCAAAAGGACACATCAGTTGTGGCATGGGGTGTACTTATTGATGCCATCAAATAATCTATAATTTGGATGTGCTCTTTCTTCCATCATGTAAGATACTGAAGCTTGTAATCAGCAAGCCAGAAATGAGTCTGAATTTGGTGATGAATCACTACTCCATTGTCTATATGAATGTGGCTTGTCTCTTACTTATGACCTTTGAGAGTTGTAGATGCATACACATATTTATGTTGTATGATGGAGGGAGAAAGATGGGGTGGATTTGTCTGTTGCTTGTTGGGTGTCACACTCAAGATAGAAGCTTCCGCAAAAGATGGAGTGAAGTAATGTTGTGAAAGAGGTTTTTGCATGGACTTGATAGTTGGGAACATAATGACAATGGTGCTGACCTCGGGTGGGGGGGTGGGGGGTGTTCATAGGACAAGAGCTAGACTAAAATTCTACATTGTTGGTGGAAGGGGAGAAAGGTCTTATGGTGTGTAGCTTTCTCTACTACTTGTTGGGTGCAACACTCAAGATAGAAGCAGTCCAAAAGGTGGAAGTGAAGTAATGTTGTGGAAGAGGGTTTTTCATGGTCAAGATAGTTGCGGACTTTAGTTTACCACCATGTCATTAGGTGTATATCTTGATATGTTTTCCGATAAACAATGCACTATTTTGAGACATGGCCACAATAGTTTTGCCAGCAAAATATAATGAAAGAAAGCCTAGATCAGCAAAGGAACATGCATTGTTAACATATATATTATCTAGAAAGATCGAGTAACCATCAAATTGCAATAATGCATTTTTGTTTTTAAGTGGAATATGGATATATCCCTCATTAGGTAACTCAAATATTATATGTTGCATGAAAAGAGCATTGTTTGTCTCTTATTCAGGCTCAGACGAAGGCAAAAAAAAGTCTATTTCATATCTAAGTCATCTGCTCTAACAATTCCATATCGTTGGGTATTTATATAATTGGCTAAAAGTACCATGCTATCACTAGGTAATTGTGAGAATAATCAAGTGAATTCTTTGCTTAAAACTACCCTTCGTTTTCAATTTCTGGTTGGTTAGGATAAAACGAACAGTTAGGGTTTTAGGCTCTGGATTCAAAATGGAGAACCTTTCCTTTAGGATAGTAAGGGTGTCGTTTACCACATCCCTCAACTTTTCATGATACATAAGTAAGCTCATAATTGGTCAATTCCATAGAGGGAAACAAATGGACAATTTGTATTCCCAAAACCAAGGACAAAAGGTTGTCCTATATGGGAAAACAAAAATGTCGACTTATCTTGATATTAAATACATTAGTAGGTGGGTTACCACTACACAGCATCGTAGAATGTCGATTCTGATTCTTCAATAACTTCATTTTTTTATTACCAAATACGAGCCACATTGAGATCAACTACTAAAATAGGGCCAGAGGCTACGTCTACGAAATAAGAGTAAATTTGTATTATAATAAAAGCAGATTGAGTGGAGATAGATCACAGTCAGGGTCTAATGTTAAAAGTGCATAGGATACATGTCTGTCTAGGAGCACTTGAGAGTTGCAATCTATACATATGTCAATGAGGTAAAAGACATTCAGTAAATGAGGTTTGGGAGTGTTACCTCCTTGTGGGTGCGAGATGAAGGCACAAAATCAACTACACTTAAACCTAGCCTTCTCTTTTATTTTTTTCCCTTGCAGGGTGCCCTTCCGATGGCCTAGAGGTCAGGTGCTAACAAATGGGAGGAGATGGGGGGTGGGGTGGAGAAAATGGGTTAGAGACTGATCGAATTGGGGGTTGTGATGGGACGAGAACATGATCATAGGAAGAGAGATCGTGAGTGGGATTTGGGAGGGGATGGGAGGAGGGCGGCACTATCGGAGGGGTCGAGTGATGAAACGAGCAACGCACGCGTGACTTGGGTGGAGAGGTAGCGCGCGGCAAACTTCAATTTTTGGGATGGATATTATTTGAGAAGAGGGGGTGAGCATGTAATAGTGTTCTTTTGTAATTATTTCATATATGTAGCCAATTTGTAGCCATTACAAATAACTATATTTGTTTTATTTATAGTTTTTATATTTTTAAAGAGAAATAAGTTCTAGCTACAAATTAAAATATTGTAGTTATGATAATTGTAGTTAAATCATATTTTTTTGTAGTGAAGGTGACAAACTTGCACACAAACTCTAAACTTGGGTAATTTGCAAGTTGCACCTCAACCACTCAACAAAGCACAAACAATCCCTAATCACAACTCAGGTGATTAGCAAGCATCTAAACACAAGGTTTAGGCAAAGCAAACAGGGTAAGCCCAAAATGAAGGTCAGGGTCCTTATAGAATCAGTCAGTACAATATTCAAAATTGAGTGGATATATCAATAAAATTGTAATACAATAACATCATTTGTCAAGTTAGTCCTCGAGGAATATCTATATGTGGTTTTAAAGGCTTTTAATCCTAGATGCACCTATTTTGAGTACCTAGGACACATCAAATTATTCATAGATGTTGTTTTGTAACTAAGTATTACACAGAAACCTTGTTGCCTATTGAGGTGATTTTGTTGGCAATTTTGAGGTCACAAGGTTAAACCTTAAGACTTGTATGGCATGTCTCCTTCATCTGGATGGTAAAATCCAAATGAATTCATGAGGAAATTAAAAGATTTTAAATTTAGATTAATAGGCATTCATATATGTCAATTCAATTAGTTAGTTTAGTTATATAACTTAGTTGGTCAATACAACACTGAACATCATCAAGTAATAATCCATACTAATGAAAGGTCAGAAAGTGATACAAAGAGAAATATATCAAATCCTAAAATATTTGTAGTACACATTTCATAATTAATTGTGTATTCGTGTATATGTTAATTTATTTCTTTAAACTTCTCCAGTACGTTGATTCTATATTTCATTGCTCAATATAATATATTTTTCATTGAAGTACTTTAGAATGTTAGATAGAACTTCCTACTAATGGGGTATGTTGCCCAACCCTCTACTTATAAATGTTTTCAGATCAACCGAAGCTTATGGATATGTATATCCAGTAAAAAAGTCTTGCCACAATGTTAGATGCTAGAGTTTGTATTAGTGGGACCCTATCACTCTAGGTCAAAGTGGAATGTATAGGTGTTGTACATGATCAACTTTTAATATATATATTAAATATTGTAAGATAAATATAACAATTCTTGCATATGGGAACGTGCCAAGTGATGGTAAAAAGATGGAATCACTTTGAATACAATTAGTATAATGTTGCTTTCTTAGTTTCTCATGGGGTATGTTTGATTTGCTACGAGTTTTAAAAAGAACAAAGTTAAAAGTGAAGCTTAGTCATTCTTTATCTTACTTTAAGCCTTGATCTTACAACTTTAACTGTGCTTGTGAAATTAAGGTGTAATAATGTTGATGAATGCCCACATATTTTCATTAGTGTCTTACCATTTTCTATCCTTGTGAGTTGCATTAAAAAAATAAGGGTGTAATAAGAAGTTGAGTATGACAAATGCCATTTTTAGGCTTTTGTAAAGACTTGTCACAATACACACGTTATTGATATCTTGATAGTAATGGAGAGTGATGTATTCCTGAAGTGAATGCCAAGGAAGAGAATGGAATTGTGGGCTCCGATCTCCAAACCACGATATAAACTTAGCGAAAGCAATCGATTAACAGCGGAAGACAAAAATCACGGGAAATTAAAACTTTTCGAGATAAGGGCTTGAATTCATAAAAACTTCTTTCATAAAAAGGAGATAACCTGTTACATCTCTGATAATTACTTCTTGAGTAATTATATACAACATGATACAAAATCTCAAGAACTGAAAAACCAAAATCTCAGACCAAAAGACTCCAAGGACCTGAGAGTACAGAGAACACATAAGACTGACTATCTAACTACAAAACTCAGCAGTCTGAATCTCCACCTGAGATTTACTGCTGCTCATGGTGCTACTGCTGCTGATACTGATCACCTGCAGACTGGTTCCTTCGTCCTCGACGACCACCTAAAAATTGAATTCTACAGGGTGAGACAATTTTAAATAATTGTCCCAGCGAGAGTTATAACTCTCCGCCAGAAGCTTTATTATAGCAATCAAGAACAATATAAGCAATAAAAGCTTTAAGGTAATCAACAGCAGATTGTTATCAATTAGAACAACAACATTTAAGGAATATGATGAACATGTATACTAAGTAATGTATCTTCAACCAATGTATCTCGTAGTTCAATCTAAGAAGATATGCTACGCGGTTGATTATGTATTACAAACATCATTATGCCCTTCGGAGATGAGGTATACCACTCATACTCCAACCAATCACTATTAAGTCGCATCGGTATCATACATAGGTCATCAAAAGAGTCGGATTCTTATGACCTCATCTTCCTCAATCAGTGTGAGGATCAACATGTAGGACATCTAGTGTCTCTGGTTCTATAGCTTACCAGGGTATTCTGGTACTTCTCTATTAGAGTCACAGTGGCATTCTGTACTCTCTTCGCCATCGAAAGATTTCTTGTTTTTCTCTCATCGATGCGGTATAAAAGACTTCCTCGGGAGATTAGTGTTACATCACCCCGGCATAAACACATAGTGAAGGATTGATAGATTAAGATACATCTACATCAATTCGTACACTAGGATGTAAGGTTTTACACATCCATATACCCCACATACTCAAAAGTATGTGCTCTAGGAGTTCCCTTAGGAAAACCTGTTTCACCATCATATAACTTCTGACTATGATGGATCTATGATCAGGGCTCTACATGGTATGATTATACTTGATTAGTTAGGTACAATTTAGTATTCTTTTATCATCATACAAGTTCTCAAACATTAAATATTAGCATAGCAGCTATGAAGGAAGAATACTAAATGTAACAAGCCTAACTCTCATCAATTATCATTTCTCAATACTCTCATCACAAGTCATCTCTTAAATCATGACCTTGATGGTATTCATGGCTCTCACAGCCTATCAATCTCATAAGATGCTATTAACAAGGCATCAGGATATATGTCACTATTCATAAAGCTAACAACATGCTTTTAATGAATATAGTATCATCATCCATACCTGGAATGATTATCCTCATATAGGAACATGCATGGTTAAATCAACTGATAACAGTAAATAACTCATTTAAAGAAGTTGTATCTCCCTACTCATACAAGAGCTAGGTTTCCCTGATTTTCATCAATTAGGGTTTACTATTCACAATACATGTCATCACCCTAGAATTAGGGTTTACTATTCATCATACATGTCATCACCCTAGAATTAGGGTTTACTATTCACCTCATGGTGAATTGATCTCATAACATCACCATGTATGAGAAACATCATCATTAAAGACCTCAGATAAGATTAAGATTCATCAATTATCATAATTAGGGTTTCCATGATTTCACATAGTGGATCATACCCTATTCATGCACATTCATGTATATTGAAGGTATTTTACTTGAGTTTCCACCATAATTGGTACTTTCTCTCTCCTCTAACTAGTAGATGGTGATTACACCACTCTATATTAGGTTGGGTTAAGTCCTCATTGACTAACACAAGTCAACACATCACCATCATGTGATTAGGGTTTGATTAAAACAAGGTATCACTCAATTGAACCCATTTAAGTTGAAACGAGTGTGAACCCATTTGAATTGAAACGAGTGTGAACCCATTTGATTTGAAATGGGTGTGAACCCATTTGAGTTGAAACGGGTGTGAACCCATTTGGATTGAAACGGGTGTGGACTTGTTTGAGTTGAAACGGGTGTGAACCCATTTGGATTGAAACGGGTGTGGACTCGTTTGAGTTGAAACGGGTGTGAACCCATTTGGATTGAAACGGGTGTGGACTCGTTTGAGTTGAAACGGGTGTGAAACCATTTGGAATGAAATGGGTGTGGACTCGTTTGAGTTGAAACGGGTGTGAACCCATTTGGATTGAAACGGGTGTGGACATGAAAGGTGATATAAAGGTTATGATAGAATAGGATATCCTATGTTGAAGCCTTCAATTGGCCCAAGCCATGTTAACCACTTACAAATTGAGTCAATTAGGATGAGACTTAATCAATTGGACACCAATTTGACCTTCAATTGAAAGCCAATTAGAGTTAAGTCTAACTCAATTAAGGTTTCCAATCGGGTAATCATCAATTTTCAACAATGTGAATCAAATCAAGGTTGAACCTATCAATTGAACTCCAATTGGGCCCAAACTTGGCCCAAACGGTCTTGAGATCGTTTGGATGACCTCCAAATGATCTTGAGACCGTTTGCCCAAAGTTTGACCAAAAACCAAGTCGGTTGGATTAGGGTTGAACTTGAATTAGGTCTAAAATCAGCATTTTTATCAATTCATCAACTTATTACAATTGGACCCTCAACCCATCAAATTACCTCAACTTTAGACCTTCAAACGGTCTTGGGTTGTGCCCAAACGGTCTTGAGACCGTTTGGAGGAACCCCCAAACGGTCTTGAGACCGTTTGGGTCCTTCAACCCAAAACTCAACAAAATCTATACTTGAAAACAGCAATTTTAACCCGATTAGGGTTAGGGTGTTGAAGTGCCTTCAACTCTCAATTGGTTAGGAATTAGATTATTATTCTTTGTAGAAATGAAATTCAACATATTATGAACAGGAATCTCAAATGGTCAATGCTTGATCAACTCACTCAAACAGGTTGAACCCGTTTGCCCAAAAAGTTCAAGTTAATCAGTTTGGAAAAATCAGCACTTAATTCAATTCGATTGCCTAATTGATTGGCCTTCAACCTACGATTCCTTTAGAGTTAACCCCTCAAATTTGGTGGGTCATTAGCCTACATGATTATGAACAGGAATCCCAAACGGTCAACGCTTGGTCAACGCCCTCAAATGGGTTGAACCCGTTTGCTCCAACCGACCTTGTGAACCCGTTTTCCCTTCAAACGGTTTGGTCAGGGGGGGGGGGAAACATGACCATTTGATAAAGTAACTTTGGTAATCACGCCCATCTTCTTCTAACTCCAGATTAAGGTATGTTCTTCGTGGTTTTAGTTGCAGGAAAGCAAGGAAAGATGGGGAAAAGAAGAACAAACTACTTTTGCAAATACAAAGATATGCATAAGAAAGTAAAAGGTTTAGAATTATAAAACCCACCTTAAGGTCGTTCCTTGAGCTCCAAGCTTCCAAGCTTCATGTATTTAATGGTGTCTTGTGCTCCACAGGTCGGCCAAGGGTGTTTCTCCAAGGAAAGGTTGGGAAAAGATGGCTAGAACGAGAAAGCTAAGTAAGAAAACTAGCAAACCAACCTTGTAACATGATTTCCTCCATGAATTTGAGCAAGATGATGATCAAAGATTACCTAGAACTGCTTGGCCGTTCTCCTCTTCTCCAGAGCTCTGTCCTAAGTCGGGCTAAGCAAGGAAATAAGAAAGGAAGTGAAGGAAACGTTCCTTTACAAACAAAGGAAGGGTGTATATATATCTTGGGGTCATTTCCAACATAAGGACAACTAGTTTCTCCTTTTCTTAATTAGGTCCCTCCTTTCTTTTAGGCACATCCCTTCTCCTTATTATACGCCACGTTTCTTCCTTTCATACTTAAGCAAAACTCATCTTAAACCCAAGGTCCAAAGGTGAAGAAGGTCAACTTCTTACTAAGTTGCACATATAGGAGGGTTATTAGGCTTATAACTTGATTATTTAATTTATAAGGGTTATCATTCTTATTTAATTTATTCAATTGAAGTGACCTCTTCATCATTATAACTTTAAATGATGCCAAGAGTCATAAAAGATGTTCTAGATGGTGTATATCACAAGTTGCTCCCCACATTTTGGGTAAATTGCACTTTACACCAAAATAAGGTTTTTAAGCACAAGGATCATTCCACAAGCTGCATCTTGGTGCTCAAGCTTGGGAAATCCACCTTACCTCATCATATTCACTCATATGATGACTCATCATCAGAGGAACATCTCAACCTGTGTAATTTTGCAAGTTAACCCCTTGACTGGGTAATTTGCACAAAGGTCCCTGTATTACCAAACAATACTACAACTTTGTTTAAAAAGGACAAAATTGAAAGTATAGGTTCCTTTAGGAACTTAGTTACATGCCAAAAGATAATCACCAGGGTTTAATTACATATTTAGGCAAAACACCTAGGGTTAGTTTATAACCCAGGTCAGGGATGTTACAGGAATAAAAGACACAACATTGCTACTGTGGAAGTTTGAAAATTGTATTGTGATATTCGATGATGTAGGATTAGGTTTGATCATTGATTATTTAGAGCATGTGCATTGAATGGTTAAGATGGGGATTTTGTAGAATTTTTTAATCTCATTTTGGAAAACTGTGATAGTTTAATATGAAACTATCTTCTATTGAAAGATCGTATATTCCAAAGAAGCACTCAAAATTGTATGAAAAAAGATCACAAAATGTATACAATAAAAACAAGAAGGTTTCATGGTGTGTGGGGGGGATTGTCACGTGTGCCCCTTCTACGGCCCCATCACACATTTACTATGCTTTTCCTATGTGACTTAGATCTTTAAACATGGGAGATAGTTTTTTGGGTGTGCCTCTTGCATCATATGTATGTGGAAGAACATGCCCCTTTGTTCCCCATGTGTCATGAGTTTGTTGTTCTATATTTTAGCAACCTCAATGACACCAATAGTTAGTCTCTTTCAACATGCATCCTTATCTCAATTGTGGTAAGATTTTCTAAGATTATGATTGATATATTTGACCATTTTTGTATACAAATTCATGGCTAGGTACTTCCAAAATATTTGGACATGGTTGAGAAGTTGCAATAGTAATCCTAACTTTCCAAGGGCGGAATATTCTTCATTAGACCAAACTTCTATAGCATTGCATATGTACATCCTTCCCACTTGTTATCTTGCATTTATATCTACCGCGAACTTCCACAAATGATACATATGTGGTACCGCAAGACAATTCACTATACTCAAAATCCCTTGGCCGCACTCGAGTTTCATATTCAATCGAATGACCTGGTGGTGCATGTCTTCCATCCTTTTATTAATGGTATAGGTAGCTTATTGTCCATACCATATCTTATTTATATCGGATTAAAAACTGCATGCTTCTCAACAACTATAACTCGTCAGGATAGTGGATGTTCCACTTTCAAATGACCATATGACGTCGCAGGATGGAACTGTTCGTATATTCGCCATGTCATAAGTTCAGAGCATTTTTATATTCACAATCTGGTACGACTGCTTAATCGGAGAAATCGTTTCTATTGCCCATTGAGCAATAAAACAAACATATCCTGACTTGGATATTTCCCAAAGAGAAACAAAGAATTAAATAAACGGACCCAATGAGGACGCATAACACAGGCCAATTATTTGCGCACATGAAAGATCACCTAATCGACATTCAATCACGGAAATTATTCCATGGGGATGCCGGTGCCTACATTTGTGGTATCGGTAAAGTATGGGAGAATAGTCGGCTCAACCCCCAAACTAGTGGCCATTCTGTACTTGCATTGGCCGGATCCTTGATCTGTCTGTTGATGGTCAGCTTCACCTGGACTCGTATTCTTAGGGCTGGTTTGGTAGGATGCAAGACGAAAAAGATGAGTTTAAACGTCAGGAATTTCGGCAGCATTTTTGCTTGGTTACAGATATGGAAACGAAACTCGTTACTTTCCAGCCCACAGTCGGCACGGCTTTTACCCAGACAGTACGGAGTTCGTACCACCCCGTGAAGAACGCGGTACATTGCAGAAGAACGCGGTACTCTTGTTAGACGGAAAATTAAAATTTGATTCCAGCAAACAAAATCAACACATCGTCCCGGCAACTAACCAAATATGTTATTTACCAATTAAAATCAATTATTTTAACCTCCTGTTTAATAAAACACCTAACAACACCACTTCTATGCCCTACCTATGTATGTGCCCACAATATCTCATCCATAGACTCGTGCGCCCCATTGCGGATTGTACAGTCAGGATATATTGATGTCCCAGGCACCGAAGATTTTAACCCAACAACACCCCACTACACTACCAAACAGGCCCTTAGATGCATATAATATGATGAAATGTGCAATATGGACCAAAATAATATTATAATAAAAGACACAAAGAAGAGGATTTACCTCCCTCTTTTTTTAATGTTACGTATATATATGATGTTGTAATGTGTGCAGCTTTGTGTGTCTTTGACTCCAGCAGATATCTAATTTGATCCATACACTTTTAGATGGTTTATGCAACTAGATATAACATGATAAAGACCCACCCCACGTGAGGCAAATTGTCCATCGGTGAAGTATGCATGTCGTACTTGTATAGCTCTTTTCATGCCGTTGTTTGTCAAGTTGCAAGGGTGTTGCCGGGAGGTTGAAGAGGTGCCATCACCCGTCACAAGCACACCATGTACCCACCATGTTAGGCCTGATAGTGCCATCCCGGAGATGCCAGTCACCGTCGTACTAACACGGCCGTAAATCCCGCGACCATGAACACCAAAGCCCATGCATGAATGTCGGCTTGAACATGGAGAAGGATGACCGAACATGCAGGATTTTGGGGCATTGGTGCCATCTGAACATGCTGCGTCCGCAGTCCACGGCGTATAGCCAGTCGCTAGACTGGCCGTAATCCTATTCCGTTGGCACGGGACTTGAGGGTGGTGTTGACCGTGATGTATTATTGTCTACTGTCGGCGCGGTCATCATCTCCGCCATTGATTCTGGACAACATACAATGTCTTCCTATCCGACACACCAATTGTGAATAGCTAGCCTAGTTGGTACGTATAGCCATGTTGCTTGTGGCACAAGCACGACGACTACTCTCCAGCAGCCAAGTAATTGTCGACATCGTTGTTGTGGCACTGATCGCGTGTGGGTTGGTCTGCCACTCATATTGTCTAGTGAAATGCATCAGGAATCGTAGTCCTAAATGCATGGTGATACGGGTCGTGCGCTTCATGATCTTCATCTATCACCAGGATTGCTGCTCGGTAACTCAAATCTACCATGCAAGTAAAGTTTTGTTTAACCTGTTGAAACGTTTACTCGTAACACTTATGATTGGTGCAAGTATAAGCAACCATGCATTGGAGCATGCACTAGTACATAACCTACCTTTAGTGTCAGTTATTTAAGTCATTTAGTGTCGGTTTCAATGCGACACATATGTGGGCCCCGCTAAAAGGCAAACCGTTAGGCATCGGTTTCCAAACTGACGTCAGAAACCTTCGCGCGCCACCGAAAACGTGCCAGCAGGGGATATAGGTGTCGGTTATTACTACGTAAACCGACGCCATAAACCTTCGCGCCACAGAAAGGGCCCCATCTAGGACACCATCAGCGTCGATTTTTTATTGATAACCGACGCCATATCACCTGCTACCACGACCGTGCTGGCCAGCACGGCCGTGGTGTCTGGTCTTATAAGACCATCTAGGAGACCATCATCGTCGGTTTTTTATTGATAACCGACGACATATCACCTGCTACCACAGCCGTGCTGGACAGCACGGCCGTGGTGTTTGGTCTCATTAGGCGTCGGTTTTAGCTATTATCCAACGATGTAATCATTTGTCGTCGGTTTTTTCAAATAACCGACACCTATTGTATGTATTTTTTTTAATCAGTTTGCAGGCCTACTGTGGCTGGTCGCATGATGAGAAATCTGCAGTTCAGTTATGAATTATAGGTTTTACGACATCCATTGATATCAGCCAACAACATGCCACAAACCTGTAAAATTAACAACATTAATTTTCACACATTTAGCAACCTACAGTTCCATTTGATTTTCACACATGTAGAAACAATCATGTAGCAATTTGTAGTTCCATTCATTTTCACATTCACACATGTAGAAATATTCATATAGAAACCAGCAGTTTCATTCATTTTCACATTCACACATGTGTAAACATTCAGACGCATGTAGAAACATTCAGACATGTAGAAACATTCACACATATTACAATTCAGAAATTCATTTACAAAATATCATTCTTTAGTCATTATTCGCTATCAACATCCCAACTATATTTAAAAAACCCCACTAGTATGGCTTTTGCCCATTCTTCTCTTACATCATTTAATTCTTCCGTCGTATAGGAAGCATGTACATCTAGTAAGGCCTTCAATGTAGTGTGGTCAGTTTTAAACACCTGCAAAGAGAATGATGTATATATATAATTAATAATATATAAATAAGATTGATATATTTCATATTATCTAATGAGACTATATATAGTACCTCAAGAATGGTATTGATGTCCACTGCGGCATATTTGATAATCATGTGCATAAATCGCATCACAAAGTATGCACATGCCCATCCGTTGTCTTGTGTAGCACACTATAAATTGAAACATACAAAATATTAAAAAATATAACTAATTAAGCAATGTTCACATAAATAATATATACATTGCAACGTTCTTCCAAATTATTGATTGGTTCTTTTTCTTGGGGACCTTTCCTCCAGCCTTTTTGAACTCATCTAAATCCCTACATGTTAATGTAACACAGTACATTGCATAATTAAATAGTAATGTAATAACATATGTTAACATATATGAAAATGAAATATTTCTCACCGAAATAATGCCATTTTCATTGTGTGTCCATATTTTGAATTCAATTTAGTCCCCTTAGGATCTATATAATAGACAGTGAACGTCTCGAGGACAATAACTAGTAACTCTCAATGCATACCCCTAGAGGTAAAAAAGTAAAAAATTAATAACTCAAAATCCACAATAAAAATGTAATTTTCTTAAGTCCAAATTATAAGCAAAGTAAACTTACTCCACATTGAATGGAGCTATTATCACTGTCTTCTTATTTTGAGCAAAATTTGTAAAAGCATCACAGTAGTATTGTTGAACTGACGAAGGGTCTTTAGCTACTAGACTAATCAAAGATGGAAACAAAAATCCTACATGTTCGAATGAAAAATCTGCACATATCTTGTCTAAGTAGCTGCAAAACATGTATTACGTATGCATTAATATATAAGAAACCATATCACCAGATCCTACACAAGGTATATGGATGTATAAAGAAGATATCACCTTATCCATAGCTCTATCACAGATGTATTCAGCCAATCATAACAAAACAACTCCAAAATATCTTGTATAAATAGTTTGCTTTCGTATGATTGACCTGCAGCATCTGCATCTATAGAAACAGTTATAGGGAAATTTATATCATGTTCGCCTAATCATATTGTCATACCCCTACAATTAGGACCTAACGGGATAGGTAGGTCCTGTGGAACCCAACTTGGTAATGTAGGAGGTGGAGGTGGAGGCCTAGATGCTCTAGGTGTCTTCTTTTTAACCTGTATATATATATATATATATATATATATATATATATATATATATATATATATATATATATATATATATAAAATTTCAGTTCAATTGACATCATATACATACACTAACAATTTAACGTAATGTAAATTTACCATACACTTTCAGTATAGAGGACATTCACTTTTGTCCATAATATCACTCCGCCTTCTGCCTCACCAAGTGTTTCACAATCTGGGTGGGCATATGGCAATGCAAGATCCATCCACTTGGGGAATACACGTAGCGGGCTCACACGAACCCAACCAGCTGGTAATGGAGACCCATGAAACATTTCCCCTGGTAGGGATGGGTAAGTCGACGCCTCTGCAACGACATATTCTTTACTTTTTAGATGACATGGCTTCAACCCCTATAAATTTGTGTAAAGAATGCTATATACATATATACATATCATCTTGAAAATATATCATCCTGAAAAGACTAGTTACTATGTCATAAAAATACTTACAGTGGATGTGCTAGGTGGTGGGTCTACAGGATTACTACTCCCAACCTCTGTAGTAGGAGTAGAGCGGGACGCCATAGGTACTATCCACTGAGTGGCAGTCAGAGATGCCTACCAATTGCTCATTGCTTCATGGAGTGTCTTATTAATTGCTTCCTTGATTCTCTTATCAACAACTTCATCGACTCTTCTATCAACTATCTTATCTACATATACATGGATAAAAGAAACGTTAGCTTCTGATTATTGAATTCTCTTTTGCAGTAACATTCTAAAGAAAGAATATGTTACCTTTTCTTGTGAAATTCTTACTTTTGGGACATGTTTGCGCTGGGATGGCCCAAAGAACGCTTTGATTCCCACACCAGCGCCTGCAGCCCTAACACGTCTAGGATGTTTTGGGTTACCCAGAGCAACTGTCAATTCATCCGTTGTGCCCTCAGGGATGAACTTGCCTTGTTTCCTCAGCTCGTGCAGCTCCTGCTAATCGTCAAAATAAAAATTTGTAATTAAGTAAACACCACAAATAATTAATATTTGAACGATTGCTCTAAGAGTTGTATTTTACCATTTTTGCAGCCGATAATAGTTTCGAACATCACTTTTAAAATCCATAACCTCTCTCGCCACATAACCCTCAATAATACTCCCTTCAGGCCGATAACGGTTTCGAACATCACTTTTAAAAATGCTCATGTATCATTCAAAGGGATACATCCAATGCAAGAAAATTGGTCCCAACATTTTCACTTCCATAGTCAAGTGGACAACAAGATGTACCATGATATCAAAGAATGAAGGAGGGAAATACATCTCAAGCTGACATAGGGTAACAACCACTTCTCTTTGCAAATTATCGAGAGTATCAGGGTCAATAACTTTGCTCCACAGACTGTTGAAAAAGAAACAAAGTCTGGTATTGCAAACCTTACATTCTTCGGCAATATAGATCGAATTGCCACATGCAATATTTGTTGCATTAGAGTGTGACAATCATGAGATTTAAGACCTATCAACTGATCTTTCATTGATATTAATCTATGGATGTTGGATGAGTAACCCTGTGACACCTTAACATTTACTAAACATTCACAAAAAGCTTTCTTCTCCTTTCTAGACAATGTGTAACAAGCGGGAGGTAAGTATGTTCTCCGATTTCCCATTTCACGTAATTCTATTAATTCTGACCTTATTCCCATTTCATGTAGGTCCAGTCTAGATTTTATCCCATCTTTAGTCTTATCTGGTATATTCAACAAAGTACCAATGACACTATCACAGACATTTTTCTCAATGTGCATGACATCGATACAATGTTTGACTGTCAAAGAACTCCAATAAGGAAGATCCCAAAATATTGACTTCTTCTTGAATAAAGATTTGTCACTCCACGTGGTCATAGTACATTGTGATCTCTTACCAAATTTATTGACAAAGTCTTTTACTATTTCATAAACAACCTCCCCTAGTATAGGTTTAGGTGCACTCCGTTCCTCATTCAATCCACTGAATGCTTTGTACTTCCTACGAATCAGTGTAAGAAACATTCGATGATTGAGATATACAGTCTTACCGCCATGTTTTAGTCTTTTTGAATCAGTGTTCTCTTCACATATAGGACACACTTTAGCTCCTTTGACACTATATCCAGACAAATTCCCATATGCTGGAAAGTCATTAATAGTGCAAAACAACATAGCATGCAAACGAAATGTCTCTCTTCATGAAGCATCATAGGTCATCACACCTTCACCCCAGAGTTTCTTTAAGTCATCAATCAGAGGTTCAAGACAAACATCGATATCATTTCTAGGTTGTTTAGGGCCTGATATCAACAACGACAACATTACATACTTATTTTTCATACACAGACAGGGAGGAAGATTGTATATAACAAGCATGACTGGCCAAGTGCTATGTTGGCTGCTCAATGTCCCGTACGGATTCATCCCATATGTACAAAGCCCAAGTCTTAGATTCCTGACTTCTTAACCAAATTCAGGGTACAATAGATCAATCTTCTTCCATTGTGGGGAATCAGACACATGTCGTAGGATCCCATCATTATTTTTCTTAACATCTGCATGCCACCTCAAATTCTTCGCATCTACCAGATTGGAAAACAAGCATTGAAACCGTGATATTATAGGTAGATACCACATCACCTTGGCAGGAGAACAAGTTTTGGACTCCCCCAAAGTCGTCAATTTATATTGTGACGCACCACATTTTAGACAATCTTTCAAATCCAAATAGTCCTTTTGAAATAATACACAATCATTCGGGCATGCTTGTATCTTCTTGGCATCCATTCCCATTGGGCACAACAATTTCTTTACCTGGTATGTTGAGATTGGCAGCTCGTTTCCTTCAGGAAGCATTTCTTTCAACAAAGACAACAATGACGTGAAGCTTTTGTCGCTCCATCTATTATTAGCTTTCAGCTTATACAATCTCAACACAGTTCTAAGCTTCGTAAAATTAGTACAACATGTGTATAATGATATCTCAGCATCATGCACAATGTTTCTAAAAATGGGAGGTGGGTCGGTGTGCTCTACCCCACAACTATCCAACATCGCATCAATGATGTCTACTGGAACTGGTTCATTCACATCTACGTCATCGGAGGAAATTTCTTCTTCCACACAAGCACTGCTATCGACATCCACTGGTTTCCAGTTTGAAATCTCTCCATGCCAGTGCCATTCTATATAGCCTTGTATAATCTCGTTGCACGTGACATGACTTTTGATTTCATCACCAGTGCTGACTTTCAAGTTGTTACCGCAATGCCTACATGGACTGTGGAACCTATCTCCAGGTTGTTTCCTATGTTCCTCGGAAAATCTAATAAACTGGTCAAGACCAGAAATAAACTCTCGGGTGCATCGATTGCGAATGGACATCCATGATCTATCCATTCTATGATCAAAGAGAAAACAAATATATATTACAACAAGATTAGGGTCTAGGTTTAACATATTAGAGTTTTTGCATGGTTAAAACTTTAGTCCAACAAATACATGTGTTGTCATTCTTATATATAATAAATGTGTACCACCTATCCCATTCTTCAACACCTAATCTCACTAGTAAGTGTATAATGTGTATTGGGTTTTCAAGAAAATTTTGGCAGCATTTCCCCGTTGTTCTCTAAGTACATACATATGTACTTAGAGAACAAACAGGGAAATGTTGCTGAAATTTTCTTGAAAAACAAATACACAATATACACTTACATCCTAAGTGAGATTAGGTATTCAAGAATAGTCTCAAACCGGGGACTATCTAAGATTTACTCCTAATGAGTAAAGCTTGGACGGGTTTCTAGACCAACAAATACATGTGATGTCATTCTATAACATTGATTTCAACATTTTGAGTGTCCATGCATGTTCATCATCAAGATAAAGATTACACATAAATTAGTATGACCTAGGGATGGAGATATTCATAATTGATTTCAAAATTTCAAACTAGCTCATGCATTATCATCAATCTACATCATACAATAGGGATTCTATCATACAATAGGGATTCATGTAGATGTTAGGGTGACACATCACTACAAAATCAGAGATTTAACATTAGGGTTTTAATATCTTACATAGATTGATCACAAGATTTCAGCAATATAGTTAATTCAAGATTATGGTGAAATGTGTATTAGGGTTTTAATATCTTAATTCAACATGCATCAAAATTTACAGAATTAGGTCAATCATTAGTATTCAATTGTAAATGTATCTTCTTCTTCATGCTCCCTCCTTACCAAATGGATTAAAGCAAGGCCACGACTGTGTGGGCTAGCCAGCACGGCCATGGTAGGCCAACACAGCCACGACCGTGACCAGCCGACACAGTCGTGGTCTAGCTTTAATCCATTTGGTAAGGAGAGGGAGCAGGAAGAAGAAGAGGTGGAGGAAGAAGAAGGGCAGTGGCCTACCTGGGCAGGAGAGCAGCGGCTTGGAGAGCATGGGCGAGAAGAGAGCAGGGGTAGGCGCTAGAGCAACGAACCACGATGCAGGAGAAGGCGATCAGGCTCAGCTGCCAGAGCTAGAAAAGAAGGGTGGTAGCCAGAGAGCAGGAGAAGGCACCAGTGCGCTAGAGGAGCAAGGAACGGTGGCGCCCAGAGCAACGAACGATGGCAGAGGCGGTGATCAGAGGAGCAAGGAACGGCGGCGGAGGCAGCAACCAGAGCAGGTGAAATTCGTCAGACCTAAGAACCGGAGTCGATGAAATAGAGAAGGGGAAGAGCCTGGCTCATGCAGGTGTTATTAAGTTAATAATAGGCATCGGTTATTCCAAAAAAACGACACATAAAACTAAAGGCGTCAGTTCCACAAAAAAACTGACGCTTAAAGGGTGTGAAAAATTTCCCGAGAATAGCGCGGGAAAACCCATAAGCGTCGGTCATTGTAGTAAAACTGACGACCGAAATGTGCCCAATTTCTATATCTCGAATAACCTTTCGTCATCAGTTTAATAGTTAATAATCGACGTCATATGTTAAATTTTAGAGGTAATTTTTTTCACTAGAAATTTTGGATTTGGCGGTTAATTTTAAGCATCAGTTTATTATTAGGGAACCGACACTGAATAAAAGAAATACCCGTGTCTGGTCGCCCTTCACAGATAGATGTCAGATTTTTTTAACTGACACTTTAGGTTTTAGGTTTCAGTGTATATATACAATCGACGCCTTTAAAAGTGACATTATAAGCCATTTTTGTAGTAGTGATGATATTCAAATGCGCCTACGCATGAAATGTCTCAAGCTCCATAAATAATGAAAGAGAGAAGGTGGAAACTCACACTTAGCCATAAATGTTTGTCATCTTATCCACTCGTAATAGGCTAAAAAAATGAAAAGAGCATATTTTACTATTTTAACTATGGAATTGTTATAATTGGCAACTTAACTATCAGAATACCATGTTTTAAAGAGAATGTTTCCCGTTCGGGGATGTATTACCCTCTCCTAGAGCAATGTGTTTATAGCATGAGCATATTGCGTCGTGTGACACAAATGCGTCTTGGGTGGGGTCACATTGCTCTCAGACGACAATGCGTGTTCTATGTGGACATATTGGTACCTCCTCGGTGAATGTGTCACAATTATCAAAACATTGCTATATTTATAAGTTGTGATTTTTTTGAATTTATCTATATATTATATCATTAAATTTTTATATATACAATAATTTATGTATTTTGCCTTGTTCATTACACATATGATTTGACTTTATTTGTAAGAGAATAACTATACCAATTATTTAAATTTACAAAATAGATAGCATAAAGACACATATTAGTCAATCATGTTCAAAATACATAATGTGTAATTATATAGAATGTAAATCATCTAAGTTAAATATAGAATGTATTAAGTTTGCCTATAACTGGTTGAATATTGCACCATATGTGGTTGGGATGGCATTCCTATGAATACTTTATATGGTAGATCGGTGGCAGTTATTCAGACAGTGGGTCAATCACTACAATTACGTTGTCAAATAGACAGTTGTCCACCACTCTCATTTTACATTGTGTTTTCTATCTGGAGCGATCGACAAACTATAACGGTCACTCCTTTCTCACCGTGAGAAATTGTTGAGATGAGTCATCTGTGATCAACCAACGGTGATGAGTGCAATCACATTGCCAAACATTGCATGAGGCGGAGATCAACAATGTGATTGCCTTTGATCCCATTCCGGTGCGATGAGTTTATTCACTGCCTCAATTCCCGGTTAACAAACTGGCTTTCTGGAATGCTCCTCAACACTACTAAAGTAGAAAACTATACAAAAGCATAGAGGTAGGAAATATATTGTTAGGTAACAACATTTGCATCCTACCAGTGTTGTAGATTAGATTTAAAACACTGCTCAAGTCGTCCCGGACATATTCCAAAATGAAGCCTACGTAGAACAGATGATACCAGGTGTATTGAACATGTGGACCAAAGACTTTCTCTAGAGGTGGCTGGAAAACTATATGCTCACATCTTTTGTTACAAAGCCACACCTCCTACTTTCAGTGCAGCTAATCCTTAGAGGCATGACCTCTCACATCTATCCTACTATGTTGTGTCAATGCAATTGTAGGTTGTACTTGAATAAATCCAAATTGTCCAATCACTATAACTAAGAGGTACAGTCTACTACTACATAGCAAAGAATAGATACTCTACCAATCAAATCTCCTGACCCTCTCAAAGTTTTTGTGGAACAGACTCGGTAGAATCTCTTCGATGTAAGGAGACAAATGTATATGCCAATTTTAACGTCAAAAATGTCATATAGTATATGAGGTTACCAATAACAGTCAGGCAAATTGAAGCATTTAAGTTAAATTCCACCTAAGAGGTCAAGATTTGGTCAAATGCTACACTAAAAAGTTGGACATGTCCTTACACAGTCTCAACTTTTTGAACAAACTTTGACCCCCTATTGATAGACACAATCAAGTCGTATAAAGCTATATTGTGTTAAATTGGTAAAATTGTTATGCTAAATTTTTTACATGTACCCCAATAAGACGCCCTCTGGCCACCCCTCTCAGTTCACAACCAGATATATTGGGCATCCAATACCTATCCTTTCCCAACACCACATCTAAATTACTCATTGACAATCTAAAAATTGGGCTTCTAATTTTGATCTGGTAGTTACCTTATACAACTCCTTATACAAATATACTAGAATTGCAACCACCCGAGACAAGGTGCTACAATTCTAAAAGTCATCCACTAGGAGAGGGTATCTTATATGAATCTAGTCTCCAATATTATCAGGAGTAAGGTAACTATCCAATAAATAAAGGAGATAGGCTCTAAAAACAAAACATTTAGCTTTATCTGATGCTTAGGAGTCCGTAGAGTGAAATCCTTACACAAAAATGTCTCACAGAAATATTTAAAACTAATATGGACCGTTGACATCCCATATGGATGTATTCCCAAGTAGTGCTTACAAAGGTGATTATATGATTGAAAATGCCCCTCATTTGGGCCTGTAGAATATATAACTATGACTGGAGCCACATGTACCTAGGACCTAGAAGAACTGCCATGCCTGAAGTGTGATAGTCATATTAAAACATGAGAACCAATGTCTTTGTAGTGATGTTTTAGTGGTTCACTAGATCAATGATGAGTTTGTGATCTAGGTTGATAGATTGTAGCTTATTAACAACACCACTATTGGCTGAAGAAATATTTTCTCTTTCAACATGGTTAATAACCACTACTCTAACAAACTGAAGTTGTGTTGGGAGAGTCGAAGTGGTGCTTCTCAATAATCCATGTTTTTTAAAGAAATTGGGAGCATCACATTACCTCACCTAACTAAGAACATTACATAAACTAATTGAATTCACTACATTAACAAATTAAAAATATTACATTACATAAAATTGAGAACATTAAACTAAAATATTGAAAATCTTACATTACCTAATCATATTGAGAAAATTACATAAACACATACCGATCATCATGTGACCTGAGCAAATTAAGAATATTACATGACATAACTAAACTGAAAAGATTACATTATGTAATATAATTGTACTTAAAATATAGAACTTTTAGGCAATGAAAGACAAGAATAAACTCATGCATGCATGTCATATTTACTAACGACTGTGTGAATAGGAGCAAGATGTCCCTCAAGCAAAAATATCTTAGATATTTTGGAATTTCATGCTCCATAAGCGATTTTACCTACCAAACGGGGATACTCGACTATGGCAAGCAAGAATCTAAGCCTCACTGATACTCGACCCATCTGTATGACTATCCATCTCACTGAATCCTCCATAGCAAAGCCATTTAGCATCATTGGGGATGTACTAATAAAAATTGGGGAATTCTATGTCCCTTGTGACTTTGAAGTTTTGGGCAACAAGGAAGATTGTTTCTAGCCTCTAATCTTTGGCAGGCCATCTCTCACCACAACTAGGGCCTTAATCGATGTCAAAGTAGAACTTCTGACCCTTCACGTAGGGAATCGATCTTTTGATTTCCAAACACTTGGAGTCTTTCACAAAGTATACCAGAGAAGAAGAAGCCTACTTCATCGACTGCATCGATCAATTTACTATGTTGCAAAAACAACACTTTCCTTCTTCAGCCTTATAATTTCCTTAGTGCCAAATATATTTAGAAGACGATCATGGTGCAAAGAAGATTGAGAGAGCGTCTTCCTACTTCTTTCTAGATGCAACACCCTCAAGCACAAAATAGGAAACACTCTCCTTTGACATTGCTCCTCTGTAGCACATCCTAAGTATCCAAGATCCATTCTTTTTGCAAATGATTATCATCTATAGAATCCAATGGTACATCTATTATTCCCCACTCATACCCTTGCTCACTTACTAATTCATGGGCTATGTGCATTTAGTATTCCACATGTTTATCAAAAAGAATCTAATGGGGGCATAGGTGGTCGATTTCCTAAGTATCAACCTCCAGATCAAACCCATCATAGATGCCAATTACCAATATGATGGGATGATCATGCTTCCTATAATTCTTTCTCCTATGTCCCCTCATCATTATCCTTTTTATTTTTCTCAGATCCCCCATTCACCACCATACATCAAGAAATGGAACCAACCAGGTATGATTCCAACTGGTCCCCTTTGTATTCTGACATGTATCACAACATTTTTGGTAGGCTACATGAAATAAGAATCCAATCAAGTATAGGGGTGCGGTTGAAAGGAAGGTCACCATGACAACACAATCATCTCATAGAATCTTCAGTTGCCTCTCCTCTCCGAGCTGGACCTCACATTCGTTGGTTCTTTCAGGATAAACAAGACACTTGTTGGGAGGCAACATAACATGTTTTCCCTCCATTCCGAATTTAAGTTTTTCTCAGGACGAGTAAAATTTTAAGTTTGGGGTGGATGTGTGTGGTATGTATCCATTACACCCATTCCATCTTTCCTACTTTAGTAATTTTCATATGTTATGTATCTTATCTTTAAATTTTATAAATTTCCCCTTTTTGTTTATTTTTGGATTTTATCTAGTCTGTCAATTATGCATGTTAACCAATGACCGCCTAGATATGTGAATTTTCTTACAACATTTTCACAAACTTCCCTTGTTAAAAATCATTTGTTCCCCTATGAACTTCTATAGAACTTCCGCTCCAAAAAATTGGCAAGCCATAGGGGATAGATAGAAATCAAACGTAATGTGTCCCTATTTAAAATTTTTAAGTATCTTGTTAAATTTTCTGATTTTTGCAAGTTACAAAGAGAATTGAATTTATGCCATGGTACTCCCAATATACTAAATTCCAAATGACAAGTGCATAAATTCAACCTTTTCTACACTTCTTCCATCACCTTCTTACCCCTCCATTTGCAAAAAAAAAAAATCAAAATCCAAATAAATGTGCCAAACTTTAAGTTTGAGATAGCACACCCTTACCCCTTATTTCTTCTTCCATACCCCTCCTAAATTTAATAAGGGTATACCACCAATAAAATATTCCAAAGTGTACACAAAAAAGTTGAATCAATGTAATTGCAACAAAGAAATAAAAAGATCTCAAGTCTAATAGAAGAGAGATCACGTACTGGTTTAAATTTCCCCTCTTTAAATTGGAGTCTTTATTAGATTTACATAGGTTTTGTAGGAAAATGGACCAATAACTCCAAATCCCGAGAGACCAAGGAATTAGAGGCTTCAATTCTCATCTTCAGCTTCCCAGTCAATCGAATGGCACACCTAATTTTTCGACTCACATGCATGTTATATCTTCTTCCCAAAACTCCAATCAATTGATTGTTGATTGACTCACCATCCAGACTCAGTCAAATTTTTAAGTGAGACAACCCATTATTACAATAAAACTTGCCTTTGAGTCAAAGTAAACATTTGAGCATTTGACCGATTAGATTTCCAGTCAATCGACCAACATCACGAATCATGTCACCCAACTACAAGCATCAGACTTTTGTAGGGTTTCACCCTCATTTCCCACATATAAAAGGAGGGAGAGTCCAAGCACAAAAAGGCATATCATATTTAAGGACCCCAGAGCCTCCTTTGTGTTGGATCAATGGGCTTTAGATGGGAGGGAGCTTGAATAGATATTAAACACTTAAATAAGATTGGTTAGACCTTCAAATTACTTCTAAGGGATAAGAATGCAAATATGGAATTTGATGTGCAACTAAACATACCTAGCAAGCATGATAGGATTGAATGGGATCTAGAACAAGTTATGTATAGTGGTTTCAGATACCAAAATAGGATACTGTACATTCACTACATAGAGAGGTCAACCTCTAGGATTTTGCAACTATTGCATACTTATATTCCATTATAAGACATATAATAAGACCTTCCTTTTGCATGGCAACGATACCTAGACTTTCTTTTTAATGATTAAAAGGATCCAATAAACCTTACAAGGTCTTACGTATCCTTTGAGAAAAGGTCTTGAACCTCCATAAGTTCTTACCCACTATTTCAAGGAGCTAGACACATTCACCAAGGAGATCCCCTCTTGCAAAATGTCTTCCACCTTGAAGGAATTAACCAATCTTCTCAAGGATATTCAGCCTTCACATTCTCCTTCACCAAGTAGATGCTTTCATAGGTTGACCAAGTCAACACACTTCCTCCCTATGAAGACAATGTATACCATAGAGAAGCTTGAAAAAGTTTATATTCATGAGATCATTCGTTTACATGGTATCCTAGCTACCATTGTGTCTGATAGAGGTCCTCAGTTTACCAGTCTCTTTTGGGAGCATCTGCACACAATGATGGGTACCGATAAAACCCAAATTTATGCATATTTTCTAAGAATTTATCTATGGTCTTGTGTCATTATAGCCTTAATATGCACTATAATGCTTATGTTATAGTACCTTTTATCCTTTCATAGGTAAAGTATCTAACCTAGCCAATAAAGTAGATAATATAGCCAGTTTTGGGACTAGCAGGCACCGAACTTGAGAAGGCAACCATTCTCCATGTTTTCTCTCCTACTGAGGTCCAGTGAAACTCACCTTTCATATTCATCTGGGTTCAGTCATCATCTCAGACCTAGTTTCACTCTGATTAATTGCTTTTATTGCCTGAATCTCCTCACACATCCTTACTTAGCTTAATTGATCTTATCTCTATTTTAATTGGATTTATTCTTGATGTGTAGAACAAATTAGAGCACATGGGCCCAATCTCCTCAGTCCATCTACTGTTTGGGCCCTTGTTTATTCATGTCATCAAGCGATCATCAACCCATTTTTCCCTTCTCAAGTGCACAAACAATGATCTTTTGCCCTAACAATCAATGACCACGGTCTCTTGTGCAATGCCAACTCTACGTGTCACCATGACCAACAATGCCAACACCTCAACCTTCCCACAATCGTCTCCCCCATTTACACCTCTACATGGGGTCATCGACATCCACCTACCCCAAGATCACAATCTACAACACCACGATGCCATCACCTACACCATAGACTGCAATCAACCTCACCCTCCTTTTGTAGGTCACGGTTCCAACGTCCCCATCATCCATCACTCGCCGAGATCAATAGCCACTGCATCACCCACTTCCTCGACCTGGATCACCTTCGAACTTCATCTCTGAGCACCACCATCGCCACTTCCTTCAACCGCATCCACCTTCCTGATCGCAACCTCGTCCCCCACCTCCACATACCACGACCTGTGATGTCCTTCCCACCAAACTGTGATCATCCTCTCAATGCCCACACCTCAACCTCCATCCCATCACTGCCTTCAGATCGTGACCACCACTTCCCGACCACGATCACCTACTCCTCTAACAACTTGACCCACAGTCACACGATCATCGCGACCTGCACCTCGTGCTTCTCGACTTTGACCGCGATCCCACCTGTCGTCAACATCCACACCTGCCTAACTGTGACCCACGGTGGCCTTGAAGGTCTACCCCCTCCATCCACAGCTTCAGACCGCGACCACCCTCTCACAATCCTTAACCGTAGTACGCCCTTCATCACACCTCGAGCATGTCATCATGTAGTGGCTTTCACAACATCCCCTCAACCATCACGTGACCTTCACCCCAACAACCCAACCGCGGTCTCGGTCCTCCCCTCCACATCATCCGCAACCTGTGATATCTACTCCACAACCCACTGTCATCTGCTTCCACCTCCGTACCACACCCATGGTCGCCTTCCTCTCTCACACGGTGATCGTCACAACAAGATCATCCTTCACATCAATGCCAACTCGTCCCCCGATCGTGAGGCCTCTAGACATAGAAAACGTGACTAACTCACTTACCTCGATACCTACTCAGCTTCACCCAACACCACAGTCATCTCTGACCTTGACCCGCAGTCCAACAAGGGACAACTGCGACCAAACATCAAGGAGGACAACAGACCTCGACCAAGGTCCAATAAGAGAACCCCGAAGTCTCTGCATACCTCGATCGAGGTCTTAACCAATAGTGCACCTTGACCATTCCCAACAGTACCTCATATCGCCCTCCCTCTATAAATACCCAACCATCCCCACCATTCAAAGGGGGGGGGTCGACTCCAACCGCCACCAGGCCGTCACCCTACACCCTGACCTAGGGAGCTCGACCTCCACAGCCAAGAGAAAGCCTCAGTGGTGCTCTCGCACATCCATCTCCTCACCTGCCTTGGACCTGTGGTGGAAACCACAAATCTGGTTTGTCCATTCCATCCGCTCACCTAGATCTGTGGTGGAAACCACATATCTGGTCCATCCAGCCATCATCCACGTCTGCCGATGCATCCACGCTCCTGTTTGGGGAGGATCCTAGAGAGAAAGGAGGCCAAGGTGTCTGAAAGACCAAGGAGGAAGGCCAAAAAGACGAGATCTGGCCTATACAGAGGCTAAGGAGCGAGAGCCACCTCTCCTCTACGGGCTAAATCTCTTCTTCTTCGTCTTTCCTTCTCCTGTCCCCCTTTGTTTATGTGCAAGTGATGTTCTTTCATATTTGTTCGGTGCCAACTATGCTTGTCCATAGCTAGTTGAGCTCCTTCTTGGCTATGTAGCCCGTTTTCGACATGTTTATGTACTTTTACCCTAATATAAGTAACTTTATCTCAGATCTAGTATGTTTGCTTGTTCTATATTTTCTCTAGTTGTGATTTCTAGTTTGGTTGATCTCTTTCTAATTTGAACTGCTATTTCTGTCTGTATAGAGAGATTCATATAGGAATAGACACGAGCGTTGATAGTTTGGATCATAGCCCGAGAGGAGGACGGTTGAACGGTTGTTTGTTCCTAACATCTTAGAACATTCTAGACTCGAGAGATATCTAGAATATACTAGGATGCTGATATGTCATCCTTGAGAGAGGTTAGATGGCATATCGTTGATGGTTTTAGTCACGCTACGCGAGAGAGAGTGGGATGACCCTATAGGAACAGACCCACAACACGTGCTATGTTTGGATGTAAGTTGTTTGCTCGGGTGTTCGAGGATTGTCTACACCCAAGAATGGGTGCATAGACTGCCCGATTTGTGGTTACATAGCCTTCTCTCTGTTAGTAGAATCCCGTGAACTCCATTTTTTTTTCTTTTCTTTGTTTTGTTTTAATTCATGACACCCCGATAGATTAGTTCTAGAACATACTTTCCTCATCTATCATTTTGGCTTATCTCACTTAAGAACAAAATCTCAAGTGTCCTAGATGTCACCACGTCCCTGTGTTCGACCCCGTATATCTACTTCAACCCCATAATAAAAGTTGTGGGGGTCTTTAAAGGTTTCAAGTTATAAATTCAAAAGTTTGACCCTCCTTTGGAGCCGATCAACCTGTTGGCATCGTTGTTAGGGACGTGGTTTTCCACATTTGCACGCCTACAAGATTTTGTTCTGTCACTATTAAGACTGTATATATATGCATAACTTTCCTTTTATTTTAAACATACTTGTCCATATACTAAATAGTTTTCCTTTTTCTTATACCTTATCAGCCATGGATCTTGCTTCTGCAAGACAAGCCATCTTGTCCACCTGTCCTCCTAAATTTTTCTACAGTTCTGACTACTAGAAAATAATTGAAGGTCATGCTCTACAACTAGTTGAGTTATACTCGCCTCCACTGTTGTCTCATATTAAAATTCAAACAACGGAGACTATCAATCAACCCTCGACTTCTGTGCAATCATGGGATCAATAACTGACTAAGGCAGTGGAGTTAGTTAGAGAAAGTGTCAACGCACTCACCTCCTTAGCTCCTCATCTCCAAGAAAATGTCGATCCACTCCAGCAACTATTAGAAGAGCAGGAGCATTAACTCCAAATAGCAATGGAGATTGCAGACCGTAGTAGAAGTATACTTCAAACTATTGAACAAGGATTCATCCAGAAACATTAGTTTGATACCGTAGATTCCCCTCAGATGTGTATGGAAGAATTGATGGGTCTCAAAAGCATTGCTGCTCAGGTATAACAACTTCATAATAAAAATGTCGAACAGGGCAAGAAACTTCAAGAGGTCATCGATTCGGTTTTTTACAACATCAAACGATACCACCATACGAAGAAGATTTTAGTCATCAAGATCATTCTGTTGGATCTGAAGCTGAGTATGCACCATCATCCTATTCAGACCATCAACTGGATTCATCATGATTTTTCTATGAAGACCGACCCTTTAGGTAAAAGCCTTCATTCTATCTAGATGATTCAGTTGATCAACCGATGGAAGACACAAGCGAAGAGCATGAATGGGTCTATGATGACGATGGTGAAGACTCTAAAAACCAAGTTTCATCACAGCCAAAAGGTTGGTCAAAGGAACCAGAGTCAGATATTGAACCACACCAGAGCGACATCTCTCATATTGAGACTTGTCACTTCACTTTGAGCGGTACGCCAACCATGGTTTGGAACAATTTGTTCGATGACGACGATGACGATAGCTGCTCGACATGCAGTAGTGAGTATATTGACGATGACGAGTTGAAGCAACACGAGCCTCCATTTGCACCCATACCTTTACAATGTAGGGTGGACATTAAGGGGGCAGGATGGACGGTGCACTACAACATGGTTGTTGAGCATGAAGATACTCCTGACTCCATGCCAGGTGATAAGCTTGGGGTGGTAGAACCACAAATAGATTCTTCTAGGGGTAATTCTTGTTCAAAAGATGATTGGACGACTCGGACTATACATGAAGATTTATCTGAGCATCCAACCTCAAGTGTAGAGATGGAGAGAGAAGATATGAGTCCTCTAGAAGTCATCCAACCTCTCTCATCCATATCATCCTGTGTCAACATCCTAGGGCCTTCCTATTCAGATCCATATCTTGGAGGGTACCTTGAGGATGATTTGCTAAAGAATTCATCCAGTGCAGTTCAAGTTAATTCTAGCACAGAGATGACTTCAACGATTCACCACATTTTAATCCTCTTCTTCAGACTCAGAAGGGCCCACATTTCCTCCTATTCTAATTCTATTATGTGGTGGATCCCTTTGGCAAGACACAGGTGACACTGGTCCTGAAACTTAGGACTTGGGATCCCAGTGTCAGTATCATGGGGAAGCCATCCCCTTTCTCTTTCCACTTTCTTTTCCCTTTTTGTTAAAATAAATTTTGTTTTTCATGTTCTTGCTTAGATAGTTTCTTTCCTCTAACTGCTTTTATATAACCTTGCATACATGCATAATTTTAGGACTTTAATAAGATTCCCACCCTAACTTCCATGCATTCCCACCCTACTTTTCTAAGCTTAGATCTTGCTCGAGGACGAGCAAAATTTTAAGCTTGGGGTAGTAGGGCTATTTGCCCTTCTACCTCTTCATTCTTCACACATGCATGTTTACTTAATGCATTTAGGTGTAAATCACTATCATAATTAGTAGCTTTGCAATTAAGGTTGTGCAATACAAATTTATAGATAAATGCTTATCATTATGCCTAAATGCACAATTTTCATCTTAAACTGCTTGATCTTGTGCTTGCCTTGCTCATTGACCCTTTCCTTAAGTATGGTAATAAATTTAAGGTTATGCACCTTTCTCATAGCTTAAAACATTATTCCCTTGATCTATGTTGTGAATGAAAAATCCATAGTATTGAACTGCTGGAAAGAGATAAAGCATGATCATAGACTCCTAGCTGTGATTTCACAAGCTTGCCTCTATTCTAAGGATCCTTGAATCATAATTGCTACTTTTCACACATGTGTCAAGCGGATAATGATAAGTTTTGAGCTATAATCAAGTTGAAATGTTTTCCTTGATGGACTATGCACCCTCTCACCTTAGATTGAGTCAAAAAGATGAAAAATTAAAAATTTGCAAAAGAGGCTTGGCCGCCCACAAAATCCCAAAAATATCAATATAGTTCTCACCCAAGCCTACAAAATTAGAATGCAAATAGTAAAAGCCTGAGTGTGAATAAATGAGTGCTTGTTTTCTCTTTTAGGAGAGTTGAGGATGGTGTCGAGCCGATATATGACTGTGCTCATGAATGTGGGTATGTCGTTCCTGGTAGTATCATTCCAAAAGCTTATTAGAGAGTCACTAGGAACCCCTAGGAGACCTATGAGATCATCTCAGTAGTAGGGTTGGTTTAGGAACAATACGAGGAGTTTATCTCACTGCGTTGGTCAAATTGGCTCGGACTGTAGGGACTGTTGCTCGTTACATGGGCCAACCTAACGCAGATCGGGATCCTCAAATGTCATTTGAGTCTTTTTGCTTTGTTTCTTAGACTTGAATAAGTGAGAGGTGTGTTGTTCTCGATTGGTATACATGAATTCATGATGACGGTTCATTTCTCATGACCTGTTTGATCACATATGTGAATATTCTTTTGTGTTTAATAATTATGATGCAAAACCTCTTGAGTTGCAGTGAATTCGCTTAATCTTTCCTGGACACTCTTTGACCTTGCTTTGGTAGGATTGTGTCTGATTGGTGGGGGTTTGTTCTGAAATGACATGGATCAGGAGAATTGATGTTTTAAACTATTTTTCTTAGCCTTAGTATCTATTGTCCAGTTTTATTTGGATGTTATCTTTTTGTTCTTTGAGCATAGTCTTGCTTGATGACAAGCAAGGTTTTAAGCTTGGGGTAGTTGATAACACCCAAATTTACACATATTTGCTAGGCATTTATCTATGGTCTTGTGTCGTTATAGCCTTAATATGCCCTATAGTGCTTATGTTTTAGTACCTTTTATCTGTTCATAGGTAAAGTAGCTAACCTAGCCAATAAAGTAGATAATATAGCCAGTTTTGGGACTAGCAGGCACCGAACTTGAGAAGGCAACCATTCTCCATGTTTTCTCTCCTACTGAGGCCCAGTGAAACTCACCTTTCATATTCATCTGGGTTCAGTTGTCATCTCAAGCTTAGTTTTGCTCTGATTAATTGCTTTTATTGCCCGAATCTCCTCATACATCCTTACTTAGCTTAATTGATCTTATCTCTATTTTAATTGGATTTATTCTTGATGTGTAGACCAAATTAGAGCACATGGGCCCAATCTCCTCGGTCCATCTACTGTTTGGGCCCTTGTTTATTCAGGTCATCAAGTGATTAGCAAACCATTTTTCCCTTCTCAAATGCAAAGACCACAATCTTCTACCCTAACCATCCACGACAGTGGTCTCCTGTGCAACACCAACTCTACACATCACTGCGACCAGCAGTACCAACACCTCAACCTCCCCGCGATCGTCTCCCCCGTTTACACCTCGACCTGGGGTCGTCGACATCCACCTACCCCAAGATTGTGATCTACAGCACCACGATGCCATCACCTACACTACATACCATGATCAACCTCGCCCTCCATCTGCAGGTCATGGTTCCAATGTCCCCATCATCCATCACCCACTAAGGTCAACAACCACTACATCACCTGCTTCCTCGACCTGGCTCACCTTTGACCTTCATCTCTGAGCACCACCATCGCCACCTCCTTCAACCACATCCACCTGCCTGATCACGACCTTGTCCCCCAACTCCACAGATCGTGACCCACAGTGTCCTTCCCACCAAACCGCGATCATCCTCTCAGTGCCCACACCTCGACCTCCATCCCATCGCCACCTTCAGATCGTGACCACCACTTCCCGACCGCGATCACCTACTCCTCTAACACCTCGACTAACGGTCACACAATCATCGCGACCTACACCTCGTGCTTCTCGACTCGGACCACGATCCCACCTGCCATCAGCATCCACACCCGCTTAACTGTGACTCGTGGTGGCCTTAAAGGTCTACCCCCTCCATCCCCAACATCAGACCGTGACCACCCTCTCACAATCCCTAATTGTAGTCTGCCCTTCATCACACCTCGACCACGTCAGCCCGCAGTGGCTTTCACAACATCCCCTCAACCATCACGCGACCTTCACCCCAGCAACCCAACCTTGGTCACGGTCCTCCCCTCCACATCAACTGTGACTTGCGGTAGATACTCCATCACCCTTGGTCATTTGCTTCCACCTCTGCACATCGCCTGCGGTCACCTTCCTCTCTCAGACCATGATCATCATAGCAAGATCATTCTTCATAGCAATGCCAACTCATCCCCCGACCGTGAGGCCTCCAAACATAGAAATTGTGGCTAACTCACTTACCTCGATCCCTACTCATCTTCACCCAGCACCGCGGTCATCTATGACCTTGACCTGTGGTCTAGCAACGGACAACCGCAACCAAACATCAAGGAGGACAACAAACCTCGACCGAGGTCCAACATGAGGAGCTCGCAGCCTGTGCATACTCGATTGAGGTCTTAACCAATAGTGCACCTCCACCATTCCCAACAACACCTAATATCCCCTTCCCTCTATAAATGCCCAACCATCCCCACCATTCAAGAGGGGGGTCGACTCCTGCCACCACCAGGCCATCACCCTACGCCCCGACCTGGGGAGTTTGACCTCTCAACCAAGAGAAAGCCTCCGTGGTGCTCTTGCGCAACCATCTCCCTGCCTTCGTTGGACCTGTGGTGGAAACCACAGATTTGGTCTGTCCATTCCATCCGCTCACCTAGATCTGTGATGGAAAGAACATATCTGGTCCATCCATCCATCATCGACATCTGCCGATGCATCCACGTCGCTGTTCGGGGAGGATCCTAGAGAGAAAGGAGGCCAAGGTGTGTGGAAGACCAAGAAGGTAGGCCAAAAAGATGAGATACAGCCCATAGAGAGGCTAAGGAGTGAGAGCCACCTCTCCTCTACGGGTGAAATCTTTTCTTCTTCCTCATTCCTTCTTCTGTCCCCCTTTGTTTCTATGCAAATGATGTTTTTTCATTTTTGTTCAGTGTCAACTATGCTTGTCCATGGATAGTTGAGCTCCTTCTTGGCTATGTATCCCATTTTGGGCATGTTTATGTACTTTTACCTTAATGCAAGTAACTTTATCTCAAATATAGTATGTTTCCTTGTTCTATCTTCTCTCTCTAGTTGTGATTGCTAGTTTGGTTGATCTCTTTCTAGTTTGAACTACTATTTCTGCCTGTATCTAGAGATTCTTGTAGGAATAGACACGAGAGTTGATGGTTTGGATCAGAGCCCGAGAGGAGGTCGGTTCAGCGGTCATTTTTTCCTAACATCTCAGAACATTCTAGACCCGAGAGGATAACTAGAATATACTAGGATGTTGATATGTCATCCTCGAGAGAGGTTAGATGGCATATCGTTGATGGTTTTAGTCACGCTACGCGAGAGCGAGTGGGATGACCCCACATGAACAAACCCACAACGTGTGCTATGTTTGGATGTAGGTTGTTTGCTCAGGTGTTTGAGGGTTGTCTACACCCGAGAACAATTGCATAAACTGCCCAATTTGTGTTTACATAGCCAGGAACTCCTCTCTATTAGTAGAATCCCGTAAACTCCATTTTGTTTTCTTTTCTTTTCTTTTCTTTGTTTTGTTTTAATTCATGACAACCTGCTAGACTAGTTCTAGCACATACTTTCCTCAACTATTGTTTTGGCTTATCTGACTTAAGAATGTAATCTCAAGCATCCTAGATGTCACCACATCCCTGTGTTTGACCCCATATATCTATTTCGACCCCGTAATAAAAGTTGTGGGGGTCTTTGAAGGTTTCAGGTTATTAATTCAAAAGTTTGACCCTCCTTTAGAGGCAATTAGGTACACAATTGAGGTTCAGTACGACGTTCCACCCGCAGATAGATGGACAGCTTGAGATGACTATGCAACCTTTGGAGGATATATTGAGAGCTTGTAACTTGCAGTTTTTGTGTAGTTGGGATGTACACCTCATTTTGAAAGAATTTTCTTACAATATCAGCTATCATAGGAGTATCGACATGCAACCATACAAGGCTTTATATGGGAGACATTGTTGGTCTCTGTTGTGTTGGTATGAGACAAGTTAATATCAACTTTTCAGGCTCAATAGATGACAAAGAAGACTAAGATGATATAACAATAGTTGAAGGAAGCCCAGGATAGGTAGTAATATTATGTTGGTAATCATCAGAGACTGTTGGAGTTCCAAGTAGGAGATAAGGTGTATCTCAAGGTCTCTCCTTGGAAAGGTGTGTTGAGGTTTGGGAAGAAAGGTGAGTGGGATCCCAGGTATATGAGACCTTACCCTGTGGTTTATAAGTTGGAGTTGTCACCTGAGGTGCATAGGTTGCATCTGGTGTTTCATGTTTCTATGTTAGGAAATGTCACCCTGACACAGAGTTGGTGTTGCAGTCAGTGGAGGTTGAGTTGGATGAGGTTGTGTCTTATGTGGGGGGTCCTATCTTGATCCTTGATAGAAGGGTGAAGAAGTTGAATAATAAGGATATCGTGTTGGTTAAGGTTTTGTAACATCACTGTGATGTTGAGGAAGCCACGTGGGAGCTTAAGGAAGAGATGCGTAGGATGTACCCATCTTTTTTCACGTAGCATTTCAAGGGAAAAATCCGTTTTAGGGGTTTATTATTGTAAGACCCCTAACCTAGATTGGTGTTTGATCTTTTTTTCTTTTCATAGTAAGATGCTTAAACCTTAATATAATCATGTAATGCAACTTAATAACCTGTGGCATGTTTATGTTTTCAGTTTGGTCCAATTTGCTTGATGTTTGAGTTAGTTATTCTATGTGTATGCTTGTTTTGGACAAAGGTGCAATTTATCCATTTTGAGGGTTTATCTTGCAATTTTTCACATGTATGTTGTGCCTCTTGTGCTTTAGCATCATTAGAGAAAGAGTATGGTTCATTGGGGCACCTTGTGAGCTTTGGTTTAAGAGGTGACATTAGGTATTGATATAGGGGTTGCATGCATTGCATGGATGCTTGAGTTGTGATGGTGACCTTGTGATATTGGTCCTTGGATAGCATCTGATATGTTGTATGTGGGATGTTCTTTGTAGTGTTCCAAGTAGTTGGGTGAGTTCCCTTGATGATGGTGACCAATATTCCTCCTTTACCCATCTTGGTCGCTATAGTAGGTTGACCATGTTAATGGTTAGCGATACCTATGGTTCATGGACCAAAAGTGGTTGCTACACCACTTATGTTTTAACAATCCTCTTGCATGTTTTCTTGCATGGCCATGTCTTTGAGGGACTTGTGTCCTTTTGGTTCTTCATATCTTGACAACTCATGATCCTTACCTCCCTCCTACCCATGAGTATATACACCCTCTCTTTCACATGCAAGTATTTCCTTTAGGTTCTTCTTTCTCTCTTCTTCCTTGTGTTTGGCCTTGAGCTGGGTGGTACTTGAGGATATGTTGATCTTGGAGAAGGTGGTTGTCCTCCTCTTGCATGTGGTGATCTAGGGATTGATCATCTCCTTTGTGGTGGTCCTTGGTGAACTTCTTTCTTGGTAAGTGGTTTGATACCCTTAATCTCATTTTTTCTTAAAGAACTACCTCTTTTTTCTTCTCTTAGCCATATAATTGGCTATCTTAAGGAACTTATCTCCATAGAGGTAGAGACTATGGTTTGGCCATGGTAATACCTGAGTAAGATGAAGTTTTCCCTCTTTCTTCTTTCTTTTTGGTCTAGGGTTTCTACCCTTTCTCTTTTGATCTCCTTTGGCCTTGGTGTGTTCGTCTTCTCTTGAGATGACCTTGTTGGTCATGGAGTTGATCCTAGTTGGAGCTTCCTTCTCTCTCTTGGAGCTTGTGGCTTTAGATCTTGATCTTCATCTTAAGGCTAGTTATATAACTATTCCCTCTACTATTATTGCACCTCTTATCTTGCTTGCATGGTACTGTTATATATCTAAAATGTGATCATAATATGATGCATAATACTAACTTCATCTAGGGTTTAAGATTATGAATTATTGTTGCATATTTTACTCATTCTCCTAAATGCTAGTTCAAGTACTTGAAATATTAGTGATGGTGGATGTTGTTGTCTCTTGCATGCATCGTGATTGTTGGTTTTTACATGATGGTGGAGGTTTTGATCTTTGGTTGCATTACTTGTACGTGTGGTTTTCCATCTCTCATCATGGCTCTTTATGTTTACCCTTGCGACACTTGTTTTAGGTTCTTTTATGATAATCTTTTGAAGAGGTTTTCTTGTGGTGACTCTTTGGTTTTCTTGGTGTTAATCACCAATTTGGGGGTTGCTACATACCTTGGTGACCTCTATGTCTTCTGATCTTGTTTTGATTGCAATGGTTTTTGACCTAGGGTCTCTAGGGTGGGTTTGTCTCTACCAAGCCCTAACCCTAACATGTTTGGTTGCTATATGAACACGTTGATTTGTGGTCGCTACCCATGATGGTCATCCTTGCAGTCGAAATGCTTGATCCTTGTGTTGGTCTCTACCTTGAATAACTTGTTTGCTCACATGGTTGAGTGTTGCGGTCTCTACATGTAGTGTGAATGAGGTGGGTCACTACCTTGAATGACTTGTTTGCTCACATGGTTGAGTGTTGCGGTCTCTACAAGTAGTGTGCATGAGGTGGGTCGCTGCATCACAACCCTAACTCTAATCATTTTTTGGTCATTATTCTTTGGTTGATGTTGTGACTGTTATGCATGGTTGAGAGGTCACTAGACCTTGTTGTGTGCAAGTTAGTCGCTACATATATTGATTTGTGTGGTCTCTACATGGTTCACATGGTTGAGGTCACTATCTCTCATATATAGTGACAATTGCTACATAGGTGTTAACCTCCTTTGCTCGCTACCTATGGGGTTGATATTATGGTCTCTATCGTTTGTGGTTTGTTCACTAATGATGATATGCACAGTTTGGTTGTTACCTACATAATGATGCTTAACCCTAATGTGTTCCAAGAATGTAGGAATGATGTACTATGGTATACAATTATAAGTGCTATATGGGAAACCATAACCCTCATTCAAGTGTATGATATACTTGCTTTTCTTGCTTGAATGACTAGCGTGGAATGATGATTTCTCTATCATATTTGTGTAACCCTAACATTTCAGGTTGAATGCACTCACAGCTTGTTCTTACTTTAGAATTCTTACATGACACAGGGTGATGACTATGAGCCTTTATGAGGCATGATGAGATAATTATGATTTATAGGAACAATGTGATTGGGTCTTATAACTTTTCAGAGGTTTTTTTGTGTGCTTATGTGAGGTAATACCCTCCAGTGATGTGATAAGGGATGGTTATCCCAATACGAAGTGTTAATGATTTTGGTCTTGTATTGTAGTTAATCATATGATGATGTGACAAGTTTATGCCTAATGTTGTAATCTACCCTAAACCTTGTAGAATTTGTCTATGGTTTGTATGTTGTATATATCATTGATGCTAAAAAATACCCAATTGGCATAATTAATCAAGTAAAATCCAATCATGTGGTTTCCCTGTGCCATAGATCACTACTACAAAATGGGGATACAACGTTGGGTATTTTATATTTATAGCGTTGGTTATTGACTGATGCCTAAGTGAGTGACGCTAAAAACAAGCTCATTTTTTGTTGGTCACCTTATCCAATAGCATTCCTTTCATTGTCGGCTAGTAGTTGCAGTCGAACCAACTACATAAAACACAACAACTACCGAATATTATTTTATCTAGTACCTATCGTGGCAGTTATGCAATAGCACTGACGGTGGTTAGTCCATGTCGCGCCGGTTGTCATAAAGAAAAACCCATTGAAGAATATATTTATCATTAATGAACTATGTAAAAAAGAAGTACTTTTTGTTAGTTTTTGTCATTTCCCTAACGTGGAATGTCTATTGATAACACCCAAATTTAGGCATCTATGCTAATCTTTTATTTATGGTTTTGTGTCATCATAGCCTTAATATGCCCAAAATAACCCTAGATCCGTATCTTTTAGTAATTTATATATTTTCATAGATAAAGTTGCTCAACTAGCCAATTTTGGGACTTGTAGGTACCAAACCTGAGAAGACATCTATTCTCTAATATTTCTCCCCAACACATGGTTTTTGTAGTAGCTAGACTTCCATCCATCGCGACTGTGGATTAAGCATCACACTATGTGAACCAGCTTAGGAGACAATCTTCCCTCCACCACCTCCTCTGACTTTTCAGCAGCCATTCTAGTATCCTTTCCAGGCTTTCTACCAGCTTACCCAGGACTTCAGTCAGTCATTCCACTTTTAATAGGGAATGCACCAGGACTATGAGAACCCACCACGTGACATCGACAATATGAACTGGTATGTAAACAATGACTACCAGTAGCTGCTGCTTTCCACACCATCCAGAGCTTGAGATTTGCTCAAGGATGAGCAAAAATTTCAAGCTTGGGGTGGCATGGTGTACCACCTTTATCTTTCGCTTTCCCATTTTTATTTCCTTCCTTGCATGCATGCATGTTTATCTTCTATGTTCCTTGCATTTAGCATAACTTTTCAGATTTGTAAGACTTTGTTTCATAATTTATAGCTTTGCAATTAAGGCTATGTGATGCAAATCTTAGAATGAAATGCTTATCTTTATACCTAAATGCACAAATTTCATCTTCAACTGTTTGATCTTTTGCTTGACTTGCTCATTGACTCTTTCCTTAAGTTTGGTGATAAAATCAAAGGTTATTCACTTTTTCATAGTTTAAAATATTATTCCTTAGATCTATGTTGTGAATGAAAAATCTCGGAGATAGGACCATTGGAAAGAGCTATAGTTTGATCAAAACTCCAAGCTGTGTTTTTCATGAACTTGCCTCTACTCTAAGGATCCTTTAATCATAATTACTATCTTTCCATACAGGTATCAGGTGGACAATGATGAGTTTAGAGCTATAATCAAGTTGAAGTGTTTTCCTTGATGGTCTGTGTGCCCTCTCACCTTAGATTGAGTCAAAAAGATGAAAATAAAAAATTTGTAAAAGAGGCTTGGCCAGCCACAAAATCCCAAAAATATCAAAATAGCTCTCACCCAATCCTATTAAAATAGAATGCAGAGAATAAAAGTCTGAGTGTGAATAAATGGGTGTTGTTTTCTCTTTTCGGAGAGTTGAGGATGGTGCCCAACCAGTGTATGATTGCCCTCATGAACATGGGTATGTTGTTTCTGGTAGTTCCACCCTAAGGCTCATTAGAGAGTCACTAGGAACCCCTAGAAGAGCTATGAGATCATCTCAGTAGTAGGGGTGGTTCGAGCACAGTACGAGGAGTTTGTCTCACTACTTTGGGCCAACTAGCTCGGACTGTAGGGTCTGTTGCTCATTACATGGACCAACCTGACACAGATCGGGATCCTCAGAAGTCATTAGAGTCTTTTTTATTTTAGGACCCGAATAAGTGGGAGGTGTGTTGTCCCTGATTGGTCTACATGCATACATGATGATGGCTCATTTCTCATCACCCGCGTGATGATCTATGTGACAATTCTTTTATATTTTATAATTATGATTCAAATTCTCACGAGTATCGATAGGTTGCAGTGAATTTGCTTAATCTTGTTTGGACACTCTTTGGTCTTACTTTAGTAGGATTGTGTTCGATTGGTGGGGGTTTTCTCTGAAACCACATGGGTAAAGAGAATTGATGTTTTAAACTATTTTTCTTAACTTTAGCATTTATCACCATGCTTAATTTGGATGTTATGTTTTTTGTATTCTTTGAGCATATTCTTGCTTGAGGACAAGAAAAGGTTTAAGATTGGGGTGGTTGATAACACCCAAATTTAGGCATCTATGCTAAGAATTTATCTATGGTTTGTGTCATCATAGCCTTAATATGCCCAAAATAACCCTAGATCCTTATCTTTTAGTAATTTATATATTTTCATAGATAAAGTTGCTCAACTAGCCAATTTTGGGACTTGTAGGCACCAAACCTAAGAGGACATCTATTCTCCAAGATTTCTCCCCAACATATGGTTTTTGTAGTAGTTGGACATCCATCCATCGCGATCGTAGATTAAGCATCACACTATGTGCACCAGCTTAGGAGATAGTCTTCCCTCCACCACCTCCTCTGACTTTTCAACAACCATTCCAGCAGCCTTTCCAGCCTTTCTACCAACTGACCTAGGACTTCGGTCAGTGATTCCACTTTCAACAGGGAACACACCAAGACTATGAGAGCCCACCAGGTGGTATCGATGATCTGAACTAGTATGCAAATAGTGCCTACCAGTAGCAGTTTCTTTCCATACCATCCGTAGCTTGAGATTTTCTCGAGGACGAGTAAAAATTTTATGCTTGGGGTGGCAAGGTGTACCACCCTCTATCTTCCACTTTCCCCTTTTTATTTCTTTCCTTGCATGCATGCATGTTTATATTATATGCTCCTTGCATTTAGCATAAATTTTCAGCTGTGTAATACTTTGCTTCGTAATTTGTAGCTTTGCAATTAAGGCTATGTGCTAAAAATCATAGAACTAAATGCTTATCTTTATGCCTAAATGTAAAAATTTAATCTTAAACTGCTTAATCTTTTGCTTGACTTGGTCATTGACTCTTTCCTTAAGTTTGGTGATAAAATCTAAGGTTATGCACTTTTTCATATGCTTAGTATCTTGGTTCTCAAAGAAACAAGGCATTGTGGAATACCACAGTGGAAATGGGCTTGTTTCATATGTACTTAGCCTCGATCATTGAAAGAGCCACAATGCCTTATTTCTTTGAGAAACAAGAAACTAAGCATGATACTTGGAGGAAGCAAGTGTTTCCTATACCACAGTGGAAATGGGATCATATCATGATGGATTTTGTGATTGGACTTCCTAGGATAGCTTAAGGACATGATTCCATATGGGTGATCGTTCACAGATTGACCAAGTCAACACACTTTCTCCCTGTGAAGGCAACATATGCCACAAAGGAGCTCGCACATATTTATGTTGATGAGATCATTCATTTGCATGGTGTCCTAGCGACCATTGTGTTTGATAGAGGTCCTTAGTATATTAGTCTCTTGTTTGAGCGTTTGCGCACAATTATGGGTCTGCAATTGAGGTTCAATACAACATTCCACACGTAGATAGATGAACATTCTAAGAGGACTATACCGACTTTGGAGTATCTTGTATAACACTAATTTTGACTTCATAGTAGTCAGTTGTATTTGGGTGGTATGACTCAAATCCTCAAGGAATAATAAAAGATGTAATACAATCATGTAGGATTTTTATTTAGGGTTAAATACGACTCACATTGGATGAACATATGTCTTTTTTCTTATATTTCTTAGTTGTTTCCTTGTATACTTGTTCTTCGTATTCCTTCTAAAAGTATAAGATGTCTGACTGATCAGTGTAGCTGCCTAAGTTGCTGAAATAGTGTTGACTGCTTTGTGTATATCATTTAACTAAATCTTCTCATCTTAATAATAATAATTTTATCTTCTTGCTTTAGTATATTTGTGTTAATAATAGTTGCTGGTGGAGAGTTATGTCTCTCACTGGGATGTTGGTCTCACTCCATGGGCTTCCACATCTTTTAGGTAGTCGTACACGTACGTGGTAGAGATCATACAGTTGGGGTTGAGAAGCAAGAAGAGCAGTAGTTATTTGAAGGTTGGATATGTTGCTTGTATTTTGTAGTATAGTCCTATGTGTCATCCCTATACACTCAGGTCCTCAGGGTTGTTCTGTAGATGTTGTACATCGATACAAGTTTTTGTCAGTATGCCATAGTAGTACATATAAGGCTTGTATATGTGAATAGGTTATCATATGTAACATGTTGTGGTAAGTTGGCCAATGAAAACTGATATGTAATATCTTTTGGCATGTTATATGATACATGTGGCACAAGTTTGTGGCTTCATATATGATATGTTTCCGCTTTTGAGGTTCTATAAAATCAATTTTAATTTACCGTGTGTTATGGTAATCTAGATGTTTAGAGTTAATTATGTGCTTTGTTTTGAGTAATCTCATTTTCGTGTGACTGCTGTGTCACACCCAGAACTCATGAGATATAAGAAAGTATAGATTTATGGTACATATAATCATATTACAACAAAATATATATCCTCTCTAGATGAAAACTACAAAACAACGAAGAAAATCAACAACCACATTTTGCCTCTAAAAGCTTCCTTCCTTCTCAATTCTAGGGCATCCATCCAATGCATGATTTTTGATAGCACATAAAATGTTGCATTCACACCAACCCAATCTCTATGATGATCAAAGAGCAAGATCCCCAACCTAACTCCTCTCCTTTCAGTAGAGTCACTTTGTTCTGCAATTTCGACCAGTTTAGAGTTTCCAACTCCTCTTCTTGATGGTCGAGTCACTTTGTACCTCAATTGTCGACTAGTTGACTCCTGCAACAACTACTAGTAGTCTCTAGGGTGATTAGTATGATAATAGTAATCCTTAGATACAATGCCCAAATGTTTAGTACATGAAAGTCTACAAAAAGATTATATATATATATGTATATATATATATATATATATATATATATATATATATATATATATATATATATATATATATATGAGCACTCTATAGACTAAGGGCATCTATGTCAATGTACTCATCAACATCAACTAGGTAGTCTTCATCATCATCAGAGGGTGAATTAGGCGCATCAAGTGTAGGCTCACCACCATCTCCATCATCATTGAAGCCATCATCACGATCCCCATCATCATCCTCATCCTCATCCTCATCACCATAACCATCAACATAATCCTCAGCATCCTCATCTCCCATCTCCTCATACTCATGAGGTCCAAAAGAGAAAATGGCAGGCCACTTGGCATGTTGCTCTACCCAAGACATACCACACGCATGCAATGCATTTGCTTGCTCAAAATTGGGTGTAGAAACCCCCTCAAAACTAGCAAGAAAGGTGGAGGTAGGGCTAGTAGCTGAGAGGCACATGGCTGAGTAGAGACAGGTCCACCATCAGAGGTAGGGGGAACAACAGAAGGAACAAGTTGGTAAAACGGGTGGAACTGACTATATGCATGCAAGGCATAATCATCAGTTGGGTAGGTCTGGTAGGTGGGGTAGGGCTGGGTGTAGGACAAGTTCATGTTTAACATTATTTGAACAAGATCCTAATGTAGGTTCTCTAGGACCTATAGGTTGTATGCTTGTTGGTGCATCAGGTATCCCATAAGGGTTTCATTAGACATCAAAAAAGAGGCATGTTCAGGTCTAGGAGGACAATTGATGGAGGTTGAAGCACCATGGGTAGAAAAGGATGGGAGAATGGATTATTGACTATAGTGTCACTGATGTGCACTCCTTTCCTACTAGATTGGTAGCCAAGATCCATGAAAAGCGATTGACTGGTAGGATCTTGAAAGACACTACAAATCAGGTTTGGATAGGGTGGGTGGGAGTCTCTAGTATTCTTCTCTATGTGAAATCATGTCATGTGTTGGAGAATGTATCTTTCCCATTTGACACAGATATTATAAAAGACAATACATGATCACAACTGAGTTTTCTGCAATATCCGTTTGCTTCTTTTTTAGATGGATGTTGCAGTTAACTAGGGGAGCAACCAAGCGTGTCTTAATATCTCTTAAAAGTTTTGTGGAAATTAGGAAGAGATAGCTCAGGGTCAAATCTTTCATAGAAGGCTTCAGGATTAAGAAGGTCATAGTAGGTGGATTGGGGGACATCCAAATTGACGAGGAGCAAGATAGATAAGTATTCAATGAATGCTCAAAATTTTGAAATCTTTTCCCACCAATCATGGATGTCAAAACCACTTCGGTGTTAGTAGGATGTACTAAGGTGGTGTAGTTCTAGAAAAAAATTATGTAGAACTCATGCACCTCCTTCTTGAATAAGAGGAAGTTATTGAAAGCTAGGCATTCATAAAAAATAGTATAGAGGTGTTGATTGGTAAACAAAGTCTTAACCTCTTTCAAAATCTCATTTCCAGGGATTAGAAGGGCCTAAAGGGGTAAGGGTTTCTAGGTAACATCTCCCTATAATGTTTTACTTCCTGATTAGAGAAAAGGAGGTTTCATCATATTAGATAAGTCTAGGAGCTATGGAGGACGAAGGAGCACTTGAAGGATCTATTCTTTTTCGCCTATTAGTCTCCATGCACAGAGAATGAGAGAAGATGAAGCCAAAAAGAAGAAAAACAACAACTGCTATCCGCCCACACCTAGGGTTGAGGTTGGGGAAGGTCGATCATGGAAAACTAAGGCTGAGAAAGGGTTTTGGGTGACCTAGGGTTCAAATGAACTAAATGGGAGACAAGTTGGTTGAGTTTTATCTAGATGGTAGGGAGAAAAACGACCCATAGTATATATATATTTCCATGTAATAGTGTTGTCGGTCGAGTTTGAGATTTGGGAAACTCGACGAACATTGTTGTGTGTTTAGTCCTTGGGTCAGTTATCGGTTGAGTTTCCCCAGAGCAAACTCAATCGACGAGAAAGCCTATCAAAAAGATATGAAAAATGATTCTAGGCCACTAGAGTGCTATATAAATTGATTTTTCTAGCCTATCATGCATTTTGAACATATTGAGGCACTCTCCACTCATCATTGACTACCATTTTGTGGTGAAATAAGTGGTTGTGATGAATAACCAAAAATAAGAAAAATAAGGCATTAAAACTAGGCATATGTAGCACTAACAAGCATAAGGTGAGCAATATATGTATAAGAAAATATAGGTAATAAAACACTAGCTAGTAGGAATACCATTATAATCAAGAGAAGTAATCAGAAATTTTGATCTAATGGAAGTAGAGTGCTCTCTTGCTAGAGGTTTAGTGAAAATGTCTGCAAGTTGATTTTCCATGTTGACATGAGTGAGATAGATATCTTTCTTGGCAATGTGGCCAAAGAGGAAGTGATGGCGGACCTCTATATGCTTTTCTCTACTATGCAATATAGAATTATAAGAAATATTGTTTGCACTAGTATTATCAAAAAAGATAGGACAAGCATCATAATGAACCATAAACTTTTGGAGCATTTTCTTCATTCATAGGACATGGACACAACAACTCCCAACTGCAATGTACTTAGCCTCGATCGTTGAAAGAGCCACAATGCCTTGTTTCTTTGAGAACCAAGAAACTAAGCATTTTATATCAATTAAGCACTCGACTTAATACACATCACTATAAGTAGTAAGAGAAAATTCCCTTGACTTGGGATACCTTAGTACAAAATATTGGATTTGACTAGGTATCTTAGAATCCTCTTAACTACTATAAGATGGGATTTTCTAGGACTTGATTGAAATCTAGCATACAAGCCAACACTAAACATGATTTAAGGTCGACAGACAGTTAAATATAGAAATCTACCAATCATATATCAGTGGAGCTTCTCATCTACCGTCTCACCTTCCTCTTCTCTATCTTCTTTTGTGGTGTTTGACATGGGAGTATCCATCAGTTTGGTGTTCTACATCCCAAAGCGCTTCAAGAGTTCACTTGTATACTTGCCTTGGTTGATGAAATTTCCATCTTTGTTTATTTAATTTGGAATCCAAGGAATAAAGTAAGCTCCTCCATCATACTCATATCAAATTCACTCTTCATAAGAGAACTAAACTCCTTACAAAGATCAAGATCAGTTCTGCCAAATATGATATCATCGATGTATATTTCAATGATAAAAATGTAGATAGAAATGTGTTTAAGAAAGAGGGTAGAATCAAATTTTCCCATGACATTTCCATTATCTAACAAAAAGTTCTTTAATTTATCACACTAAGCTCTAAGGGATTGTTTGAGTCCATAAAGATATTTTTGTAACAAATAAACATGGTTAGGAAGCTTGCCATGTACAAAACTAAGAGGTTGAGCCACATACAATTCCTCCTCTATTCTACACTTTTAACATAGATTTTCTATAGCTAGAATTTTTTGTAATTAGCAATGACAAGTAACATTCTAATAGATTCAAGTCTAGAAATAAGAGCATAAGTTTCATCAAAGTCAATGCCTTCCTGTTGATTGTAGCTTTGAGCAACTAACCTTACTTTGTTTCTTACCACTTTGCCACTTTCATCTAGTTTGTTGATGTAGACTCACTTGGTGTCAATGATATTCCTATCACTTGGTCTTAGTACTAAGATTCACACTTTGTTCTTTCCAAAATTCTCTATCTCTTCTTGTATAGCTAGGATCCATTCATCATTTTTAAGAGCTTCTTTCACATTCTTGGGCTCAAGTTGTGAGATGAAGGCATTGTCCACTTGTTCTTTGTTGAATGCAGTCTGTGTCTTGATTCAACCTTGTTTTAGGGCTTCATCTTGTATCATTTTGCATTTCAGTCACATCTATACTATTAAATTACATGATATTTCCCTAAATATGTATATTTGTGTAAAATGCACTTATGGACATTATTTGCATGTTTTTTAGGCATATAGACACACTTGATGGAAGAGAGAGAAGGAGTGATCCTAGGGTTTCTCTACCCTTAGAGAGACCCAAAGCAAAGCTCGATGCTCCCTCGACATACCCCTAGTGGCCAAAGATCCATAGAAGAAAAGATGTCCAAGGAAATTGGAAGAATCAAGCTCAAGTGCAGCAGTAGACAACACCATGGCTGTACCACAAAGAATGGCCGTGCAAGGGACAACCACCACGGCCGTTCCACCTAGCACAACCATTTTGCATCACTGAAGAATGGGATGGCAATGCACCATGTCCACCATCACCTTGCTCACCACGGCCGTGCTACCCAAAACGGCCATTCTAACCTTACCCCGCCATGGTCGTGGTGACCACCATGATTATGCCAAATCCAGCACAAAAGTGACCCACAACCTGATATTTTTCACCATTTTTCACCGCGTCTATTCCCATCCACCATGACCATTCCACTCACACGCTAGCACGACTGTGCTACCTAGCACGGTCGTGCTACTCACAAAAACCTAGCTACTTTTCCGCTGCATTTCCTACTTTACCCCTACTTGACCTAGTGCTTCCCCCACACCAATATATACCTAGGTTGTGGCTGGAGGAGGAGTTTGGCCAGCCCTATCCAACTCCTACCACTCCATTTCCCCCTTAACCATTCAACTCCAGTTCCACCTCCATTTCACCATTTACACCATCAAAACCCTCGTTTCCTTCCATTTCCACCCATTCCCACTATCATTACATGCCCCTACACCTTAGAGGAGAGAGGAGGACACCCTACAATAGCTGAAGTGGAGGGCATCTTCATCTACACTGAGCTCCATGGATGCTTCTATCTCCTTCTCTTTTCTTTTTGTATTTTCCATTTCCATGAGTAGCTAGGCTCCTTTTAGTGGGCTGTTTGGGTGTAAAATATTACGTTGATACCATGTAGGGGGAAAATGATATATAAACTTTGTAATTCCATTTGTAACTAATTATGTTCTATTTCTATCTCATTCTCCATGAATTGCTTGTTGGTTTGTGTGTGAAATCGCCTAGGAATTTAGGGAAATTGCTTATATATGTGAATTTTGGGATTTGCACCTAGGTCCAATTATTGGCCCCATCTTCCTACATCCTAATCAATCTCCCTAAGCCTAAGTTAGGGATCTAAGTATCTAGATTATGTGACTCTAGTGCAATTAGCATGGATCCTTCTCAAGGTTATAATGTGGAGGAATTGGAGTCTAAAACCCTAATTTCACCTCCCCATTACTACCCTCAACCCGTAATTGTCCTAGGAATGTCTAATCTAGAAACCTAGACTTGATTAGACTCTAATTGAATTGAACCTAATCCCTCACCCAATTGGTCCTCGCAAGGGTAGTAGGGGGTGTTAGGGACTAGTTCCCCTATACACAACCTAGCATATCCATGGCTAGTTGGTAGCTTAGGTTAATTCATTAAAGTCTAACTTGTTGTTTTGTTTGGATAATCTAAATGGAATCATAATGTTTATATATAACCCCCAACTTAAGTGATAAGTACATCCCCTATGCAACCCACACCTCTCTTAATTGCATTAAAACCCTATTTTTCATCTTTCCTGGCTAGTGTTAGCTTATTTATCTCTTTTCTTGCTTTGTTAGCTTCTTGCCCTATTTTTGCCTTGTTCTTGCTAGTTTACCTCTTTAATTGCACTTTTGCTTCTCTCTTGCTTACCTTAGTGTAAATTGCCTTTTCATATCTACCTTAGTCTTTTCCTTCTTAATTAGTCTTAATCTTGTCTAGGGTCAACTTAGATTTCATTCTCACCTTAAATTGCTTTCTTGTTCATCCTTAGTTTAACAATCAAAACAACCTTCAAACTCTTAACCCTAGTCTCCGTAGTAGGAACCTAGAAAAACCAACCTAGCTCTAGGCCCCCTTTTCTCCATGTGGATCGACCCTATACTTGCCACCCTCCTATACTACAACATGCCCCCATGCACTTGCGGGATAGTGTTTTAGCAGACGTAGGTGTGTTGGTCTAGGTCATTATAAATTTGAAAGTTTAACTCAACCTTGTGTTCCAATCTCATGGGGCACATCTAGTCGAATCCAATCATCTAGTGTGTAGCATCTCTTGTGGACGCACCAAGCTTTCTGGCACCATTGCCAGGGATAGAAAGTGTCATAGCTACCTAGTAGTTGTGGTTTTAACTCTCCCCTTTGGCACCATCTTTTTCCAGTTTACTTGTTTGTGTTTGAGAAACACACCAAGCTTTCTGGTGTCGTTGTCGGGGAGAAAGGCGCTCGGCCTAGCTAGTTAGTTTTGCTTTGACTTTTTCTACTGCCCTCATCATTTCTATTCTTTATTCATTATTCTTTGCATTCTTTGTGTATATTGGTTTACTAACTTGCTTTATTTTCTTTAGTTGTGTTTTGTGCATGTGACAAGCCATTCAGGGGAAAACAAGATGGAAGGCCAAAATGCACCCCACAAGCCTCTTCAAGACCACTTCATGCCTAACAACTACAAATCACCAACTGCTAGCAGGGTTGATCAAATGCCAAGGGAGCAATTCTCTATTCCTCCAGGTCTTCTTGGGCTCCTGCCCATCTTCTACGACTCAAAGAGTGAGAACCCCTACAAGTACTTAGACTCCTTTCTTGAAGTATGCTCCACTTTCAGGACGCCGGCGGCTAGTGATGATATAATCTGATTGACCTTGTTCTCTTTATCACTCAAAGATAGAGGTAAAGATTGATATAACTCAGGAAGGAACATTATGAGTTGGGAAACAATGAAGAATGCCTTCTTAAGACAATTCTACTCTATAGTAGGGTTGACACAAATGTGGCGTGATGTGACAAGTTTTAACCAAATGGGCAATGAGTAGTTTCATAATGCATGTGAGAGATTTAAGAAGCTTTTGAGAGAGTCCCACACCATGAGATCCATTTGTGGCAACTAGTTCAATCATTCTACTCCAGTTTGTATCTAAAGGACTAAGACACAATGGAATCTTCTTGTGGAGGGGTTTTCATGGCTAGGCCACCTAAGGAGATATGGACTTTGTTTGAGAAGTTGATTGAAGGATCAAGAATTCAAGATTCTAGCATGATGAATGATGGGGGCCATGCCTTTGGTGTGACACCTCCTACTCATAATGACTCAAGCCCATAAGTGATAAAGATTCTTGGTGATATGGTCAGCTTCATGAAGAACCAGGTGACAAATGTTCCTTGCCACCTGGTCAATTCTATTGAGTTCTATGGTAAGGAAAGAAGACACCTCACTTCTATATATACCAAGAGCCAAAGAGCCCAAAATATAGCTCAAGGTTTGAGGAAGAGGTTATCTCTAGATTGAAAATATTTGATGATGTTAAAAAAGCTATTGCAAGGTTAGAGGAGAAAGTAGAGCATCTATCTTCCATATTTGCTTTCCAAGATGAAAAGTTGTCTTCAGAACCCATCATGATCTGTAATGAAGCAAGTGGACCCATTTCCTCTTCTCAAGTTTTCTATAATCCACCTCCCATACAAGTGCAACCCATCTACCATTTCCAAGTCTATCCTAAGCCTCACACTCCTCTACCACCACCCTCATCTCAAATTTTCCAAAACTTCACTTTCCAACCCCAATTCTCTCCTCACCCTAAATTATCTTCTCCACCTCAATTTCAACACCAAGTATCACCTCCACCTCCTCCACAACCACAACTCGCTCCCCCTCTCCACCATGAGCAAGGTAGTGCTATGACAACTCTAAGGAGTGGAAAGTCTCTTGAGCTACCCACAAGTCAATGAAAGGTTTACAAAGCAAAGTAAAGGCAGCCAAGTGGTGATACCATGGTTGATATTGATGAAGATGATTTTGTGATGCCGCATGTTGAGTTTGGCATTCCATGTGATCCACCTCATGTCCCATTTGTAGGTCCCACCATCCCTACTATTCTGCCTCAAGTTCAATAAAGTACAACAAAAACTAGTGATCCTCCATTCATTGAAGCACTAGATGAGCCATCGGAATTGAAGAGGAGGCAAAAGCAAAATGTTGATATTCTTGAGGTGTTTCACCAAGTGAAGGTGAACATTCCACTCTTGGATGCTATCAAGCAAATCCCATCATATGCTAAGTTCCTTAAGAACATATACACTGTGAAGAGGAGTTCAACGGGGAGAATTCCAAAGAAAGTGAAGTTGACTGAGCAAGTGAGATCCATCATACAACATTCACTTCCCGTGAAGAGGAAAGACCCAGGAGCCCCACTCATACCTAGGTATATATGGGGACATCAGGTAGACAGGTCCTTACTTGATTTGGGATCTAGTATGAATTTGATGCCATACAATGTCTATGTTGAGATGGGCTTAGGAAAGTTGAAGCCGGCACATTGCACTCTCCAGTTGGTAGATAGGTCCAAAAAAGTGCCTATGGGTAGAGTGGATGATGTCTTGGTGATGATAGATAAAGAGAAAGGTGCAGTGTTCCCGACGGATTTCATTATACTTGATATGGAATTGGAGGATAAGAAGATTCCCATCATCTTGGGAAGTCCGTTCTTATCTATAGCTGATGCTGAGATTCATATAAGTAGTGGTACCATGACGGTTTCATTCATGGACATGAAGATCAAGATCAACATGTACAAAACCCCAACCCGGCGGGTCTGAGATAGGGATATTGGACATGATCAATTCACAAGTATAAATGATCATTTGAGAAAAGGAGGCCAAGATGGAACAATTGATGATGATTATTACGAGCAAAGTGAGGAGGAAAATAGGTTGAGTGCAAATGAGGGATGCATGTTTTGCAAGAATGGTCACATGACAATTGCAAACATGTGAATGAATGAAGAATCGCCAAGAAGCCAAGATGAAGGCAAGAAACTTAGTTCTTGTGGGAGGCAACCCACTTAGGTTAGGGAATTTTTCACCCAACTTCTCATTTTTGATACTTTGGCTTTGTTTTTACACTTTTCCAAGAAAACACACACACACTTGTTTTTAATAGTTTTTGTTTAGTTTTAAGATGTACATGTGAAAATAGGGTGAAATGAGAAAAATTAGATGAGGTTTTGGCAAAGTGATCCATGAAAAATCATTTTCGGCCAAAGATTTGATGTTTGATGAAATTCAAGTTGAAATCAACAACCACAATATTCACCACGACCATGGTGATATGGAAAGGTCGTGGTGATACATTCACAGTTGATAGGGGAATCAAGACAAATCAAAATTGAAGAATAGATCCACCATGGCCGTGCAAGGTAGGACGGTCATGCTGTCTGAAGCCACCACGACCGTGTTGTGCAACATGGCTGTGGTGCAGCCCGACTCCAACAACTTAAGTCATATTTTGCAAAATTTGAAAATCACTTGCTCACTTCTCCGAAGAATAGAATGGACGTGATCCACGCCCTAGAAACCGTGCAACACTTTGTGCTCCCTCTCCAACCCTTAAATCTCCACCGAATCACCCCAAAACCATACCAAATCAATTCCCTACCATTTCTACTACCTCAATCTCCAGATTCCACTTTTTTTCATCCACAAAATCGCACATTTTTCTACATTCCATCCCAACAGCCCCATTCTTCAGAGAATTTTGAATTTTGTTGATTTGTCCTATGATTTTGAGCAAGGATGAAGCAATTTGCAAAGAAAACAATGGAGAAGACTACAGGTGTCATCTCCTACCAAAGAAAACCAAAGAACAACAACCCCGATTGACAAAGGTCAAATTGGATGCATCAGTGGATCCAATTGTGGAAGGAGACTCCACACAGCCACTGTGGGGCACCGTCAACATCCAGAGCATCACAACCACTACCATCTTCTTCCTAAACCTCTGTCTCATTTGAGAGACCTTTAGTTTCTATTGCACGACCATCAGTTTCAGCATCCCAGTCATCTACTTCTTCGACACCACAGCCAGAGCCGAATCCAGAGCCACAATCACGAGCACATAGGCAACTCCTACTTGATGAAGAGATGCCAAAAGTACATCAGAATGAGATACCATAGTAGTGACCCAGTCCACATCCCAAGGACACCACCAGCAGGGCAAAGAAATCCAAGCACCCAGAGTGCTTGACATGCAAAGTGGTAGCAATTCTCTATGTGTGCCGAGTGACGATGGAAGCTATGGGCTTCTATGCTTTGGTCCAGGGTGTGATGGAGAAGATGGGATTACTTGAAATTCTGACACTGCAATAGGAGTCATACATTGAGCTGACACAACAATTTTTCACCACATTAGAGAAAGTAACTGATGATGGCAAAAATGCCATTAGGGTGATGATTGGGGACAAGAGGTGGGTGATAACCTCAAAGATTTTGAATTGGATATTTTCCCCTAGTAAAGAGATGGTAGAACTCATAGATAGGGGGACGATAGAGAATGCCTCCAGTTCCACATATACTACAATGTGGAAACACTTCACCATCCAAAGCACTTTTGTAGCGGGGAAATCAACGACCAGTGCCATTCACAATCCCTTCCTCCGCTATGTTTAGAAGGTGTTGGCGAACACAATCATTGGCATGTATGAAAACCAAGGCAACTGTACAAAGAAGGATCTATTTGTACTTGGCTGGTTTATTGACGGGAAGCATGTGAACCTTGGAGCATTAATGATTGAACATCTAAGGACAGTCCCTTCCAAGAGCACAAATCCATTTGTAATGGGAGGATTAGAATTGTGACATCTATAGCCACTGCCCAGGGACATGATATGACATGATACACAGAGGCAGATGGAGCGAAATTGGTTGACTTGCACTACCTAACCCACTCTTCCATGATCACCATTGTGGAGCATAAGATCATTTACCAAGTCAACCCACCATACCCAGGAGTCTCCTTGGAGTTGCCCTACCATATTCCACCCCTCATGGAACAATATGGACCTACTCAGGATTTTCTGGACAGATTGAGGAGATATGAGGAGGAGCATCCTAGAGGTGAGGTCTTCCCTGAGGTGATTTTGATAGAGGGTCTAGGAGAGTCCTCACAGGTAGCTGAGCCTAGACAGGCATCAAAAGACAGAGCGGCATGTCGGGTGAGACAGCGAGTAGAAAGGACAGCAGCGTTAGAACCCCATCAACCCTCAGTGAATGCATATGACATGGCCACCATTCATGCACAACTAGAGGGCATTCAAGCAACATAGGATAGGATTCTACATGCATAGGAGGGTTTTTAGCGTACTCAGGATGCCTTGTGGTTGGACCATCAACAGATGCATTATTAGGTCAACCACCAATACTAGTTCCAGCATGTCTAGGCACAAAGGAACCCCCAGTGGGGGGAAGATTGGTGGAGTTCACTATCATCATATCTGGACAACTACCCGACTCCATAGTCAAACTACTGGGGTTCCTACTACCATCATCCTCCACCATAGGGAGGATGACCACCGCCATAGTGATCATCTACCCTATCATTCCCAGACTCTAGTGTCATAATGAGGACAACACGATTCAAATGTTTAAGGTGGTAGGGTGGTATGCCATATCTCACTTTCACACCTATTTTGCATTTCACATGCCATTTACTTTTACTTGTTTGTTTTTGCTTTCTTTAGCATAAAGTTTACCTATTTTGCATACTTGCATGTCATGTAGTTTGCTTTCTTATCATTTTTGTGTAATTTTCAAAATTTTACTTTTTTTTCCATGCATGGCATATCATGTAGATTTTTGGTAATTCCTACATGTTTTAGCTAGTATTTTCTTATTTACTTCTTTAAGTTCAATAATATAGGCTTAGTTGTGATTGAAGGCAACTTGGCACCGTTTTGACCAATTTTGCCCAAATTTAAGATTTCTTGCCTAAAAGTGTGTTTCAACCCAATCTCTACTTTTTGGATTAAAAAATGACGACCTTTGACAAATGCAAGTGAATTATTATTGTTTATTGCTAAATGGTATCAATTCTTGACTTTTGACATGTGCATCGCCTCTCTTAAGTTTGTGAATGATTTGGTTGAATTGTGACTTGAGCAAGCTATGAGCGCTTAGTGCCTATGAAATCACTGATTGAAATACCAATTTTAGGTTGTTCATTCATGTGGCGTGACATTGTTGGATGAAGCGTTGGATTAATTTGCATTTAGGAGACCTTATGTTGAGAATCACACCAATGACCCCTCTTTGACCTGACTCTTCACTCACCATATTCTTACCCCTCCACCTCATGAAAGGTTGCCCTAGTGCACATAATCAGCCTTGGCCACCTCCAAAAGTTTGGGGTGACCATATATATATCTCCCCACTTCACTCTATCCACCATATGCCCTATCTACATCAAGGGAAAAGAAAAAGAAAAAGAAATGAAAAAAGAAAATAAAAGGATGCTCCTATTTAAGAGCATTCAAATAAAGAAAAGATGAGTGCTCTAAGTAATAGCACTCCAAAATATTACCGCAACCCTTTCTTCCATTTTATACCCATTGAGCTAGGAAACATCAAACCTAGCCCATTTTGCCCTTTTCTGCAACCACATGGGTCATTTTGTGTGATTTGAAACATAAGATTAAAAGCATGAAGGTGAAACAACACTCCTAGTCATCCTTGATTAACTCCATCATGAAACAGTTATCCATAATTACATGAAAGAAATATGGATAGCTTATGTGTTTCATGCACTATATTTGAAGTTCATATGCTTTGCGCGCTTTTCATAATTGGTTTGTGAAAGTAGGAGAGGAGAGAGGTTGAATGCATGTACTTAGTCACTATTGATCCCATTCAGCAATAATCATCCTTTACATTGCATTTGTCATTTCTTGCTTGTGAAAATTTTGAAGAGAGATTGAGTTGGAGCATACTTGAGGACAAGTATATTTTAAGTTTGGGGTGGTGATTCAGCCCTATTATAGGGCTTCATCTTATGTCATTGTGCATATCAATCACATCTATTCATGTTAGATTACATGTTATTTCCCTCAATATGCATATTTGTGTAAAATGCACTTATGGACATTATTTGTATTTTTTCAGGCATTTGGAGCACACTTGATGGAAGAGAGAGAGGAGTGATCCTAGGGTTTCTCTACCTTTGGAGAGACCCAAAGTGAAGCCCAATTCTCCCTCAACCTACCCTAGTGGCCAAATATCCATAGAAGCAAAGATGTCCAAGGAAATCCGAAGAATCAAGCTCAAGTGCAGCAACAGACAACACCACGACCATGCCACAAAGAATGGTCATGCAAGGGACAGCCAACACGGCCGTGCCACCTAGCACGGCCATGCTGCATCACTGAAGAATGGACGCGGCAATGTAGGATGGCCACTGTCACCTTACTCACCATGGCCATGCTACCCAGCACGACCGTTCTACCCTAACCCCACCACGACAATGCCAGATCCATCACAAAAGTGACCCACAACCTGACATTTTTCACCATTTTCACCTACTTGACCTAGTACTTCCCCCACACCTATATATACCTAGGTGGAAGATGGAGGCCGAGGTTGGCCACCCCTAGCTCACTCCTACGACTCCATTTTTTCCGATATCCATTCCACTCCATTTCCACCTTCATTTCACCATTTCCACCATCAAAACCCTAGTTTCATTCTATTTCCAACAATTTCCACCATCATTCCATGCCCCTACACCTTGGAGGAGAGAGGAGGACACACTACAATAGTTGAAATTGAGGACATCTTCATCTACATTGAGCTCCATGACTTCTTCTATCTCCTTCTCTTTTCTTTTTGTATTTTCCATTTCCATGAGTAGATAGGCCCCTTTTGGTGGGTTGTTTGGGGTGTAAAATGTTACTTTGATACCATGTTGGGGAAAATGATATGTAAACTTTGTAATTCCATTTGTTAATGATTATATTATTCTATCTCATTCACCATGAATTTCTTGTTGGGTTGTGTGTGAAATCACCTAGGAATTTAGGGAAATTGCTTATATATGTGAATTTTGGGATTTGCCCCTAGGTCCAATTCTTGGATCCCTAGGTTGCCCCCATCTTCCTACATCCTAATCAATCTCCCTAAGCTTAAGTGAGAGATCTAAGTAGCTAAATTAGGTGACTCTAGTACAATTAGCATGGAGCCTTCTCGAGGCTAGAATGTGGCGGAATTGGGGTCCAAAACCCTAATTTCACCTCCCCATTACTACCCTTGGCCCCTAATTATCCTAGAAATGTCTAATCTAGAAGCCTAGACTTGATTAGACTCTAATTGAATTGAACCTAATCCCTAACCCAATTGATCCTCGCAAGGGTAGTTGAGGGTGTTAGGGACTAGTTCTCCTATACACAAGCTAGCATATCCATGGCGAGTTAGTAGCTTAGGTTATTTCATTAGACTCTAACTTGTTGTTTGGTTTGGATAATCTAAATGAAATCATAATATTTATATATCACCCCCAATTTAAGTGATAAGTACATCCCCTAAACAACACACACCTCTCTTAATTGCATTAAAACCCTAGTTTTCATCTTGCCTAGCTAGTGTTAGCTTAGTTACCTCTTTTCTTACTTAGTTAGCTTCTTGCCCTGTTTTTGCCTTGTTTTTGCTGGTTTAGCTCTTTAATTGCTCTTTTACTTCTCTCTTGCTTCCTTAGTGTAAATTGCCTTTTCATATCTAGCTTAGTCTTTTCATGCTTAATTAGTCTTAGTCTTATCTAGGATTAATTTTGATTTCATTCTCATCTTAAATTATTTTCTTGTTCACCCTTAGTTTAACAATCAAAATAACCTTCAAACCCTTAACCCGTCTTCACAGTAGGAACCTAGCAAAACCAACCTAGCTCTAGTCCCCCCTTTTCTCCCTATGGATCAACCCTATACTTGCCGCCCTCCTATACTATGACATGACCCCATGCGCTTGTGGGATAGTGTTTTAGTAGACGTAGGTGTGTTGGTCTAGGTCATTATAAATTTGAAAGTTTAATCTACCCGTGTGTTCCGATCTCGTGGGACACATCTACTCGAATCCAATCGGTTAGTGTGTAGCACCTCTGGCGGATGCACCAAGCTTTCTGGTGCCGTTGCCGGGGATAGAAAGTGTCATAGCTACCTAGTAGTTGTGGTGTTAACTCTCTCCTTTGGTACCGTCTTTCTCCAGTTTACTTGTTTGTGTTTGAGAAACACAACACATCTTCACCCTTTCAAAAGGATTGCCAATTATGAGCTCTTGATGATGTTTTGCAAATGGGGAGTTGGATCCTTTTTTTGTTCTTCTTTCTCTTCTTCATCTACTACCACCTCATTTCCTTTGTCAACAATGTTGAGCTCTTTTAATCTAGGAATCACCTCATCTACAACATTGTCATTTACAATATTCTTAGAAATAGAGGGGTTAGTTTCAACAAATTTAATATTGACAGATTCTTCTACTTTAAACAACTCAATGTTATATACTCTATATGCTCCACTAGTAGTGTTGCAGCCAACAAAGAAAAGTCTTGTAAGATTTCAAATCAAACTTGTTGAGAGAATCTTTGGTATTTAAAATAAAACAAGTACAACTAAAAATCTAAAAAAAATTAATAAAAGACTTTCTACCATGTCATAACTCATAGGGGGTTTTCTTTTGAGGACAGATGAATGGACACCCAACACAAAACATGAGATACTAACGGCTTCGTCCTTAATAGCTCGTAGTCCCCCCCATACTGCAATATCTTCTAGCCACCACGTTCACTTCGTAACAAACCTTACTAGTGAGTATGACTAGTAATGAATTCAGATTAGGGATATGGCTGTCGGTTTCCTGACTAAGACAGTGTGCGGTTGAGCTCCCAATTCATCGTATGAGGAAGAGCTCGTCTTGATGCGAACATGTGACGGACAATCCTAAACTGGCTGTTTGTACAACAACACAGGCGCACTGCGCACAACCTGCCAAACAGTGGTACATATGTCTTAATCTCAAAATCAGTAGACAATCCTGAACTGGTTGTTTGTACTACAAACATAGGCTCACTATGCACAATCTGCCAAACAGTGGTACGTACGTCTTATTCTGAAAATTAAGAGCACTCCGGGAATCTTAACGCATATAGGTCCAACACAATCCGATCTAGACACAGATTGATCATGAACGTTAGCCAACACCCCTACACGAAGGCCCACCACCAACTCGGTCCATCAATTGAATAGATATGTTGTGTCTGCAACTTCGCCACTCAATTGAAACAAGGTTTGTCTTGGAAGGAAACAGTGTCTTATTCCTAGTGAAGAACCGATAAACGTGAAAGTTAATACAAATTGTGAAACAGGAATGCCGCTACAAAAGGTTGCTGGTGAAGCAAACATCAGAGCTAAACTGAGATTGCCAGATTCGTATCTGCAATGAAAGCTATTGCTCGTAGGGACTTTTTTTGTAGGGCATTATTTAACAAATTCTTCTATTATTGTTTGAAATAACATGCAGGAGGGATAGCACGGTAGGTAGATTATAATTATCTTAATGAACAAATCCAGATTTGAACCACACAAACAATTATTTTTCGATTTATTTCCCCCCCACGTGCGACCTCCACTGTGGCTTGTGGGGGAGAATGAGAGAAATATTTCTTTCGTAATCCTTAAGATACAAAAGGACATAAATTTGAAATCCTCCTCAAAGACTTTAGAGTGATATTTATCACGTATATTGTATGTGAGTCATTGAGGCATGTATCACTGTTTTGTGCTGAATTGGAAAGTGAAGCCCCGATAATGCCAATACACAAAAAAAAGAACATGAAAGGTGTAACGACCCAGTTTCTGCTTAGCTAAGTAAATGACATTTATTTGGCATTGTATGTTTTGGTTGAAATTTTAAAAGAAATTTTACTTGATAAATCTTTGGATAAGAGCAATAGATGAATTATAGCTTTATTGGGTATGATTAACTTGTCAAGGTGTGATGATCATGTTTTACTTGGAACAGCTAGGGTTTGGCAAGTTCAAACCCTAGTTGGGGTTGAAATTTGAGTTGGAGTGTTTTTGGAAAAATATGTTTACGTTAATTTATGACCAATTCCAATTAACTTTTGTGATGTTAGTATAAGTTTACCAACATCCTTTTATGAATAAAATAATAACTACGTGAGAACTACATTAGAGGGAGTTGATACAAGATTGTATTTTTCAAGGTTTAGATTTTAAGGAATTTAAATGTTATCTAATGGAATTATTATATGAAACAAAAATGAACATATTCAATCTATTAAAATGATTTACAATCATTTTTATAATATATAAAGGTAGGAAACTATATTATGCCTGAGGTTCTATGGGTTTGAGCTTGTTGGGATCACAATAGAGCTTGACAAAAGGATGAAAATTATCTAAAAAGAGATCATGTGGTCTGATGGATTTGTCATAAGAAACTCCAACTAATGAAATGGTTTAAATAGAATGTGTGGTCGGATAAATTTCCCACAAAAAGAACAACTGAGTATAATGTTTTGGGTAATCCAAAATCAATGGTTAGATGTTTTTGGGATAATATTACTTGTCAATTATTACTGGAAAAATTGAAACTAACATGTTTGAAATGGTTGATAATTGTAATAAGCTCCTTGAACAATTGATATTAGTTACCTATAACCCAAAGATCTTTCATAATCTTCTATACCATCTAGTTCTCGAGACTCATAGAGAAAGGAGAGCAAGGATTACGAGAGAGAAGCTACATGTATGGAGTTTTCATAATCGATATTAGTTGTTGATGGTGACATTGAAAGGACAATTCAGTTTTATTGGAAAGAATATTTTCTTATTCACTATCTATTGGTATTTATGAATTTCTTGTAATAGCATGGAAGAACATTCTTCATGTTTAATCCTAATTATGTTTTGTCACTTTTAGTACATGGTTTATGCATTCATAATTTGAATTATGACAATGATTTTCATGCTTTACACACCTTCTTTACATGTTGTGGCAATGATTAGTTATTGATTGATTGAAAACCTAATTCATATATTGTGAAGGTTTCAAGGTTATATTAGTCTTTTTATAACATTAATATAAAAAAATCACCTTTGGTTAGCAGGCACTACAAGTAACCCCCTAGTTGGTCAACTTTAAGTAGTCAGATAGACTAGTTAGTTTGACCTCTAGCTAGTTGAACTGATTGGTTTAGCTAACCACATCGAGGGCCTTGATCGTTGTCGTCAACCGCTTCTATTGGGTCATTGCCTTTGGATCACTATCATTGATCCATTGTTGTTGATTGATTCCATTGAATCATTATCAACCATCACTATTGTGAACCAATGTTGGATGGGTTGTTAATCAACCTACTAGCTTCCTTGTCAAACAGACTCACTTCCTAGGCAGATCAACCAATCAAACTAACTAGTTGGATAACCACAAAGCTTGGTGAGATGCTTAGGGCCTATAGCTGACCCATAGTTCTGTTCTTGTGAGTTGCAAGTCGGTCCACCTTGTGTAGTTTTGGCCTCCTACTTGGGTATTATACTTTAGACCTTGTGTTAGTTCTTTATTGAGAAAGTGGACTTGCCTGAGTGGATATAATATCATATGCTAGTATTCTTTTTTTATGTTTATATAGATACAAGAAAGGGTTCATCAACCCCACCTAGAAATGACCATATACATGTATGTTTCTTCCTTCTTACTCATCTTTTAGCTCATTTTATTTCTGTTTTACCCTCTTGATGATGTTACTTTACAACTTAGTAAGAAATTGTGTTTGTTCTTGATAAAATATTCTAGTTGTTACTTCCTTGGGGTAGTTGGAGGTGGTGCATGTATGCTTTAACAATTGTTGGTTTATGTATCCATTAAGATAGGTTTCTAGCTTCTGCCTGTAGGAGCCTTGTTACACAAAAAGACAAGTGATTTAGGTTCTATCTAGTGGTATTCATGATTTTGTTTCTAAAAATGACCATCTAATCTCACTAATTGCATGATTTATATCGTGGAAATGGGATTCTAGAGTATTTTGTAGTAAAGGTGGAAATCATGGGTGGTTCATATTTTTTTCATCATGACATAAACTATCTATTTTAACATTAAAATATGATATTTCCATTGCTACGTAATTGTGAGTTATGATATTTTCATGGAGTTTCCCCAGTTTGCAATATAACGTTTTGTAATGTTTGACATATTGTTCTCATTTGGTGGAGTATTTTGACAAAATGTCTAGATATGTTTCTTACTATTGTGAGAGTGATAGTTTAGCATTTTTTATTCTTTTTGACCCAACTTACTATATAGCCTATGTATGCGTAGATGATGTAAATTATATATATCAATATGCATGATGGTGTAAAATTAGGGTTTAGAAATCTATAGTGCTTAAATTTCTTAAATATTTAAATGAAAGTCTCAAGTATCAGGCTTTTTCATGAAAGGTTAGCAACCAGACTAACTACCAAGTGAAACCCAAACAATGTAGTTTTCAATTGGACCATAGTCCATTTCAAATGTTTGCATTTTAGAAAAGGGAAACATGTATTCTTGTAGCGGTCTAGGCATCATGAGAAGTTATTCAGAGTCATATATTGTTGTGTAAATATGGTTCAATGAGAATCCAAATGAGGGATGGTCCCTTTGACCCCCTGAATTCACTCATTATATTTTGACCAAGACCGAGGTCATAACTCACGTGGTCTAAGTGTAAGTTCTTACAATGTAATTGAAAAGTTATGCTTGTGCTACATGTGATTTATGGAGGTGTCATGAGCTAAAAACTGGTCACCTACATGTTGTTTATGTACGCCATAGGACTATTATTCCCTACTTTTTATACTGCCACTGAACAAGGTGTGGTTGAATCTATTTTTAGACTAGATAATCATAAGATGATTTTTGGGAGGCTAACCTATCTCATATCCATTATCTAGTTATTTGGATGGAACATTTGAAATCACCTGACACTTGATAATAAAAAAATTATAAATCCATTTAGCTTATGTTGCATTGTATATACTTAGTACTCCATATAATGTCTCTACTGATCTAATATGTCCTACAGATGTTATTTTAGATTATAATTACCTAATTTTAAATACATAGTACATATTTCATATTTAGATCTCTATTTATAAGATTTGTCCTACTTGGACTGCGAAAGACTGGATTTTTTTGGCTTAATTTCGACGACGAAATTTCTTTTAAGGTGTGTAGGATGAGATGGAGTGAACTTTTGAAGATTTTGGATAACCAATGACATATATGAATTCATGTTTTAAGTTACTTTTAGAGTTCTAAGAGTTTGAATAAAGTTGAGAGAGAAATGGTATTAACATTATGTTTATGCTCCTAAGTGCACATGTTGTTTTAAGGGAATAATTTGAGTACCCAAAAGTAATATCTTGACTCCAAAAATTTAATAAAATGTAGCTGTGATAATAATAAACCTAAGTTTAAAGTTTCATGGAGTTTTGAGGTTCCTAGAAGAACTAATTTAAGTTTGAGTGGCTTTTGAAAAATGTGCACTTGATGTTGATATACCAAGATATAATTTTATAGCCGAAGTTTTAATTGGGAGCTTGTGTCACACACCCACACCACTTGGAGTTCATATGGTAGAAGTGATAGACTTGAGGTTACATATTTTTAAATGTGGCACAATGGAGGTCATTGGATGGTCTGGTTCAATGGTGGATTTATTATCCTCAACCTCTGTCAGTTACGCAGTCATGGCTACAAGTTATAGCTACGTCATCAATTGCCTCCATGACCCTGATAGTGGGCTACCACACGACCGAAAGTGACTAGAACCATCTACCTGACTGTGGGATCACTGTCGACTCCTCGTTTGGGTGTTTTAGTAGACTCGTCAGAGAGAACGAGGCCTTGCCTCTCGCTTCTTCTCCACAGTAGTGAGCAGGTGGCAGCTATAAGGGGGAACATGAGTTTTGAGGGCTTTCAACAGGGAAGAAATAAGGCAAAAGGAAGCTCAGGTCCAGAGGAATCCATCCATGTCGTTTACATGACCTCCCGTGATGGTTTTGGTAGCAAACCAACTCAACTCAACCGACCATGAATATGGAACTCGGGTGAGGTTGCAAGGCTGTAACATCACCTATGGGAGGAGTTTTCAAGTTCCTAGATGTCCAGAGGTGCTAGTGGGCTCTTTAGGCCGAAGCTTGGGAGCAGGGATGAAGAAACCCCTTTTTGCTCTGCCGTAGCAGGAGTGGACACCGGCAGACTCCTCAAGTATGTGAGGAGGAGACACCAACAAAAAGTGCGATGGCCGGTGATGTTGAGGGATCACGGGTGGATTTCGTGGACCTTTGCCCAGTTCGTGATGAGGAGGAACTCATCACCTTTTTGCTCGTTAGAGGAGCTAGCTGTGGCAGCGGCTTTGGGAGGAAGAAACAGGGTCTTGCAAACCCAGTGATCGCGTTCGACCGTGAAGCAAGAAAAGAGAGGAGAGCAGGTGAACCAGCCGAACCAGACTACCATTGAACCAGGTCCACATGCGAGAACCAACTTGAATCGGCCGTACCTCACTGAGGAAACAAAGAGGATTGAGCACCTCTCCCTGGACACGTGGCGCACTGTGATTCGTTCAAAAAGGTAAATAATAAAAAATTCCCATATCTTTGATAAATCACAGTAATTAGCTCGAGCATCAGAATAATACAAATAAGGTATCGAAATGTTCAGAAAAATAAGTAGAAAAACACGGGACCTTGATATTAGTCTTTTGAAGATCAAATATCAATAATATCGTGTAAGATGCTATATACTTTTTTAATGGATAATAAATATCAAATGAAGACCTAAAATTATGATAATGCTTCAGTAACTTTGAAATATGATGTTTAATCCCTATGATGTCAGTAATTATGATGTTGATGCACGAAATCATGTAATTTGTTCCATATGGCTAATTAGGGCTTTTAACCCTAAATAAAATACAATAAATACATACATGCTCAATAAATGATGAAATTTACAAAGCAAGCTCATATCATTATGTAGAACCTCAGATTTAATTATGAGATTGTGATGATGCATATAATTCATATTATATGAAGATGACCCTTAATACATGGGTTGTAACCCTAATTTGAATAATGTATATAAAGTAGGGTTAATATGTGCACAAAAAGGATATGGAACCTAATGTTCAGATAATGAATCACAACCTGGAAAATGACATCAGTAAGATAAATCTAAGATAAGAATGCAAGTAATGATGCACATATCCTAATGAACTAAGCTAAACCCTAATGGACATAACTAGGGTTAAGATGATGAGAATTTGATGATAGTATGTGGTTTTTTCTTTATCAGGGGTTGACCAAGATATATATGATATCAAGAATATGGGTTAGAATGTCTCTTGATCAAGGTACTCCATTACCTCTTACTTATCTTATTATACAATATGCTTGTGTTATATGTGTAGTAAAATACTTGGCATATGATATTGGATGAAATGATTGTTCTTGTATGATATGTTGCATGATTTTTCATACTTATTGCTATGAACACATAAAATATAATATATCTGATCCATCATATGATAGCACTAAACTCTTTGGTAGTACAATGCATTGAGGTGATCTAACTCTTTGGTAGGAGATCCCATTGTATACATGATCTAACTCTTTGGTAGGAGATCATAAGGCCTAAAAGCATCTATCCATTTGGCGGCAAATGTATGAGATATATGATGGAAATTGTTCTTAAAATATGTGATCTCTTTTGTTAATGAACATCTTTGTGCAAGTATATGCTTTTTCTTATATTTCTTTATAACTGCCAAGTATTAGTTTTATCTTATTGCCAAGATATGATGAGAGGTATATAAAAGACACGTAGGCGTACTCAATACAATATTCTTGAATATTGTGCTGATGTGTACCACATGTAATCTTTAGTTTAGGTTGTGGATGTGTGATCTTGAAGAACCAAGATAGTTGAGAGTTGTGTGGCGAGTTGATGTACAGGTGGATCTATTGTCTTAAGATCATGTTGTTTAGTGGTAATACATGTATATGTAGAAGTTTGTTGTTCAACATGTAATATCAAATGTTGTTAAAAATCATTATGTAATTATATGTTGAATGGTGAACATGTGTTGTTTGGTTTTATTATTGTTCATGTACATGTGCTACTATTGTTTCCTTCTGACTCCCTTGATTTTCTTCTTCTTAGCCTAGTGTGGGGTGTTTAAATTAGGATTCTCACTGAGGTGAGGGTTTCAATTTAGACGTCACACATTAGATTAAGTTATAGAAAAAATGGGGATGTCACATGGACTTTGGTCTCATTGTCGTGGGTTTTCACCTTTTAAGAATCCCAAAACTTATCTCAAGAGTTTACTAGAGAGTAGTTCCTTCCTTGAGGGATAAATACTTGAAAGTGGGGATCTAGTGTTTGGTTGGTGTCTTAGATTCATCCATATACACTTGGGTTATGATAAGGGTGTTTACATTTTGATATGTCCACAACTCATCTTTTGTGTTATGTTGTAGTATAATGTGTATGTTACATGTATAAATAGGAAAATGTATTGTATATACATGTTTTCGCACATGACACATTATAAGAAAATATACAATTATGTTTATTATTTGGTATATGTTGGGCCTTTTGTACTTACTTATCTTAATATGTTGGAAGTAATTAGTTGTGTTTTAATATGTCTTGTGCCTTAATAGTGGTTTTTTATAAGTTTGATTTTTTTGGTATCATTGTGTGGCTGCTTGGCCTTAGGGCATGCTTTTTCCTTGATCCCTAGGACGAATACCCTCATTTTCTGGTTTCGTCCTTTGTTTGACTATAGTTAGATGGGCATAGGATGTTTCATCTACTATTACATGTTCTCCATATATAATCACCATTTTAGATGATACAAATATCACAAGACGTGCTAAGATCAAGTTAAGAGTTTCTTTACGATGTTCATTATTTAGGAATATTATTTGGAAACATAGTGAAGGGAACATGAATCAAGAATGCATGAGGTGGAACTTGTGCATCCTTGACCACCTCCCCTGAATCAAATAGAACTAGTTGATGCAGAAATACTATCTATCTTTGTGTAGTTCATGTCCATGTTTATGCCTCTAATGTACCAAATTCTTCTTCAACATAGGCTTTTTTCTGCATGTTGATTCAACACACATTTCAGGGTATAATTATGTGCCATTATGTATCTAGGTATGGAATATCTAGTGGATGACGACCTTTGGTTGGTTGATCTTGCAAAGTATTTCTAGATCCTATTCATATATAACATGAGGAGAAAATCAAGATTGCTATCTATCTTCTTTCGAGGAATATTGTCATGTATCGGGCCTTCTAAGATTAGAGAGGCCAAGTGTGATGTCTCAAAATTTAGGATTTTAATACACAACTTTTTATTTGATGTCATACTTGGAGTAAAATAATTGAATGATGGAGCTTGAGGTGTTATATGGTAAATCGATGCTATTTCAGCTTGTTTGGTCCAGACTTGATGATCACTTTTTATTATTTTCATGATTTATACATTGATTAATAGGATTATTAAAATAAAACTCTTTATATCAACACATAATCTATTTGGTATTACATATTTATGGAGATATTATATGATGTACTATTTCTTTATAAAATTTCATAATTCCTGATGTTCCAATTGGAAGTTTATAATGATAAAAGATGTGACTGAATTTACTACATAAATTTGTAAAACCTTTCACTCACAAACTGTAACGACCCTGACCTGGGTTATGAGATAACCCTATTTTTTCTGGATAATAAAGTTACTTAGAACTTTAATATAATCCTCTATGGTGTTTTGTTATCATATGACGCACTTATGTTTCACGTTTGGTCCCGATTGAATGCTGTTTGAGCAATTTTCCTTTGTTTTGGACCAAAGTGCAATTTACCCAAATTGAGGGGCTATAATGCAAAATGTGACATGTTAAATGTACCCCATGTGTTTTAGCATCATAAGAGAGAGAATAATGCTAAGTGGTGTCTTATGGAAAGCCCAAATTCCAAGTTTGAACTTGTTTGAACAATGTTGGTACCTTGTGCACCAATTTTGGTATAAATTGTAATTTACCCAAAATGTGGGGTTGATATGCAAATTATCACCTCTAGAGTGTCCCTACTCCCTCCTAGTATCATATATAGGATAGATAAATAAGGAGAAACCATTGTTGATACCATTATGAATGATGGTAATCTTGGTGAAGAAATGACCAAGAAAAAGGGTTGAATTTGAAAGCTTAACTTGAGTTGTATCAAGTTGAAAAGCTTATATATGAGTGCCTATCGGCCATGGAGCCCAAGGAGGTGTCCCATATCATTTTGTGAACTCTTGGAAAAGTCCATATCGTGCAGAGAACCTCAAGGAGGTGAGGTGTGACGGCCAACAAGTTTCCTTAGAAAAAGTGTATCAGCTTGACTTAAAATAGTGATTAAACCTAGATGACTTATCCAAATGGATAAACAATGGACGAATTTTCATATTAGATGATCATCAACCTTTTTAAATTTCAATATAAATGTTTATGCATGCATGTACACGTGTCACCCATGCATGACAAGTGGCACCTACTAGCTCAAAATGTTGACACCTCATTTTTGCCTTCCTTCATGAATAACAAGTTTATATACCACTAGTTTCACCCCTTGGTGCAATTTTGTGACCCTTACCACCCTCCTACCCTAAGGTATCATTCATAGAGATCCCATATCGTGAAGGGATGCTGTGGTATCGTGCATAGGCCTTGGGATATCGCCCATGGCAAGAGCATATCAGCCAAGTTGGTGAAATTGGCCATATAAGGTGATATCGGCCAATAGGGTGAAGAGTTGAGTGGCATATCGTGCAAGTGAGTTTCATATCATTCAAGAGGGTTGCCATATCGTGGAAGGACACTAGTGTATCGTGAAAAGGTGTTAAGGAGCAAGAAGGATCTCATACTTAACCCTAAGGTAAGGATAAGATCATCTTCAACCTTGAATTGAAGCATGATTTTAGGGTTTTGTTCATCTTCACCAATTGCTTATCCATGGTGATTCCTTGTATATGATGGAGTTGTGAACGAGCCTTGGACTTTTCATAAGTCATCTTCAACCTTAGGAACGTGGAGCCATGGAGCTTGGATCTTTGAAGTGGTTCTTAAGGCGGGTTATATAACTTGAACTCACTCATGTTATTATCCATCACCTAAATTGCTATACTTAGTGAAATACTTTTACTTCTGAAATTTCCTGAAATAGTTGATGAAATTATGAGTTCTAGTAACTTCTTAGACCTGTTTCCATGAATTATATCAGTTAAAACAAAGGTCTAGAGCTTGAAGAAGATGGTGTCACTTTGTAAAAGTGATATCGGGCTCAAGCATATATACAAATAGCTCTAACCCGATATAAGTGAAGGGTAACAAGTGTTATTGAACGATATGATCATATAATACATGTTTGGTACTTAGTATCATGAGGTCTACATGACCTTGCATGACATGGTTGCATGACACATGACCTTGCACGATAGGGTTGCACGATACACAACCCTATACAACATGGTAGCCCGACATGGTGATGAGTTGATACCTCTTATACATCATGGGTGACACATATATGTACCATGTGCTTGACATAACCAACCCTAACCTGACATGGATGGTGTTCATACACCTCTAGCCTGATATGGTGAGTGCTTATACATCTCCAACCCGATATGGTGAATATATGCACATGATTCAACCCTATACACCTTGTAAAGGTGAGAGCAAGACACTCTTAGAAGTGATGAGTGTAACACCAAGTAATGGTATGGCTAATACCTTGATAGGTGAAATACCTAGAGTGGTTGATAATGGTCAACAATCCAAAATGGTAGATACTTAAGGGTATTAATCATATTATTATCATCAATGACTTTCAATCTTTGCCAAACTAGTTGAAGTACCTTCATATGATCGAAACTCACTTTAGGACTATATTTGTGTCATTATAATATGTAACCCAAGTAAGATTAACCATGTCATTTCATATACATAAGGACTCACATTGATAATTCCAATTTCCAACCAATGATTGAATCATTGAATTGAGTAACCAAGGAGCTCAAAAGTTCACTCCATCACATCCTAAATACCTTAAAAGAAATTTTGTCCTTAGAATTAAGCCAAAATCTAGTCCATCAAAAACATCGACTGCCTACCATTTTATCATTTGCAACTAAGATATTGTTGAAGATGCCTTTATCTTCTCCCAACCAGTCTGTTCCTCATGCATGTCCTTAGGATTATTGTCACCATTCTGTGGCATGATTGTCATATGTGCTTGCTCACCCTGTGGTGGTGGAGTTTGGATGGGCTTCTCAACTAATTCCGCAAACTCTCATACCTTCTAGAAAATCTCCTCTTGATCTACACTGGTTGGAGTAGATATTGTGTAATCAGTAGTTTGAGTATGAACCATGCACTCGTACCTGAAAATGAAAATGAAAATGTTAGTAATGAATATTGGTGAATATGCAAAAGAAAAAAAATAATTATTTTCTAATTCAAAGAAAATATTAAAAATAAATTAAAGCAAGAAAACATACTAAAACTGCATTCCTATGAGGAATAAAACAAGGATGTATATGTGACACAACCTATAAGGTTTATGAATCCATTAATGCAAATGATGTCTATAAGTTAATTTGGCAAAGTGTTGCCATAACTCACTAAGTTAGCACTAGAGCACAGTAAAATGTGGGACATGTTTGAAAATCACTATGAATATGATTCAAGGGTGATTGGCTCGCAGTGCAAGTGGGAGTCTGTTGGTATGTATGCCCTGAGAGCCAATCATAGGATGATTGATGGGATACATTAAGATTGATTTGATAAACATCAAAGGCAAGCTTCCAATTCTATATGGATCAACCAACACCATAATCTAGTCTTGTGTGTCATTATTGTCTATCTACCTTCCACAATGACATCCGACTAGGGACATAATAAGAATGTACAAACTCTTAGCATCTGTATGTTCTCATCGTTCAGGTCCTCGACCTGAAAGCATACATCATTGAGTACTGTCATTCTCTAGACATTCAATATGTTCTATCATTATCTCATATGACTGAACCAGAATGAATTGTCAGCTTGCCTTTGATGTTTATGAAATCAATCTTAATATATCCCACCAATGCCTTAACTCGAGATGAGTCCATATCATTGGCAATGGTTGTATATTCTAAATAAGTGACTTATGACCAATACATTACATGATAAATATCATGAGTTGATGCACAAAGTATTAGGATGAGAAATACCCTAATACAAACTAAGTGGATGAATTCAAGTCAAATAAAGGTGAGGAGGGAAGTGATACATCAAGACATGATAGATATCACATCTAGCACCTTAAGATTTATACACCTTGATGTATTTTAAATCCAATATATTTGGTTGAGTGACACATGAAGTGTGTCATGAAAATTGTTACATTGAGATGTAATGCACTTTAATAAGTGTAGGCTAACATGCCTTATGAAAAGGTTAATTCAAACCAATAAATTATGAGGCAATCATATTCTGGTAAAGATGAGAGAGAAACTCATACTTTGTATTGATACTTCATTTAATGATGAATGATGAGAATAAATAAGTATGATTGAATAGTTATGTTATCAATATTGGCCCCTAGCTGTATGAAGCAATGAAATAGGGATTGATCATTAATATATGATCATAAGAACCTAAGTGGTTATTTATGAAAAACCCTAAGGGAGGGTGATGATATGTAAGAGAAACCATGAACCATAAAAAGGGAATAGTGGTATTACTTTGTGTTGCATGGTGCTGAAATGTAGGAATTATAACTTTTAGCATGAGTACTAATCATGCAGTACTTATGTTGAGATGATGAGCATAGCCAGGTATGGGCTATGATGCTCTGTATATTGAAAATGTCTTATAGGCCTTATAAGCCTTCATATGCTTTGTTGCTTAGTGAGAGGTAACCTAAAATTAATGAGCCCTGTGTCCCATATGATGTTTTAATTATTGAAATTGTTTATGGGCTTCATAAGCCATAATATGCCTTGTGTCCTATTAAGAGGTAACACGAGGTGAATTAAGCTTTATTTGCTATGTGGAATGCTTGTGTAGTAAGAATCATGATTACCTTGGTCAAATGACATGAAGGTATTAAGTTACTTGATAAGTGGTAACAAGTATTCTATGATGAATTAAGGGTTTGAATACCCATACTCTATAATCATGATGATGAACCTGTTAAGAAATGGAAATGTACTTGATGAGATGAGGGATTAAGATCCCAATACTTTGTTAAAAGAATATGGCTACATGCCATGACTCCACAAAACAATGTCAGGCATTAACTATGTGATCTAAGCCTAAAAAGAGTATATGTTGCGGCTATAACTCTATAGTGAAGATGTCAATATACCTTGGAAAGCTAATTGTAGTTTGACACTTGATGTGTAAAATATAATCAGCCGTGTAATGTATTTGCATAAAGTTGAAAAATGAGAAACATTGGTTGGTATTATCCTGCCTAATATAGCGGATAAATGTTATACATGTTCTTCATATTTCCTTATTGGATAAGTGAAATGCTACGCTATTAGGTTATAGTTGCAATGCTTTAGATAAGAATAATGTTCTAATCTGTTAGACCATGAATTAACTACTGCAATAACAATGTTTCTGGTAGAGAGTTATATCTCTCGTTGGGGAAATTTACAATTGTCTCAGCCCCATGGGAACCACATTTTTAGGTGGATGTGAATGAGGAGGCAGAAACCCTTCTGTAGGTGAAGGACTACAGCAGCACCAGGAATAGCAGTGAATTCTCAGGTGGAGACACTGGCTATCAAGTTTTGTATATATGTGAATAGAGTCCTATGTGTCATCTATGTACTCTCAGGTCCTCAGAGTAGTAGTTAGTGCCATCGAGATTTTGGCTCAGTGCCTTGAGATTTTATACTGTCTGTGTTTAGTTTAACAGGGAAGTTGATGCTTGTAATTTTCAAAAAAAGATGATACAGGACATGTACTTGTAAACTAGTATGTAATTAAATTACTTTAGTTCTTTGTAAAAGAGTTTTCATGTGTGTGGACCTCTTTGTAAAATGGTTTTAATTTTGAGTGATTTTCAGTAATCTGACGCTTAGTGAACGCTTCCGCTTAAGTAAATCATGTTTTTGTGATCGGTGTGTCACACAAACAGTCCACATCTGTTTGTCACAATTATGTGTCACATTGCAAATAAAAAAATCAGGTGCCAGTTTTAAGGTGATGTGGCCCAATATGGACATATCCTCTTGTGAACCAGTGGTGAAAACTTTTCTCCTACATCTGATTAGCATGGGTACCTGACCATGGCAAAAAAGTCATCATACCTAAGAAGACAAAATCCTACCTTTTTTTGCATGAGATGCAAGGCAATAAGACAAACTATTTGACCCATCTATTAAGGAATAATTTAGAGGTATCAATGAGATCTATCCCACTCTCTTCACAAACTCTTTATCGAGTTTTATAGTAGGATGACATGGGAAGAAATGAGACAAATGGAAGTCTATGGGAGGAACATTGTAGAGGAGAATGAGCCTAATGGTTCTGAAAGTCCTTGAACTTCACCCTACTCTTTCAATAAAGGTCATTTATGGAAGTTGAATTCCCTCTCATAAGCACTAAAGACCAAGATCTATATGGAATCTTAATGCATCCCCTACACATTCACATGGGCCCACTAAGTTCATGATGTCCTTGTGGTGCTTATTGGAGTAGAAATAGAGGATGGATATTATGGAGTAAAAGCCCCTTTTCTATTGATCTTGTTGTGTTGTATCTTGAATATCAAATGGGTGGTAAATATCTAGACCAACCTATGCCACTATAATAAGTTGAGTATCCTCTGTAGTGTAATAAGACTCCACCTATATTTGGGGATTTTGGTGTTTTGGTCCGAATAAATGCATGGTTCTTGTTGGAGCTACATAGGTGCAGAGGTGACCTACCTTACTATGAGGAAGCCAAATGAGGAGGAGGATCACAAGCCACTCACGCACTAACCAAGCCTCCTTGGACTAACCACAACCTGCCACCTCTCAAGGAGTCGTCCCGAGCGTGTCGATTGTATCATGAGGAGTTGTCTCTCCTTAGTGATATGTGGCATGCACTTGTCTAATGGACCAACTAATCTGGCAACCCATTTTTTTTACCAAAGGGAAATAAATTTATAGAGAGTGACATGATCTTGTCAAATTTTGTGTAGATATATCTAGTGAAAAAATAATTCCAATTAATTGTCCGTACAAATAAAATATAGCTACTTTATTATATATTGCCTATATTACACTTTGGATCATTAACAATAATTGGTTCCTAATCCAGATGTAATTGATTATTTTGGGGTTGATGAATTTTATAATTAGAATATGATAAGTATTAAAACATAGGAAATTCTTGTTGAACCTTACGTGGAAACCATATATGGACCTTGTTCTAAGTGCTACTACTCAATTTTGCTTCTTATCTATGTAGTTTCCATTTAGATGCTTTAAAGGGAAAAATAACTATAGATAGTAGAATAAGAATCAGAAAAATATTGTAAGCCAGAAAGACCCTTATAATAAACTCCTACAATGTACAAAAATATAAAATGAAATTTGAAGATTTTTGCAAGATAGGTTTTATCTAAAACGTAAGGTTTCACCAAATAACTAAGAATACTCATGTGCCTCTAGTAATTATGATGGCTCATTGTTCTTATTCAGGTGATTACTAGACTAGTAGAAGATCATGGATATTTAATGAATATATAAACTCCCTTATGTGAATTCAATAACTTATATATCTATTGGTTTCTCAGTTGAATTCAAGATATGTATGTATGCTCTTCTATTTACAAATACTAACATGTAGTATTATCATGTTGTACATGGTTTAAATAATATACCTCAACTATACATACTTTTCATCACCTTCATTATTCTAGGGGTAAGGACAAAACTTGTTGAACCTATTTTTATTCTTGTGGCAAGGGAATGAGTCTCAATGTACCTAATTGTATCACTAAAGTAATGGAACAATTTTCAGGCTCCTAAAACTTGGGCCTTGGTGTGCCTCCCATAGTTATTGTTAATGGAAAGTTCCTCTAGGAAGTAGGCAAAAACATTGGACCTGGTGGAAATGTTTAACCAGTATAATGGGAAAATGGCTAAAGTGGATGACTTTGTCTTTCTAAACAACTACTTGTTTATTCAATTTATTTCTTTTCTTGTTGCAAAACTTTTCAAGGCATACAAATGATAAGTATATGTGTCTTTAGGCCCATGTATTGAATATTGATTTGTTGATTATCTTGTATCATGTATGTTTTAGGTTCAAATCTTGCATGAGAGAAAAGATGGCATGTGAGAAAGTGCATATGTTGTACCTATTGTCTAAGATCCTAGTTAGTATACATGTTATTAGACTTGTGCACTTTCCTTTTTAGTATGTAACTGAAATATGTAACTGTAATATGCAATATTTCATGTTGTAATAATATTTACATGTTGAATGTTGAGAATATTTATCATGTATTCATATTTATTGTTCATGAATATATTAGTGCTTCCTCATATCACTTTGATATACAACTTAGTCAACATTTATAGAGTTCTTACTCTTTCCCATAGGATTTAGGGAAGGATAAATATGGGAACATTGTAGTTGGTAACATAGCATGAACAAGAGCTATATACGAAAAGTTCTAACCATGAAATACAAATTAAACTCAACTTTGCATCTAAACTTTAGAAACAAAGTAAGTTGTTCTATCGAAACTAGCTTTGACTTAGGCTCTAGGTTAAAACATGTATATTGTAGAACTAGGTGTAGGCTTCTCATTTTCTTCTAATGTCCACTGATATAGGAGGCATGCTTGACTGATTAAGGGAGGGGAGGTACTATATAGAGTGCAAACCCATGACATATGTCTACATCTTGTGCTTAGGGTACGACACAATAAATACCTTATTTTTGGGGTAAGTTAGGAATTTATTTTATACATCTTACCTTCCTTCTATAAACAAATTTAATCTCATATTACAATCTTTAATGTTTGATTGCAGAATTAAAAATGTTAATATTATTACCATTACAAGCATCAACTAAAATTAACTTATCTAAACTAGGGGGTCGTGTGACATAGTGCCACACTATGTTTGTGTTTTCCAAGTTAAGTTTTGCAAGTCCATCAACAACTTTTTTATTCTCTCTACGGACAAATTGAATTTTCAACATAACTCTATGAATCTTGTTTATGTTTGGAGTCCAATATGCATACCTAATGTGCATCACAACAATCTCCTCAATGGCCTTCACCATGCAACTACAATTGGATTCAAAGATGTCTTCCTCAAGCTAGCATTTTGCCATAAACTTCACCACTTACCCGATTGCCATCAGTTTGGCCTACATTGCTAAGGTTGTCAACTGTTTAACTACTCTTCTAGATATGCACTACCCATCACAACTCCTCACCGCAAAATCCACCATTGACTCTATGCCAGAGGTTTGGACCAACACTATGGCTTGTGCCTTCCGAAACATATCTCCTCTTTCTGCAATGTCGCATTCATATGCCAACGTTCTCTATTGATTTGGCTGAGTACATTCCTCATCGATTGTACTACATTCTCCAGTGTGTTGATGTTTTTCTGTATCCACATAAAGTTACACGTGATAAAAAATGTTCTGTACATTTTCAGGGACTTTATTAGATACGTTGCCAATCAGGTTTTCTTGTTAGAGTAGTTCGACATTTCTTCTAATCCTACCCTATTTAGTAATTTTTCCCAGACCTTCTGACCAAAGATACAATCCTTCAAAGCATGTAACAATGTTTCCTCTTGGTCGTTGCATCGGCCACATCTATCATTCTCAATCAAATTTGTTCTCATCCTTCTCAAATTTGTTATGAGGGATCCATGGGTAATTGATAACACCCAAATTAGCAGATATTGTCTATGCATTTTATCTATAGTTTTGTGCCACTTTAGTCTTAATATGCACTCTTTTGTTCATGTTTTATGTTTTCTGTCTCTCCATTAGATAATGTAGTGAAAATAGTCAATAATGTAGCTAATTAGCCTATTTTAGACTTTCAGGCACTGAAACTAGCCAATTTTGGGTCTCTCAAGTACCAAATCTGAAAAGACAAGAATTCCAGCAGCTGCCCGATACGGCATGCCTGATACGGCTGCCCGATACGGCCTGCCCGATACGGCCTGCCCGATACGGCCTGCCCGATACAGCTGCCCGACACTCCCCCTGCCCGACACGATCTTCGAGCGACAGTCATATTGGCCCACATGATGCCTCAAGATCGAAGCCACGGATGAAGGACACGTGGACCAATAAAAGCTACAACTCCCATCAACTCGCTGCCTATAAATAGCAGCTGCCAACCTATAGAGCAAAGGAGGAGCCGGAGGGAGGACCCGGCAAGAGCTAGTGCCTAGACCAAGGAGCTAGTGTGTCGAGTTCCCCAAAAGTCTACCGACCGATACGGGTGCACCGACCGATACGGGTGCCGACCGATACGGCCGCCAACCGATACGATCTAGAGAGAGAGTGAGTCGAGGAGTCCGGAGGGACGAAGAGAAGACCCAAGGGCCGAGATCCGACCTGCACAGAGGCCGAGGAGCGAGAGCCACCTCTCCTCTACGGGCTATATCTCTTCCCTCTTCTCTTTCATTCTACTGCATTCCTTTGTTTCTTGTACAAACGATGTTTATCCATCTTTGTTCGGTGCCAGCTATGCTTGTCTATGGCTAGTTAGCTCCTTCTTGGCTATGTGGCTGGATCTGGGCATGTGTATATACTTTTTCCTTAAGCAAGTAGATTCATATCAGATCTAGTATGTTGCATGTTCTATTTTCTCTTTCCAAGTTATGATTGCTAGTTTGGTTGATCTCTTACTCGCTTGAACTGCTATTTCTTCCTGTATCGAGTGATTCGTTGTAGGAATAGCTAAGAGAAGATAGTTTAGATCTAAACCCGAGAGGAGGACGATCCGAGGTATTCTGTTCCTAACACCCCAGAATATCCTAAGATCCAAGAGGGAACTTAGTATATTCCGAGGTGTTGATATGTCATTCCTTGAGAGAGGGTCGATGACATATCGTTGATGGTTTTAGTCACGCATCGCGAGAGCGAGTGGGACGACCCCACAGGACAGATGCCACTGTGTGTGCTAGATGCTTGCTTAGGTGTTCGAGGGTTGTCTATGCCTGAGAACGAGTACATAGACTGCCCCGTTTGTGGTTACATAGCCAGGAACTCTCTTTCTCTATTTAGTAGACCCACGAGCTCTGTTTTGTTTTGTTTTCTTTTCTTTGTTTTGTTTTATATCGTGACAACCCGCTAGACTAGTTCTAGCAATTACTTTTATCGACTATCGTCTTGTCTTATCTGACTAAAGAACAAGATCTGTGGCGTCCTAAACGTCACTACATCCCTGTGTTCGACCCCGTATATCTACTTCGACCCCGTAATAAAGTTGCGGGGGCCTAGAAGGTTTCGGGTTATAATTTTAAAGCTTGATTCCTTCCTTCGTCCCGCGTTCATTTCTGGACGCGTGATAAAGGCCGATCAACTTTTGGCGCCGTTGCCGGGGACGTGGTTTTCCACGTTTACACGCCTAGTAGATTTTTGTTCTGTCACTTTAAGTCTGTATATACATGCATAGTTTTCCTCTTGCTTTACACATACTTGTTCATATATACTAAATCACTTTTCTTTTTCTCATACCTTTTTTTCAGCCATGGACCTTGCTTCCGCAAGACAAGTCATCTTGTCCACCTGTCCTCCTGAGTTTTTCCACAGTTCCGACTGTTGGCAAATAATTGAAGGTCGTGCTCTGCAACTAATCGAGTTATACTCACCTCCACCGTCGTCATATGTTGAAATTCCAACAAAGGAGACTGCTAGTCAACCATCGACCCCCATGATATCATGGGATCAAGAACTGATTAAGGCAGTGGAGTTGGCTAGGGAATGTATTCAAGAACTCACCTCCTTAGCGCCTCATCTCCAAGAAGATGTCAATCCAATGAAACAACTACTAGAAGAGTAGGATCGTCATCTCAAAGTAGCCACTGAGGCTGCAAACCATAGTAGTAGTATACTTCAAACTGTTGAACAAGGATTCATCCTAAATCATCAGCTTGATATAGCGGGTTCCTCTTATATGTGCATGGCAGAATCGACGGGTCTCGAAAGCATTTCTGCTCAAGTACAACAACTTCATGATAAAGATGTTGAACAAGGCACGAGGCTCCAAGAGCTCATCGATCTGGTTACAATTCGGTTACAACTGCCATCACAAGACAATGAAGATGTTAGTCATCAAGACCATCCCATTGGGTATGAAGTGGAGTATGAATCACCATCCTATTCAGACCATTAACTGGATTCACCAGGATTTTTCTGTGAAGACCAACCCACTTGGGAAAGCCCTTCATTCTATCCAGATGACCCAACTGATGAACCAATGGAAGAAATGAGTCATAGACATGAATGGGTCTATGATGACGATGACGAAGACTCTAAAAGCCAAGTTTCCATACAGCTAGAAGGTTGGCTAGAGGAACCAGAGTCAGATATTAAACCAGACCAGAGTGACATCTCTCATATTGAGACTTGTCATTTCGCTTTGAGCAGTACGCCAACCGTGGTTTGGAACAATTTGTTTGACGACGACGACGATGACAGTTGCTCGACATGGAGCAGTGAGTACAGTAATGAAGACGAGTTGGAGAAGCATGAGCCATCATTTGCCACCATCCCTTTACAAGGCTTGGTGGACGTCAAGGGGGTAGGATGGACAGTTCACTACAGCATGGCTACTGATCATGAAGACAACCCTGACTCCATGCTAGGTGATAAGCTTGGGGTGGTAGAACCACAAACAGATTCTTCAGGGGGTACTTTTTGCTCAGAAGATGATTGGATGACTCAGATAGTACATGCAGATTTATCTGAGCATCCAACCTCAATTGCAGAGATGGAGAGAGAAGATATGAGTCCTCAAGATGACGTCCAACCTCTCTCATCTATCTCATCCTGTGTCGACATCCCAGGACCTTCATTTTCAGAATCATATAATGAAAGGTACCTTGAGGATGACTTGCCAAAGAATTCATCCCAGTGCAGCTCAAATCAATTCCAGCACAAAGATGACTTCACCGAGTCACCAGATTTTACTTTTCTTCTTCAGACTCGGCAGGGCCAACACATCCTCCTATTCTACTCATATTATGTGGCGGAACCTGTCGGCAAGACACAGGTGACACTGGTCCCAAAACTCAGAATTTGGGATCCCAGTGTCGGTATCGTGGGCCAGCCACCCCCTTTTCTCTTACCCACCCTCCCGCCCTTTTATTACAATATTTTTTTCTTTTCATGTTCTAGTTAGTTTCTTTCTTCTAATTGTTTTTGTATCCTTGCACCCACGCATCATCTTTAGAACTTCAATAACTACCATTAAAAATCATGCATTTCTGCCTCACTATTTCAAGTTTAAGTCTTGCTTGAGGACGAGCAAACTCTTAAGCTTGGGGTGGTAGGATTCACCCTTCTTTCTCTTCACCCTTCTTGCATGCACGTTTATTTCTTGCATATAGCATACGCTTGTAGCTTCACAATTATTGCTGTGTTGTGCGACTCTAATAGATAAATGCTTGACTTTATGCCTAATTGTACAGTTTTCATCTTAAAAATTGATTGACCTCTTGCTTGACTTGCTCTTTGACTCTTTCCTTGAGTTTGGTAATAAATCTAAGGTTATGTCCCTTTTTCATAGATTAAAGCTAAATTCCCTTGATCTATGTTGTGAATGACAAATCCATGGTAAAGGACCGTTGGAATGAGCTAAATCATGATTAAAGTCTCCTAGCTGCGAATTTCACAAGCTTGCCTCTATTCTAAGGATTCTTGAATCATAATTGCTACTTATCGCACAAGTATCAAGCGGATTATGATGGGCTTTGAGCTATGATCAAGGTGAAGTGCTTTTCCTTGATGGACTACATGCCTTCTCACATTAGATCGAGTCAAAAAGATGAAAAATATAAAAATGTGCAAAAGAGGCTTGGCCGCTCACAAAATCCCAAAATATCTATATAGTTCTCACTCAAGCCTAAAAATAGAATGCAGATGATAAAAGCCTGAGTGTGAACAATAAATGAGCATTGTTTTCTCTTTTAGGAGAGTTGAGGATGATGCCCAGCTGGTGTATGACTGCGCTCATGAACACGGGTATGTCGTGCCTGGCAGTATCACTCTAAAAGCTCATTAGAGAGTCACTAGGAACCCCCTAGGTGACCTATGAGACAATCTCAGTAGCAGGGTTGGTTCGGGCGCAGTACGAGGAGTTCATCTCACTTCTTTGGACCAACTGGTTTGGACTGCAGGGACTGTTGCTCGCTACATGGACCAACTTGATGCAGATCGGGATCCTCAGAAGTCATTAGAGTCTTTTTGCTTTGTTTCTTAGGACATGAATAAGTGAGAGGCATGGTATTCCTAATTGGTTTGCATGGATTCATGGTAATGGCTCATTGCTCATCACCTGTGTGATCAGCTATGTGTCAATTCTTTCATGTTTAATAATTATGGTTCAAACCCTTATGAGTATCGACAGGTTGTAGTGAATTTGCTTAATCTTGCTTGGAAACTCTTTGATCTTGCTTTGGCAGGATTGTGCCTGACAAGTGGGGGTTTGTTCTGAAATGACATGGATCAGGAGAATTGTTGTTTTAAACTGTTTTTTTTCTTAACCTTAACATTTATTTCCAAGCTTAATTTGGATGTTATCTTTTTGTTCTTTGAGCCCAGTCTTGCTTGAGGACAAGCAAGTTTTAAGCTTGGGGTAGTTGATAACACCCAAATTAGCGCATATTTTCTATGCATTTTATCTATAGTTTTGTGCCACTTTAGTCTTAATATGCACTCTTTTGTTCATGTTTTATGTTTTCTGTCTCTCCATTAGATAATGTAGTGAAAATAGCCAATAATGTAGCTAATTAGCCTGTTTTAGACTTGTAGGAACCGAAACTAGCCAATTTTGGGTCTCTCAAGTACCGAACCTGAAAAGACAAGAATTCTAGCAGCTGCCTGATACGGCCTGCCTGATACGGCCTGCCCGATACGGCTGTCCGATAAGGCCTGCCCGATACGGCCTGCCCGATATGGCCTGCCCGATACGGCCTGCCCGATACAGCTGCCCGACACTCCCCCTGCCCGACACACTCTTCGAGCGATAGTCATATTGGCCCACCTGATGCCTCAAGATCGAAGCCACAGATGAAGGACACGTGGACCAATAAAAGCTACAACTCCCATCAACTCGCTGCCTATAAATAGCAGCTGCCAACCTACATAGAAAAGGAGGAGCCGGAGGAAGGACCCGAAAAGAGGTAGTGCCTAGACCAAGGAGCTAGTGTGTTGAGTTCCCCAAAAGTCTTCCGACCGATACGGGTGCGTCGACCGATACGGGTGCGTCGACCGATACGGGTGTGCCGACCGATACGGGTGCGCCGACCGATACGGGTGCCGACCGATACGTTCTAGAGAGAGAGTGAGTCGAGGAGTCCAGAGGGACGAAGAGAAGACCCAAGGGCCGAGATCCGACCTGCACAGAGGCCGAGGAGCGAGAGCCACCTCTCCTCTACGGGCTATATCTCTTCCCTCTTCTCTTTCATTCTACTGCATTCCTTTGTTTCTTGTACAAACGATGTTTATCCATCTTTGTTCGGTGCCATCTATGCTTGTCTATGGCTAGTTAGCTCCTTCTGGGCTATGTGGCCCAATCTGGGCATGTGTATATACTTTTGCCTTAAGCAAGTAGATTCATATCAGATCTAGTATGTTGCATGTTCTATTTTCTCTTTCCAAGTTATGATTGCTAGTTTGGTTGATCTCTTACTCGCTTGAACTGATGTTTCTTCCTGTATCGAGAGATCCGTTGTAGGAATAGCTAAGAGAAGATAGTTTGGATCTGAACCTGAGAGGAGGACAATCCGAGGTATTTTGTTCCTAACACCCCGGAATATCCTAAGACCCGAGAGGGAACTTAGTATATTCTGAGGTGTTGATATGTCATTCCTTAAGAGAGGGTAGATGACATATCGTTGATGGTTTTAGTCACGCATCGCGAGAGCGAGTGGGACGACCCCACAGGACAGATGCCACTGTGCCTGCTAGATGCTTGCTTAGGTGTTCGAGGGTTGTCTATGCCCGAGAATGAGTGCATAGACTGCCCCGTTTGTGGTTACATAGCCAGGAACTCCCTTTCTCTATTTAGTAGACTCACGAGCTCTGTTTTGTTTTGTTTTCTTTTCTTTGTTTTGTTTTATATCGTGACAACCCGCTAGACTAGTTCTAGCAATTACTTTTATCAACTATCATCTTGGCTTATCTAACTAAAGAACAATATCTGTGGCATCCTAAATGTCACCACGTCCCTGTGTTCGACCCCGTAATAAAGTTGTGGGGGCCTAGAAGGTTTCGGGTTATAATTTTAAAGCTTGATTCCTTCCTTCTTCACACGTTCATTTCCGGACACGTGAAAAAGTCCGATCAGTAATGATCAAGACAAAACATTTGAGCCTGCTTGATACTTGTGCTCCCCAAATTGCTTCTCGATTCCCCTTCATCTTAACATTCTTTCCTTTCCTCAAAATGTTGTACATGGATTTGGTAATTGGACATCCATGATATGGTTCCAGTTCCACAAATCTTCATGATCAATGTCAAAAGGAGGAATTGATCTTCTCAATATCCTTCATAGTTCCTTCCTCGAACCAGTCATTAAGGAAATTAGTGTCCCAATAGCCTTCCGTGGTAACAACACTACTTACCACCAGATCCTGAAGATCATACAATATAGCTTTAGTTGTTGTATCTTCTTGCTTGAAGTTCAATTTCACCGAACAATCAATCTAGAAGTTGACGTTTGATCCTGACAAGGATTGGATTCTGGCGTTCATCATTATAAACTCTTTATTTTCACACATAAATTTCCTCAAGGTTGATGCCCCATGTATTTTCTAGTTCTTAAAATTGAGGAAGTTCTTCCACACCGTTCTACAACAAGGTGTATGTTTGTTTCCTAGTACATCTCATGTATCTCTCAATAGTAAGGCCACATTCCAATCTCTCATAGATTTGATCCCCAAAACTCCTTGCGCCTTAGGACTACAACTTTTTCCCAAGAGACCAGGGAAATGGGTCTGGCTTTATGCCCTCTGCCCCAAATGAATCTCCTCACCAGTCCATCAATAGAATCACATAGATGTAATTGCAACACTACAATTTTCATGACATATGTTAGGACAGTTGAAACTATCATTATTCCAGGCCTCTTCTGCTCTTCCATGGTCCACCAGTGACCAGCACTTCCTTTGAGAAGATAGACAGCATGTCTAACTTTCTCACCTTTGGGGATGTTAAGGATTTTAAAAGCTTTCTCTAACTTTGTTAACCACAGATCAACATCTGCAGGATCAGCTGTTCCAGAGTACTCGGTTGCTCCGACACAACGAAGTCGCTCGAACGTCTTACCGATACCTTGTCCTTCAGGTTGGGCAGGTGCCCTAGGTGCAGGCATGGGCATCCTGTCGGTGATGTGTGTCATGGTAGTCATAAACTGCCCGAACATAGTCTGGACAGCTGGGTTACCCATGTCAGTTGGGTCAAACTGAGGTGGCTCAGGTACAGGTTGCTCTATCTCTGGGTTTCTTGCACCTCCTCGGGGTGCAGCGACACTACTCTCAACCTCATACTCCTCATGTTCTTCGTGTGGTCCGTACATCCTTAACTTATCTTCTTCTCCTGAGGAGCATAAGACTCTATTAGATAGGAAAGAAACACTAAGGATAGACTCAACATCCTAAGTCCTATGTCTCTGTAGATTCAGTGAACCTAGAGCTCTGATACCACTTAATTGTGGGCTCTGATCTCCAAACCACGATATAAACTTAGCGGAAGCAATTGATTAACAGCGGAAGACAAAAATCACGGGAAATTAAAACTTTTCGAGATAAGGGCTTGAATTCACAAAAACTTCTTTCATAAAAAAAGGAGATAAACTGTTACATCTCTGATAATTACTTCTTGAGTAATTATGTACAACATGATACAAAATCTCAAGAACTCAAAACCAAAATCTCAGACCAAAAAACTCCAAGGACCTAAGAGTATAGAGAACACATAAGACTGACTATCTAACTACACAACTCAGCAGTCTGAATCTCCACCTGAGATTTACTGCTGCTCCTGGTGCTGCTGCTGCTGATACTGATCACCTGCAGACTGGTTCCTTCGTCCTCGACGACCACCTAAAAAGTTGAAATCTATGGGATGAGACAATTTTAAATAATTGTCCCAGCGAGAGTTATAACTCTCCGTCAGAAGCTTTATTATAGAAACCAAGAATATCATAGGAAATAAAAGCTCTAAGGTAATCAGCAGCAGATTGTTATCAATTAGAACAACAACATTTAAGGAATATGAAAAACATGTATACTAAGTAACGTATCATCAACCAATGTATTTCGTGGTTCAACCTAAGCAGATATGCTACACGGTTGATTATGTTTTAAAAACATCATTATGCCATGCGGAGATGAGGTATACCACTCATACTCCAACCGATCACTATTAAGTCGCATCGGTATCATACAAAGGTCATCAAAAGAGCCGGATTCTTATGACCTCATCTTCCTCAGTCAGTATGAGGATCAACATGCAGGACATCTAGTGTCTCTGTTACAATAGCTTACCAGGGTATTCTGGTACTTCGCTATTAGAGTCACAGTGGCATTCTGTACTCTCTTTGCCATGGAAAGATTTCTTGTTTATCTCTCATCGATGCAGTATAAAAGATTTCCTCGAGAGATTAGTGTTACATCACCCCGGCATAAACACATAGTGAAGGATTGATAGAATAAAGATACATCTACATCAATTCCTACACTAGGATGTAAGGAAATTCACATCCATATTACCCCACATATTCAAAAGTATGTGCTCCAGGAATCCCCTTAGGAAAACCTATTTCACCATCATCTAATTCCTGACGATGATGGATCTATGATCATGGCTCTACATGGTATGATTATACTTGATTAGTTAGGTACATTTCAGTATTCTTTTATCATCATACATGTTTTCAAACATTAATCATTAGCATAGAAGCTATGAAGGAAGAATACTAAATGTAACAAGCCTAACTCTCATCAATTATCATTTCTCAATATTCTCATCACAAGTCATCTCTTAAAGCATGACCTTGATGGTATTCATGGCTCTCACAGCCTATCAATCTCATAAGATGCTATTAACAAGGCATCATGATATATCACTATTTATAAAGCTAACAACATGCTTTCAATGAATATAGTATCATCATCCATACCTGGATATGATCATCCTCATAAAGGAACTTGCATGGTTAAATCAACAGATAATAGTAAATAACTTATTTAAAGAAGTTGTATCTCCCTACTCATACAAGAGCTAGGTTTCCCTGGTTTTCATCAATTAGGGTTTACTATTCACATTACATGTCATCACCCTAGAATTAGGGTTTACTATTCACGTCATGGTGAAATGATATCATAACATCCCCATGTATGAGAAACATCATCATTAAAGACCTCAGATAAGATTAAGATTCATCAATTATCATAATTAGGGTTTCCATGATCTCACCTAAGTGGATCATACCTAAACTTGCACATTCATGTATATTGAAGGTATTCTACTTGAGTTTCCATTATAATTGGTACTTTCTCTCTCCTCTAACAAGTAGATAGTGATTACACCACTCTAGATTAGGTTGGGTCAAGTCCTCATTGATTAACACAAGTCAACTCATCACTATCATGTGATTAGGGTTTGATTGAAACAAGGTATCACTCAATTGAACCGTTCATGGCCATTTTGGTCATTTACCCATTGACCATCATCATGGGTCAATTCATTAGACACTTAGTCCCTTAACATGTTAGGTTACCATTAGGGTTTAGATTAGATCATCATTGAACCTTTTACACTTTCAAGTGATTAAGTATAATCAACCTTGAAGTTCTCCAATTGGTTTAGGGTTTAACCTTCAACCTTCAACCCATTTGATTCTTAAACAACCTTTAACTCATTTAACCTCAAACGACCTTGGACCCATTTGATCCTGAAACGAGTGTGGACCCACTTGAGTCTAAACGGGTGTGAACCCATTTGAGTTCAAATGAGTGTGAACCCGTTTGAGATCAAACGAGTGTGAACACGTTTGAGATCAAACGAGTGTGAACCCGTTTGAGATCAAATGAGTGTGAAACCATTTGAGATCAAATGAGTGTGGACTCGTTTGGGCTTAAACAAGTGTGGACTCGTTTGGACTCAAACGAGTGTGGACCAACTTGGGTTCAAACCGCATGAACATAAAGGTGACACATATGTTATATTTGAATAGGCTTTCCTATGTTGAAGCCTTTAATTGGCCAAAGCCATGTTAATCACTTACAAATTGAGTCAATTAGGATGCGCCTCAATCAATTGGACTCCAATGTGACCCTCAATTGAAAGCCAATTAGGGTTAAGTCTAACTCAATTAGGGTTTCCAATCGGCTAATCATCAATTTCAAATAATGTGAAACAAAGTGTAAATGAACCCATCAATTGAACTCCAATTGGGCCCAAACTTGGCCCAAACGGTCTTGAGATCGTTTGGATGTCCTCCAAACGATCTTGAGACCGTTTGCCCAAAGTTTGACCAAAAACCAAAATGATTTGATAAGGGTTGAGCCCTAATTAAATTACAAATCAGCATTTTTCATCAATTATCAACATCTTGTAATTGGACCCTAAAACCATCAAATTTTTTTAACCCTAGGCCTCCAAACGATCTTGGGGTGTCACTAAACGAGTGTGAGATCGTTTGGATGAACCCCCAAATGGGTTGGAACCCGTTTGGGTCCTTGAACCCAAAACTCAACAAGATCTATATTGGAATCAACAACTTTCACCCGATTAGGGTTAGGTTATTGAAGTGTATTCAATTCTTAATTGGTTAGGAATTAGATTACAATTCTTTTTAGAAATGACATTCAACATATTATGAACAGGAATCTCAAACATACAACGCTTGGTCAACTCACTCAAATGGGTTGAACCCGTTTGCCCAAAAAGTTCAAGTTAATCAGTTTGGGAAAATCAGCACTTAATTCAATTCGATTGCCTAATTGATTGGCCTTCAACCTACGATTCCTTTGGAGTTAACCCCTCAAATTTGGTGGATCATTATCCTACATGATTATGAATAGGAATCCCAAACGGTCAACACTAGGTCAACGCCCTCAAACGGGTTGAACCCGTTTGCTCCAACCGACCTTGTGAACCTGTTTGCCCTTCAAACGGTTTGGTCAGGGGGGGGGGGAACATGACCGTTTGATAAAGTAACTTTGGTAATCACGGCCATCTTCTTCTACCTCCAGACTAAGGTATATTCTTCGTGGTTTTAGTTGCAGGAAAGCAAGGAAAGATGGGGAAAAGAAGAACAAGCTACTTTTGCAAATACAAAGATATGCATAAGAAAGCAAAAGGTTTAGAGTTATAAAACCCGCCTTAAGGTCGTTCCTTGAGCTCCAAGCTTCCAAGCTTCAAGTATTTAATGGTGTCTTGAGCTCCATAGGTCGGCAAAGGGTGTTTCTCCAAGGAAAGGTTGGGAAAAGATCGCTAGAACGAGAAAGCTAAGTAAGAAAACTAGCAAACCAACCTTGTAACATGATTTCATCCATGAATTTGAGCAAGATGATGATCAAAGATTACCTAGAACTGCTTGGCCGTTCTCCTCTTCTCCAGAGCTCTGTCCTAAGTCGGTCTAAGCAAGGAAATAAGAAAGTAAGTGAAGGAAATGTTCCTTTACAAACAAAGGAAGGGTGTATATATATCTTGGGGTCATTTCCAACATAAGGACAACTAGTTTCTCCTTTTCTTAATTAGGTCCCTCCTTTCTTTTAGGCACGTCCCTTCTCCTTATTATAAGCCACATTTATTCCTTTCATACTTAAGCAAAACTCATCTTAAACCCAAGGTCCAAAGGTGAAGAAGGTCAACTTCTTACTAAGTTGCACATATAGGAGGGTTATCAGGCTTATAACTTGATTATTTAATTTATAAGGTTTATCATTCTTATTTAATTTATTCAATTGAAGTGACCTCTTCATCATTATATTTTTAAATGATGCCAAGAGTCATAAAAGATGTTCTAGATGGTGTATATCACAAGTTGCACCCCACATTTTGGGTAAATTGCACTTTACACCAAAATAAGGTTTTTAAGCTCAAGGATCATTCCACAAGCTGCATCTTGGTGCTCAAGCTTGGGAAATCCACCTTACCTCATCATATTCACTCATATGATGACTCATCATCATAGGAACATCTCAACCTGTTTAATTTTGCAAGTTAACCCCTTGACTGGGTAATTTGCACAAAGGTCCCTGTATTACCAAACAATACTACAACTTTGTTTAAAAAGGACAAAATTGAAAGTATATGTTCCTTTAGGAACTTAGTTACATGCCAAAAGATAATCACCAGGGTTTAATTACATATTTAGGCAAAACACCTAGGGTTAGTTTATAACCCAGGTCAGAGATGTTACAAATTATCCACCCCTTATAAGGATTTCGTCCCCGAAATCGATAAAACATATTAAGAGAAAAGAGCAGGGTATTTCCTTCTCATCTCATCCTCTAGTTCCCAAGTGGCTTCTTCAACACCACCGTGGTTCCAGAGGACTTTCACAAGGCTTATATCTTTCTTCTTTAGCTTTTTAATTCTGTTATCAAGGATTGATACTGGTCCTTCCTCATAAGTTATATCTTCATTCAATTCTACTTCCATAGGTTGTAGAACTGACACGGTGTCGGGGTGACATTTCCTTAGCATGGAAATGTGAAAAATAGGATGTAACCTCTGCAACTCCTGAGGCAACTCTAGTCTATAGGCTACCTTTCCAACTTGCTCAAAGATTGGATAAGGTCCCAAAAACCTAGGAGCTAACTTCCCTTTCCTTCCAAAACGAAGGACTCCTTTCCACGGTGAGACCTTGAGATACACTCTGTCTCCAACCTGGAACTCTAGGGGTCTACGACGTTTATCAACATACGACTTCTGCCTATCCTGTGCAGTCTTCAGCTGTTGATGTATAACTTTAATCTTCTTTGAAGTTTGCTGCACAAGATCAGGACCTAACAACTGGTGCTCACCAGTCTCATACCAACATAAGGGTGATCTACAACGTCTACCATACAAAGCTTCATAGGGTGCCATATCAATACTATGTTGATAGCTATTGTTATAGGCAAACTCTATCAAACTTAGGTGTAGATCCCAACTTCCAGGAAACTGGAGAACACATGCTCTCAACAGGTCTTCCAAGGTCTGTATAGTCCTTTCAGACTGTCCATCAGTCTGTGGGTGAGAAGTTGTACTAAACCTTAACTTGGTGCCTAAGGCTCTGTGTAACTGCTCTCAAAAACGACTTGTGAACTGGGGACCTCTGTCAGAAACTATAGAGACAGGAACTCCGTGCAACCGCACTATCTCTTGCACATACAACTGGGATAACCTCTCAGCAGAATAGGTTGTTTTGACAGGCAAGAAATGTGCTGTCTTTGTCAACCTATCAACAATTACCCAAATGGAATCATGTCCTTTGCTTGTCCTGGGTAGGCCAACAACAAAGTCCATGGTCGCATGGTCCCACTTCCACTTTGGTATGGGTAAAGGTTGCATTGTTCCTGCAGGCTTCTGGTGCTCAACCTTAACCTGCTGACACACTGGACACCTTAGAACAAACTCAGCTACATCCTTCTTCATTCCTGGACACCAATACATATCTTTCAAATTTCGATACATCTTGGTGCTCCCTGGATGCATAACATACATCGAAGAATGAGCTTCCTCTAGAACTAGCTTCCTCAGGTTATCCACATCTGGCACTATCATCCTCCCATGATAGCATGCCACCTGGTCATCTGAATCATGGAAACCATTATGTTTCTCATCACCATACTCAAATCTGATCTGTTGAACTACAACATCCTCTAACTGTGCCTCCCTTATCTGCTCTCTTAGAGTAGGTTTAATATGCATCTCATCTAACAAACCGGCTAACAATGACACCTTCAACTGTACATTGTTTTGCCTTAAAGAGATAAGCATATCTCTCCTAGATCATACTAAATAACTTAGTTATTCTCTATCCATGGTTTATGTTGCTGATTTCCTACTCAAGGCGTCTGCAACCACATTGGCCTTGCCCGGATGGTAATCAATCATATAGTCGTAGTCCTTGATTAACTCCATCCAGCGACGTTGCCTCGTGTTAAGCTCATGCTGAGAGAAGATATACTGAAGATTCTTGTGGTCTGTGAATATCTGGAATGTTTCTCCGTAGAGATAATGCCTCCAGATTTTCAAGGCATGAACCACAGCAGCTAACTCCAGATCGTGTGTCGGATAATTCTCCTCGTGCTTCTTAAGCTGTCGGGAAGCAAAAGAAATCACTTGTTTATCCTGCATCAACACACATCCAAGTCCATTCTTGGAGGCATCACAGAAGACTACATATCTTTTTCCTTGCTCAGGTAGCACAAGCACAGGTGCACTTGTCAACCTCTCCTTCAACAGTTGGAAAGATTGTTGACACTTATTACTCCAAGAAAAAGGAACATCTTTCTGGGTTAACTTGGTCAAAGGTAAGGCTATAGAACTGAAATTCTTAATAAACCTTCGATAGTTACCAGCTAACCCCAAGAAACTTCTAATCTCCGTCGGTGTTTTCGGTTGTTCCCATTGTAGAACAGATTCTATCTTGTTAGGGTCAACACGAATACCCGAGGCAGATACCACATGTCCAAGAAAAGACACTTCAGGTAACCAGAACTCGCACTTGCTAAACTTAGCGTATAGCTTATGTTCTCTTAGCAAGGTCAAAGTTTGGCGAAGATGCTGCTCATGCTGCTGAGCATCCTTACTATAAATCTGAATGTCATCTATGAAGACGACAACACACTGATCAAGGAAGGGTCAAAAGACTCTATTCATGAGTTCCATGAATGCAGCTGGTGCATTGGTTAGTCCGAACGACATAACCGTGAACTCATAGTGACCATATCTTGTCCTAAAGGCAGACTTGGATATGTCACTATCCTTAATGCGGAGTTGATGACATCCAGATCTCAAATCTATCTTTGAGAAGACTGTTGCACCACGCAACTGGTCAAAAAGATCATCAATCCTCGGCAAAGGGTACTTGTTCTTTATTGTTACTTTATTAAGTTGTCTGTAGTCAATGCACAACCGCATTGACCCATCTTTCTTTTTAACAAACAAAACCGGAGCACCCCAAGGTGAGGTACTCGGTCGGATGAAACCTTTCTCAAGTAACTCTTGAAGTTGTTTCTTGAGTTCTGCCATCTCGGCAGGCGCCATCCTATACGGAGTCTGGGCTATGGGCTTCGTATCTGGGACCAAATTGATCTCAAAATCAATCTCCCGAGGTGGTGGTATACCAGGAAGTTCTTCAGGAAAAACATCCTCGAATTCCCTGACTATAGAAACTTCAGTAGGATTGGGACCCTCCTTGGTAACATCTACCACATCGGCCAAGAATGCATAACATCCTTGCATCATCAGCTTATCAGCAACCATAGCTGATACAAGATAGGTGGGCAGAATCTTTCTTTCTCCTTGAAAGATCCATGTGTTGCTTTCATCAGCAAACACAGCCAACTTGGACTCACAATCCAAGACAACTCTATACCTCTCTAAGGTATCCATTCCTAGGATTATATCAAATCCTTGCATATCAAGTGGTATAATATCCACTTGAATACGATGATCAGAAAAGAAGAGGATGCAGGGAGAACATACCTCCTGCAGAACGGCAGACCCACTCAATGGAGTCTCCAACAACAAACTATCTGTCCTATGACTAACAGTCATATTGCAGTTGCGAATCACTCTTCGAGTGATGAAAGAGTGCATAGCACCCAGGTCAATCAGAACAAATACTACACAAGATTTAGACATATCAGAATATAAAAGTTCCATCTGACTTGCCACTACTTGTGGATTGACCACTGCCTCTGGTGGGTTCATAGCATAGAACCTCACTGTAGCCTGGTGTTGAGGTGGTGTTGATGATCCAGCCTGAGACGCTTGCCCACGTCCTCTAGCTTCTCCTTGTGACTGCCTTCTCTGTGATCCCTGTTGACCCTGCCTCAGAGGCTGTGTCACACTGACAGGACTAGACCTGCAGTCCTTAATCAAGTGTCCCACCTTCCCACAGTTGTAGCAGCTTCTTTCCAGTTGTTGTGGTCTGGGTGGTCCTGTGACTGACATTGATGTTGAACTGCGAGTCTCTTGTAGTGGTAGGCTTCGTCCTCTACCTCTACTTGGGGACCACTGTGTCTGAAAACCAGATCTGGGTGGTGGAGGTGTAGGTGCAGGGAATCTAGGCTTCTTAAAGTCCCTAGATGAAGAACCCTGGAACTGCGGATATCTCTTATGGGTTTGTCTCTTCTCGACTACGGATTTCTATATCCTTCGGACTGACTCAACGAAGGTAGAAAACCTCTCCCGACTCTCTAGGGCGGACACGGGAATAGTCAAGTCGGCGTTTAAACCCTTCTCGAACCTTCTAATCCTTTCTTCTTCTGTGGCAGCCATGTGCGGACAGAATCGCAACAACTCCATGAATTTAGCCTCATACTCGCTAATGTTCATCATACCCTATCTCAGTCTCTCAAACTGAGATATCTTCTCATCCAGGAAGGTCTTTGGAAAATATCTGTGGACAAATTCCCGACGAAAGTCTTCCCATGAGATCTCTATTCCAGGCCTCTTCTGCTCTTCCATGGTCCACCAGTGACCAGCACTTCCTTTGAGAAGATAGACAACATGTCTAACTTTCTCACCTTCGGGGATGTTAAGGATTTTAAAAGCTTTCACTAACTCTGTTAACCACAGATCAGCATCTGCAGGATCAGCTGTTCCAGAGTACTCGGTTGCTCCGACACGATGAAGTCGCTCGAACGTCTTACCGATACCTTGTCCTTCAGGTTGGGCAGGTGCCCTAGGTGCAGGCATGGGCATCCTGTCGGTGATGTGTGTCATGGCAGTCATAAACTGCCCGAACATAGTCTAGACAGCTGGGTTACCCATGTCAGCTGGGTCAAACTGAGGTGGCTCAGGTACAGGTTGCTCTATCTCCGGGTTTCTTGCACCTCCTCGGGGTGCAGCGACACTACTCTCATCCTCATACTCATGTTCTTCGTGTGGTCCGTACATCCTTAACTTATCTTCTTCTCCTGAGGAGCAGAAGACTCTATTAGATAGGAAAGAAACACTAAGGATAGACTTAACATCCTAAGTCCTATGTCTCTGTAGACTCAGCGAACCTAGAGCTCTGATACCACTTAATTGTGGGCTCCGATCTCCAAACCACGATATAAACTTAGCGGAAGCAATCGATTAACAGCGGAAGACAAAAATCACGAGAAATTAAAACTTTTCGAGATAAGGGCTTGAATTCATAAAAACTTCTTTCATAAAAAAAAGGAGATAAACTGTTACATCTCTGATAATTACTTCTTGAGTAATTATATACAACATGATAAAAAATCTCAAGAACTCAAAACCAAAATCTCAGACCAAAAGACTCCAAGGACCTGAGAGTACAGAGAACACATAAGACTGACTATCTAACTACACAACTCAGCAGTCTGAATCTCCACCTGAGATTTACTGCTGCTCCTGGTGCTGCTACTGCTGATACTGATCACCTGCAGACTGGTTCCTTCGTCCTCGATGACCACCTAAAAAATTGAAATCTACGGGGTGAGACAATTTTAAATAATTGTCCCAGCGAGAGTTATAACTCTCTTCCAGAAGCTTTATTATAGCAACCAAGAATAACATAGGGAATAAAAGCTCTAAGGTAATCAGCAGCAGATTGTTATCAATTAGAACAACAACATTTAAGGAATATGAAAAACATGTATACTAAGTAATGTATGATCAACCAATGTATTTCGTGGTTGAACTTAAGCAGATATGCTACGCGGTTGATTATGTTTTACAAACATCATTATGCCCTGCGGAGATGAGGTATACCACTCATACTCCAACCGATCACTATTAAGTCACATCGGTATCATACATAGGTCATCAAAAGAGCCAGATTCTTATGACCTCATCTTCCTCAGTCAGTATGAGGATCAACATGCAGGACATCTAGCGTCTCTGTTACAATAGCTTACCAGGGTATTCTGGTACTTTGCTATTAGAGTCACAGTGGCATTCTGTACTCTCTTCGCCATCGAAAGATTTCTTGTTTATCTCTCATCGATGCGATATAAAAGATTTCCTCGGGAGATTAGTGTTACATCACCCCGGCATAAACACATAGTGAAGGATTGATAGAATAAAGATACATATACATCAATTCCTACACTAGGATGTAAGGAAATTCACATCCATATTACCCCACATATTCAAAAGTATGTGCTCCAGGAATCCCCTTAGGAAAACCTGTTTCACCATCATCTAATTCCTGACGATGATGGATCTATGATCAGGGCTCTACATGGTATGATTATACTTGATTAGTTAGGTACATTTCAGTATTCTTTTATCATCATACATGTTTTCAAACATTAATCATTAGCATAGCAGCTATGAAGGAAGAATACTAAATGTAACAAGCCTAACTCTCATCAATTATCATTTCTAAATATTCTCATCACAAGTCATCTCTTAAAGCATGACCTTGATGGTATTCATGGCTCTCACAGCCTATCAATCTCATAAGATGCTATTAACAAGGCATCAAGATATATCACTATTCATAAAGCTAACAACATGCTTTCAATGAATATAGTATCATCATCCATACCTGGATATGATCATCCTCATAAAGGAACCTGCATGGTTAAATCAACTGATAACAGTAAATAACTTATTTAAAGAAGTCGTATCTCCCTACTCATACAAGAGCTAGGTTTCCCTGGTTTTCATCAATTAGGGTTTACTATTCACATTACATGTCATCACCCTAGAATTAGGGTTTACTATTAACCTCATGGTGAAATGATCTCATAACATCCCCATGTATGAGAAACATCATCATTAAAGACCTCAGATAAGATTAAGATTCATCAATTATCATAATTAGGGTTTCCATGATCTCACCTAAGTGGATCATACCTAAACTTGCACATTCATGTATATTGAAGGTATTCTACTTGAGTTTCCATTATAATTGGTACTTTCTCTCTCCTCTAACTATTAGATAGTGATTACACCACTCTAGATTAGGTTGGGTCAAGTCCTCATTGATTAACACAAGTCAACTCATCACTATCATGTGATTAGGGTTTGATTGAAACAAGGTATCACTCAATTGAACCTTTCAGGGGCATTTTGGTAATTTACCCATTGACCATCATCATGGGTCAATTCATTAGCCACTTAGTCCCTTAACATGTTAGGTTACCATTAGGGTTTAGATTAGATCATCATTGAACCTTTTACACTTTCAAGTGATTAAGTATAATCAACCTTGAAGGTCTCCAATTCGTTTCGAGTTTAACCTTCAACCTTCAACCCATTTGATTCTTAAACGTCCTTGAACTCATTTAACCTCAAACGACCTTGGACCCATTTGAGCCTTAAATGGGTGTGGACCCACTTGAGTCTAAACGGGTGTGAACCCATTTGAGTTCAAACGAGTGTGAACCCGTTTGAGATCAAACGAGTGTGAACCCGTTTGAGATCAAATGAGTGTGAACCCGTTTGAGATCAAACGAGTGTGGACTCATTTGGGCTTAAAGGAGTGTGGACTCGTTTGGACTCAAACGAGTGTGGACAAACTTGGGTTCAAACCGCATGAACATAAAGGTGACACATAGGTTATATTTGAATAGGGTTTCCTATGTTGAAGCCTTTAATTGGCCAAAGTCATGTTAACCACTTACAAATTGAGTCAATTAGGATGAGCCTCAATCAATTGGACTCCAATGTGACCCTCAATTGAAAGCCAATTAGGGTTAAGTCTAACTCAATTAGGGTTTCCAATCGGCTAATCATCAATTTCAAATAATGTGAAACAAAGTGTAAATGAACCCATCAATTGAACTCCAATTGGGCCCAAACTTGGCCCAAACGGTCTTGAGATCATTTGGATGTCCTCCAAATGATCTTGAGACCGTTTTCCCAAAGTTTGACCAAAAACCAAAATGATTTGATAAGGGTTGAGCCCTAATTAAATTCAAAATCAGCATTTTTCATCAATTATCAACATCTTGTAATTGGACCCTCAAACCATCAAATTTCTTTAACCCTAGACCTCCAAACGATCTTGGGGTGTCATTAAACGAGTGTTAGATCGTTTGGATGAACCCCCAAATGGGTTGGAACCCGTTTGGGTCCTTCAACCCAAAACTCAACAAGATCTATATTGGAATCAACAACTTTCACCCGATTAGGGTTAGGTTATTGAAGTGTCTTCAACTCTTAATTGGTTAGGAATTAGATTACAATTCTTTGTAGAAATGAAATTCAACATATTATGAATAGTAATATCAAACGGTCAACTCTTGGTCAACTCACTCAAACGGGTTGAACCCGTTTGCCCAAAAAGTTTAAGTTAATCAGTTTGGGAAAATCAGCACTTAATTCAATTTGATTGCCTAATTGATTGGCCTTCAACCTACGATTCCTTTGGAGTTAACCCCTCAAATTTGGTGGGTCATTATCCTACATGATTATGAACAGGAATCCCAAATGGTCAACGCTTGTTCAACGCCCTCAAACGGGTTGAACCCGTTTGCTCCAACCGACCTTGTGAACCCGTTTGCCCTTCAAACGATTTGGTCAGGGGGGGGGGGAACAGGACCGTTTGATAAAGTAACTTTGGTAATCACGCCCATCTTCTTCTACCTCCAGATTAAGGTATATTCTTCGTGGTTTTAGTTGCAGGAAATCAAGGAATGATGGGGAAAAGAAGAACAAGCTACGTTTGCAAATACAAAGATATGCATAAGAAAGCAAAAGGTTTAGAGTTATAAAACCCGCCTTAAGGTCGTTCCTTGAGCTCCAAGCTTCCAAGCTTCAAGTCTTTAATGTTGTCTTGAGCTCCACAGGTCGGACAAGGGTGTTTCTCCAAGGAAAGGTTGGGAAAAGATGGCTAGAATGAGAAAGCTAAGTAAGAAAACTAGCAAACCAACCTTGTAACATGATTTCCTCCATGAATTTGAGCAAGATGATGATCAAAGATTACCTAGAACTGCTTGGCCATTCTCCTCTTCTCCATAGCTCTGTCCTAAGTCGGTCTAAGCAAGGAAATAAGAAAGGAAGTGAAGGAAATGTTCCTTTACAAACAAAGGAAGGGTGTATATATATCTTGGGGTCATTTCCAACATAAGGACAACTAGTTTCTCCTTTTCTTAATTAGGTCCCTCCTTTCTTTTAGGCACGTCCCTTCTCCTTATTATAAGCCACGTTTATTCCTTTCATACTTAAGCAAAACTCATCTTAAACCAAAGGTCCAAAGGTGAAGAAGGTCAACTTCTTACTAAGTTGCACATATAGGAGGGTTATTAGGCTTATAACTTGATTATTTAATTTATAAGGTTTATCATTCTTATTTAATTTATTCAATTGAAGTGACCTATTCATCATTATAACTTTAAATGATGCCAAGAGTCATAAAAGATGTTCTAGATGGTGTATATCACAAGTTTCACCCCACATTTTGGGTAAATTGCACTTTACACCAAAATAAGGTTTTTAACCACAAGGATCATTCCACAAGCTGCATCTTGGTGCTCAAGCTTGGGAAATCCACCTTACCTCATCATATTCACTCATATGATGACTCATCATCATAAGAACATCTCAACCTGTGTAATTTTGCAAGTTAACCCCTTGACTGGGTAATTTTCACAAAGGTCCCTGTATTACCAAACAATACTACAACTTTGTTTAAAAAGGACAAAATTGAAAGTATATGTTCCTTTAGGAACTTAGTTACATGCCAAAAGATAATCACCAGGGTTTAATTACATATTTAGGCAAAACACCTAGGGTTAGTTTATAACCCAGGTCAGGGATGTTACAGATGGAGTTCATGATTTACTTTTGTATATTAGCTAGCTGGTTAACCTTAGACAAAGTATCTTTGATAAACTTTTAAGACTTCATATCATAAGCTTATGTTAGGTCAATTTCGATAGACATGGACTAAACTCTAGTATTTCTTTTCATTATATTAATTATCTCTTGGACCACACATTTGTAGTTTGTGATTTTTCTTCCAAGTACAAAGTTGCTCCCTCCATCCAATACCATTTTGACATTAATTGTTTCAATCTTTCCACCACAATCTTAGACAAAATCTTCCACACTATATTGTTCTGTGAGATTGGTCTTAGTTCCTTACATCTCTCTAGTCTAGGAACTTTCGGTATCAAGGCAATAATGGTGTGACACAGATCAGTGTTCAATGGCTTCTTAGCTATAAATTCCTTCATAGTGTTCCCTATAGAATTCCCTAGTCAATTCCAACCATTTTGAAAAAAATGTGTACTAACATCACCGACCCCATTGATTTGTAAGGATTAAAGCATTTCAAGGGTTAAAGACTTCATCCTTGGTTGGTTTAGATGTAATGAATTCAAACTATTCTTTTGAAACCTACAAAAATGTCATGGTATTGAGTTCAAAGAGTTCTTTTGATCAATACTCAAATCAATCCATAATTTCAAATCAATCAAGACTTTCCAGAAATGATCACCACCATATACATAAGCTCATGGTCATTGGATACGCAAAGGAAATCACTATCCATTAGCGGGGATATAAGCTTACCACTCTCTCTCTCTCTCTCTTTGATTCACCCATTTGTTGTAAAATTGTGTTGTTTCCTGTGTCCTTGAGCCAATTGATGTAATATTTCTATTTATAATATTATTCTTCCATCCTTACAATATTATCTAGATCAGCATCCATATCACTACACATATTATAGTAATGTTGTCACATTGAATGGTGAGATTAGTTTGGAGAAGGTTTATGTTATGAATCAATTGATCATTTGCTTTCCTTCGCTCCTTTAAGCTCTGGTAGTCCCACTCCATCGGGCACCTTGCACACAAGTTTATGCGACTCGTAATATTGGTTATCCTTTCATGCTCCTTTCATGCTCCTTTCATAAAATTCATAAATTCTTGTTTAAAAAACCATGACACCTGTGCGACGAACTGCCTACCAGAACCACCCGATCTTTTAGATTTTAGCTGAATAAGGCAATGATCAGAATGTATCCATGGAAAATGTTTTAGCACCATGTGAGTAAATTGCTTTACAAAGTAAGATTTCACCACAACTCAATCAAGTCTTTCTTTTAGAATACCATGTTTTTATGTGTACTTCATCACCAAGAAGCCTAGATCATTTGATCTGGCTTCCATTATTATTTCACTAAAGACCATGGCTTCATTTGTGAAAAAGATATCACTTCCAAACATTGCACTAGGTTCCATCATTGCATTTGAGTCACCCAGAACCACCTAGGGTTCCTATATTTATCTTCCCATCTCTATTAAATGCCACAACAATGCCATGCATATAGAAGGGTCAGGACTAGCATAAAAAAATGTAGTAGACAAAATGTTATTAACAAAATAGGTGATAAATTGTCAATGGCTTTATAGGATTTTCACTCAGTAGATAGGTTAGTCCCAACCAACCCATATTCCACGTACATAGTTGTGTGCCTCTACTTTGTGAAAACTTCTAAACCCCAATTTCTTTATCATGGACAATGCATGCCTTCCACTAATCTGAGGTTCTAGTACCATAGTAATTTTAGGACTTCTTGATTATGTGAACTCTTTAAGAATATTTTGTGTATCATCATTTTGATACCTCTAATGTTACAAAATATAATATCCACCATCATAGACATATAATAAAGAAGATAAGATAAAAAAATGGTTATTGTACTTCTATTTCACCACTAATGGTATCTCTAATAGCCTACTCAACCATATTTTGAGAATTCCCAGACTCCATATCTCATTCTCTCATTCCCACTATGGTAGCGGCCTCCTTTCCTAGCGATCTCCTTGGACTTCTTCTCCTTATTTCCAGTGGAGGAAGTTGCTTGAAAACTCCTTTCTAGTTCTACTGCCTTTGTTTTGGCATCCCATTAAATTTGAAATAGAAGAAGATATGTAACATAGTGTTGTCACCTCCTCATCTACCTATTCTTTTGTCTTAAAGTCCAGTGGTGAAGCTTCAATTCCTTGCATTCTAGTAGAATCAGAGACTTCGATCACTTTTACAGCCTCGTCCACCCCATTGTTAATAAGACTATGACATTCATGTTCTCTTGTATTCAACTTCTTCTCATTTCTGACTTGTCTCCATAGTCTTTCTAACATTAGTAATATCTCTCAACACATTATTGAATCCCCCCTATCCATTTGATGAGTTTACATTCATCAGTTTCCTCCTCCATATTTTGGCTGGCCTAGTGTTGTCAGATGTTAACCATCAATGTCATTGTTAATTTCCTACAACAAACTTGTCAATCGATTGTTCGATGCACTTTCCTTCCTATTATCCTCACTCCACATCCCCTATCATTGCCTTTGTCCCCCTCCCTTCCTTTTCTGAGTTTTCTAGTCATTTTCAGTGGCAGGCTCAATCATTTCTTCTCAGGTATATTGTGTCCCACCTGTGTCTACATTGGGTTAGTATGCAGACCTTCAGTACTACTGGGACAATTCTTCGATATATGGCCCTCCTCACCAATTTAAATACAGGCCCATGGGAATCCTTCATATTTTACCTCAAATTCCACGTTATTGATGATTACCAATTGAATCAAAGGACGGGTGGTCTCAAGTTCCAATGCAACCTAACAAATTTTCTCCTAGATTGGCTTGCAATATGGACAACCACCTTTATCAACCTACCTAGAGACAAACTGATCTACTCAAATATGGTAGGTACATATAAGTGCAATTGTATATTTACAATCCTTACCAGGGAAAATATCAATTCTAGATAGCTCACCGAGGGGATAAATGCCAGGTACCTCTCCCACACCACCACATTATGTCCAAATAGTATCTATGGACCCCTCGTCAAGGATGTTTTGTGATGTTTAGCACATGGAAACTAGACAACAAAATGTCCCATATTCGATGCATACATATTCAATATACCAATAATATTCCATAGTAATTTTAGTTTGTCTCTGAGCATCATATATTCTACCTCTGCCCCATTCAGGCGAACAACCATTTTTTCATTGTTATGGCTTCACAAGCATATCCTCTGGCTCTGGTATGATCTTAAAGGAAAGTTTTCCATATAGCTCCCTCAATGTAACATCTTTTATTGGATCATTAGGATCTAGAGGGGGTGAATAGAACTAAAAACTCTTAAACAGGATTTATTAGACCTTCAAGATACTTCAAGGTATGGGATTGCAAATATTGAATTTGTAGTGCAACTAAGCATGGATAGTAAGGATGCGAGAGATTGAACAAATGCAAGAACAAGATATGTAGAGTGGTACCAATCTCCAAACTAGGAGAAAGTTAGTCCACTACCTATAGAGGTCAAGCTCTAGCATTTTGCAACCCACATATACTTATATAATATTAGAAGACATACTAGATGACCTTCCTTATCCGGGCCAAGGACAAGGATACCCATCCTCCTTTTTGAGGAGCCAAAGGAGCCAATAAACCAACCAAGGACGTGACCTATCATTTGATCTAGACTCTTCTACCTCTATAAGGTGTTACCCACTCTTGCAAGTAGCTGGACACCTTCACCATGGAGATCCCCTTCTTACATCGAGTCTTTGCCTTGAAGGATTTACCCTTTCTACTCTCGAATCTTCATCCTTGACCTTCTCCTTCACCTTGTAGAAGCTTATGCACCTTCTCCTTCCATTTGGAGAAGCTTTGCACCTTCTTCTTCACTTAGAGAACCTTTCACTGACTTGATTTTAAAGAAAGGGATTGGGGAAGTGAATCTTTGAGATTTTTACGAGACTACTATTAAGTATCTCTCTCACACATACCCTATATCTCTCATATGAACATTTTTTTGCAAACAATAGAGAGAAAGGGGTTCTAGTGGACTTTATGCATTCAACTATAGTTAATAGCTTGAATAACAAGAAGGAGAAACCTTAGATTGAACTCCAAGAGGTCCCATTTACAGTTGGGGGTGTCCACTAGAGGCTATGAGCACTAAGAAACATTTTCTTGCCATTTGGGGTGTTACAACGGATATAATTTTGACTTTTGCGACACTCCAATGGTTAGAATCATGTTATCTGCACACTGCATACAATGCAGTCGGTCGAGTTTCAATAAAGGTAACTCGACCAATTGTACTATATGGCAAAGGAAATTTCAAGCATCCATCAAGTTTATCCTAGATGAAACTCAGACAATCACTTAAATTTGATTTTCCAATGCAGGGATTCAGTCGAGTATGTTCTGGGCAAACTCAGATGATCTTGGGCATTTGCCAAGATTAATCCAAGGCATCAGTTGAGTTTCTAGGAAGGAAACTCAGTTGATCATACAACCTGTGATCAGTTTTGTAAAATGTCATTAGAGTGATTAGACATTCAAATTAAGCATTCCTAATTTTTCTCACCTTAGTTACAAGTCATATCATCAATACAAATGGTTACAAAAAATGTCCTAAGGATTTTAAGGCATTTTCCAAGAAAGTACATTTGCATAGCTTTTTACTTGAACTAGATCAAGCTAGGTCTTGATGGAAATGATTCTTTTCTTATACCTAATGTCTAAAATCAATCTCAAATAGACATATTAGATACATATGAATCAAATGGTTAAGTCATCATCAAAATATGGATGATTTATAACACTTAGGTCAACATTCTCCCCCTTTTTGAAGATGACAAACCATTCCTCAACATATTGAAAAGGATTTAGAATTTAAAAGTTTTACCTTGTTAATGGTAAGGGGAAACATGATTGAACAATTGAAATTGCTTCCCCTCAATTCATACTTACCTTAGTTTTTATTTTCTTTCACATGTATGGTTAGTTTTCTAAAATATCACAACCATAGAACACCCATATATATTGAGTCTTGTTGCAAGTCACATGGTATTTCAGATAATAGACTAGAAAAGGATCACAATTCAATATGTACTTAAGATCTAATCTTGTGGTGATACATGTAGTACATGAGCTCTCATTTTCTCTCCCCCCTTTGTCATTTCAAAAAGGTAGGGGGTAGAAGATCTAAGAAATAAAGTTCTTAACCATTTGCATAAAGTCCACAAGCAACCACCAAAGCAAGAACCAAACAATAGAGATAATAGAACAAACATACCAGAGTCATTATCAAAATATGGTAACACATACCAAGAACTCATAGAATATAACCAAACACAGAGTCAAGGTACATATGATGAGATTAGAACAAAATATATGTTTGTTCAAGATGAAAACTACAAAGCAACGAAGAAAACAACAAGATGTGATAAATAGTAAGCCTCAGTTATAGTGCCTAGATTTTCAATACATAAAAGGTCTATAGAAATATATCAAGATAACCACGGTATAGACCAATATTAAAAATCTATGGAATGTATGTCAATTGGGTCATCCCATTCGTCTTCCTCTGGTTGGTAATCCTCATTTCCATCTGAAGAGCCATCAAGTGCAACAGGTTTAGACTCATCACCATCACCATCAGAATCATAGCCATCACCATCCTCAACACCATCACCAGCATCCTCATCCTCAACATCATACTCAACATCCTGGTCCTCCATATCCTCATCCTCTGGAGGTCAAAAGAGTGAGTGGTGGGTCACTTGGCATACTACTAGAGCCAAGACATGCCACATGCATCGAATGCATTATCTTGTGCAAAGGTGGGTTAAGAAACCCCATGATAGCTAGCAAGTAGAGTGACAACATGGGCAAAAAAGATATTAAGAAGTTTAGAGACACCAATCGGCTGGGGAACAATAGGGGCAAGTCACCCATCAAAAGCAGGAGGTGCAGTGGAAGCAGCAGGTGGAGTGGTCGGGTAGAACTGACTATATGCATAAGAAGCATAGTCAACACATGGGTAGGGCTAGTAGGTGGGGTAGGGATGGATGCAGGACATGTTCATGTGTGACATGATCTAAACTAAGTTCTGGTTGATGTGGTCTTGAACCTAAAGGTTATACGCTTATGGGTGTATCATATACCCCATAAGGGCTTCATCAGATACTAAAAACGAGGTGCTATCAAGTCTAGGAGGTGGTGAATGAGCCTTGGTGGTGGAACAATCATCTAATGTGGTAGAGGAGGCAGGGTGAAAAGCCTTCTTGAATGTCGTATCACTGATGCAAACCCATTTTTGGATAGGTTCTTAGTCAAGGTCATGGATGATAATTTCTCAACAATGTAACCTAATTAAAAGTAGGTTATATGGTGAAGGATATAACATGACCATTTGACTCTAACATCACTCAAGAGACAATATATCATCATAGACATCTTCTTTGTAATATCTGTTTGATTTTTCTTTGGAGAGATATTACAATTCACTACTAAGGCAATGAGCCGATTCTTGATTTCAATGGAAGAAGAGGGAAGGATGGACTTCTTCCTAAAGGGTAAATTCAATTTCTTCAAAAACTTGTGTATATCAGGAAGGGTGAGCTCGGGTTCGAAGCATTTGTAGACACTCTTAGGGTCAGGTAGGTTTAGGTACCTGGGATAGGAAGCCATCCTCGTATAGTAAGTGTCAGTACCACTGAAGTAGGAATTCAAAGGATCCTTTGATATTGTAAGCTTGGTACCGACTATCATGGAATTCAAGATTGGTGGCACAGTGGTAGTGTAGTTCCACATAAGGTTGGCCTAAAATTCATGGAAGCCTTTATGCTAGCCATGGAATTTGAGTAGCACAGACGATCTACACACAAGCACTAAGATGGTGTCCTTTGAACACCTCAGTGTCATACTTGATCACCTCACTTTTTGAAAAATGAGGTTCAAGCAAATCACAAAAAAGAAAGGGATTCCTAGCAAGGAGTTCCTTGTACCTATTCACAGCTTATGTGAGGATAAAAGATGTACCACCAAAGGATATGTGCTGAGGAGTAGTGGAGACGGATGGAACTCTAGTTGGTCCAATTTGTTTCCTACAGTTGGAGGCCATTTAGGTCAGATTAAGAGGAAATTACCACCACATGAAGTGGAAAACACAAGAAGCAGGTCATCTAACCACCAAGGTTGAGGTTGAGAGAGGCAAAAAGGTTGATCTGGGGCTAAGGAGGGTAGGATAAGGGATGATTTAGCCCTAAGGTTGGAGGATAATGCCGGAGAGTGGCTATTGGTCAACTTTATCTAGTTGAGAAGGAGAAATGTCAGCCGATACCCTTTTTACAATTTTCCCATTAGTGCTTTCAATCGAGTTATGTGTTTTGGAAACTCGATTGATACGACATTTTAGTTCAATCCTCAGTTGTGGATCGGTTGAGGTTCAACCAGGCCAAACTCAACTAATTGGCTAGTCTATCCAAAAGATAAGAAGTTTAATTCCAGGACTCTATAGTGCTATATAAATTTATATCTTTATCTTTTCATACATTCAGATCATATGTAGGCACATTTTACTCATCATTGGCCACTATTTTTTGATAAAACATGTGTTTGCGAATAATAGCCAAAACATGCCGAAAAGGCATTAAAAATATACAAATTTAGTACTTAGTAAGCATAAGGTGAGAAGGAACTGAGAAAGAACATATAATGTATGAAAAACTAGCTAGAAAGTATATCAACATCCTCAAGAGAAGTTAAAAGAAGTTTTGATCTAATAAAAGTAAATTGCTCTCTAGCTAGAGGTTTATTGAAACTGTCTGCAAGCTAATTCTTCATGTCTGCATGCAAGATATAAATATCCTTTTAGGAAATTTGGTGATTAAGGAAGTGATGAGGAACCTCTATATGTTTCGATTTACTATGCAATATTGGATTATAAGAGAGATTAATTGCACTAGTATTGTCACAATAGAGAGGAGAAGCATCAAAATGAATGTTACAGTCTTGGAGTATTTGCTTCATCCATAGGACATGGGCACTACAACTCCCAGTTATAAGATATTCATCCTTGGTAGTTGAGAGAGCCACTTTGCTTTATGTCTTAGAGAAACCAAGAAACCAAGCAAGGTCCTAGGAAGAAGCAAGTGCCACATGTGTACTTTCTATCAATCAAGCACCCTGCATAATCAATATCACTATAGGTGGTAACAAAAAAGTTCCTTGACTTACCATACTCCAAAATTTTGATTTCTGTCTAGATACCTCAAAATCCTCTTAACCACTATGATATGTGATTTTACGGGACTTGATTGAAATCGATCACACAAGCCAACAATAAACAATATGTCAGGTCTAGAGATAGTTAATAATAATAAACTTCCAATCATACCTCTATAAAGCTTCTCATCCACTTTCTCACCTTCTTCATCTATGTCAATCTTGGTAGTATCTGACATTGGGTTGTCAATCAACTTGGTGTTGTCCCTGCCAATGCACTTCAAGAGTTCACTTGTGTACTTGCCTTGGTTGATGAAGTTTCCTTCATTGGTTTTCTTGATTTGGAAATCGAGGAAGAAAGTAATCCCCTTATCATGCTCATCTCAAACTCACTATGCATAAGAGAACTAAACTCCTTGCAAAGATAAAGATCAATTCTTCCAAATTAATATCATCAACATAAATTTGAAAGATCAAAAAGTTGCTAGAAGTGTGTTTAAGAAACATAGTAGAATCGACTTTGCGCATGATATTTCCATTGTCGTTAAAAATAGTTCTTTAATTTCTCATACCAAGCTCTAGGGGTTTGTTTGAGTCCATAGAGAGATTTTTGCTACAAATAAACATGGTTAGGCAGTTTATCACATTCAAATATGGGGTTTGAGCCTAATAGACTTCCTCCTCAATTGTACCATTCAAAAACACACTTATAAGATCCATTTGATAAAGCAAGAAATTCTTATAGCTGGCAAAGGTAAGTAACATTCTAATAGATTCAAGTGTAGAAACATGAGTATAAGTTCCATGAACATCAATACCTACATATTGATTGTATCCTTGAGCAACTAACGTTGCTTTGTTTCTTACCATTTTTCCACTTTCATGCGTCTTGTTGCGGTAGGCCCACATGGTGCCAGTGATCTTCCTATTATTTGGTCTTAGAACTAAGGTCCACACTTTGATATTGTCAAACTATTCTAACTCTTCTTGCATAGCTAGGATCCATTCATCATCTTTAAGAGCTTCTTGTGCATTCTTGGACTCGAGTTGTGAGATGAAGGTGTTTTCAGTTTGTTCTTTGTTGTATACAACCCATGTCTGAACCCTTTCAATAGGATTACCTACGATGATCTCTTTAGGATGATGTTTTTCAAAGTGGGGAGTTGGATCCTTCTTTTCTTCTTCTTTCTGTTCATCGTCAACTATCACCTCTTTTCCTTTGTCAACAATGTTGAGCTCTTTCAAGTGAGGGATCACCTCATCTACACCATCATCATTCACATTATTATTGGAAATAGAGGGGTTAGTTTCAACAAATTTAACATTGGTATATTCTTCAACTTTAGACAATTCAATGGTAAATACTCCATAAGTTCTACTTGTAGTGCTATAGCCAAGAAAGAAAGCCTTGTAAGATTTTACATCAAACTTGAGAGGAAAATCCTTGGTGTTCATAACAAAACAAGGACAATTGAAAACATGAAAGTGATTGATAGAAGGTTTTCTACCATGCCATAACTCATAGGGGATTTTATTTAAAGATGGTTGAGTGAAAACCCAATTTCACACAAAGCATGAGGTGCTAACATCTTAGGCCCAAAACTTCTTTAGAGTATCATACTCTAGAAGCATGGTCCTAGACATTTCCTATAATGACCTATTATTTATCTCTTTAACCCCATTTTGTTGAGGTGTTTGAGGTGAAAAAAAGTTATGTGCATACCCAGATTCCTCACAAAGTCGTTCAAACAAGTCATTTTCAAATTCTCCCCCATGGTCACTATGGATAGAGACGGTCTGACAAGAAGCTTTGTTTTCAACTCGTTTACAAAGATGAGAAAACATTGAGAGTATCACTTTTTAAAATAGGAAAGAAGGTCCAAGTAAAGTGAGAAAAATCATCAACTATCATAAGGCAATACTTGATACCACAAAGGTATTGAGTTCTCAATGGTCCAAATAGATTAATGTGAAGAAGATCAAGAGCTCTCTTGGTACTAAGGACTCCTTTTGATAAAAGGGGGATTTGGTTTCTTTCCTCGGGTATAAGGTTGGCATTCCTCATCTTTCCCAAAATCTAGTTTACGAAGTCCTTTGACCAATTCCTTTTTGCTCAACTTCTTCAATTGATGCATATTTACATGACCAACCCTATGGTTCCACATAGATATATCATTTTAATTAACAACAAGGCATCTACCAAAAATAGGCTTCATAAAGTCAAGAAAACTACCATAGAGATTACCTTTTCTAGTTCCCTTATATATGACATCGTAGGTGAGGGAATCTAAAAGCAAGCATTCTAGTTAGGTAAAAAGAACATGATAACCATTATAACATAATTGACTAACACTAATTAAATTGTGATGTAGACCATGTTGGGAAATTAGGGCAACAAATAAGGCAACATAAAAAAAAACATTAAGCATGTTTCCTCGAGACAGTAAAATAGCATTAACAATAATGTAACTATGAAGGAATGGTTTGCAAGGTTATACTTGCTCCTAGAGCAAGTCCAATGACATTACCTTTGCAGTAGTGTGCTTGTTCTTCTTCTTTAGTATCACTCAAAAAGTCATCACAAATGACCTCTTGGTCTGGCACACATACGGGGGTTGACGATGTTGTCCTAGCGGTAGATAATGGCCTCCCACCTCTAGAGTAGTCCACACAGACTACCGGGAACTCCATGTTGCGCTACCAGAACAAATGGTAAGGAGTTGTCCCTTACGAACATCAACCTCCTAGCATTGATTCACTCTCACATAATTGTCTTTCCCTTGCTATCCCTCCATTTATCTGATAGGACTTTCTCAGACTCTCCTTTGGTTACCACAATCAGAGAGAACAACAATTTCCAAAGCAAATGTTGTGTTCTGAGAAGCCCAAGGTACCCCTTTATTTATAGGAGAGGCTAGGGACAGGGTCCCCGGTATATGTGGGAGTCAAAAGGGTCAAATTTGTGAATTTTCTAGAACTGATGCACGTCGAACCAGTTGGTTGGTGCATTAGCCGGTTGGTTCGCTGAGTGAATTGATTCAATTCACTAAGAGAACCAGTTCATAGTTTCCTATTATGAATCAAATTGGTAATTGATGTACAATTAATGCATAATGACGTCAACACCAATCTTTGATCCAATCTTATTGGCAACCAAACTGAGTGGTTCATCCCTGAACCAGTCAATTGGGATATGTGAACCAGTTGGTTCACTATGTGAACCGGTCATCTGACTCCCTGGTTCATCCATTGATCAACCAATGTTGATTCGTATTGACTTAACACTCCAACTTATCGATTCAACATGAATGGTCGATTCAAAGTCCAGTCAGTCAATTTTGAACATCAATTGTTTAATTCATTACCTAAACACTTTAGTAATAAATCTAAACATCATTCATGAATATACTCCTTTAATCCAAGTGTATCCTTTGTGTGTGACCCTATAGGTCCAGAATCACATTGGCATTGAATGTCCATAACCAATTATGACATCACAAGAAAAGAGCGACATCTAGCAACACATCACTACTAGACAAGTAATTTAGAAAGTTGGAGAACAACTTCAACCTAAAATTTGTGATTAGTGTTTCCATGATCGTATAGTTTCTTTGTCTCTGACATCTGGATTGAAGTTGAGGCATGTAATCATCATACTCTTAATGTTCAATCCATATTCCTTGAACTAGAGCAGACTGTTTGAGACACATGTGGGCTCGCATATCATATATTGAGTCACATAAGTGTAGTTGTTCATTTCTCAGACCTTCTTATCAGGAGACCCTGCATATCAATATCCTATATGAGGGACAAATACCATCGACATAACTCACATTCAATCCACATGTGTCACAGTTCATCCAATCATCACCGTTATGACAATGCTTATTTAGGATCTAGTTTGATGGTGTCCAATTACATGCACGACATATGATGAATGTAGTGCTTTCAATCCTAAGAACCACAATCACCACTATCACTATGAGAGATAATTCTGACTACCATTCCATGGTCTCCATGTATCACTCTTATGGTGGGTCTGTCTGATATACTGTTATCTAATATATACTTGTGTGCTTGACAAGATATCACATATAATGAATAATGTGATTATGTCATCAATCAACACACACTCTAGTCTTATGCATTACTATTGTCTATTTTGCTTCCACAATAATATCTGACTAGGGACATAACAAGAATGTATGTACTCTTATTATATGTATGATCTCATTGTTCAAGTCACGTACTTGAAGATAGACGTCATTGAGTAAACATCATTCTTTAGACATCTACAATGTTTGTGTCATCATCTCATGCTGAGACAAACATAATATACAAAATTACCTTTGTTATTATTAAATTAGGTATTTAATGCCACATTCCGATTATCATATGATAGGCTCTCTAGGCATACATGCCAATAGACTCCCACTTATACTTGGAGACAAACACCCACAAATCATATTCCAAGTGATCTTAACATGTCCATCATGTTTCTACTGTGCAAGTGCTTTTATAGCATGTTAGCAACATTTGCTTCAAGTTGGTATTTTCCAAGTTTCAAATTTCTTTGTTGTATGATATCTCATATGAGATGGAACTGTGGTAGTATGGTATCTCAGATTCTTAGCCTATTCAATGGCTCCATTGATGTCACAATATTTCTACTGTGTCATCAATGATTGGAACCTAACACAAGTTCACCCATATGAACTTCTTGATCCATACATTATCCTCTGTTGTTTACATAACACATAGATTCTTGACTTCTTTTCTAGATTTAAATAACTCTCATTAGCTTAGAACCCTTTCTAAGTTATAGTTCTCATTAAAGGTCAAACATAAATATATATTGTGATCATTAATTTTACTTGTCATTTTAGAGGCTTGCATCGGTATAACCCTTTACACCCAACTCTTCCTTATTACCATAACTGATGAACTGATCCTTTTAAAGATTCACGAGCACCTAATAATGTTTTTTATGGTATTCCAGTGACTCTCATTGGAATTTGACATATACCCTCTCGTCTATATATATACAAAGTCTAGCTAGAATACACTTGAGTGTACAGATCGCACAAATACACTCAAGTGTGTTTGCATATCAAGACTATTTTTTGCAAACTGTAACCATTGATCTTCACTGTCATACTATAACTAGGCTACATAGAAATTTTGAGCCCATTTGGATGAGCGTAAGTCACTCATCCAAGGGCAACAAAATCAATGAACAAAACTAATTTGAAATGTATAATTTTTGCGAACTTCATAACATGACCTATAAATGTCCAAATGTGCTCAAATTTTGTGTATGAGCTATTCACAACATTTTTAAGAATCTCAATGGATTATATTTTTGAAAAATATATTACATCATGAAAAACGACTTGAGTGCATTATTCTCCTAATACACTCAAATGTATTCAAGTCTGACTCTCTCTCTCTCTCTATATATATGTATATATATATATGTATATGTATATGTTTATACCCTCCCATCTTGTCCAATACATATGAGATAAATGGACATCCTCTCGTCATATCCATACATACAAGATAATGAGATAAGTACATAACATTGTATTCAAGATAGATCCAATTGTGAAAGCATATGACATTTATCCATGTGTTCCTCTTCTACATAAGAACTGGGACAATAGGCTCCTGAGAGACTAACTCCATGGATCATGGACAAGTTTTGTGTCATTGAGTTCTTGCATGTTGAACTCCTTCAGCATCTTTCCAATGTAAGTTCTTATTCTTAGGTTAAGAAACTTTCCATATCTGTCTCTATAGATCTTAATCCCTATCACATAGGATGTCTTGCCGAATCCCTTCATAGAGAAGGCACTTCATCCAGGTTTTAACATTTATAGCATAAGGATGGTTTTCCCCATCATCGTGTGGAATATGGATGTACTCTCACTAAATATTTTGTAATTATAGATTTCATCTTCATTTTGACTCAAGTCAAACCCTTTGACTATCTTGTCTAATAGAAGATTCTAGCTCGATTGTACTTGCTTCAATCCATAAATTGACGTTTGTAGCTCATAGATTTTATTTGCAATATTGGATTTATAAAACCTTTTAGTTTGTGTCACATTAACATCCTTCTAATTATTCTAGTTAAGGAATGCAGTTTTTACATACATATGCCAAATCTTACTAGTCATAATAAGCTACGAAAGTAAGCATGATCTCAATGGATTCAACCATGGTAACTGGTGAAATACTTCTTCATGTTCAACACCTTGCTTGATACTCTTTGCTACAAATATACCCTTCCATTTTGGTCTTTTCTCAAAGATCCAAATGTACCTTATGGATTTTTCCCATTCAGGTGGATACATCAAATTCATATCTTGTTGGTTTACATTGAGTGCATATTTGATATCATGGCCCTTAAGACATTATTCAAATTTTGATCCCTCAATAGCTTCTAGATAGGTAGTTGACTCATCGTATATGAACAACCCACTACCTTCTTGAATATATCATAATCTTTGAAGCTCTAGTCGTGTTCTAATAGATTTATGAGATTTTGTGTTCCATAACGAACATGAGATTCCAGAACATCTTGTGATTCTCAATGTTCCTATTGTACCTCTTATTGGTTCAATTTTTTCTTGTTTGTCTCAAGCATTTTGAGTTCTACTTTTACTCCCATGAATCCCTTTAAAACTAAGTTCCTCTTCAAGAATACAACTATCCATATTAACAAATAATTTTGTTGCTAGATTGGGATAATATTAGTGTTTTAACATAATAACGTTTATGTGATTTTGTGGACAAATATTTCAAGAAATTATTTTCTAATATAAGATTTCAATCCTAATCACTATAAAATACATATCAGGACATCTCCCATGCCATACTTATATGGTGTCTTTTGTACCAATTTAGACGGTAAATTATTTTAGTGTAATATCTTGTGCTCAAAATAATTTGGAAGATTAGCTAGATTTTGTTGATAATCACACCATGACAAGGTGTGATTCCTTCTTTCTGATACAATTTCATTTAGTTTTAGGTGGATTTAATCATAATACATTATCATGATCTCCCAGAAGATACTCAAACTCTTGGTTTAAATATTTCAACAATGATCACAATGAAGTATATTAATACTTTTACCAAGTTTGTTATGTACTTCATTTACAATATCCTTGAACACTTCAAGAGATTCATACTTGTATTTCATAAAATACAAACTTCCATATCTACTAAAAGCATCACTAAATATAATGAGGTACTAGTAACTACCTTTAGCATTTGTTTTGAAAGCTTGATATACATGAGTATGTATGAGCCCTCATAGAACAATCGTTGTCCCACTACATGAAGTGAAGATGCTTTTTTCATATTGCACAACAATAAGACTTGCATGTCTGTATCAGTTTAATAATCAAAAGAGTCTCAATAACCATCATAAGGATTCTAGAAACTATTTTCTCATTTATGCACTCTAGATGACAATACTATAGGTATTCATTATTTGAGTCATCAGATCATTCAGTATATGTATCATACACATATTTTTCTTTAGAACTATGAAGTATAGTTTGTGAGACATAGGGCATTGCCATGAATCATAAATTTTTGTCCATACAAGATACATGTTGTTTTCATCAATGGAAGGTATATAATAGCAATTCACTGACTCTATTGCATTCCTATGAATGAAAACTTCCAACTATAGTGAAAACAACTCTTGCTCTGTATAGTTCTAGCTCATTTCTTATTGTCTCTTGAAGTAGATATTTCTATCTCTTTCTTCTTTTGTTGTTCCTTAAACTAAAAAGGATAGATTCCTCTTGCACTTACCCTTCTCCTTATCTTGAGTGATCAAGACTTGGACTTTATCTTACTCTCATAACACTTCTTTTCCTTTCCTTTTCCCTTAGACTCACTTCTATTGATCACCATCACAAATTTGTCCTTCTTCATTCTTGATTTGGCATCAATATGCCAAGTAGTTCTAACAATAGTTTAGCCAAGTTACTCAAGTGATAACACTCGATAAACTGGCTATAAGATTCATATTTTTGGTCAACTCTTGACCTAAAAGAAATCCCAGTCTTTCCACATGCCCAATCATATTGAGTATATGAGGCTCTATTGGATATCCTACTATTAGTTTGCACTCATACTGCACTTTGGAGACATTATACCTTTCTTGCTTTACATGATTCTTTAAGATGTGCTACCATCTCAAGAATGTCCATGTTTCCATGCTACTCATGCAACTCATAGTTCATATAGCATATCATAAGGTACTCAATGTCTATAGAATCATTGGCATGCTTCAAGTAAGCATCCATAACAGCCTTAGGCGTAGTTGGAGCGGGTTCCTCCGACACTTGTTTTGAAGGATATAGATAGCACTTCTCAAAGTCCTAAACCAGATGTGGAAGTAAATCCCGCTTAGTTTTTCTTTCTCAAGGACCTATCACAATGTGAAGGAGTTTGTGTTTGACATTAGATTCTACAATGAAATATTGTAACTTTTCAAAACATTTTAAATATGTTTGATCTGATAAGTGAACAATATTAATTAGGCCTTTAATTTGTTATCACTCCAACTATTTTGGTTAAATTGATAACCCACATGTATCAAATCCCAAAGATTGCATCGTACAATCTTCTAGTGACCCAAGATCCAAAACAATTCAACTATTACCTGACCAAGGCCAGGGTCCAGAGTCAATTATTAAGACAAACAACTTTTTCCAATTGCTTCATATGCAACTCTCAGATAGATGATATGCACAACACTTTTCCATAATCATTTGCATGCCTCTGATGCTTAACCCCATTAAGTGCACTCAATTAAGCCTGATCCAAGAGCCAACACGATAGAATATGCACCATGCTTGGGCAGAACGTTGATATCTACCATCACATTTCCACAAGATGAACCACGCACCACACTTAGGTGTAACTGTACTTAGTTGTAACCTATGTTGGTTGATCAATCTTTTCATGTGTGTTTCTTATGGAAAGAATTTAAGACTTAATATTGTGTTGAGGGATTTTATATATAAGTACATATATATATCCAATCACCACATACTTAGTATGTATCATATACATGTTGTAACCACAAACAAGAACATGTAACAATTAAAACACACAAGCGATGGTCATGGCCATACTATTTTAATTACTTGGAGCCTCAAGGTTCTAGTACCACCTAGGTTCCATATCATATTAACATGTTGTTGATGAAGATCTATGCTTGAACCAATCTGGGTTGATCAGTTCAACTCTTGAACCAGTCGGCTCCCCTCCTGGTTACTCGGTTGGTCTCATGAATAGGTCGTTTGGTTCTAGGTGCAACTAATGTGTGGACTCCTCTAGCTAATCATTTAGGCCACCAGTCGATCAGTTCATCCTCCTTTCGTCTGGCCTCCTAGTTCCTCCAATCAATCCATTCGTCTCATGAGTCGATCAGTTCGTCTGGTATAAAATGTCTTATCACCATGAAACATAAGTTAAAGAATCCTATTTCTAGTTACATTGTATGAGGGAAAACCTTGAGTTACATTCGAGGAAAAATATGAAGAAGAGTATTAATATACATTTGGAAAGGAGACATAGGATCAATATGAAAATCCAAGATATAAATAGGAATAAATAACCACAACAATACACACACATATCTAGGGTTATTGTCCATAGCCATGCTTCACATCCATCATTAAAACTGACTTTAGAGAAACACATGTATATTGCATAATATATATATATATATATATATATATATATATATATATATATATATATAAGTTTGTGGAATGTATATGGTAATTACTCAGATATGCACATTAACCAATTTAATATTCACATCGTATGCAGTAAAAATAAATCCAAACATGTATATTTAAATCCAATTACAATGTAAATCAATCTCACTGTGATACCACTGTTGGGAAATCTAGATGACAAATAAGGAAGAGGAAACAAAAATTTAAAACTTGATTCCCTTGGACAACAAGATCATGTCAACAACAATGTATCTAGGAAGGAAATGTTTGCAAGATTAAACTTGGTCCTAGAGCAAGTACAACGACATTACCTATGCAGTAGCATGCTTCTTCAAGAAGAAATGTGCTTCTTCATCAACAACAACACTTGAAAAATCCTCACAAATGACCTCCTAGTCTAGCACCACAGACGACGATTGACAATGTTCTCCTAGTGGTTGACAATGTCTTCCCGCTTCTAGAGTGGTCCACGCAGACCTTCGGGAACTCCATGTTGCTCTACCAGAGCCAACATGAAGGATTTGTCCCTTTCAAACGTCAACCTGCTAGAGTTGATTCACTCTCCCAAAATTGTCTCTCACTTATTATACCTCCCTTTATCAGGTAGGATTTGTTCAGGCTCTCTATTGGTTACCATGATTAGAGAGGACAACAATTTTCAGAGCAACTATTGTGTAGAGAATCCCCCAATACCCCTATATTTATCGCAGAGGCCAGGGTCAGGGTTCCTAGTCTGTGTGGGAGTTGAAAGGGTGAAATTCATGAATTTTCTAGAACCTACACATGGTGAACTGGTCGGTTCATACACCCAAACAATTGGTTGGTGTGCGAGCCGGTCTGTTCACTAAGTGAACTGGTTGGTTCGTGTAGTTTTTTGTTCTGAATTAAATTGGTAATCAATGTATGATTAATACACAACATGACGTCAACACCAATCCTTGATCCAACTAAATTGACAACCAAATGGGGTGGTTAATCCCATGAACTATTCAGTTGGAATATGTGAACTAGTCGATTCACTATGTGAACTGATCTTGTCACTCCCTGGTTTGACCATTGATCAGCCAGTGTTGATTCCAATTGACCTAACACTCCAACCAATCGGTTCAACACTTGAACCGGTCGATTCAAAGTCCACTCATTCAATTTTGAACCTGAATTGTTTAATCAAATTCCTAAATACGTTAGTAATAAATATAAACATCATTCATGAATATACTACTTTAATCCAAGTGTATCCTATGTGTGTGACCCTATAGATCCATAGTTACATTAGCACTGAATATTTGTAACCAATTATGACATCACAAGCAAAGAGTGGCGTCTAGAAATACATGATTTCTACATTAGTAACTTGGAAAGTTGGAGAACAACATTAACCTACAATTCATGATTAGTGTTACCACGATCATATAGTTCCTTTGTCTTTGACATCCATATTGAACTTGAGGCATGGAGTTGTCATCCTCTCAATGTTTAATCCATGTTCCTTGAACTAGAGGAAACAGTCTGAATGAACATGAGCTCACATATCATATACTAAGTCACATGAGTAGGGTCATAAATTTCTCAGTCCCCCTTATGAAGAGGTCATGAATATCAATCTACATGACTCACATTCAATCCCAATGTATCACAGTGCACCCAATCATCACAATTATAGTAAGCCTTATTCAGGATCACATTGGATGATGTCAAAGTACATGTATGACATGTGATGAATGTAGATACTTGAGGTCTAAGAACCACAATCACCACTATCACTATGAGAGATGATTCTGAATACCATTCCAAAGTAACCATGTATCACTCTCATGGTGGGTATGTTCGATATACTATTCTCTAACATATACATGCATGCTTGATGTGATATTACATATCATGACTAATGAGATTATATCATCATTCAACACACACTCTAGTCTTATGCTTTATTGTTTAGTATTTTTCTTCCACGGTAATATTCGACTAGGATCATTGCAAGAATGTATGTACTCTTATCATGCATATGATCTCATTGTTCAAGTCACTTACTTGAAGACACACATCATCAAGTAATCATCATTCTTTAGACATCTACTATGTGTGTGCCTTCATCTAATACTGATACAAACATAATAGATGGAATTGCCTTTGTTATTATCAAATCAAGTATATAATGCCATATTCCAATCATCATATGATTGTCTCTCTATGAATACATACCAACATACCATCTACAAGATGAACATTCTTGATGCATAGTGAATCACCTACACTACCCTCACCTATCACTTTAACTTTGTTGTTGCCACCAAATGTCATCAATCCTCCTTTCTTCCTTGTAAATTGATTGAAGTGGTTGATCACACCTATCATGTGCTTTCACCAACCACTATAAAACAATTCATTTTCCTTTTACCTACAAGAAAGGAAGATGTTGGTGCCCAATTCAAACCTTAGGATCCAGTGTTATTTTGGGGATCCATTTCATCTTTGGGTTGGTCATCTTCCCTCTATAAGAACCATAAGTAGAGTAATGGACATCACTCTTGCAATGTACAGAAATGATAGGGTTCTTAGAGTGAAATGACTCTCCATGGAAAATAGGAGGTCCCTTGCTCTTTTTCTTACCCTTACCCTTACACTTGATCTTTGGATCTATCCCCACATATTCCAAACCACTAGTTCCAACTTTTTTGTTAGATTGTTCTAGAACTTCATTGAGGGACTTTCTCCCTTTAAGGAATTTCTATAAGGAAACTCCAAGTTTATGAATATCACCACTAAGAGTAATGATAGTAGAAGATAAGCTAGCATGATCATCTTGTTCATGAAGTAAGTCATCCTCCAAACAAAGGGATATAGTATGATAAGAATATTTCTTAAAATTAATGTTGGATACCTCATTAATAGGAAATATAAGTCTAGAAGAAAGATCGTTAATTTGAGCAAGCAATCTAGAATGTTCCTTTCTAAGGATGATAAGCTCATCAAGATAAATCCTATTTCACCCTTAATAACATCACAAGCATGTTTAAGATCATCATTTTTAGTTTTAAGAAAAACAAGATCATCAAGTCGGGATTGATTTTCCTACTTAAGACTATTGATGTTCTTAAGGTAGATACAACCTCCACTTCATATCCATTATATTGGAGCTCAAGATCAAGAAACTTCCCCTGCATAGAATCAATACTATCAAGATACATTTTCTCATTTTATCAAGGATATCAAGATTGACAAACAAGTCATCAATGATTTTCCCTAAACTCTTCTTCTTAGATTTGCATTCAGAAAGAGAAAAGTGGTAAGAATTAAGCATATCAATGTGGGTTTCTTTAGATAACTCATGCAAGCTTACCTCACTTACCTCACCAATGTCTTCACTAGTAGAGGCCATGAGTGAAAGATGGAATTCTCCCTCATTGGATGTCCAACCACTAGAAGAAGACTCCTCCCATGTGGCATGGGTTGCATCCTTGCTTCTTCTTTCCTTCTTATCCTTCTTCTTGTACTTACCATCCATCTTGTAGTCCTCCCTTTTTTTGGAACACCTCTTGTGTAGGAATAATTGGCACTCATTCTTGTAGTTTCCCTTTTCTCCACATTCATAGCACCTTGGAGTAGAGAAGGAGGATGAATTTCCTTTGAAGTTCTTCCCCTTGGAGTAGTTAGATTTATGGTAACTAGGGGCTTTATGATCACTTGAGTAAGGAGGAGAGGACCGACAACAAGTTTGTTGATGGATAATCATTGCCTCCACTTGAGATTTGAATGCATTGTCTTTAATCTTCTTTGAACCTTCTCTTCTTGATTCTCATTTTCCTCTTGTTTGTCTAGTCTTGGATCATGAGCTTGGAGGTTGCCAATGGGCTCTTCAAAGGCTATTTCACCAAGGCTTCTAAATTATTCAATGGAAGTCACCTTGGATTCCCATATCTTGGGGGGAAACCTTATAATCTTAAAGTTGATGGTCCCTCTATCCATGGTGTGGCCCAAAGAAGAAAGTTTGTTGATGATAATGTTGAGCCTTGTGTAAATCTCAACTACTTTCTCCTTGTTTCCAATCTTGAAGTTTTCAAGGAGACCCTTGAACATGTTGATCTTGGACCACTTGACTTGTTGTGTACCTTCATAGGTGATGCATAACTTGTTCCATATCTCATTGGATTTGTCCCAAGAGGAGATGTGGTTGAACATGGAGGGATTGAGGGCTACATAAATGATGTCACTGCCTTTTCATTCAGTTGTGCCTTCTTGAGTGTAGTTTCATCACAAGTAGCTACATCTTCGCAAGTTCCTTGGATATAAGGATGACTACTTTCCACATATCGTATCTCATCCCTTGAAGGTTCAAGTGCATCCTCCTTTCCCAATAGAGGAAGTTTGTGTCGTCGAAGATTAGAGGTCTCATAGAGAAACCACCTTCCAACTTGAGAGACCCAAGTAGGTTGTCGCCCATATTGTCATCTCATAGGAGATTTGTAGGAGAAGATAGTGGCTTTACTACCACTTTTCAGATCAACGAGCTCTAGAGGGGGTGAATATAGCTAAAAGCACTTTAAAAATATTTATTAGACCTTCAAGTTACTTCAAGATATGGGATTGGAAATATTGAATTTGTACTACAACTAAGCATACATATTAAGGATGGGAGAGATTGAACAAACACAAGAACAAGCTATGTAGAGTGGTTCCAATCTCTAAACTAGGCTAAAGTCATTCCACTATCTAGAGAGGTCAAGCTTTAGGATTTGCAACCCATGTATACTTATATTCCATTATATGACATAGAAGATGACCCTCCTTTTCTAGGACAAGGATACTAGCCTCCTTTTTAAGGACCAAAAGGAGCCAATAAACGAACCAAGGAGTTACCTATCCTTTTAGCTAGAGTTTTCTACCTCTACAAGGTCTTACCCTCTCTTACAAGCAGCTGGACACCATCGTCAAGGAGATCCCCTTCTTGTACTGAGTCTTTTTCCTTGAAGGATTTACCCACTCTACTCCCACATCTTCAACCTTGACCTTCTGCTTCACCTTGGAGAAGCTTTTTCACCTTCTAATTCTACTTGGAGAAGCTTTACACCTTCTCCCACACTTCAAGAAACTTTCACCAACTTGATCTTAATGAAAGGGATTGGGGAAAGGGAAGATTTGAGAGATTTACAGACTAAAATGGAGTAGCTGTCTCACACATATCCTATATCACTCATATGGACGTTTTTATTTGCAAACAAGAGAGATAAAAGGGATCAAGTGGACTAGATACACTCAATTATAGCTAGGAACTTGAATAGCCTGAAGGAGAAACCGTAGAATGAACTCAAAGAGGTGTTATCTATAGTTGGGGGTGTCCACTAGAGTCTATGAGCATTAAGGAATGTTTTCTAGCCATTTGGGTTGTTGCAACTGATATAATTTCAAGTTTTGCGACACTCCAATGATTAGAATCACTTTTTCAGCACACTCTGTACAGTGCAGTCGGTCAAGTTTCAATAAAGGTAAGTTGACAAATTTTACTATATGACAAAGAAAATTTAAAGCACCAATAAAGTTTATCCTAGATGAAACTCATCCAATCACTTAAATATAAATTTCTAGTGCAAGCATTCAGTCGAGTTTGTTCTTGGAAAATTTAGCCGATTCGGGCATCTACCTAGATTAATCAAAGTAATCGGTCGAGTTTATAGGAAGGAAACTCGTTCGATCATATAACCTGTGATCAATTTTGGAAAATGTCATTAGAGTGACTAAATATTCGAATTAAGCACTCTTGATTTTTTTTCACCTTAGTTACAAGCCATAGCATCAATACAAATAGTTACAAAAAATTTCCTAAGTGTTTCATGTTATTTTCCAAGACAGTGAATTTGCATAGTGTTTGACTTGAACTAGATCAATCTTGAGCTTGATGGAAATGATATTCTTTTGTACTTGATGCCTAAAATCAATCTCAAACTGACATATTAGATACATATGAGTGGAATGGTTAAGTTAGCATCAAAATATTGACAATGTATAACACATGGGTCAACATCTTTAACATACAAGTTTTCATCTCAAAGAGTTTATTTAGAAAAAAAGCCATCCATTTCTTTCCGGTTTGATCCTACCACCACATTACTAAAGGATTTTTTGCCCCCCATCGCCTAATAGCAGACATAGTTATGACTGACGTGTTAGAGTTTAGGTTTATAGTGTCTTGTACATTATTGGTGGTTAGATCCTGGACAAATCCTTCCTCCACATTCTGGCTTGATTTAGCTATTTCCTACTCATCTGATCCTCCTCTCATGCCAGTGAAATTTAACCTCAGACCTATCTCAGAATTTCTAATGCAACTCCCAAACTTCTTAGAGATTGTGACCTCTCAATATTAGAGTCTGACATTCTAAATTTACTAGAATAGCCATGACCTTCCGCCCCCTACCTTGATCTCGACCTCCATTGGGATCAAGGCCTGATTTTCCCCCACCACTACTGCCTCTCCAACAGACTTGACATTCACCATTATCTAAAATCAGACCTTATTCTTACTATTTCTCATTATATGATGGTTCTCTCCTTCCTCATATGTTTTGCAACCCAGTTTTTATTCTGCCTTCTTTCATAAGGAGTACAATGTTTTTCTATCATATGTTTATAAATGTTAAAGAAAACCTAATTTCAAGTATATGTATATACAATTGAAAGTGTTACCATAAACAAAACGGTAGTGGGTCTCAATACGGCCTAAGATAATGAGGTATAACATCAGTATCGATGATTTTTCTTTAATACTAGTGTGAATGTTAATCATATTGAACCATAATAAAGGTTAGAATTGTAGCACCATAGCAGAAATAGGCTTGATTGATGATAATATGAGTTTGGTACAATGATGATGTACATTTGAAATTGGAGTATTTCACATATTTGTATATTACGAAAGATGAGTTTGAATCATTAAACCTTAGCTAATATTGAACCATATATGATACAATTGGTTTGTTTATTTGAGCTACACATATATAGTAGGATTACATGCATGTATGTACATAGATTTGTACAAGATGTGTTGTGATATGCCAGATATGATTTGGTACTAACATGGTCCTCAATATACTTACCAAGGAGTAATCTAGAACTAAATATTTAATAGGTTGAACTCTAAGAGGGTGAACACAACTTGGGAGAAGGTCAAAGAAACTATATCCAAATTTTTTTAATTTAGAGATTGTGAATTATGAAATACATGAATGATGAAATATGTAATATTGATTTTCTAGATGTATAACCTCTAAGAAAATGAGTTTACTCACCTGATGTCTTATTCCTATGATAATGTGTAACCACATACTTCATGTTGAAGGACCTAACCCATTATAGAAGAGTCTATTGAATTTATATGTGAAATACTGTATGGGCATGGGAGATGTCCCAAAACCCTATAGGAAGTATATGACATGTGATAGTCACGAAGCGCCTCATAATCTTATTGTTCTTTGCATGTAAGGAATCTGGTAGGGCACCACTTTTGAGAGTTGGGTAAATTTTTATGATATGGGAATAAATTGTGTTGTTAGATGGCATGCTTTGAGTTAGACTTATCTTAGTTTAAGTGACTAGATATTGTAAACCTCATATGTATTTTCTTGTGAGGTGATTATGAAACTTTCATGTTGATAATGACGATCTTCCTTAGATAATGTATAATGCATGATTGAGTCTCCCTAGATCTATAAACAAGATTTATCCACTCTTATCATATTTACCTAATATGAAGCCATGTCATACATGTAACATGTAAGTTGATATATGATTTTTGAGTTGAGGAAATGTTTAAATCAAAATTTTTAAGATCATAGTGTACACATGCTATACCTCAATTATAATGATATATGAATAGACAAGCATTGATAGTTTGATGAAAAATCACATAATTGAGTGAAATACTAATGCAAAAAAATGAAGAAACTTGTTCTCTAATAATGAAACCTAGTTTGATGTTGCCTCAAAAATGATTATAACTATAATAATTCCCAATATTAATGACATGAAATGTTAATATAACCTTGCATGCTTTATTGGGGTGAGGTAAAACTTTAAGTAGCCCTTATCAACTTTAAATGTGTGAACAAGACCTACTCCTTCAAGGGGAAAAGGATGTAAACTCAAAACTAAAAGAATGTCATGTCATGATTAAGTTAATAGATGAAACCGTAGAAAATGTTATCATGTTGAATCTGTCAAGTTCATGAAATGATTTTGAGTTCTTGGTTACCCTTTCTATGAATATCTTGCAATTATATTTTCAAGGAATGCTATATTTTTGCAGAATGACTTTGAAGCTTCTTGGCAATGACAGATTCCCAGTCTTCCAGATAATTCTCAATTGTCATCTTGGTTCACCCCCTTGTTTGGAATTTTCTCAAATATCTCCTAAACAATCTCTTGAACTTTTAGAACTCTGGTCATGCCTCCATCCAGCAATAGTCATCTATTTCCTTGGGTCGATATCCCAACATTCTTGAAGAAGTTCTTGCATGTGTTCCTGGTCCTGTCAATCAAGATATTCACCAAGGCCTTGAATTTTGATCTTGTGAGAGTTATATTCAGATGCTTAGCTCTGAAGACATCTCTAGTATAATCCTAAAACTTATAAGCAAGCCATGCATTAGAAAGAAGGTAATTAACACATTTGATTATGGTTGTCTTTTGTCTCTACAAAAAAATTACTTCTTGGATATTATAAGCAGTCAATGGGAGTATGATTTAGATGATTGTTGACTTGATAAAACAGACAGATAGATAATTGTATCCTAAGAGTACATGTTGTTTCTTGCAATGGAACTAGAGCAATTAGTAATGCATATAGGTACATGCTTAAGTTGTTGAATTATCTATTTCTTAATGCCTATCTTTGTGTTATATGTTTCAGGCTAATGATATTGAATGGGCATCTCATTGAATATGTATATTCTAATAAATGAACGAGGATTCACATAGAACATCGTGATCCAAGAAGAAGCACCAGTGGGAACTGGCTGGAAACCTATTTAGGGTGATGCCTTCAAACCACCTACTAACTCAATATTATGCATTAATGTAGGAACTGGATTTAGTTCTTTGGCATGACTATTGTCACAATGATCTTCACCTTTCTAGGTGTCCTATCCCCATCAGAACATGGCGGCATGATGACTATCATGGTTCTTCTATTTGTATCATGGGCCTATTTGTAGGCTAGTCATCACCCAATGTAATGTATCTAACTCTCTTCAGTTTTCACTTATCATATGAACCAATGTCATGTCTTGATGCTAGCGCAATAGCTGTGGTCACAAGAGTTGTGAGAAAAAGGATGATGTAAGCTTTTCCAAGCCAGGATAACATGGAATTGATGTTTATGATCATTATAAACCCTCATAGTTGTATCAGTAAGTATGTCTTTCGTATATTCTATTCACTAAATTACAATTTTAAAGTTTATGTAACTGTAAAGTCATGATATGTTGTAAGAACTCTGAGAACGTGAATTTAAAAAAAACTGGAAAAACATTAGTACTATCACATTGATCTATATTTTAGAGTTTCTATTAGACAAAATATTAATGTGAATACGCACATGCTTTCTTATCAAATTCAACAAGTAATGTAGTATATTCACATATAGAGTTGGTAAGACAAATGAAGATGAATGTTATCAGTAATTCAATATCCAATTCATATTTTGATCAAATATTTTGAAGGTTATTTGCAGTTAGTTGTTCTGTGTTATATTTATCATACACTTGATCAACAATTACTGCAGTGTACTAAAGTTAAAGGTACTAAATGAATTTTTCTAATAACATAAACACAGACATGCTTGAAAACTCCACCTCTGATTTTTTCTAGGGTACTACTATAAGAACATTGAGACAGATAGAGGGAGGATAGAGATACCTATAGTAGTGGAGGAGGTCAGTTGGCGATGTATGTGACTTGACAAGGAGTGTGTCATGCAAATTCTTGAATGATCATCCCTCAACGTTAGTGACTGAGCCAACTGGTAGGACCACAAATGGGTGGATTTCATGGTCTACTTAGCCTTTAAATCTACACAAAGTTGTAGAACTAGTTAAAGCTGGCTAATAGGGCACACTAACTATTGGATATATTACTTATTGTATGGTTATTCATTCGGCTAAAACACATTCCTCAAAGGCTATTAATTTAGCATTTGTTTATAGTGTTAAACCATGCTTTGGTGAGATTGCGGAGTGCAACAACTTATGATGGTTGTATAGATAACTCCTTTAAGAAGTATTGAATTGTTGCACATTATTTTATTTGATAAGCATGTGATGTTACAGATGACAAGCATCTTACCAACTCCTCTAAGAAGTATTGAATGTTGCACATTACTTTATTTCACAAGCGTGTGATGTTACATATGACAAGCACCTTAACTATCCACCATAAGAATAGGCTGAGCAACTAGAAATTGGTGCGCCATAAGAATATCTACAATGCCCACAAGCACCACCATTATCCAACTTTATCTCATTGCTTAAGGGTACAAACGATTCATTCCCAGACTTTCTTTCATTAAGCAACATCTTTGGACTTTTAGTGCCCCAAGCCTCACTGGACAATGCTTTAATGATATCTAACATAGTTTGGGTATCACACTCCCACTTTGGTAACTCCTGTATATCATCTAGATTTACATAGTTAAGTGATTGCCAAGATGAACATTCATTGTCTTGTGCTATGACGTCATAGTTGGACGATCATAAGATAAAATATAACAAAGAAACCAATGAGGTTCCCATGCTCAGGGTAATGAAACCAAAAAATAGTTACTTAGATGATCGTTGTCATTTTTTGATGGAAACAACACATACAAGAAGATGATCTTAGATTATTTATTAGGATCATCTTAAGTACATCCTCGGAGTGCATGTATACATAAAAATATATCATCCATGAATAAAGGAATAAATATAGATGAGTTTCATGTGCTTATCTACATCAAAAATTGGTTTCTATATAAAAAAAAGACTTTGTTGATATGGAATAGTTTCCCTTAGCTAGGAGTCCATCTTAACTGTGCAAAGATGATATTTATGAAGTGAAGAAAAGGGGATTTAGCAATGTTGTTATTTCTTATTTCTACAGTCATTTTCTACTTCTAATAAATTGTGTTGCTAATGAGTGATGTTTCATTTTTTATCAATGTGAGTAACTTGAGTGTATACATATTAACCAATGTTACTTAAATTTATCTAAATGTCTAGGTACATTATTCATTCCTCACCCGCAAGGTTCTTGAATGAAACTGTGGGTTGCTCATTTATTGTGGAGTTATGGTGTTGTTAAGTAAGTTATCTGCTCACTATTTATTGTGATGTTTGCATAGGTTTCACAAGACCAGAAATTGTGATTTAATTGGCACCTACATCATTCTCCTACTGTGGAGATTTTCCTTGATCGATAAATTTGCTAAAGAGTTCTTTTGGTTCAGTCTTTGTTGCTAGTTATTGCAGATATTATTTCCCATATGTAGGACATGCTACTTTATGAACATCATCATAAGGATCTCTACTACTGACACCTTGCTTAGTGCCTGCCCATGCCAATTTTGTAATGTGTGGCTCTGTTAATCTCTCTTGGCTATTTTGCAGCAAGCGAGGAGTGAACAAAAATGTGTTAAAGGTTCCTAGAATAGAACGGAAGGTACTCAACATATGTTTACCTTTTACCTTTATTTTCATCTATTGTATCAACATATGTTTACCTACTACCTCTGAATCATTAGTTAACTTATTTTGATTACACAGTAATAGCTTTGGTAACTGTCTCTGATCTCTCAAGTACTTGATGCCACAAGCAACAAACCAGGGGCCCGTAATGGATCCATGTTGGTTGAGATTGCACGAGCTTCACATAACCAGTACGCCTACCAGATTTTTTTAACTACAATATGAATTCTTCTTTCCTTTCTGAAAATGTGATTATTTAGCCATATATTTTTTGTGCAAATAGCATCATTATGGTGGTAATGAAGGATACTCTTCTTATGATATCCACTTTTTAATAAGAAAGCATTTCTTGTGTATATTCCCCCGATATTCTAAGGTCGCATCTTCTCTGTCATATTTATTTACATTTAAGTTGCTGGTTTGTTTGTGTTTGGTGTTTGATAGATGCAATCTTGTATCCATGGTGTTATTGTTCTGATTTTATTCTTTTTTATTGTGATTATAGAAATTATTTTGGTCATATAAACTACCTAACAGTGGATGGACATTTTTCCCAAACTAGACATATACCAGTTTTATTTCTATTGTATAAGACTCAAAGCAAGTGTAGATTTTGATAACTCAACATCTTGGAATCTGTTTGTTCCTTGAAAAATATTTGGGAAGATTTTATCATTGCACAAATTTGTATATGTGGACAATCGAATGATTGATGCTAAACCAGATTCACAACTCGAAAAAATAGAACCACCATTGGCCTTAAATCCACTCCCCTGCTAGCACTAGAAAACTATTGCATGATTGATGCTAAACCAGATTCACGTCCTCTCCCTTTTCCTAGATGAATTCCCATCCTTCACCCTCATGAACAAGGGAAATATATGTCCTTCTAGTAAGGAGGGAACTCCTTATGTTTCTCATATTCAGAAAACTTGCATTATACATGAAAGAGTTGATGCACAGTAAAAGGTTTGACAGAAACTCAATAGTTGTGGTATACTATAAATTTGATGCTATTGCTATATACATTTTCCATTGCACCAAATAAATCTTGGGAAATATTAATCATTACATAGTTTCAATGCCATTGGGATAATGATAACCTATTTATTGATGTTGTATATCTCTATACTCAATAAGCACTCTAATCTGCTGTTGTATAGCTCCAACTCTCTAGTGTGCCAAGGCATAACCTAATTAGCACTCATTCTAAAGCAATAATACTGCTGGTAACTAATTAGCATTTTGGGAAATATTAATCAGTACATAGTTCCAATGCCATTGGAATAATGATAACCTATTTATTGTTGTTGTATATCTCTATGCTCCCTAAGAACTCTAATATGTTGTTGTGTATCTTCAACTGGCTATTGTGCCTATGTATAACCTATTTATTATTGCTTGATTACTACTCCTTACTGAAAATGTTGTTGCAATATCGATGGAGACTCCAATTTCACCTGATGGTGAATCAATTTGAAACTTCATCTAGTACACATCTAACAGCAACAAGGCCATACAAATTTTTATTAAAGATCGTAATGTCATTGCTCTCACCCTCAACTGCCTGCCTCAATTACAATAGTGTCATCACAGCCAAAGCATGATAGGTTCCTTCACTCTTTGACAACCTATACCCTGTCAAACTTGGTTCCTTCCTCTCAACCTAATTATGATAGCTTGCAAGCGTTATGTATGCTTAAATTGCTCCATTTTCAATGATTCCTTGACCAGTCCCTTATAATAGACCCATGCATCTTTGTTTGAAAGAGTTTCCTAGTGTTGTCTTTTGTAAATTTCTTATGTTTCCTACTTTTAGCAGATGATTTTAGCAAAATTTTCTCTACTCCACTACATTGTTTTCCTTCTTTACTATGATCATTGTTGTGGATTTCTTGACCTCTAAAGGCTTCCAGGGAGCTACCTTTACAAGTATGACATTTTCCGGTCTAATTCCATGTTAAAGACTGAACTATCAAGTTTCTCACCACTTATATGTTTAGAGAAGTACCAATTGAGTTGTAGAAGAGTTTGGACTCAGTTGGAGAGGATGAAGAATCATGGTAGGTAGCATTAAACATATTTTATGTTTGTTATTTTAATTTTATTGTCTTTTCTTTTCTGAGTATGGTGCTTCATAATAGGCATTTTGTTTTCCTGTACACTGCTATACATATTAGATTGAAATGCAGTTGTTATTATTGATCTTATTGCAAGTCATGTGGATTCTTTTTTTTCCTACAAATAGATATGTATTCATGTTTCACTTTCAAAATATAGCATGAAGCTTGTCCTATGAAATAAGTGAACCACCTATCTTGTTGGAATTACCAGGAACCTCAATTGATAACTGAATATATTCCATGTTTCTTGATGCCTTAAGTAGGAACCTTAGCATATGCAACAATTGGAACAAATAAGTTTGAAAGCTCCTGGCATGGCGGGAACATTTCCATAAGCAAAACCCCCTGCTCCTAAATTTTTGCGGAGAATGGCTTGGGTATGCATATCATTTCCGATTATTCTATTTTTTTATTGCAAACATAAACTTTTGTTGCTGCTACTAACGATGTCTTAATAAAGTCTTCTATGAATGACAACATAGTTGTGCCAAGTTGTACATGAAATCTTCTTGTTGTATATGTTAACAAGGTGAGCAATGATTTTATTTTAGCTCATATATAGCTATCTTTTGTCTAAATTCTCATATATAGCTCGGTTGGGCAATGACCAAATTTCATTCACTTAGAAAATTCTATTTTTTATTTGTGGCTGCTTCTCGATCTTCTTGTCGATATGGGAGTTGTAATTGTTAGCTTCCATCTTAGATTGTAGATATCTTTAAGTGACATCCTAGCTTGGGTTGTTGAGGTTCAAGATTTGGCTATTTATCTGTTCCCTCAATATGGCTTGATGTTTAAAGATATGCAATCTGATGTGCTTCTATTCTGGTCAATTTTTATTGTTGAAGTTGGGTATTCTGCTGACTTCAGTTGTTGTTTAAGTTTAAGTGTGGCCTCAACATCATTTCCACTATACTGGTTAAAAGTCAACTTGTTTATTAAGACATATTGATTGATTATAACCCTGTGATGACCTCTTGCATCGCCTTCTTTTTATCTTCTGATGATTATATTCATGTGCAGCTAATCAGTTGCTAAGGTGTTCATTTTCCTCTTTTGATGTGGGTGTGCCCGATATTATGGTAGCAAGGTTCCATAGATCATGAAGTAAATGACTCATTAGGGAACAAATGGTATGCACTGCTGTAGTGGGGACTTGCAACATAAAGATAGTCACTTTGTGGGTGCATGAAACCTTTCTTCTTAGTTGGATTCTGCTATACTCTCGACAATTGGATACTTCTTTTCAAAATTGGAATTTTCATAGTGCTTCATAGGGTATCCATCTGCAGTTCACTTTCATTGCCACCTGCTGGGATTGTTGTGTGGTCACAGAGTTTTCCTCAGCTTTTGGACTAGGAGGCCTACTACAATTTTAAAAGTGAGATTTAGTCCTCATATGCAATTAGAATCAGATGGTGATGGTGGACCAGACCAAGTCCTAAAATGGTAAAAAAATCTACACTAAACAAATCATCTCTTGTCATCTACCTTTCTTTATGTGATTAACTATTGCAGGTTCAGATTCTATCCATGCTTAAAGATTGTACTACTCTGAGGGAAGAACAGGAATGACAAAGATTGTGAGTACGGTGTAGCTTAAAAATGAATGAACTAATTATTCTATTCAATGACTGCAATTTTGATACATATATGATGTAGGATAAAAAAAGGTCTCAATGTCAACTTATTTCTAAACAAGAATCCCTCTTTGGGTCTAGATCAAGTCCAACAAAACAGAGTACAAATAAGATTTCTAGAACATCTATGGATGGTCCATGTTGTAATAGAAAGATGTCATTATGAGGGGCGATGCTACAATCTTCAAATCAAGACTTCTTCCATTCAACAAAATCGACCCACTCATCAAGGAACTCGGATGAAGGGCCAACGTGTCACAAGGTCACAAATTTTTGCAACACAAGAACCCATGTTATCACCAACTCATTGAACAAAAGGAGAAGACAACAACGATTCTAAAACTGGTCGAGAAAGATACATACTCTTTTTCCAAGATGTGTGTAGACCTCATCGAATTTATTAGTATATGTATATCCTTTTCTTTGTACACATTATGCAATAGGGGCAAGGTATACATCCTCCCCATGTACATTTGACATTTCAGTATAAATGAAAGTAATTTTGTTGGCATAAAGAGAATAACTTGGTCTAACTACTACAAATTTGTTACTAAAAGTTCTAGACTAATTACACAATATATGAATAATCAAACTATACATATATGTATATGTGGCACTACATATGTAGCTAGTGCATAATCCAACTACATATATATGTGTGCAGTAGATGCTACCTTTCCCTACACATTAACTACATATAATTTGTATTAACTTCGTGTTTTTGCTACATACTGACTATATATACAATTATAGGCATACATTTATCTATAATTATACCTATATTTAAATATGTAAGGACAATATCTAGCTACGCTTCTGGATACATATGAATTTGTAGTGAATGGATTATCTAATTACATATTTGAAAAATATAGTTAAAGGCTTTAGCTATAAGAGCATATACTACAATTTTTATGTGTTAAGAAATATGTAGTCAAAGCCTTTCACTACAAAATATGGGGTTTTCGCTACAATTTTTTTTATAGTTAAAGACCTTTTTTTTAGTAGTGCTTGAGAGATGTGTTTCTCTCTCCTTGCATCCTCTAGGGTTGAGAGGATGGGTTGGACGCCTTGTTTGAGTTGTTTGGGCCTCGTTTGAGCTTGTTTAAGCTTGGGCTTGTTGTTGGGCTTGAAGCCCTTCCTCCTTGCTTGAGTGTGTCAGGCAAGGGAGTGCTTGGTGCCTTGTGTCGGCCATGGTGTGTCGAGAAAGGGAGGTGTATCGCCCAGGGGGTGATGGTGGGTGTGACAGGTTTCCATGTTGGGTGACACACACCCCTCCACCTAGCATCGTTTGTGTCACCCTTTCTTGGACACATGGAGCTTGTTGCTAGCAAGTGGTGAGACCTTGGACAAGTGGTGTGGGATGTTAGCATGTGGCATAGCCCTTGAACAATTGTACCTAGGTTGGGCGCCACCTTGCTTTGGTCTCCCCTTTACCCTCTTCTATATATGTCTCTAACCAATTGTTTAACCTATTACTCATCCTTTAGATAGGATGGTACCCTTGAAGGAGGAAATAAGATGAATATATTGGGTTGAGCCCGATATGGAAAACCCTAACCCGTCACGACCAACACTAGATGGTGAGCCACCCGATATGGTGATTGAATGCACCTCTAGCTCGACATGGTGATGGTGTAATATCTCATGCACGATATGGGTCACACATACAAACACCTCTATCCTGATATGGATGGTGTTCATACACCTCTAACCCGATATGGTGAGTGCTCATACACCTCCAACCCGATATGGTGGTGTCTATACACCTACAACCCAATATGGTGAATATATGCACACCACCAACCTGAGACACTTTGTAAAGATGAGGGCAAAACACTCTTAGGAGTGATGAGTATAATACCAAGTAATGGTGTGGCTAATACCTTGATAGGTGAAACACCTAAAGTGACTGATAATGGACAACTTTATATCAACAATGCTTCATCCTGAGATAAGTCCATATCAATTGATGATGGTTGGACAATTAAAATGTGTGACTTATGACCAATACACTACATGATAAATATGATGAGTTAGTGCATAAAGTATTAGGATGGGAAATACCCTAATACAAGATAATTAATGAACTTAAGTAATTTAACTGTGATGAGGGAAGTGATAGATCAAGACATGATTAATATCACATTGAGTACCTCAAAGTTTGTAACGACCCCGCCTCCCAGTAACCCCCAATTAAGGGAGGCCAAGAGGTCAGAGCCATTACCCAATTAACATGATCAAAGGTTCGACAAATAATCAATAACAATTATCAAATTCTACCAACTAAACTAAAAATGAGTATAAAATAAAACTTTGCATAGCTTTTCAAAAACTTGGATATCTACTTTTGTCCACATCTGGAGTCTATTCTAACTAATCCTCCTTGTACTTTAATTCTTATTTAATTTCACATATGCCGCTTTACTGTTTGTCCTTTTCAATCTGGTACCTAAAATGCCGACAAATAAAATGTCGGTCAATATAAACGAATATGCTGGTATGTGGGGACAACCAAAATTTCGCAAATATGACTAACAATCAAAATATCACAATCAAGTTAATTAACAAGACAAATTTACATTGTCAATGTGACATTCTCCACCGCTTTTGCCCTAACCCTGGCATACCCCCTTTCGGGTTTCTCTATTGCCATTGACTTAAGGCCACCTTCTCATTCCCAAGCTTGGTGCCTGGGGTCACCCTTCATGGCGCCCTTTAGTCATGCAATATCATACGCCACCTTCTCAATCCCGAGCTTGGTGCCTCGGGTCACCACTCATTGTTCCCATGGGTCTTCCCTCTTAGGGTTGACCTTTTTGCATCATCCATCTGGGTGGCATGTAGGTGCAAGAATACACACTTCTATTATTATTGTTATAATCATAGTGAATTTATGATTTGCAAGTATGAACATCCAAACTGTTAAATTTCTTTCAATGTGATGAATCATCCAGGAAACTCTTAGGAAAACTAATGTGATTAACCATAATTAACCACATACCTGTCAGGCTGATTTGAGATAGAGTTAACCAAATCAATGCAAGAAATCCAATAGGTAAGCAAGCACACAAAGAGATCCTGAAATATGCATATAGTTTACTATTATTGATCATGCCATCAAGATATATTAAACCTAGCTTGCTTGCTAGGGTTTCTAGTCCACTTTTAGGGTTTCCATTACAATTAGGATTTCACTTCATTTATACTATTTTAAACCCTAATTTTGGATTAGAGGCACGTTTAACTGTCCACTAAGTCTATTATGCCCCTATTACATTAAAACTACCATTTTTATCCTTTTAATTCATGACAAGATCTTTTGGCCCAATTATCATCTTTGGTTCCTTTCCAAATTAACAATTCACAGTTCATTATGGTCTAATTCACCTATGAACTCTATTTATCATTAATTCCACCTTTATCCATTAGAAAACCCTAATTACTACATTAAGGGTATTTATCCACAATTAGGAACTTTTATACTCAAAATATCTTAGAACCATCATATCTCAGTTTTATTCATGGATTTGAACAACTTAAGCCATTAAGAGTCACAATTATTAACATTAGGGTTTCAAGGCCAATTAAAGCTCATTTATGCACATGGAACTCTAAGTTAAGGTTTCCAAAAGCTTTAGTATTCATAATTGGTGTAAAACCCTAAACCATGCAATAATTCATCTAGATAAGGTTCAAGTTCATCATTAACGTTTCAACATGTTACTATTACTTAATTTCACCAATTAAGCATCATGAACTTAACCATTAATTTCAATTAGGGTTTCTGACATAATTTCAAAGAACTTTTCATTAAATTCACATACTTTTGCAAATACGAACAAAATCATGCTTGAAAAGTATTTTTATTGGATTCTACACGTTCTCCTGGTCAATTTTCATATTTTGCATGTTTCTATCAGAGCTACCGATAATTAATTATGAATTAATAAAAGAATTACCTTTTTGGCCAATCATTGGCCGCCACGTCAGCCAATCTAACCCCTTCTTCATTGGAAACTCAGTTAGGGAGCGAAAAGACCTCCATATCTCTATGATAAAGTGGTAGTCGGTCCACACGCTTGGGGGTACTTTGGTAAATGCATTGCTTATCATCTTCAAGCTCGCGATTCACCCTTGTTCGCGATCCAATGCATGTCGCGGTCAACCTGAGAGTTGACTCTGAGCATCTTGCTCCCCCAGCCGTCGGTGGAGACCGTCGCACCTCTGCCGAGCCCCACTGAACTCGAAGGTGTCTTTGGCTTCTCTAGTTCCAGCTAGAGTTGACAGGACAAAGAAGCTCTTCTCCTGAATAGAAGCGGCTTCCAGCCGAAGGTGAAGGTCAGGTTCTTTCTCGCAATTGAACCCACGCGCTGACTCGCCCTCTTCATCCAAACATAAAGGGAGGTTCTGGCTTTCGCAAAGGGTGTGCGACCCTATATATATATATAGGGGAGATGAGCATGGAGTCTGACACTATCCATAAAATAGGGAAAACTGACCCACACATGGAAACTAGGGGAAACCAGGGATGGTTCGTTCCGACTCTATCTCCCGATTCTAATGGGCATCTTATCTTTCCAAATTGTGGCCTGGGGAGAGAGATAACTTAGAAAAATCATAACTCCTAAACCATGGCTCCGTTTGATCCCAAATTTTGAGGAAATCTTATTAATGACTCATTATACTACTTTGACAAAATTGGGCTCATTATCTAAAAGAAAACGTGCCTTTCCTTTAGGTGCAAGATATTACTCAATTAGACTTATTTCTCCCATCTTTTCTCTTTCCTTTGCTATTAAATTATTTTCTTGGATCCCTTGGACCTCAAGGTACCTTAAAGGCATGAAATCCCATCTTGGGGAAATATTTCTTTTCTTTTATTTTTTTTCTTATAATTGGGCTCAATAGCCGATAAAGCTCACAAGCAACCAAAAAGGCTATGGTAAACGAAATTTATTCAATTGGGACCATTAATGCCACTTTCTAGATATTTCCAAGTATTTCTCAAAAATACTTTGCTTATTAGCCAATATCTTTTATCTTTTTTTCCATTATTTGGGCTTTTCTTCTTTTCTTCTCTTTTATATCCATTATTGGATTAATCTATTAATAGGAAGCATGAAATTCCTACTGTAAGGGAGATTTGCAAAGAAATCCCTTCTTTGAAGCAAAGCATACAACCTTTTCAATTAAGTCCAAATTCACAAAATCGTTGTATTTCAATTATGAAAACACATACAAAATTGAGGTTGTAACATCCTTCCCTTCTTTTAGAAATTTTGCCCCCAAAATTCCACCAGGCCCACGAACAAACAGGATAAGCCTTTCTTATGTCCATCATGGCTCCCATGTGGCCTCACCCTTTCCATGGTGCTTCCTAAGAACCTTCATCATCTCATATTCTTCCATCTGAGTTCTCTCTCACCTTGGTATATCGTACCCTCATAGGTGACTCAGGACATTTTAGCGTCTCATAAAGCTGAATAGGTTCGGGGCATCAACACATGGTTTGGGTACCTCACATGGTGCTCTAGATCATACTCATGGAACACATTATAAATCATGTTATCCTGAGGGGTAAGGCAAAACCTAACCTTCTCCACCAATGCATCTCAAATGGACCCATGTATCGGGGACTCATCTTTCTCAGTTTTAGCTTAGAGGGATCGGATTTTCACATCACATACTCTCCCATAGTGAACTGCATGTCAGTCTTGCTTTGCATCATCTCACGACTCATGTCGCCCCTGGGCTCTCTTTCAGCCATTGCACGATCAAAGCAACTTCATCTGCAAACATTGTGGTTCTTTACTGATCTTCGCGAGGCCCCTTCACCAACATCATCTCAATGAAGTGATGACCGACACAACCTCACTTACAAAGCTTCTTTACATCCCAATACTGGCTATGGTGGTTATCATCACAACTTATAGAGGACAAGAACTGTCTCTATGTATCACCCTGAATGAACACACATGCTCTCATCAGACCCTCTAGTCTGGATCATCCTATTAGTTAGGGGTGATAAACTATACTAACATCGAGTTCATCTACTTCCACCTCATGGAAGTGAATCTTCAAGTTATACTCAAGAACTTTTGAACCCGCATCATGGTGTAGTTGAACCATCTCTCTTACTTATAGTTCAACCAGATCTGTCCCTTGACAGTATTTTCTCTTTCTCATGTCATCTAGGTAAGGTGATCTACCATAACCCAAATTGCATCTTGACCTTCTATGGTCCATGGGAAACTTACTACACATCCATAGTGATGAACTCCCATTTTCTCTCGGGGACTCTTTATCCTCTATATCAACTCATTGGGTTACCGGTGTTCATCCTTCACCTCCTTTCATGCATGGCAACATGCCACATGCAACATTATCTTAGGCATCCAAAGTACTACTGTCACTTACTATCTTCGTAGTACGGTGTATGGTGATCTTAAAATGATGATCTCATGTATATATTGATTCCTCAAGATTGATTCCTCAGAAACCCTAAACCACTCTAGTCAGGGTTTCATCACCTTCTTTTCCAAAGAAGTGCATCTGAGGTTCTACAACCATCCTTTTATTGCATCCAGACCTAGGCTGGCTAACTAAACAATCACTACTTATTCAACAGATCTCATTACATCCAAACATGTCTTCTTTCTAAAACTTAGGGCTAACCTAACAACCTTTCTAGCCTCTAGCTACACTAGGCAGATGCATCTCAACCAGAGCATCCACTACCACTTCACATCCTTAGGTGATAGAAAAAAGAATTGAAGACATACGCTTCCATGTATTCCACTTATTATCTCATCTTGGACTCTATGTCTATCTTCTTTAAGAACACTCTGAGCTCATCCTCATGGTGATCAAATTCAACCTTGTATAACTTGCAAATTCCACATAGCTCATGATGAATGATCCTCACAAGATGACTATCTTATTCTTTAGTGTTGGTAACCCATCCAGATATCATTCACTCCACCAAGGTATGTTATCATCTCTGTCATCATACCTCATAGCAATGTTCCAACTCACATCATCTTTTATCCTTGGTGTATGGCATGTGTTCTGTCCTATCTCTCACTCCCATAACAAGAGGAAATAAGCATTTGGTTGTAGTCCAAATACAAAGTTCTTCCCATTCCAAGAGTAGAGATGGTACATCCCACCTTGCCAGTACACCTTCAAATCTAAGTTGAAACGTGCAACTTATGTCTCAAACTTCAAGGTTACTTCGATGGAAATCTGGTCTCAAACGTACTTGGGTCCACACACATTCCTTGGACATCTCCTCTAGGTCTATAGGGTGCTGACACTTTTGGGGTCATCCCTCTTCCCTTATGCATCCCGAGAGTGCCCTACTCATCTGCCCTTTGGGTCCCATGAGTTCATGAAGGTGATCAATCTCCTAAACCATGGCCCTCAGATAATGATAGTTGTTACCTCCCGACCCTATGGTCATGTGCAACTAGGGAATTAGGCAACTCCTACTTCCATCAGTCTTATCCCTGCCCGACCCTAGGATAGACTTAGGATCCTAACATAGTACATGTCCAACTGGGAACCTTACCCAAGCCTTCATCATCTCTCTCTGCATTCATGGGATGACTTTCATCCATTCACAGGGGTCATGGCGACCTGCCTACCTTGGTCATGCCCCATACCGGTTACCTACATGGTAACACATCCACATGCACTTAGAGATGGTTATCTATGGGTCTATAGGTTCATTCTCATACTATGTACTTTTCACTTATCTCCTCAAGATCCTTTGAGACTTCTTTAGGTTACCTCAAACCAAAAAAAATTGGTATACACCCGAGAAAAGGGTCCCTCTCCCAGGATGGAAGGAAACTACACCTTGATAACAAGGGTCACAAACATCCCTATGTCTAGGGTTTACATCCACATGAGCATGCTTCGTCCTATTAAGCTACTAAAGCACGTAGCTAATGGGCAGACCATTTATTAAACCATGCTAGGTCATACTTGTTCTCATTCCTCAACATTGGACCAAGATCATACCTACCCATGTCACCAACTTAGCTGTAAGGGGTTCATCAAACATACCTTCGACTTAAGAGGTTTCCCTTTCCTCTAAACATGAGGAGTGCCATGCTCAAATCTATAGAAACTCAAATATCATCATGAGCGTCAGGCACACCACTTCCCCTCTTAGGCCTAGGAATCCTAGGTTCACTTTTTAGAGGTCTAACTGCATGCTCAACCTTTAACCACGAACCAAGCATGTCCAAGGTATGTCATGTGCTTCCCATGATCCTTTTATTCGAGCAACACCTCAGAGTTGAGCCCTCCTTAAGGACAATCAACTAGGTATAAAGCCTCACAACCTGTTATTAAGCCTCTTCAGGGTCTAATGAACTCTTCTTCCTAACCCTAGAAGGTGAACATCTATACCATAGGTTCATAGGTACCAACAGCCTCACCTTCTCTCTAGGTTTTGGTTTCTCCAAAGGTAACCAAGATATCCTCAGCCTCTAGGGATCATGCATGAGGCAACCACTATCACCCACTTAGGTCGCATCATCCTTAACTCTCCACTATTCCTCATATCTCGGAGTCTAAGCTCCCAACCTTCTTGCTTGAGTCCTTCTCACTCTCTCTAGAGCTAACTCCACATCTAGCCTTACTACTAGAGGTCCTCTCTCCATGAAGGATCAACCTCACAAGCATACCTCTATGTGGTTCAAGCCTATGTTCAAACTTATGTTCGTTTAAGATTATCCATATCTCTTCATGCTTATCTCATAAGCTATCCCACATACTCTCATGGCCAGGGTTTCAACCTACTGCTCGCACTACTGATGTATTCTGGGTGCATGTTATGCCCTACTTGCATAATCCCATAGGGTTTCTATAGGTCCTTTTCTAACCTCATCAATGAAGGAAATATCCTTCTCTCTAACATGCACGACCCTTTCAAAGGTGCTAGGTCATCCAACCTCTCATGGCTCATACAAGCATCCAAAATCATGTTCACCCATCTGGTCTATCATGACATCATGTCATCATGCCATATTTCTCTCTAACCACTACTTAGGGTTAGGGTTAGCATCATCCTCAAAGGATGTGCCAGGTCTCTACTTATGATGGAGGTCTCTACCTCCAAGACTAACTTTCTCTACTCGTCCTCTTGACAAGAAGGTCTAGCCTCATGTCTCTCCGGAGGGAAATGACAACTCATGTCATACGACCTAAGCATGTATCTATTATTTAGTTTACGCTTAAACTATTAAGCTTATGTACATGACATCTTATTTACATACTTTTCATTACATTGGTGGAGGATTCCTTAAACCTTATCAACCTTGCCCATACCTCAAGAGGGTAAGGAAAAATATATAAAACCCTAATCCTTAAGGTCGTTAACAACATTTGAGTTGAGAAGGGATGAACAAGATGAGAGAGTCCTAAAGGTATCTTATTTCGAGTCAAATCCTAAGACATCATCCAGGCAGTCACACTAATTTGGGAGTCCTCGTATTCTGACTAGCGGTGCGGAGGAAAATCTTGCCAGCCCCCGGACGTGATCCTTTTCTAGACACCTCTGTCTTTCGGAAAATCCTCTAATAACTCCCTTGGGTTCTACGGAGTTTGTAATATTTAATAATTATTAAAGATTAAATGAGGAACCTAGACTCTGATACCAAATGTAATGACCCCACCTCCCAATAACCCCCAATTAAGGGAGACCAAGAGGTCAGAGCCATTATCCCAATTAACATGATCCAATGTTCGTCAAGTAAGCAATAACAATTATCACATTCTACCAACTAAACTGAAAACTGGTATAAAATAAAACTTTGCATACCTTTTCAAAAACTTGGATATGTACTTCTATCCACATCTGGAGTCTATTCTAACTAATCCTTATTGTACTTTAATTCTTATTTAATTCCACATATGTTGCTTTACTGTTTGTCCTTTTAAATCTTGTACCTCAAATGCTGACAAAAAAAATTTCAGTCAGCATAAACGAATATGTTGGTATGTGGGGACAACCAAAATTTCATAAATATGACTAACAATCTAAATATCACAATCAAGTTAATTAACAAGCCAAATTTATACTTTCAATGTGACATTGTCCACCGCTTTTACCTTAACCCTGGCATACCCCATTTTGGGTTTCTCTTTTTCCATTGACTTAAGGCCACCTTCTCATTCCCGAGCTTGGTGCCTAGGGTCACCCTTCATGGTTCCCTTTAGTCATGCAATATCATAGGCCACCTTCTCAATCTTGAGCTTGGTGCTTGGGGTCACCACTCATGGTGCCCATGGGTCTTCCCACATGGGCTTGACCTTTTTGCATCATCCATTAGGGTGGCATGTAGGTGCGAGAATACACACTTTTATTATTATTGTGATAATCATAGTGACTTTATGATTTGCAAGTATGAACATCCAAACTATTAAGTTGCTTTCAATGCAATGAATCATCTGGGAAACTCTTCAGAAAACTATTGTGATTAACCATAATTAACCACATACATGTCAAGCTGATTTGAGACAGAGTTAACCCAATCAATGCAAGAAATACAATAGGCAAGCAAGCACACAAAAGATCCTGAAAAATGCATACAATTTCCTATTATTGATCATGCCATCAAGATCTATTAAACATAGCTCGCTTCCTAGGGTTTGTAGTCCACTTTTAGGGTTTCCATTGTAATTAGGGTTTCACTTCATTTATACTATTTTAAACCCTATGTTTGGATTAGAGGACATTTAATTGTCCATTAAGTCTATTTATGCCCCTTTAACATTAAAACTACCATTTTTATCCTTTTAATTCATGATAAGATCATTAGGCCCAATTATCATCTTTGGTTCCTTTCCAAATTAACAATTCACAGTTCATTATGGTCTAATTCACCTATGAACTCTATTTATCATTAATTCTACCTTTATCCATTAGAAAACCCTAATTACTACATTAAGGGTATTTATCCACAATTAGGAACTTTTATACTCAAAATAGCTTAGAACCATAATATCTCAGTTTTATTCATGGATTTGAACAACTTAAGACATTAAGAGTCACAATTACTAACATAAGGGTTTCAAGGCCCATTAAATCTCATTTATACACATGGAACTCTATGTTAAGGTTTCCAAAAGCTTTATCATTCATAATTGGTGTAAAACCCTAAACCATGCAATAATTCATCTCGATCAGGTTCAAGTTCATCATTAACATTTCAACAGGTTACTATTACTTAATTTCACCAATTAAGCATCATCAACTTAACCATTAATTTCAATTAGGGTTTCTAGCATAATTTCAAAGAACTTTTCATTAACTTCGCATACTTTTGCATATACAAACAAAATCATCTTTAAAAGTATTTTTATTGGATTCTATGCGTTCTCCTGATCAATTTTCATATGTTGTTTGTTTCCATCGGAGCTACCAATAATTAATTATGAATTAATAAAAGAATTACCTTTTTGGACAATCATTGGCCGCCACGTCAGCCAATCCGGCCCCTTCTTCATTGGCAACTCAGTCAGGGAGCGAAAAGACCTCTGTATTCCTATGATAAAGTGCTCGTCGGTCCATGCGCTTGGGGGTACTTTGGTAAATGTATTGCTTATCATCTTCAAGATTGCCATTCACCCTTGTTTGCGATCCAGTGCTTATTGCGGTCAACCTCCGAGTTGACTCTGAGCATCTTGCTCCCCCAACCATCGGTGGAGACTGTTGCACCTCTGCCGAGCCCAACTGAACTTGAAGGTGTCTTTGTCTTCGCCATTTCTGGCTAGAGTTGATAGGACGGAGAAGCTCTTCTCCTGAAGAGAAGCATCTTCTAGTCGAAGGTGAAGGTTAGGTTCTTTCTCGCTATTGAACCCACGCACGGACTCACCCTCTTCATCCAAACATAAAGGGGGGTTCTGGCTTTCGCAGAGGGTGTGCATCCATATATATATATATATATATATATATATATATATATATATATATATATATATATATATATATATATATATATATATATATATATATATATATATATATAGGGGAGATGAGCATGGAGTCTGACCCTATATGAAAAATAGGGAAAACTGACCCACACATGGAAACTAGGGGAAACCAGGGATGGTTCGGCCCGACTCTGTCTCCTAATTCTAATGGGCATCTTATCTTTCCAAATCGTGGCCTGACGAGAGAGAGAAAGGTGTGAGGAGATTGCATGTCCAACCGATCTTTCATTTTCTAACCCAAGCTAGAAGAAGATATCTAGATCGTCCGATCGCTATCTAACGGTTGTCATTTCTTGCGTTCAACCAAAAAGGAAACCAAATTTCTATTTCAAGACAATTCTCATTATTTAGGATAACTTAGAAAGTCATAAGTCCTAAACCATGGCTCCGGTTTATCCCAAATTTTGAGGGAATCTTATTAATGACTCAATCTACTTCTCTGACAAAATTGGGCTCATTATCTAAAAGAAAACGTGTCTTTTCTTTAGGAGAAAGATATTACTCAAATAGGCTTATTTCTCCCATCTTTTCTCTTTCCTTTGCTATTAAATTATTTTCTTGGATCCCTTGGACCTCAAAGTACCTTAAAGGAACGAAATCCCATCTTGGGGAAATATTCCTTTTCTTTTATTTTTCTTTTTCTTATAATTGGGCTCAATAGCCGATAAAGCTCACAAGAAACCAAAAAGGCTATGGTAAACAAAAATTATTCGATTGTGACCATTAATGCCACTTTCTAGATATTTCCAAGTAATTCTCAAAAATACTTTGGTTATTATCCAATATCTTTTATTTGTTTTTCCATTATTTGGCCTTTTCTTCTTTTCTTCTCTTTTATATCCATTATTGGATTAATCTATTAAGAGGAACCATGAAATTCCTACTGTAAGGGAGATTTGCAAAGAAATCCCTTCTTTGAAGCAAAGCATACAACCTTTTCAATTAAGTCCAAATTCACAAATTCATTGTATTTCAATTATGAAAACACATACAAAATTGAGGTTGTAACAAAGTTAGTATACCTTGATGTACCTCAAATCCAATATACTTGGATGAGTATCACATGAAGGGTGTCATGTCAATTATTACATCAAGATGAAATAAGTTAAATACACTTTGATAAGCGTAGGCTATATACCTTGAGGAAGGGTTGAGCCAAGTTAATGAAGTATGATGTAATCAATATCCTAGTGAGGATAAGAGAGAAACTCATACTTTGTTTTGGTTATCATTTAATGATAAAAGATGAGAATAAATACGTATGATTGAATACTTATGACATAAAAGTATGCTCCTAGATGTGTGGAGCAATGAATTAGGGTTTGGATTGATAATATGAACTTGAAACCCTATTTGTCTATAAAGGGAAACCATAACACTAATAGTTGTTGCCAAGTGAGAGGTGACAAGATGTTTAATGGGCCTTGTGAGCCATGTGGTTAGTGGTTGCCTAGTGAGAGGTGACAAGATACTTAATGGGCCTTGTGAGCCATGAGAATAATTGTTGTCTAGTGAGAGGTAACAAGATGTTTATAAAAGTGTCATGTCAGAAATGATAATGTTCAAAAAACCTAGGAAATGGAAACTTAGTAACATTATAATAATAACAAAATGAATACAATAATAATAATTAAATCTTATTCATACATGCTTTATGTTTATAGCCAAATACGGGATATAGTGTTTTGAATATGCTTAAAGGAGATAAGAGGAATACTTGTATTATATAAAGGATGTGAATAAGTATAATGTCTTAGCCAAGGTATACAGCCTAGTAAAGGTGATGTGGTATTCAGTAATAGGATGCACATGTTTGGTAATAACCTAATACCTAGCTGTTACAGGATTGATAATAACCCAATGCCTGACTGTCAATCACATGATTGGTAATAACCCAATACCTGAATGTTAATCACAGGATTGGTAATAACCCAATGCTTGGCTGTTAATCACAGGATTGGTAATAACTCAATACCTGGATGTTAATTACATGATTGGTAATAACCCAATACCTAGCTGTCACAGGATTGGTAATAACCCAATGCCTGGCTATTAATCATAGGATTGGTAATAACCCAATACCTGGTTGTTAATCACATGATTGGTAGAGTCCAATACCTAGCTGTTAATCACATGATTGGTAATAATCCAATACATGGTTGTTAATCACATGTTTGGTAATAATCCAATACATGGCTCTTAATCACAGGATTGGTAGAGTCCAATACCTGGCTGTTAATCACATGATTGGTAATAACCCAATACTTGGATGTTAATCACAGGATTGGTAATAAACCAATACCTGGTTGTTAATCACAGGATTGGTAGAGTCCAATACTTGGTTGTTAATCACATGATTGGTAATAATCCAATACATGGCTGTTAATCACCGGATTGGTAATAATGTAATACTTGGCTATTAAATCACAGGATTGGTAGAGTCCAATACCTGGCTATTAATCACAGGATTTCTAATAACCCAATACCTAGTTGTTCTTCACATGATTGGTAATAATCCAATGTCTGGCTATTATCACAGGGTTGGTAATAACCCAACACCTAGTTGTTATCAAAGGATTGGCATAGTCCAATGCCTGGAAAGAATATGATGATGTATATTCACATGACTGGTACAATTCAATATCTGATTAGCAGATTGTTTGAGGCCAACAGATAGAAATGAGAATGATTCATGGATGTCATACCATGATAATGAGCATCACAGGATACGTTTGAGATATTGATATAGTATGATGGGTAAATGACATATGTGTTCTTCCTATTCCTTATAAAGAGAATAGATGATTTACTGCTCTATCATAGATAGCTGCAATGCTTTAAAATATGAGAATGTTCTAAACTACTTATCCTCTGCTCAGTTTAATACTATTTAACTGTGATAATAACATTGTTGGTAGAGAGTTATATCTCTCACTGGGACAATTGTCTCACCCCGTGGGATCCACATTTTTTAGGTGGACGTGCATGAGGGGGATTGAGACTGTACTGTAGAGAAAGAACAACAACAATAGGGACAACAGTGACAGCTCATGTTGATTGTACTGTCTGTCGTGTCTTGTAGATAGAAGTCCTATGTGTCGTCTATGTACTCTTAGGTCCTTGGATTTAGTACGTTTTGGTTTTATGAACAATCTGAGATTTTGGCTTGTATGCCTCGAGGTTTGATGTTGCTTTAAGTATATGTTTTGAGAAAGAAACTGTTATATGTTGTCCTCGAGAAGAAATGGTACAGTGTATGTATAATATATGATCAATGTGAATATCAGGTTTTGGTTATTCCTTAAAGAGTTTTTCTAGAAATGGATCTCTTTGTAAAAAAATGGTTTTAATTTTTAGTGACTTTTGTTAATCTGTTGTTTATTTTTATTGCACTTAATTAGTAACGATTTGGCTATCGGTTTGGTGTCGGTCGTTTCAAAGTTTGGTATCAGAGCTTAAGGTTCACTGAGTCTACAAAGACATAGGACTAAGGTGTTGAGTCTATTCTAGTGTCCTCCAGTATATCTTATAGTGACTTCTGCTTATGCAGAAGGAGGGATATAGGTTAAATATGTCTGGAGAACACGAGGATCATGTCACTGAGAGTAATGTTGTTGTACTAGTAGGAGGTGTAGGGATCAGGCAAGAGAGGAATTAGTGCCTGAGAATCCCCATTTTGATGAAGCTATGGTAGAAAACACAACCTTTCATACTCTTTTTGGGCAATTCATGACCAAAATGATGCATATGGCAGATCGAATGCCATTACCAGCACCCAAGGCACCAACTCCCAATGAGGGACATGGGTCTGGTATGACTTTTGAATGACTATGCCATGTAGGAGCTGTAGAATATGCTGGGACATCTGACCGAGCAAATGCTGATCTATGGCTCATTGAGTTAGACAAGGCTTTTAAGATCCTTAGTATTCCAGATGCTGACAACGTCAAACATGTTGTATACCTTTTGAAGGGTAGTGTTGGACATTGGTGGGCCATAGAAGAAGTAAAAACGAATGACAAAGAGGTTGATTGGGAGGAATTTTGACAAGAATTTATAAATAAGTATTTTCCAAGGACATATTTAGATGAAAAGATCTCACAGTTTGAGAAGGTTCGACAGGGAACCATGCCAATAAATTAATATGAGGCTAAGTTTATGGAACTTTTGCGGTTTTGTCCTCAAATGGCTGCTACTGAGTAGGAGAAGAGTCGACGTTTTGAGAAAGGACTAAATGCTGAGGTGTCTATCTCGGCATCTGCATTAGAAAGTAGAGAGAGATTTGCCACGTTCGTGGAATCTATCAGGAGGATAGAAAGGTCTCTGACAAAGAAACAGGAGACAAACCTCAAATGAAAGTCTACACAATCACAAGAACTGTTGATTAGTGGTACAAAACAACTAAAATCTTCATTATCACCAGTTCAAAAACAATATGGTGCACCAATGCGGAAGTCACCAAGTGGGGACCGAGCTTGCCACAAATGTGGACAGATAGGACATCTGAGATGGCAGTGTCCAAGAATAAATAATAAGGTGACCCAACAGACGAGACATTAGATAACCTGTAAAGGTAACATGTCTGATAGAACTTTTCATTTTAAACTATCTTTCCTTTTTCTTTTCTCTGCCTACTGATTATAAGTAAGGTAGTTATTGTTGAGCTTTCTTCAATTAGTCCTATGAGGACATGAAGAAGAGATAAAAAGGATGGGAACTTATATTCAGTCCAAAATTCTCTTATATGTTTTGAAATTTCTCTCTTCATTAAGGAAGGGAAAATATGTAAAAGAAACATCAGAGAAAAATCTGAGATACTAAGTAGTAAAATTTAAAGAGATGTTAAAAGTATGAAACATAATATAATACAAATGTATACTACCTAATTTCAGTTCTTGAATACCCTAGCTGGGTATTCATCTATTGAAGACAAGGTACATATGACACTCTTAGATTGTTATCTTTCTGATTACTCTGATCAAGTAGTCATTTTGAGACAATCTAAAGAGATTAATGAGGTAGAAGATGTGTCATAGATATTTATACCACATCCTAAGTGATATATAGAGGAATCTGAATTAATTATATATTAACTTATAAACAAAACAAGATGATTAGTATAATGTATACCTTGGTCTGAGTACCTAGGGGTAATAGTTACCTGATGAGAGGTAACAATGTTCAGTGATGAACTGAGGGTTTGAATACCCATATCTAGTAATCATGGTGACGATGATGCTAAGGGATAATGACATGTAATCATCTCTATAATTCCTATACAGATGGCAAAGAACCTAGGATGAAACAACAATAAATGACTCATGAACAGTTGAAAGTTCATGCAATAATTAGAGGAGATGATAATCTCTTCTCTTTGATAAACAACCCTGAGTAATGATGGGGTGATAAAAGGAATATGTTCCTTTGTGTTCTTTCCCTTCAGGTACATGACAATCAAGTGGGTCTTATGACACTTGATGTGCATAAGTTAAAAATGTTCAATTGTTGGATACTTAGAAAAGTATCAGTTTGTCTTGGACTTTGGTTCCAAGATAAAGATATGTGTAACAAGTAATGTCCCAAGATGAAAGAAAGACGATTTATGTTGGTTACCTAGAATGGCCAACTGTGAAATCAGTCTAGTTACATAAAATAGTATGGACATCATATGTTAGGGGTTTATGCTCTGCATAAACATAACATCAATAAGGATGTACTAATTGAAGGAAAAATTGTAGAATCATTGTGGGAAAAGCTTATCAAGATAAAAATAATTCCTTAGAAAGTGTTATATGACACAGAGTTGACTCTACAGTTAATAATGAAAAGGATAGTGGAGTATGTGTCCTTTGTGACCGATTCTATGATAACCATGTGTGCAAGAACTTTGTGTTGATCAAAGTTCTATAGCATATCCATGACATTATTTGGAGCCTTGATAATATGATGAATGAGTTATATCTGTCTCCCTTTTCCTGGGATTTCAGGGACAAAATCCTTGTTAGGGGTTTATAACTTGTAATGACCCTGACTTGGGTTATGAGGTAACCCTATGTGTTTTGGCTAATAAAGTTGCTTAGAACTTTAATATAATCCTATAAGGAGTTTTGTTATCATGTGACACACTTACGTTCCAAGTTTGGTCATGATTGAATGTTGTTTGAGCAATGTTCCTTTGTTTTGGACCAAAGTGAAATTTACCCAAGATGAGGGGATATATTGAAAAATGTCACATTTTGAACATACCTCATATGTTTTAGCATCATTATAGAGAGAATTATGCAAGGTGGTGGCTTGTGGAAAGCCTAAATTCCAAGTTTGAACTTGTTTGAATAATATTGGTGACTTGTGCACCAATTTTGGTACAAATTGTAATTTACCCAAAATGTGTGGTTGATATCCAAATTACCACATCTAGAGTGTCCCTACTTACTCTATGTATCATTTATAGGATAGAGAATTAATGAGACTCCATTTTTGAATCAATGATAAGTGATGGTACTCTTGGTGATAAAATGATCAAGAAAAGGGGTTGAATATGAAATCCTAACTTGAGTTGTATCAAGTTGCGAAGCTTATATATGAGTGTCTATCGGCCAAGGAGCCAAAGGAAGCATCTCATATCATTTTTTGTACTCTTGGATATCCCATGATGTGAAAATCACCTCAAGGAGTTGAGGTGTATCGGGTTACATCTTCCTTAGAAAAGTTATATCGGGTAGTGGAAAAAGTGATTATTTAATTGACATATCTTATTCAAAGGGATATGTAATGGAAATATATTCATCCCTAGGTTATCCTCCAATGTTTTTCATGTTAATATAAATGTTGATGCATGCATGTACACGTGTCACCCATGCATAGACACGTGGCACCTACTAGCTCAAATTGATGACACCTCATTTTTACACTCCTTCATGAACAACAAGTATATATACCCCTTCTTTCACCCTTAAGTGAAATATTTCGGATCTTACCACCCTCCTTCCCTAAGGTATCGTGCATAGAGTCCATTTATAATGCAGGATTGAAGTGGTATCATGCATAGGGCCTTGGGTATCGCCCATAACAGGATCATATCGCCCAAGTAGGGTGATATCGGCCAAGAAGGGTGATATCGGCCATAATGAAGTGCTTTTGGCCACAAGTGAGGGGGATATCAGCCACAAGTGGTGGCATATCGTGATAGGGTTGTGAGGTATCATGCAAAGGTTCTAGAGCAAGAATGATCTCAATACATAACCCTAAGGTGAAGTCATGATCATCTTCAACCTAGGATTAAAGCATGATTTTAGGGTTTTGATCTTCCTTTCTTTTCTTCTTCACCAATTGCTTATACATGGTGATTCCTTGTATATGAAGTAGTTGTGAACGAGCCTTGGACTCTTGATAAGTCATCTTCAACCATAGGAACATGGAGCTTTGGAGCTTGGAGCATTGAAGTTGTTCTTGAGGTGGGTTATATAACTTGAACTCAACCATGTTATTATTCATCAACTAAATTGCTATACTTAATGAATTACTTTTAATTATGAAATTTCCTGAAATAGTTGATGAAATTATGAGTTCTATTAGTTTCCTAGACCTGTTTTCATGAACTATAACTTTTAGAATAGAGGTTTAGATCTTGAAGGAGATGGTGTCACTATGTAAAAGTGATACCGGGTTCAAGTATATACACAAGTAGCTCTAACCCAATATGGGTATGGCTTGCACGATATGCTTGCACAAGATGCTTGCACGATATGGTAGCCCAATGGGCAACACATACATGTACGATGTACCTATCACAATCAACCCTAACCCGACATAGGTGTTGCAACCCATTATTTGATGGTGTATCCTGACATGGCTTGGTGTCCTTCACTCCAATCGACTTGTGTAATGGGTTGAGAAGATTTTAACCAATTGTTTAACCTATTACTCATCCTTAAGATAGGATGGTACCCTTGAAGGAGGAAATAAGATGAATATATTGGGTTGAGCCCGATATGGAAAACCCTAACCCATCACGACCAACCCTAGATGGTGAGCCACCTGATATGGTGATTGAATGCACATCTAGCCCAACATGGTGATGGTGTAATACCTCATGCACAATATGGGTCACACATACAAACACCTCTAGCCTGATATGGATGGTGTTCATACACCTCTAACCCAATAAGGTGAGTGCTCATACACCTCCAACCCGATATGGTGGTGTCTATACACCTATAACCCAATATGGTGAATATATGCACACCTCCAACCTGAGACACTTTGTAAAGAGGAGGGAAAAAAACTCTTAGGTGTGATGAGTATAATACCAAGTAATGGTGTGGCTAATACCTTGATAGGTGAAACACCTAAAGTTATTGATAATGGACAACTTTATATCAACAATGCTTCAACCTGAGGTAAGTCCATATCAATTGATGATGGTTGGATAATTCAAATCTGTGACTTATGACCAATACACTACATGATAAATGTGATGATTTAGTGCATAAAGTATTAGGATGAGAAATACCCTAATACAAGATACTTGATGAACTTAAGTAAGTTAACTGTGATGAGGGAAGTGATAGATCAAGACATGATTAATATCACATTCAGTACCTCAAAGTTAATATACCTTGATGTACCTCAAATCCAATATACTTGGATGAGTATCTCATGAAGGGTGTCATGTCAATTATTACATCAACATGTAATAAGTTAAATACTCTTTGATAAGCGTAGTCTATATACCTTGAGAAATGGTTGAGCCAAGTTAATGAAGTATGATGTAATCAATATCCTAGTAAGGATGAGAGAGAAACTCATACTTTGTGTTGATTATCATTTATTGATAAAATATGAGAATAAATAAGTATGATCGAATACTTATGACATCAAAATATTCTCCTAGATGTGTGGAGCAATGAATTAGGGTTTGGATTGATAATATGAACTTGAAACCCTATTCGGCTATAAATGGAAACCATAACCCTAATAGTTGTTGCCTAGTGATAGGTGGCAACATGTTTAATGGGGCTTATGAGCCATGTGGATAGTGGTTGCCTAGTGAGAGGTGACAAGATGCTTAATGGGCCTTTTGAGCCATTAGAATAATTGTTGCCTAGTGAGAGGTAACAAGATGTTTATAAAAGTATCATGTCAAAAATGATAATGTTCAAATAAACTAAGAAATGGAAACTTAGTAACATGATAATAATAATAATAAATGAATACAATAATAATAATTAAATCTTATTCATACATGCTTTATGCTTATAGCCAAATAAGGGCTATAGTGTTTTGAATATGCATAAAGGAGATAAGAGGAATACTTGTATTATATAAAGGATGTTAATAAGTATAATGGCTTGGCCAAGGTATAATGCCTAGTAAACTTGATGTGGTATTCGTTAATAGGATGTATAGGATTTGTAATAACCCAATACCTAGCTGTCACGGATTGGTAATAACCCAATGCCTGGCTGTTTATCATAGGATTGGTAATAACCCAATACCTGGCTTTTAATCACAGGATTGGTAATAACCTAATGCCTGGCTGTTAATCATAGGATTGGTAATGACCCAATACCTGGTTGTTAATCACAGGATTGGTAATAACCCAATACCTGGCTGTCACAGGATTGGTAATAACCCAATGCCTGGCTGTTAATCACAGGATTGGTAATAACCCAATACCTGACCATTAATCACATGATTTGTAGAGTCCAATACCTGGCTGTTAATCACAGGATTGGTAATAATCCAATACCTGGTTGTTAATCACAGGATTGGTAATAATCCAATAGCTGGTTGTTAATCACAGGATTGGTAGAGTCCAACACCTAGTTGTTAATCACAGGATTGGTAATAACCCAATACCTGACTGTTAAACACATGATTGGTAATAACCAAATACCTGGTTGTTAATTACAGGATTGGTGGAGTCCAATACTTGGTAGTTAATCACAGGATTGGTAATAATCCAATCCCTGGATGTTAATCACAGGAATGGTAATAATCCAATACCTGGCTGTTAATCACAGGATTGGTAGAGTCCAATACCTGGTTGTTAATCACATGATTGGTAATAACCCAATACATGGTTGTTCATCACATGATTGGTAATAATCCAATGGCTGGTTGTTATCACAGGGTTGGTAATAACCCAACACCTAGTTGTTATCAAAGGATTGGCATAGTCCAATGCCTGGAATGGTTGCACAACATTGAAATAGTCCAATGCTTAGACATAATATGATGATGTATATTCACATGACTGGTACAATTCAATATCTGATTAGCATATTGGTTGAGGCCAACATATAGAAATGAGAATGATTCATGGATGTCATACCATGATAATGAGTATCACATGATCAATTTGAGATATTGATATAGTATGATGGGTAAATGACATACATGTTCTTCGTATTCCTTATAAAGAGAATAAATGATTTACTGCTCTATCATAGATAGTTGCAATGCTTTAAAATATGAGAATGTTCTAAAGTGCTTATCCTCTGCTCAGTTTAATACTATTTAACTGTAATAATAACATTGTTGGCAGAGAGTTATATCACTTGTTGGGACAATTGTCTCACGCTGTGGGGTCCACATTTTTTTTAGGTGGACGTACACGGGGGGATTGAAACTGTACTGCATAGAAAGAACAACAACAATAGGGACATCAGTGACAACTCAGGTTGAGTGTACTATATGTCGTGTCTTGTAGATAGAAGTCCTATCTGTCGTCTCTGTACTCTCAGGTACTTGGATTTAGTACGTGTTGGTTTTATGAACAATCTGAGATTTTGGCTTGTATGCCTCGATGTTTGATGTTGCTTTAAGTATATGTTTTGAGAAAGCAATTGTTATATGTTGTCCTTGAGAAGAAATGGCACAGTGTATGTACAATATATGATCAATGTGAATATCAAGTTTTGGTTATTCCTTAAAGAGTTTTCCTAGAAATGGATCTCTTTGCAAAAAAAATGGTTTTAATTTTTAGTGATTTTTGTTAATCTGTTGTTTATGTTTATTCCACTTAATTAGTAACGATTTGTTTGTCATTTTGGTGACTGTCCTTACAAGTAAGAACAAAGGTAAAGGTTTTCTTGCTTATAACCATTTCTAACTTGTTTTTGTCAAGTTAGTGTGCACTATACATATGGTTTTTTAGTCAAAAGTGGTATTTTCTGTTTCTCTTCACACTCTTTCTCAAAAATTGTTTCAAATGCTTTTATAGTGCATTACTAACTTTCTTACACATGTTTGGATATGGTTTATTTTTTTAGCATGCCTCTAAATATGTTTTTATGAAATATATGTGCTTTTTGACAGCAGCTTCTTCGGTCGAGTTTGTCATGTTAGAAACTCGACCGACCAGCACCAATGAGTGTTGCCAATAGCTATCATCGATCGAGTTGTCAATACACAGAACTTGAACGACAACACTGTGCATAGAATATACATTTGGCTTATTGAATGAGAATTTCCCTCTCAACTAGAATTTCTCAACCAATAACCTTATTCTTTGGCACTCTCATTTGGTACCTTTATATATGCATATTGCCATGTTCTAAATTGCATATCCTATCTTGCGTACAACTCTATCTTTCAAATTGCTCTAATTTGGTATATCTATATCTTGCAATTACTTGCTTTGAGTTGTTTTGCAAGTTTTGATGATGATCTCTTTGGATCTCTTGGTTGTGTCTAAAATTTCTTCCATTGTACTCTAACTTGCTACATCTATCTAGTTGTATATCTTGTTTTGATACAACCTTGAGGTTCTTAGTGGTGATCATATTTTGGTAATGATGCATATTTGTATGTGAGTTATATCCTTACTTGTTTCTAAAATTTCTTATATCTTTGTTTGGATATATCTCTACATCTACTCATGGCTTGATCTATGTTGTGTATCTTTTGGTATCTCTTGCTATGATCTAGATCCTACTAGTAGTCCTAACTTGTGATAACATCTACTAGTAGTTCATATACATGTAGTTCTAGCCTTGTTTATAATTGATATCTTTGCTCATCTAGTGGTATTCTACTATATGATATGCTCATATCTTGTGTCATACATGGTCAAGCTTGTTCCTTGAATTGCATATCTACTATATTGAGTTGCTTGCTTAACATTATGATGCAGGACACACAGAGCTACATCGTATATAGAAATTGGAGTAATTTTGGATTTTATGCAGATTTTGCTCCAGTTTTAGTTTTTTGTGCAAGACTAGTGTTTTATATGCAGAAACGACCTTCTGGGCAAGGATCATTGCATTGCCATAAGCCCTAATACTTTTTGGGAAAATTTTGTCTTCTTGAGGGTCAAAATTGTGATTTATTATTTTTCTACAGCACTTTATCTTGCATTTTGGGTTGTTCAAGTGCATGTTTTAACTTGCTTTTCTTTCTATGCTTGGACAAGCCCCTAGCTGTGCTCTTCTACTCTACTTTTATAACTTTTGTTATCTCCTTTCTCTTAACAAGTGGTGTTTCTTATTTCTTCATATCCCCACTTTTTGAAATGATAAAGGGGGAGAAAGGTATGTCTTCTTTTGCCAAAATACGGAGAAGGCATGTCTTACATGAAGAGGAGAAGCATGTTCACGTAAAGGGGAGAAGGTAAAGGGAAGAATACATATATGTGTAGAACATATATGAGTAGAAGACATAGTTTCTATAAATTTTATGAAAGCTAACCACGCAAGAGAAATAACATCAATTGAGGGGGAGTATGAGAACTCCATGCACATCAATTAAGGGGAGCATATGAGGTCAATTATATTGAAACCCCTAGGTTTCTCCAAAGGTATGATTTTACTAAAAATCTTTCAATACATTTATGGAATGGTTTGTCATCTTCAAAAAGGGGGAGAATGTTGACTCAAGGTCAATTAGGTCAATGTTGACTCAAGTCTAAATTGACTAAACCCTTATTTTGATGATGACTAACCATTCCACATATTGGTGTATAATGCTTCTACGTGAGTGTTTTTAGATTAGGTATAGACACACTCCAAATACCCTAACTTGTGCATCCTAAGTTGGAGAAAAGACAAGTCAAAGTCAATACAAGTGCACATTTTTGGAATATGATGTAAATTCATTAGAATCATGGTGTAAATCACTTGTAATGATAGTATGACTTGTAATTAAGCATAGAAAAAATCAAGAGCACTTATATCAAATATTTAAGCACTCAAAAGCCAATTTCCAAAATTCACATTAGGTTGTTCATCGGTCCAGTTCTGTGAGTTGCAAACTCGACCGATCTTGATTGGATATTGAAAATTACTTTTGATCGGTCGAGTTTACATTTCACAGAACTCGACCAATGGAGTACTTGACCCATTCGATTTTCATTGGTCGGTCGAGTTTCCCCAGGACACACTCGACCAATGTTCTAAATATCGGCTTTGTCTTTTACTCTATCGGTCGAGGTACCTTTATAGAAACTCGATCGATTGCACTATACGAAAAAGTACAAAAAAGTGCTTCTAGCCATTGTAGAGTTGCAACAAGTGAAAATATATCTGTTGCAAGCCACAAAATGACCACTTTTCATTCTGAAGTGTTCCCAAAGGCTAAGGGGCATCCCCATCTATAAATAGGACCCCTTGGGCTTCATTCCAAGGTTGAGCATTCAATGCAAAACTCTATGTGAGGTTCCTATTATATAGTTGAGTTTTTCCTACAACCTCCTCTCTCTCTCTAAGATTAATCACTTGCTACATTCGTTAGAGTGAGTAGGAAATATGTAAGAGAGCTAGTCCTACATGCATATGTTGTGAGGCTCTCACTTCCACCACCTCCCTATCTCTCATTTCAACCATGAAGATGAAGGTTCTCTCTCTTGGTTAAGAGAGGTGAAGAAGAACAAGGGAAGGTGTCCCTTGGTGAAGATCAAGGCTAAAGACTTGGAGCAAGAGTGGGTAAGCCCTTAGTGAAGGCAGAAGACTCCTTTTTCATGTGGGTAAATCCTTGGTGGAAGCTTCTATGAGTGAAGCTGAAGTCAGGTTGAAGATCCAAGAAGAGTGGGTAATGCCTGCAAGGATGAAGCCTTGTACAAGAGTGGGTAAGTCCTTGGTGAAGGCCGAAGACTCATTGCAAAGTGGGTAAGTACTTGGTAAAGTTGAAGACTCTTTGTATTGGATAGGTAAGTCCTTTGGTGGTCATGTATTGTATGTCTTATGAATGAATATAAGAGTGCAATTGTTTGGAAATCCTAGAGGTTGATGACGTGGAATATTATCGCACTAACAAATTCACTCGGGGTTGAAATCCCTTAGCTTTACCAAAACCACGTGCAATAATACCACCTGCAAGCAGACAAGTCTTATTGCAGTATAGTTAAGGATCGAATCCCAAAGGACAATGTTTTTAAGAATCGTTGTTAGTTGAATCTATCTCAAGTAAGACTAATATTTAGAATGTTAATTGGTTTGAGGTTGATTAAACTAATTGCAAGAAAGTAAAGAGCATAATTATAGTTGGATCTAGATTAATGATATGGAATCGCTGGGATGGTCTCGGGTTTCACCACCACTACACATGCAAACACATCCAAACATCAAACATCTAGGCAAGATACAACTATCCAAATAGAATTTTTGCGAACCCTCCCGGAGGGATGTTTAGGTCCACGTAAGCATCAACTTAGGTATTGGATTTCTCGTCTCCATCCGGATCACATACTTACGACTCTGAAGATACAACATCCAACTGACGCTGAGGTCCTCCCTAAGGGATGTTTAGACCACATAAGCATTTTCGTGGGTTAGATGGCTCATCCCCTCACGGATCTTACAATTATGACCTCAAGGAATCCCATTCTATTTCTAGTTTGGGAGTCAACCGTGGTAATTGACAAGCAAGCAGGTGATTAATCTACAAGCAAACATTGACGATCAACAAAGAAGATACGAAATCCAACTAAAGTTGTGACCCTCCCCAAGGGATGTTTAGGCCACAGAAGCATCACTGTGGGGTAGATGGCTCATCCCCTCACGGATCATACACATATTACCTCAAGGAATCCCATTCTATTTATAGTTTGAGAGTCAACCTCATTATTTGACATTCTACCCTACATATAGAAGTTTTCACAATATAGGGAAGAACAAGATGAAAGCAAGAAGGTAATCAAACTACAAACATTATCAATTAACAACAAAATGAAAAGTTATATACATTGCCTTGGAGTGTTAAATGAAAAGACATGAAAGCATGGGCAGCAGGGCTAGTCCCCACACCCCAGCATAAAGGAACTACTCGCTCATGATGTGAGAAACAAGAAGAATAAGAGAGAGGGAAGATTCTGCCATGAGCATGATGAAGAAGTTGGTCGTAGCTCGTTGGAGATGATGTGGTCTTCTACGTCGTGTCGGGGCAGATCTGGATGAGGAGGAAGAACCACCAAGACAAACCAGGTAGAGCTTCTTCTCCACCTTCCTTCTCTTCTCTTCTCCTTGCTCGCTGCAAGAGGAGATGTCGGTGGCGTGAAGGATGAAGATGACGGCGGCGTGGAGGATGAAGCTGGATAGAACCTTGGACTTAGGAAGCCTATCGGCATCCTTGGAACGATGTTCAAATGAGGACCCTACTGGTCCTATTTATAGGCTTGGATGGGGTCCTCACATTTTTACAGTGAGTTTGCTCCAAATGGTTTTGGAGAAAACGGTCTTGGAGATTGTTTGACATCCAACCGGTCTTGGGTACATGACCATACAGTCTTGGATATATGTTATCTCCAAATGGTTTTGCTTATATACAATCATACAGTCTTGGGGGTTCTGCCTTCATACGGTCTCGCAGAACGATCAAATGAGCAAACGGTCTTGGAGGACGATACTCATCCAATCGGTCTTGTACTCCAATTGTTCTTGGAGTACTCTACTCCAAACGGTCTTGCAAGACCATTTAGTATCCTCCAAATGGTTTCATGAAGCAGCTCCAAATGATCTTGGGTGTGTCTTCACACGGTCATGTTCTATCGGTCTTGGAGAACGTTGCCCTAGCAGTTTCGAGTGATTGGTGCCATTGATCGGTCTTGATGATCCAAACGGTCTTGCAAACCAATTGACATCCAAACAGTTTTGGATCATTCACGCCCATATGGTCTTGCAGATGTGCACCAAATGGTCTTTGCTTTATTGATCGGTCTTGGTGCCCGAACAGTCTTGCAGGTGACTGGCCTATCGGTCTTGAGACTGTATGGATACAAACGGTCTTGAAACTGTATGGATGACTGGATGAGATCATCTGGGGTCGAGACTGTTTGGTCAAAACGGTTTGGTCAAGACCAAGGATGAGAGGATCTTGAGTGAATTCCATATGATGGTTGAACCTTGTCAAGACCTACACAAAATCAATATAAATCTAGTCAATAATCTTGATAATTGAATTAGCTAAGAAATCTTGCATTTTGTGAGATTTAGGAGCTGAAATTGAAAGTATTGAATCAGATTAGTCCCAGACAGGTGACTGAAAATATGATGAATTTGCATGCATCAGAATACCCCAAACTTAAACGTTGCTCATCCTCGAGTAACACAAAATTTGAAATAGTCATCAAATGAATACTTTCTGATCATGTGATTGCCTCCTCTTCTCATCGCAATTGTTTCCCTTTTTTCTCAGTATGACTAAGCATATCAACTTCCTGAGACCACTGAACACATCTTACCATATCTTCATTCATGAGTTTGCTTTCCAACTTCACTTCCTCCTCACTTTTTCCAACAACAAGCATGTCAAAGAGTTTTGTAAGAGTCCAGAGAAACCCATAGAACAACAAGTGCGCATCTTATCTGAAACTGGTGTCTTTCAGGGTAGTGGAGGCATTTATTGTGCCATTTGGTAGAAAAGGGAGTGAAGGGTGGTATGGAAGGAAGAAGTAAATCTCTCCTCTATTTGACTCGAGATTTTTATTATATTATTTGCAATTTCATTTATTGCATATATTTTTTTATTTTTTTTGTGTGAATCTCTCCTCTATTCGACTCGAGATTACATTTTTTTGTGTGCGCTTTGGCATCTTTTCTTGGTGGTACGCCCCTATTAAATTGTGAGGGGTATGGAAGAAGCGAATATAGAGGGAAGTGGCGTGCCACACCCCGAACTTAAGGTTTTGCACTAATTTGGCTATTTTTGTTTCTTTTTTATGGATGGAGGGGTATGAAGATGATAGAAGAAGTGTAGAAGAGAGTTCAAATCAGAATGCAACTTGATTTACAATTTTGTGCACCGGGTTGTTCTCTTTATCATACTCTGCTCAAATAATGACTTGATGAGGATCCAGTGGGGATTTCATGTTGTTGTTCCACTAGTCAGTTAGGAAGCACGACGTGTTTGATCCCTATCAGTTTGACAGACACTTGCCATTTTTGCATAAAGATCATGATGTTAGGATTCATGAGCTTCACAAGATGATTTCAATCAAAAGGCTAGTTTTTAGAAGAAGATCCATTTGAGGATCTGCTTCGAATAAGGAGGGAATAATGATTCAAAATGCATAGAGATCGAACGAAAAGTGTCAAAACTTCATCAAGTTTCTGTGCAATTTCTTTGAAAAAAATTTAAAAATTTTGAAAAATTTGAAGATTTTAGTAAAAAAATGCAATGACTCAAAAATGCAACGATGAAATCTTATGTCTGAATTAGATGGGTAAAGGTGGAAAGTAAGATACTTACCAACCACCCTCCACCCCAAACTTAGAAATTTGTTCATCCCGAAAAAACTCTAAATTCAAGATGGAGGGGAAGATTCATGCCAGTTGGACCACCAGATGTGGTTGCGTTCCAATCAGTGTGTGTCCTCTATCTGGAAATAAAAAATGAAGATTAATTAGAGCTCAAGATAGCATCTTGCGATGCAATTTTTATTTGGTGTGAAATTTTCTAAAAAGTAAAATAAAATTAAGAAAAAATTTCTAATTCAAAATTAAAACCAAATATAAATTTATTGATCGGGTTTCCTCCCAAAAAGCGCCTTTGTTTTATGTCGATGGCTCGACTTGATTTCTTCAACTTTATGATGGATCCGTTGGATTGGTGAGTTTTATCGATTTTGCAGTGCTAGTATCTGCTAGGGTGAAGTATTTCTTCACGTGTTGGCCATTTGCAACAAAATAGCCTGACTTTTCACTCCACAAGGTGAAAGCGCCATGTGGGTAGATATTCTTGACAATGTAAGATCCTGAGCAGTGAGAATGGAGTTTTCCTTGGAATAACCTTAGTCTTGAGTTGAACAGAAGAACTTGGTCTCCCACTTGTATGTCCTTTCTTCTAAGATGGTCGTCGTGCCAAAGATTTGTATGTTCTTTATAGATTTGTGCATTCTCATAACCTATCATCCGAAGTTCTTCTAGCTTCAGGAGTTGCAAAATCCTGGCTAGGCCTGCTTCTTTCATATCAAAATTCAGTTGTTTTATTGCCCACCATGCTTTGTGTTCCAGTTCTACCGGCAAGTGGCATGACTTTCCATAGATGAGTCAAAAAGGTGTTGTCCCAAGGGGAGTTTTAAAAGTAGTTCGATAGGCCCACAAGGCGTCATTGATTTTTACTGACCAATCTTTCCGATTGCGGCCTACAATATTTTCCAAAATAGCCTTGAGTTAACGGTTAGAAACCTCTAACTATCCACTGGTTTGTGGATGGTAGGGTGATTCTACCTTGTGAGTTACACCATATTTCCTTAGCAATGCTTCAAAGATTCTTTCTAGGAAATGAGAACCTCTGTCAGAAATCACAATGTGTGGTACTCAGAATCGGGGGAAAATGATATCTTTGAACATTTGATGACATGTTTGGAATCATTAGTGACGGTAGGAATGAATTCAACCCATTTTGAGACATAATCCACCACCACTAGGATATAGGAAAATCCATGAGAAGATGGGAATGGACCCATGTAGTCCACACCAAAAACATCAAATATCTCGACTTCTTGCCACAAGTTCAGTGGTATCTCATCTCTCTTTGTTATGTTACCTATTCTTTGACATTTGTCGGATGATAGAACAAAGTTGTAGGAATCTTTGGACATGGTTGGCCAAAAGAAACCACATTGCAAAACCTTTATAGCAGTTTTCTTAGAACTCATATGGCCTCCAACTGGCCCTGAGTGACATTGTTATAAAATAAGTTGAGTTTCTTCCTCAGCGATACAACGTCTGTATAGAACATCAGCACAGAGTTTGAAGAGGTATGGCTCATCCCAATAATACTATTTCACCTCATGCATAAATTTCTTCAATGCATTTCCGGTGTATTCAAGGTGGATGACTCCAGTAGCTAGGTAGTTCGCCTAGTCCAAGTACCAAGGGATATCTTCTGAAACTTTCATAAGCTGGTCGTCTGGAAGACAATAGTTGATGGGGATTTTCTCGATATCTAGAGCGTGGATGCGACTTAGGTGGTCTACTACAACATTCTCTGTAACCTTCTTATCTCTTATTTCCAGATCGAATTCTTGTAGGAGGAGAATCCATCTAATCAACCTGCGTTTTGCATCTTTCTTTGCTAGGAGGTAACAAATAGCGGCATGATCTGTGTAGACAATGACTTTTGAACCAACGAGATGGGATATGAACTTGTCAATGGCATACATGACCTCCAGTAGTTCTTTGTCGGTAGTTTCATAATTCCTCTGAGCTTTGTCGAGGGTTTTCGAAGCATAGTAGATCACATAATTTTTCTTTTCTATGTGTTGTCCTAAAACAACACCCACAGCGTAATCACTTGCATAACACGTAATTTCAAAAGGGTGATCCCAATTAGGGGATCTAATTATGGGTTTGTTGTAAGGGCATGCTTCAGATTCTTGAAACTTTCAACACATTCGTTGTCAAAATTGAATTCAGCATCCTTTAGCAACAAATTTGTCATCGGCTTGGTTATCTTTGAGAAGTCCTTTATAAATCATTTGTAAAAGCTTGCATGACCTAGGAATGCATGAACCTCCTTTACATTTTTTGGGATAGAGAGCTTGGAAATCACTTCGATTTTTGCTCTGTCTACCTCAATTCCTCTACTGCTGACTCTAAGTCCAAGAACTATGCCTTCCTTTACCATAAAGTGACACTTCTCCCAGTTCAACACAAGATGTGCTTCTTCACATCATTTAAGGACAAGGGAGAGGTTATTCAGGCACGAATTGTATGAATCTCCATAAATAGAAAAATTATCCATAAAAACTTCCATGATAGTTTCAGTGAGACCAGAAAATATAGCTGCCATGCAACATTGAAAGGTTGCAGGCGCATTGCAAAGGCCTAACAACATCCTTCTAAATGTGTATGTTCCAAACAGACAAGTAAAAGTCATTTTCTCTTGGTCATCTGGATGTATAGGTATATGATAGAATCTAGAGTAACCATCGAGATAGCAGAAATATTCTTAATGAGCCAACTATTCTAAGACTTGATCAAGAAAAGGCATTGGGAAATGATCCTTTCGTGTCGCCTTATTCAAGTTTCTATAATCAATACACATCATCCACCATGTGACTGTTCGAGTAGGGATGAGTTCATTATTTTCATTCCATATCACAGTAGTTCCACCCTTCTTTGGGACAACATGCACTGGACTGACCCATGGCAAATCGGAGATCGGGTAGATGATTCCAGAAGTGAGTAATTTAACAACTTCAAGGCAGATGACTTCTTTCATGTTTAGATTAAGCTTTCTTTGGTGTTCAACAGTTAGTTTGTGGTCTTCCATCATGGGGATTTTATGCATGCATAGTGCTTGACTGACCCGAGTGAGATCACTCATCTTGTAACTGATGGTTTTTCTCCTTTCTTTTAATTCTGTCAAGAGTTTAACTTCTTGTTCCGTCGTTAGGTCTGAATTTATTATGACTGGGTAGACCTTGAGTTCATCTAGAAATGCATACTTCAGTCCTTCGGGTAGGGGTTTCATTTAAGGATCTTGTGGTTTCTCACATGATTCTTCAATAACATCCACAGCTTTGAGTTCCTCAATTTTTGTCTCAGGTTCTTCTTCATCAGTGTCAAGGTTGAGAACACAAATTTTCACTTGTTCGTCAATCGAGTTATCAGCAGATGGGTTTGTTAGAGCCACTTCTAATGGATCGCCTTATTCATAATCCTCTTGCGTAAGTAGTGTCATCTTCTCTATGCACTCAATCAAGTAGACTTCTTCTTGCATACTTGGTCTTCGCATACTTTCGAATACTTTGAATTCAAGTGTTTCTTTACCTAGTCTGAGCAGCAAGGTTCCTGTCTCAACATCAATCAGAGCTCTTGCAGTGGCAAGGAATGAACGTCCAAAGATGAGAGGGTATCTGGTGTCTTCCTTTATATCCATGATGACAAAGTCACAAGGAACATAGGAATCTTTGCCTACCTTGATAGGGACATCTTCAATGACACCCAAAGGAAGGGTTATAGTGTTATCTGCGAGTAGTATGGTCATGCCAGTTGGGAGAAGTTCACAAAACCCTAGCCTTTTGCAAAGGCTGAGTGGCATGATGGAAATGCTAGCACCAAGATCGGCTAATCCTTTCTTACAGGAAGAATCACTGATATGGCAAGAGATTCCAAAAGATTATGGATCTTTCGATTTCTTTGGCATCTTACTCTGGATGATATCTGGAAGTGTTAGTAGCTAACTTGATTGTCTCATTTTCTTCAGTTATATATTTCCTAGTGAGGAGTGACTTTAAGTACTTTGTCCAGGCTGGTATCTCAGCCAGCACATCCAAAAAGGGTATATCAACATGAAGCTTTTTCATGGCTTCCTTAAACTTATTGAAATGAGTATCGAGCTTGGTTTGCCTTAAACAAGAAGGGAAAGGTATTTGGGGCTTGTATACATGGATATCAGTTTCTGGTATTGCTTCTTCCTCTTCTATAGTAGGTTTCATAGAATTTTCTTTCTCTGACGTATCATTGCTTAGCTGCTCCATCGGAATAGGTTCAGGTTCTTTGTCAACTTGATCATTCACCTAGTCTTGTTCATCTATGACAACCACTGGTGTCTTGGCAGGAGGTTCATAATATACATTACCAAAATGAGTCATGACAACCTTCAACTACTTAGGATGTTTAGGATTATTCTCTGGTTGGCCAGAAAAGGCTCCAGTATGTGGTTTCATACTAGCTACAAGTTGAGCTAGTTGAGATTCAATAACCTTCTAATGGACTTGCTGGGTAGCTATCATATTCTCCTGGTTAGCAATCATAGTTTGGTGTGACTGCAACATCTTCTCAATGGCCGTTAGCTTGTCATCAAGAGAGACATGCTAGGCTTTTTGTCATTGTTGGTGATTCTGGTAAGGGACTTGGTTGGGATTCTGGAACTAAGAGTTATTTTGATAGTTGTTGTAGTTCCTGTTCTGATTGTTACCCCTGAAGTTTCCTTGATTTTGTTGTTGGTTATATGAACCAAATTGATGTGAGTTAACTTCTCCCAAAGGATTTCCATATTGGAAACAGGGATGGTTCCTATTCTGACTTGGATTGTAATAACCTTGACTAGAGATAGTATTGACAGCATTCACACTTTCCATCTGGCCATTATCTCCTTGACCATTGACTTTACTCAAAACAACATCATAGAGAACATTGCATGATAAGGTAGAATGATCAGTGCCTTTACATGCTTCACAGAATAGCGAAGCTGACTTAATCTATTCCTATTATTGAGGGGGTAAACGTACTCTTTCAAACACAGCAAGGGATAATTCAATATGGTCTTTCTTGGCGACTAGGAGTTTGATGGTTTCGGCGACCGACTTGTATTCAGGAATAACTTCAGCCATGGCTACCTTCAACACTCCTTTTCCTACAGATCTACCCCAATTAGCTTGATTTTCAGCTCCAAGGGTGAAAAACCTCATGCACTATCATAACTTTGACACATGAAGTTTCCTCCAGATGAGGAATCTAAGAACCTTTTGATATCATCGTCCAAACCCCTATAGAAGATTTCAATAAGATGATTCTCAGGGATTCCATGGTGTGGACATTTGCGTAGAAGATCTTTATATCTTTCCCTTGCTTCAGCAAGGGTTTCTCTAGGGGCTTGAGTGAACATTGTTATTCGACCCCTTATTTCATAGGTGAGAGGAGGATAGAACTTTTCCAGAAAAGCATTTTGAAGTTGTTCCCAAGTAGTGATAGGTTCACATTGCAAGGAGTTGTACCAGCTTATAGCTCTATCAGCAAGAGAATAATTGAAGATATGGATTCGGATGGCATCGTCGGATACTCTATATCACTTCATCATGGCACATAGATCGATGAACCTTAGAAGATGTTCCTGGCTATCCTCTCCTTGTTTACCATAGAAAGGGATGTTTTGAAGCAATTTAATCCAATGTGCTCTTATCTCGAAGTTGGGAGCGTGGATGGGAGGAGGTTGGACTGGGTGATGAACATCTGCAACTTTAGGGATTAAGAACTCCCTAAGATCCTTTTGTAGTTCTTCCTCTTGCACTGTGGCTTGTGCTACTAGAATTTCTTCTTGAACTACAGACCTAGCTTCTTTCATGAGTCTTTCTCTCTGTGCATTGATGGCTTGAGCTACCGTTTGGGCTATTTCCTCTTCTTGAGACATTCTTGTTTGGTTCTCTCTGTTTTTGACAATGAAAGCTTCTGACTATTTCAGGATCAAAGTTGGAAGTGAGTCTGGGACTGTTCAAACGGCGCATACACTAGTCTTGGGGGTACCTGAAATGAAAAGATCTAAAGTAAGATTGATGGAGTGGAGTGAAATTCAAGTAGATGATCGATTGTATCAAAAGAAAAACAAAATCCTAGATTAGCCTTAAAAGAACTAGGTTTGACTAACTGATTCAGTTGTCCCCAGCAACGACACCAGAATTTGATGTGGAATATTATCGCACTAACAAATTCACTCAGGGTTGAAATCCCTGAGCTTTACTAAAACCACGTGCAATAATACCACCTACAAGTGGACGAGTCTTATCACAATATAGTTAAGGATCGAATCCCAAAGGACAACATTTTTAAGAATCATTGTTAGTCGAATCTAGCTCAAGTAAGACTAATATTTAGAACGATTAATTGATTTGAGGTTGATTAAACTAATTGCAAGAAAGTAAAGAGTAGAATTAAAGTTGGATCTAGATTAATGATATGGAATCGCTGGGATGGTCTCAAGTTTCACCACCACTACACATGAAAACACATCCAAACATCAAACATCCAGGAAAGATACAACTATCCAAATAGAACTACTGTGAACCGTCCTGGAGGGTTGTTTAGGTGCACGTAAGCATCACCTTAAGTATCATATTTCTCATCTCCGTCTGGATCACATACTTAAAGCTCCGAAGATACAACATCCAATTGAGGATGAGGTCCTCCCTAAGGGATGTTTAGACCACAGAAACGTCACCGTGGGCTAGATGGCTCATCCCCTCACGGATTATACACTTACAACCTCAAGGAATCCCATTCTATTTCTAGTTTGGGAGTCAACTACGCTAATCGACAAACAAGAAAGTGATTAATCTACAAGAAAACATTGACGACCAACAAAGAAGATACAAAATCCAACTAAGGTTGTGGCCCTCCCTAAGGGATGTTTAGGCCACATAATCGTTATCGTGGGCTAGATGGCTTGTCCCGTCACGGATCATACACTTACTACCTCAAGGAGTCCCATTCTATTTCTAGTTTGGGAGTCAACCTCATTAATCAACATTCTACCCTACATATAGAAGTTCTCACATTATTGGGAAGAACAAGATGAAAGCAGGTAGGTAATCAAACTACAAACACTATCAATTAACAATGAAATGAAAATTTATATACATTCCCTTGGAATTTTAAATGAAAAGACATGAAAGCATGGGAAGGGGGCTAGTCCCTACATCCCAGCGAAAAGGAACTACTCGCTCATGATGCAAGAAACAAGAAGAATAAGAGAGAGGGAAGATTCTGCCATGAGCATGATGAAGAAGGTGGTTGTAGCTCAGTGAAGATGATGTGGTCTTCTACGTCGTGTTAGGGAAACTTTGGACAAGGAGGAAGAACCACCAAGACAAACCAGGTAGAGCTTCTTGTCCACCTTCCTTCTCTGGTGAGTAGCTTCCCAAGGATGGCTCTATAAGTAAGGGTACTCCATTTCGGAATAAAGAACCTTCCCCACAGTAGAGAGGCCCAAGCAATGTGGTTACCATCTCTTAGCTTCCATGGGACAGCCTTGTGATCCACCATGGTCCATATCCCATCACTAGAATGGTTGTACATAGTAATCACTTCATTCCATCCCATGTTCATATATTTCCACACACAGGAATTATACATAGTGTTGGTACTGGACCCCCCAATCCCATTGGTGTATCTCCTTCTCATCCATTCCGTCCAAGCTCCAGAGGGTTGCCTAAGGAAACGATAAATCCTCTTGAGGTTGGCGATTCTCTATATGTTATCCACATCCTAAATACCAAGCCCACCTTGATGTAGGGTCTTGGTTACAGTGTGCCACGCGACACCATGCCCTTTCCCATCCCAAAGGAAATTAAAGATTAAACATCTGATCTTAGTCATCGTCGGGGTTGGGAGAATACAAAGGTCACACCAAAAATGAACCAGGCTCTGGAGAACGATCTAATGAGAACAACTCGGCCAACCATAGATATCCTTAGCCCTGACTAGCTATCAACCTTCGATCTGATCTTATCAAGGGACATGCTATTATCTCTAGAGAACCCTTTGCCACAAACTAAGGGATCCCCAATGAATCTAGTACAGAACTTCCCTCTTCTAACTCCCATCGCCATACGCAACCTCCCGTTTCTCAAATCATAGGATTTAGAGAGGAAAATCTTGGATTTGACATTGCTCATGTACAACCCTGTTAGTTTCCCGAACTTCACCATGACCTTCTTGTACTCCGTCAAGCCTTCAACATGTCATTTAGAGAAGAGGAGGACATCGTCCGTGAAGATGAAATGGGACATCCCTTTGGTTCCCCAACCTTGAAAGGCTTGATCTTGTCACGATCCTCAACCTCTCTAATCAGCATAGTTAGACTCTCCATTACAAGGGTGAAGAGGAGGGGGATAGGGGGTCACCCTGTCGTAGTCCATTCTTAGCAGTGAACATGCCAATAGGAGCCCCATTTACAAGAATGGAGAATGATGTGGTTTGTACACATTGTTGGATCAAGGCAATCCATCTCTCGCTAAAGCCCATCGACTTCATGATTCTCCATAGTGTATCCCAATTAGCTTAGTCATATGCTTTTGTTAAGTCAAGCTTGATGCAAGCTTTCTTAGCACTATTTTTGACTTTGAAGTCCGTAAGAAACTCAGATGCCAGTAGTGCGCAATCAGATATACTCCTTCCTTGGATGAACACAATTTGATTATGCGATACTATCTTAGGTAAGCAGGTTTTCAACCTACTTGCTAAGACCTTGGAGAAGATCGTAAAGAAGGTGGAGCAACATGCTATGGGTCTATAGTCACTCATGCTATTTGTGGGGTTACTTTTGGGAATAAGTTTAATGAAGGCGTGGTTCACCTCTCTCACCATCCTTCCCCCCACCATAAACCACCTTACTTCTTTGCAAATATCATTTTTGACCAAATCCCAATAACTTTGGAAGAACCTCCCATTGAACCCGTCGGGGCTCGGTGCTTTGTTGGCTCCTATTGATGTGGCAAATATTGCACTAACAAATTCACTTAGGGTTGAAATCTCTAAACTTTTACCAAAACCTTAAGCAATAATACCACCCGCAAGCGGACGGGTCTTATCGAAGTATAGTTAAGGATCAAATCCCAAAGGACAACATTTTTAAGAATCTTTGTCAGTCGAATCTAGCTCAAGTGAGACTAATATTTAGATTGATTGATTTGGTTGAGGTTAATTAAACTAATTGCAGGAAAGTAAACGAGTAGAATGAAATTTTGTTTTAGATTAAATAATATGGAATCATTGGGATGGTATCAGGTTTCACCACCACTGCACATGCAAACACATCCAAACACATAACATCCAGGCAAGCATCTAACTATCCAAATGGAACTACTGCGAACCCTCCCAGAGGGATGTTTAGTCCCACGTAAGCATCCCCTTAGGCATCTGATTTCTCGCCACCATCCGGATAATGCACTTATGGTTCCAAAGATACAACATCCAACTAAGGCTGTGGTCCTCCCTGAGGGATGTTTAGACCACAGAAGCATCACCGTGGGCTAGATGGCTCGTCCCCTCACGGGTCATACACTTACGACCTCAAGAAACCCCACTCTATTTCTAGTCCAGGAGTCAACCACGCTAATTGACAAGCATGTAGGCAATAAGTCTGCAAGCGAACATCGACGATTAATAAGAAGATAAAATATCCTACTAAAGCTATGGTCCTCCCTGAGGGATGTTTAGACCACAGAAGCGTCACCGTAGGTTAGATGGCTCGTCCCCTCATGGGTCACACACTTTTGACCTCAAGGAACCCTATCAGATTTCTTGTCAAGGAGTCTACCTCATTATTCGACATTATATGCTACGAAGAGAAGAACAAGATGAAAGCAAGCAGGTAATCAACTACAAGCATATTAATTAGCAACGAAATGAAAAGTTATGCATATTGCCTTGGAATGTTAAATGAAAAGACATGAATGCATGGGCAACAGGGTAGTCCCCGCACCCCAGCGAAAAGGAACTACTCGCTCATGATGTGAGAAATAAGAAGAATAAGAAAGAGAGAGGATTCCGCCATGATCATGATGTACAAGGTGGTCACAACTCGGTGAAGATAATGCAGTATCCTACATTGTGTCAGAGTAGATCTGGATGAGGAACGAGGGATGCCAAGATTGACTGAGCAGTCTTTCTCACTCCTCCTTCCTTCTCTTCTCGATCTCCTTGAGTTGCAGCATGAACAATAGGTGAAGTGACATTGGCAGGATCAGACCAGCGTTTTAGGCATCCGGACGGCGTCCCAGACCCGATGATCAAATGGGGACCCTGTTGGTCCTATTTATAGGCTCGGGTCTGGTCCTCGTGTTTTTGATATGAGTCCTCCATTTGGTTTGGTATAAGTGACCATACAGTGTTGCATATGACCAAATTTTTTTGATAAGTAACTTTTCTAAACGGTCTCACAAACCTTTTGCAAATAGTCTCGCAATGCAATTTATCATACAGTTTGGTAATGCTTTCTCCAAACGGTTTGCTAATGCTTGCTCCATATGGCTTGGCATTGCACTTTTTCAAACGGTTTCATTGCATGCTTTTTCAAATGGTCTCATGCAGATGCTTTTCCAACCAGTCTTGCAAAAGTCCAGCCTCTAAACGGTCTCGATAAGTGACCAAACGGTCGTTGCTTCTGGTCCCAAACGGTCATCGCTTGATCATTCTTCATAGTCTCACATATCGTTTGCCAATGAAATGGTCTTGGATGGCCACTCTATTGGTCTCGTGCTATCGGTCTTGAAGACTGATGCTCAAACGGTCTCCCTCTACCGGTCTTCAGCCATATCGGTTTGGCCGGCCAACAACATCAAACGGTCTCATGACTTCTTCCAAACGGTCCCGTGATGCCCGCTCTATCGGTCTCATAGACCAGTTGCAGGCTGCTGTGGTGCGGAGGAGACGGCGGTGTCAGCGGTGCTGGGCGGCAACGGGGCAATTGCAAGTGCTGCGGACAATGACACTGTGAGGGAGATTGCAAGTAGTGTTTAGGGTTTGTTGGAGGTAAGGGAAGGAAGCGGAAGAGGACAAAAACTGTTGAGGTTGGAAAGGGTGCTGTGGTGATGGCCTTGGGTTTGTAGGTGGAAACTAAGGAAGAAGAAGAAGGTGTTGGTGGAAGGTCAGGTTCTCTCAGCTTGCTATAGGGATCGACGAAAGTGTGTCAGGCAGACTCTGTGGAGGTTTGAACGGTTTTGAGAGTCAGATTGCCGCCAAACAGTCTCGAGCAGGTGCTAGTCACACGGTCTTGAGGGACCATTAGAAGGAGAACAATAGGGGAGACCATTTGCCCAAATGAATGGGGGGCATTGATCCAAGATCCGATGGTGTGGAAAGATAGAAGCCCAAACGATCTTGAATGATAGTGATCCAAATGGTTTTGAGGTGAGGTTGTCCATATGGTCTTGAGACTGTATGGATGAAACCGTATAGGCAAGACCGTATGGTCCAGATCATATGGTCAAGACCAAGGATGAGTGAGGGTAGATCAAGGGCAAATAAAGATGGGTCCCACTCATTTGGGTTTGATGTGGGTGATGGTTGATTGAGATGAAGATCAAATGGTGGTGATTCTTAGGGTTGCAAGGAGGTGGGTTCCAGTAGATTGTTCAACCTCATCAAGACCTACATAAAATGAACATAAACTCGGTTAAAAAACTTAATAATTGAACCAATTAGGAAATTTTGCACATTTTGATATTTAGTAACTGAAATTGGATGTATTGAATAAAAAAGAGCCCTAGAAGGCGACTGAAAATCATGATGAATATGCATTCATCAAAACACCCCGAACTTAAACGTTGCTCATCCTCGAGTAACACAAAATCTGAAACAGTCACCAAATGAATACTTTCTGGTCATGTGATTGCCTTTTCTTCACATCACGATTGTTTCCTCTCTGCTTAGTGTGACTATGCATCTCAACTTCCTGAGACCACTGAACACATCTTACCATATCTTCATTCCTGAGTTTGCTTTCCAACTTCACCTCCTCCTCACTTTTTCCAACAACAAGCATGTCGAAGAGGTTCGTAACAGTCCATAGATACCCACAGAACAACAAGTGTGCATCTGATATGACATTGGTGTATTTTAGGGTGGTGGAGGCATTTATTTGTGCCAATAGGTAGAAAAGGGAGTGAAGGGAGGTATGTAAGGAAGAAATAAATCTCTCCTCTATTCGACTCGAGATTTTTATTATATTATTTCAAATTCCATTTATTGCATTTTTTGTGTGAAAATCTCTCCTCTATTCGACTCGATATTGCATTTCTTTTTGTGTGAACTTTGGCATCTTTTCTTGGTGGTACGCCCCTATTTTTTGCGAGGGGTATGGAAGAAGCAGATATAGAGGGAAGTGGCGTGCCACCCCGAACTTAGGGTTTGGCACTACTTTGGCTATTTTTGTTTCTTTTTGATGGATGGAGGGGTACAAAGATGATAGAAGAAGTGTAGAAGAGTGTTCATATCAGAATGCTACTTGATTTACAATTCAGTGCACCTGGTCGTTCTCTTTATCGTACTCTGCTCAAATAATGACTTGATGGGGATCCGGTGGGGATTTCATGTTGTTGTTCCACTAGTCAGTTAGGAAGCACGATGTGTTTGATCCCTATTAGTTCGACAGACACTTGCCATTTTTGCATAAAGATCATGATGTTAGGATTCATAAGCTTTACAAGATGATTTCAATCAAAAGCCTAGTTTTCAGAAAGTGGTCCTTTTGAGGATCTGCTTCGAATAAGGAGGGTATAATGATTCGAAATGCATAGAGATTGAAAATGTGTCAAAACTTCATCCGATATTTGTTCAAATTTCTTTTAAAAACTTCAAAATTTTTGAAAATTTTATTTGAAAATTTTGAAAATTTAGGTCAAAAATGCGACAATGAAATCTTAAGTCTGATTTATATGGGTGAAAGTGGAGAGTAAGATACGTACCACCCACCCTTCACCCCAAACTTAGAAATTTGCACGTCCCGAACAAACTCTAAATTTGAGATGGAGGGGAAATTTCATGCCATTTGGACCACGGGATGTGGTTGCGTTCCAATCAATGTGATTCCTCCATCTAAAAATCTCAAACATACAGACCATTCAGAACTCAAAATAGCATCTCACGATGCAATTTTATTTGGTGTAAAATTATCTAAAAGGTAAAAACAAAATTAAGGAAAAATCCTAATTCGAAATTAAAACTAAATATGAATTTATTTATCGGGTTGCCTCCCAACAAGCGCCTTTGTTTTACGTCGATGGCTCGACTGACTTCCTTCAATTTTACGGTGGGTATGTTGGATTGGTGAGATTCAACATTGCTTCAGAGCATGTGTCAACAGTGGTGAAATATCTCTTCAATCGTTGACCATTTGCTACAAATTCGCCTGACTTTTCACTCCATAAAGAGAAAGCACCATGTGGGGAGATGCTCTTGACAATGTAAGGTCTAAACCAGTGAGAACGAAGTTTTCCTGGGAATAATTTCAATCTTGAGTTGAACAATAGAACTTGGTCTCTTATTTGTATTTCGTTTCTTTTTAGATGACCATCGTGCCAAAGTTTCGTACGTTCTTTATAGATTCGTGCATTTTCATAAGCTGTCATCCAGAGTTCTTCCAGCTCTTAGAGTTGCAGAATCTTGGCTTTGCCCGCTTTCTTCATATAAAAATTTAGTTGTTTAGTTGCCCACCATGCCTTGTGTTCGATTTCAACAGGCAGGTGGAAGGACTTTCCATATATTAAATGAAATGGTGTAGTTCCAAGGGGAGTCTTAAAAGCAGTTCGGTAGGCCTACAATGCGTCATTGATTTTAATTGACCAATCTTTTCGATTGCGACCTACTGTCTTTTCCAAAATGGTCTTGAGTTGACGGTTAGAAACCTCCACTTGTTCACTTGTCTGTGGATGGTAAGGTGAGGCTACCTTGTGAGTTACACCATACTTTCTCAACAATGCTTCAAAGCTTCTTTCAAGGAAATGAGACCCTCTGTCAGATATCATAGTTTGTGGGACTCCGAAACTGGGGAAAATTATATATTTGAACATCTTGATGACGGGTTTGGAATCACTAGTGACAATTGGTATGGCTTCAACCCATTTTGAGACGTTGTCCACTGCCACTAGGATGTATGAAAATCCATGAGAAGATGGAAATGGACCCATGTAGTCCAAACCTCAAACTTCAAATATCTCAACTTCTTTCCACAAATTCAGTGGCATCTCATCTCTCTTTGTTATGTTGCCTGATCTTTGACATTTGTGACATGATAAGACAAAGTCATGGGAATCTTTGGATATGGTTGGCCAAAAGAATCCACATTGCAAAACCTTCAAGGTAGTCTTTTTATAGCTCATATGTCCTCCAACTGGTTCTGAGTGACATTGCTCCAAGATAAGTTGAGATTCTTCCTTCGCAATACATCATCTGTATAGACCATCAACACATAGTTTGAAAAGGTACGACTCATCCCAGTAGTACTGTTTCACATCATGCATAAATTTCTTCTGTGCATTTCCGGTGCATTCAGGATGGATAACCCCAGCAACAAGGTAGTTCACATAATCTGAGTACTACGGTGTGGCTTATGAGAACTTCATTAGTTGGTCATCTGGAAGGGAATCATTAATCGAAATCTTCTCAATATCCAGAGTGTGCATGCGATTGAGGTGGTCTGCTACAACATTCTCTATACCCTTTTTATCTCTTATCTCTTGATCAAATTCTTGCAAGAGGAGAATCCATCTAATTAGCCTAGGTTTTGCATCTTTCTTTGCCAGAAGGTAATGAATTGTGGCATGATCCATGTAGACAATGACTTTTGAACCAATTAGGTATGATTAGAACTTTCCAAAGTCATACATGACTGCCAGGAGTTCTTTCTCGGTAGTTGCATAATTACTCTGAGCTTTGTCAAGTGTCTTCGATGCATAGTAGATCACATAGTGTTTCTTTTCTATATATTGGCCCAAGATAGCACCCACTGCGTAGTTGCTTGCATCACACATAATTTCAAAAGGGTGGTCCCAATTGGGAGCTCTGATGATGGGCGTTGTTGTAAGGGCATGCTTCAGTTTGTTGAAACTTTTAACACATTCTTCGTCAAAATTGAATTCAACTTCCTTTAGTAACAAATTCGTCATCGGCTTGGTTATCTTTTAGAAGTCCTTTATAAACTCTCTGTAAAAACCTGAATGACCCAGGAATGCATGAACTTCTCTTATATTCATCGGAATAGCGAGTTTGGAAATCACTTCTATTTTTGCTCTGTCAACTTCGATTCCTCTACTGCTAACTCTATGTCCAAGGACAATGCCTTCATTTACCATAAAGTGACACTTCTCCCAATTTAATACAAGATGTGCTTCTTCACATCGTTTAAGGACAAGGGAGAGGTTCTTTAGGAACGAGTCATATGAATCTCCATACACATAAAAATCATCCATAAAATCTTCCATAATGGTTTCAGTGAGACCAGTGAATATAGCTTCCATGCAATGTTGGAAAGTTGCAGGCGCATTACAGAGTCCGAATGGTATTCTTCTAAATGCGTAGGTTCCAAACGGGCAAGTAAAAGTAGTTTTATCTTGGTCATCTGGATGTATGGGTATTTGATAGAATCCGGAGTAACCATCGAGATAACAGAAATATTCTTGGTGAGCCAATCTTTCTAAGACTTGATCGAGAAAAGGCATTGGGAAGTGGTCCTTCCTAGTCACCTTGTTTAACTTTCGGTAGTCAATACACATCCTCCACCCTATGACTGTTCGAGTGGGGATGAGTTCATCATTTTCATTTTGTATCACAGTAGATCCACCTTTCTTCGAGACAACATGCACCAGACTGACCCATGGCGAATTGGAGATCGGATAGATGATTCCAGAAGTGAGTAATTTAACAACTTCAAGGCGGATGACTTCTTTCATATTAGGATTAAGTTTCCTTTGGTGTTCTACGGTCGGCTTGTGATCTTCCATCATGGGTATTCTATGCATGCAAAGAGCTTGACTGACCTAGATGAGGTCACTCATCTTGTAGCCAATGGCTTTTCTTCTTTCTTTTAATTCCGTCAAGAGTTTGTCTTATTGTTCTGTCATTAGATCGGAATTAATGATAACTGGATAGACTTTGAGGTCATCTAGAAATGCGTATTTCAATCCTTCAGGTAGGGGATTCATTTTAGGAGCTTGTGGCTTTTCACATGGTTCTTCAGTAACATTTACAGCTTTAAGTTCTTCAAAAGTAGCTTCAACATCTTCTTCCGCAGAGTCGAGAGATTTGATGCAACCTTTCACTTGTTCATCAATAAGTTCTTCAACTGATGGGTCTGTTAGAGTAACTTCTAATGGATCGTTTGATTCATGATTCTCTTGAGCGAGAAGTGACATATGCTCTATGCAATCGACAAGATATACTTCTTGCATGCTTGGTCTTCACATACTTTCAAAAACTTTGAATTTGAGAGTTTCTTTACCGAGTCTAAGAAGCAGGGTTCCTTCTCCAACATCAATTAGGACTCTTGCAGTGGCGAGGAACGGACGTCCAAAAATGTGAGGGTATCTGGCATCTTCTTTTATGTCCATGATGATAAAGTCACACAGAACATAGGAATCTTTTCCCACCTTGACATGTACATCCTCAATAATTCCTAAGGGTAGAGTCATAGTGTTGTCTACAAGTTGTATTGTTATGCCGGTTGGGAGCAGTTCAACAAACCCTAGCCTTTTGCAGAGGCTCAATGGCATGATGGAAATGCTAGCACCAAGATCTACTAATCCTTTCTTACATGAAGAATCATCGATATGGAAAGATATCCCAAAAGATCCTGGGTCTTTCTGCTTCTTGGGCATCTTACTCTAGATGATGTCTAAAGTAGTTTTTGCTAACTTGACTGTCTCATATTCCTCAGTTATATATTTCCTGGTGAGAAGTGACTTCAAATACTTCGTCCATGCTGGTAATTCAGCCAGCGCATCAAGAAAGGGTATATCAACATGAAGTTTCTTCATAGCTTCTTTGAACTTGTTGAATCGAGTGTCAAGCTTTGTCTTCCTTCAATGAGATGGGAAAGGTATACAAGGCTTGTACACTGGTACTTCTGGCTCTGGTGTTTCTGGTTCTGCATCAGTAGGTTTTTTAGAACTTGGCTTGGCTGTCTTATCAACAATCACTGGGTCTTTTGGTTGATACTCAAGTGTTTTAGAGTCTTAAACAATCACCGGTTCATCCTCGTCTGTAATAACCACATGTGGCTTGATAGGAGGATTAGAATAGTCTTTTCCAGACCTGGTGGTGATACCCTTCAATTGTTCCGAATGCTTAGGGTTGACTTCTGGTTGGCCAAAAAAGGTTCCAACAGATGGCTTCATGCTAGCTGCAAGTTGAGCTAGTTGAGATTCAATGGCCTTCTGATGGGCTTGCTGGTTAGCTATCATTATCTGCTGCGACTACAACATCTTCTCAATGGCCGATAACTTGCCATCGGGAGAGATGGGGCTAGCTTGTTGCCCTTGTTGTTGGTTCTGGTAAGGGGCTTGGTTGGGATTCTAGAACTGAGAATTGTTCTGATAATTATTGTAGTTCCTGTTCGGAAAGTTACCCCTAAAGTTTCCTTGATTCCTAAAATTTTGTTGTTGGTTATACTGGAATCCTGGTGGGCCTCATTGCTGATTATTTGAACCAAATTGTCACGAGTTTTCCGCTCCTGAAGGGTTTCCATATTGAAAACCAGGGTGGTTCCTATTCTGACTAGGATTGTAATATCCTTGACCAGGGATGGTGTTGACAACATTAAGATTTTCCAATTGACCATTATCTCCTTGTCCACATGCATTGCTTAGAACAACATCGTAGAGAACATTGCATACTAAAGTAGAATGATCGGTACCTTTACATGCTTCACAAAACAATGAAGCTGACTTGCTCTATTCTTGTGGTTGTGGGAGTGAATGTCTTCTTTCAAAAGCAGTAAGGGATGATTCAATATGGTCTTGCTTTGCAAATAAGAGTTTGAGGGTGTCAGCGATAGACTTGTATTTAGGAATAACTTGAGCCATAGCTACCTTCAACACTCCTTTTCCTATAGACCTTCCCCAATTAGCTTGATTCTCAGCTCCCAGGGTGACAACCCTCCATGCGCTGTCATAACTTTGGCGCATGAAGTTTCCTCCAGATGAGGAGTCTAAGAATCTCTTGATATCGTCGTCCAAACCTCTATAGAAGATCTCGATGAGTTGATTCTTGGGAATGCCATGGTGTGGACACTTGCATAGAAGATCTTTATATCTTTCCCATGCTTCAACAAGGGTTTCTCTAGGGGCTTGAGTGAACATTGTTATTCGACCCCTAATTTCATAGGTGAGAGAAGGAGGGTAATTTTTTTCCAGAAAAACATTTTGAAGTTGTTCCCAAGTTGTGATGGGTTCGCATTGCAGAGAGTTATACCAAGTCATAACTCTATCAACAAGAAAATACTTGAAGAGACGGAGTCGAATGGCATCGTCCGTGACTCCATTTTGTTTTGTCATTGCACATAGATCGATGAACCTCAAAAGATGTTCTTGGCTATCTTCTCCTTGTTTACCGTAGAATGGGTTGTTTTGAAGTAGGGTGATCCAATGTGCTTGTATCTCAAAATTTGGAGCATGGATGGGAGGAGGTTGAACTGGGTGATGAACATCGACAACTTTAGGGATTGAGAACTCCCTAAGATCCTTTTGCAGTTCGACTGCTTGTGCTGCTAGGATTTCTTCTTGAACTACGGCCATAGCTTCTTACATGAGCCTTTCTCTCTGTGCATTGATGGATTGAGCTACCATTCGGGCTATTTCCTCCTCTTGAGCCATTCTTGCTTGGTTTTCTTTGTTTTGACGATGAAAGGTTCTATCAATCTTTGGATCAAAGCTGGCGATGCGTCTGGGACTGTTCAAACGGTGCATGCACTAGTCCTTCTTGAAGTACCTAAAATAAAAAGATTTGAAGTAAGATTGATGGAGTAGAGTAAAATTCAAGTAGATGATCAATGGTTTCAAAAAGAAAAATTAAAATCCTAGATTAGCCTTAAAAGAACTAGATTTGACTAATTGATTCTGTTGTCCCCGACAACGACGCCAGAATTTGACGTGGCAAATATCACACTAACAAATTCACTCGGGGTTGAAATCCCCTAGCTTTTACCAAAACCTCGTGCAATAATACCACCCACAAGCGGAGGAGTCTTATCCCAGTATAGTTAAGGATCGAATCCCAAAGGACAAGGTTTTTAAGAATCTTTGTCAGTCAAATCTAGCTCAAGTGAGACTAATATTTAGAACGATTGATTTGGTTGAGGTTAATTAAACTAATTGTAGGAAAGCAAACGAGAAGAATGAAAGTTTGTTTTAGATTAAATGATATGGAATCGCTGGGATGGTATCGGGTTTCACCACCACTCCACATGCAAACACATCCAAACACATAACATCCAGGCAAACATCTAACTATCCAAATGGAACTACTATGAACCCTCCCGGAGGGATGTTTTGGCCCACGTAAGCATCCCCTTAGGCATCTGATTTCTCGTCGCCATCCAGATCATGCACTTATGGTTCCAAAGATACAACATCCAACTAAGGATGTGGTCCTCCCTGAGGGATGTTTAGATCACAGAAGCGTCACCGCGGGCTAGATGGCTCATCCCCTCACGGATCATACACTTACGACCTCAAGGAACCCCATTCTATTTCTAGTCTGGGAGTCAACCGCGCTCATTGACAAGTATGTAGGTGATAAGTCTGCAAGCAAACATCGACAATTAACAAGAAGATACAACATCCAACTAAGGCTGTGGTCCTCCCTGAGGGATGTTTAGACCACAGAAGTGTCATCGTAGGTTAGATGGCTCGCCCCTCATAGGTCACACAGAACCCTATCATACTTCTCGTCAAGAAGTCTACCTCATCAATCGACATTCTATGCTACGAAGAGAAGAACAAGATGAAAGCAAGCAGGTAATCAACTACAAGAATATCAATTAGCAATGAAATGAAAAGTTATATACATTGCCTTGGAATGTTAAATGAAAAGACATGAATGCATGGGCAGCGGGGCTAGTCCCCACACCCCAACGAAAAGGAACTACTCACTCATGATGCGAGAAACAAGAAGAATAAGAATGAGAGAGAATTCCGCCATGGGCATGATGTAGAAGGTGGCCGTAACTCAGTGAAGATGATGCGGTCTCCTACGTCGTATTCGAGCAGATCTGGATGAGGAACGAGGGACACCAAGACAGACCGGGAAGTCTTTCTCACTCTTCCTTTCTTCTCTTCTCGATCTCCTTGAGTTGCAGCAGGAATGGTAGGTGAAGTGACAATGGTAGGATAAGACCAACGTTTTAGGTAGCCTGGCTGTGTCCTAGATCTGATTATCAAATGGGGACCCTGCTGGTCCTATTTATAGGCTCAGGTCTGGTCCTCACATTTTTGGTGTGAGTCCTCCATTCGGTTTGGTATAAGTGACCATACAGTCTTGCACATGACCAAACGGTTTTGATAAGTAACTTTTCTAAACAGTCTCACAAACCTTTTGCAAATGGTCTCACAATGTACTTTATCATACAATTTGGTAATTCTTTCTCCAAACGGTTTGCTAGTGCTTGCTCCATACGGTTTGGCATTGCACTTTTTCAAACGGTTTCATTGCATGCTTTTTTAAATGGTCTCATGTAGATGCTTTTCCAACCAGTCTCGTGAAAGTCCAGCCTCCAAATGGTCTCGATAAGTGACCAAATGGCCGTTGCTTCTGGTCCCAAATGGTCATCTCTTGATCGTTCTTCATTGTCTCAGAGACCGTTTGCCGATGAAACGGTCTTGGATGGCCACTCTATCGGTCTCGTTCTATCGGTCTTGAAGACTGACGCTCAAACAGTCTCCCTCTACCGGTCTTTAGCCCTATCGATTTCGACGACCAGCAACATCAAACGGTCTCATGACTTATTCCAAATGGTCCTGCACTTCCTGCTCTATTAGTCTCACAGACCGGTTGCAGGCTGCTATGGTGCGGAGGAGACAGCGGTGTCAGCGGCGCTGGGTGGCGGCAGGGCAGTTGCAAGTGCTGCGGATGACGACACTGTGAGGGAGATTGTAGGTAGCATTTAGGGTTTGCTGGAGGTAAGGGAAGGAAGCAGAAGAGGACAAAGGACATCGAGGTTGGCAAGGGTGCTGTGGCGATGGCCAAGGGTTTGCATGTGGAAACTAAGGAAGAAGAAGAAAGTGTTGGCAGAAGGTCGGGTTCTCTCGGCTTTCTACAGGGATCAGCGAAGGTGCGTCGGGAAGACTCTGTGGAGGTTCGAACAGTTTTGAGAGTCCGATCGCCGCCAAACGGTCTCGAGCAGGTGCTTCTCACACGGTCTGGAGGGTCTGTTAGAAGGAGAATGATAGGGGAGACTATTTTCCCAAATGAATGGGGGGCGTTGATCCAAGATCCGATGGTGTGGAGAGATAGAAGCCCAAATGGTCTTGAATGACAGTGATCCAAACGGTTTTGAGGTGAGGTTGTCCATACGGTCTTGAGACCGTATGGATGAAACCGTATGGGTGAGACTGTATGGTCCATTTCATATGGTCAAGACCGTATGGTCAAGACCAAGGATGAGTGAGGGTAGGTAAAGGGCAGATAAAGGTGGGTCCCACTCATTTGGGTTTGATGTGGATGATGGTTGATTGAGATGAAGATCGAATGGTGGTGATTGTTAGGGTTGGAAGGAGGTGGGTTCCAGTAGATTGTTCAACCTCATCAAGACCTGCATAAAATCAACATAAACTCGGTTAAAAACCTTGATAATTGAACCAATTAGGAAATTTTGCACATTTTGATATTTAGTAACTAAAATTGGATGTATTGAATCAAAAAGAGCCCAAGAAGGCGACTGAAAATCATGATGAATATGCATTCATCACCTATCGAGAAGACCTCCTGCTTCACTTCCTCTTCAGTGACATGTTTACATAAGTTACGGTTCAAAGCATCATTCACTCTTCACGCTGGAAGAGGTAGGTTATAGGAGTCAGAACTTGGTTGGTTATAGAGGAATTGGAAGAACTATATCACCTCATCCCCAACCTTCTTCCATCCTTCCATAGATTCACCCTCTTTGTTGACCAACGAGTAGATATCATCCTTGAGTGCTCTTTTCTTAATAGTGGCGTGGTAAGTTCTGGTATTTTTATCCCCATCCTTGATCCATGCCATCCTGCTTCTTTTCCAAAAGAAACTCTCTTCCACTTTCTCAAGATTACGGAGCTTGTTTTGTGCCTCTCTTTCCTTCTAGAGAGTAGTAGGGCAAAGGGGTTACGTACGAGCCTATGTAGAAACCATATCATACTCCTCTCTAGCTACCTGTAGTAGATTTTTTATGTTTACTTTTTCTTTGGCCCATTTCCTCAAACACTGCTTTGTATTCTTATGTTTTTGGCAAACCATGTAGATGGGGTTTCCTTGCACCTCCTTATTCCACCCTTTCTCGACTTCTGTTTTAAACCCATGCCAAGAGCACTAGAGGTTGAGGAACTTGAAGGGTTTTGGACGAGAGACTTCATGTTTCAAATCGAGGATCATCCACGCATGGTCGCTGAATGGGTGTGATCCCAACTTTAGGAAAGAATTGGGTAGGAAATCCATCCATGCTTCTTTCACCAAGCCCCTGTCCAGCTTGCTAGCAATTCTCCTCCTCATACTCTATTTGGTTGACCAGGTAACCCTGCCTCCTATCATGTTTAGTTCTGTGAGCACAACCTCATCCACAAAGTGGTTGAAGTTGTTTAAGATGTGCTCAGGGATTGGGTTGTCTCCTTTGTTCTCGTTAGCCAGTATGACAATGTTGAAGCCACCAATAACAATCCAAGGCACCTAATGTTGCGTGGTGGCTTTGATGCTCTCCCACAGGGTAGCTCTGTCTCTCTCCAGGTGTTCCCCATAGATGATAGTGATGATAAAATTGAATCCACCTTTGTTAAAGCAACTAGCAGTTAGGGTCTGATCCATTTTCGATATCAGCTCCAAGCTCCAGGAACTTGGATTCCATCCTATGCAGATTCTACCAAGATCCACTTGGTCCAGATTTCTCATAGTCTTCCAACCTATCGGGAAGAGAGTGTCGACCCTTTCTTTGACTCCTCTTCTGATCTTTGTTTCAAGGCAACAACAAAGATCGACCTTCTGGTCTATGATTATTGTTCTAAGCTTTCTCTGGCTCCACGGAAGAGAAGCTCCCCTTACGTTCCATGTCATGATTGACATCTATCTGGTAGATGACCCCCTGCCTCTCCCAGAGCGGGCTAGACTGGTAGATCCTCCACCTCTTCCTCTCGTCGCACCACCCACAGGTCCCCCCATAGGTCCCCCCATAGGTCTTCCAGATCCCACAACCCTGATGCGAGTGCCATGCAGGTTCATATATGCTTCAAGGTCTATCCTGTCATCAGGTAGTTCACCTTCCTCCCCTTCATCTCTCAGGGCAGCGAACATGTTGGTCACTGGCATCCTCTCCACTTCCTCAGTACCGGTCACTGTCGGAGCTCGCGTCATATTGTTCTTGTTAGACTCTAGTCCCTGATGGATTGACTAGTTTGGATGCCTCTGGATAAGATGAGATGTCCTTTGTGGGTTCCCCCCTTGGTATTATAAAGGAAGAGACAAGACACTACTTATGCAACATACCATTTGAGTGCCTTGTTAAAGTACAATCGTTAGAAAATGTTATTTTATCCTTAATATAAGTATGTTCTTTTATTCTTATATCGTATGCCTATGATCTAATAGTACATCTTATTCTTTATTTTTCTATCTAGATTGCTACAATGTATAAAGCCACTATTTTAGAATACATTTTGCACTAATGACAACTCTAACATAGAAATAAACATCATAGAGCATGCAAAATAGTATCCCTCCTATTCTCGCAAAGATTGTAATATTCACCAAATTGAAATTGTTGATATTGTTTCTCAGTATTAGTCAGAAGGTATGATTGATCCTAGGATCATTCCTCCTATGGGATCTCTGGGTTTCTTGATCCTATATTCAGAGCAGGTTTTTGATTGAGCCTGGTTTTTTTGCTGGTTGTTCAACTCTTCAGTAGAAGATAAAGAAGGACTACTACTAGAGGCTATGATCTTTGTGGTAAAAGAGTCAAATGAAAAATAATCCCATATGACTCAGACTACATCAAGGAGAGGGAGAGAAAGGAAAGAGTTCCACAAGGTGGGGCGGTGACATGAGGGCTAGAAAATTGTGGAAGTCTAAAGGGTATTTTACTTGACTTTCCCAATTTGGATTGAGGTAAGTGATGATCTCAGCACTATCAAATTGCAATCTTGATACCTTTTACCCTCCATCTATGCTATGTTAAGGATTTTCAATTTTAATATTATCCCCTGCCACAGTTCTTGATGAACCTTCATCTACCCCTTCCCTACCACACTTGTTGTTGCTTCTCACTAGGCCACATGTTTAGCAAGCTTCTAGGTTTTAATTCAGAGATCATCCATGGAAGGAACACCAAAGGACATATCACTGTTGGATGCCATCTACCAACTCAAAGGTTTGAAAAAGTGACAAAAAGAGGATATGTTACACAATCACTACAAGTGGCGGCAAGGATGATCTAACCATTTTGATGACATTTAATAGTACATCTTGTTCTTTATTTTTCTATTTAGATTGCTGCAATGTATAAAGACACTATTTCTGAATACATTTTGCACTAATGACAACTCTAACATGTAGATAAACACCATCATGTTGAGCCACTTTGATAGTAGTCTGTCATCCAACCAATATCAATGGTACCAGTGTACTATTCATCAGTAGAGATGCAACATTGTAGTCATAAGTCCACCTCCATCACAGGTTACCCACCATCTAAAACCATATTCGTAGCAGTATACCAATCAACTATGGACCAACCATGCTATAAAGTTGGAACCAAAACAATCCTACAACATGTTACATACCACCTCTACACACCTCCTACATCCACACCAACAGTAGTATCATTCAAATTGCAACAACTATCACATCATCTCCACCCAACCAAATCGCCATTATTTCAATCCATGACCCACCCATTACCTATTTCCAGTACTATTACTTTCATTATCATTAGAGCATCCCCAATGTGAACACTTAGTTTCTTCATTACATTCCCACCTCCACTCCACCTTGTTTCTCAACATGCGTACCCCACTCCCACCAAATGAAGCAAGTGCCAGCCCAACCACCACCACATCACCATAGAAAAACACCCCATCTCCCTACTACTGATCAACATGATGCATCACCACATCCATCATCCTCAAAACATTATTGCAATAAGACACTAGTGCAATATCATACATCACTACCACTCCACCTTCACAATTATTCCTTTCAAAGCATAAATGAAAAGATATCAAAGTAAGAACTACAACCAATTATGGTGAGGGCTAAGGCTTTGGTGGGATTTAAGCATTACTGTGCTACTATCTTGACATAGGTCATTTGATCAGCTCTTGCATTATTCCTGGCTTCTAGGTGTTTATTGATTTCTGTTGTAGGTTTTTCAAACAATTCTACCGTGGCCTTGCTTGATTTCTGTTGCAGGTTGTTCAAAGAATTGCTCCTTGTCTTCTTGGTCCAACTCGACTACCTGATGTATGCAGGTTAGTTTGAAGCTAGAATTGGTTAATTGCTTAAGATTTATCTCATTTTATAGATCTTTTGTAGACTCTCTAAAGTTTCATATCATAGTATTAGTATGATATTATAGTCTCTCTATCCTCCTACTCTCTCCCCATAGCTGGTTGTTGTAGTAGAAGACCCCAACACTTCTCCATTTTAATCTTTAACACAAAATAGTATTTCATATTTAACACAAATATGTTTCTATTCATAATTTCCTAAATTACTATGCTAAAAACACTTATATATCTTGATGTGAGGGGACTCCGTTTATCTTCAGTACATCTTTAGCATCATTGCCTCAATCATCCAGAGAACAAGTCCTCAAATATGCAATCATGATTCCAATCCATGATTACAAGGCAGCTACCCAACTATAAGTCAATGAGATCATTGCTTTCAAAGATAGAATTGAAAACAATTCCATCTCTCATTTTGCCTCAATAGTGGACTTTCATTTTGTTGCCTTTAATGGGACCAAATGCTGCAAGTTTTTGGCTTGGACAGTTCAATCTACAAAAACTACACTTTATAAACCAAAATATGTTAAATTTCACTATTTTGACATGGATTACATATTAATCTCTTGGTCCTATTATTGGCAAGATGATTTCTTTAGGATAAGTATTTTTATTCACATGCAATCTACATTGATCTCATTTTGTTGTAGTTGTATTACATTGCGGAATTTGAACTGGAATTCTCAGACTCAACACATTTTAAATATGAAGTTTGATAATCGATGAAGTTATACCTTATTTTATCAAGTGTTGTTGAGTTTTGTAAGCAGTCTTCATTGTTTGTAGGTGTTAAGACATTTGAACCAATATTGGCCTCTTCAGATTCTCAAGTGAAGGATCTTCATATTCTCAAGTGAAGAATCTATATTTCACCAAATGGATGACCTTTTAGGCTCTGCTTTCATATGTGCGAGGGTGAGTAATCTTACATTATGGTTAATCTATAACAAAAATTGTCTGTTTGTCCTAGTTGCTTTTGTTACTGCCTACTCATATCAACTTATGCATATGTTAGCATCCATGACCTCTTCTACTTGTCTTTTCCATGACATTTACCTTTAATGTGGTAATCTATGATCTTTCTTACCAATAGCTAACACACTAACAATAGAGTCGGGTGGGATTGGTTATTTTGTTTGGTCATAGTCCTATAGGATCTTTGGAAATGAATAGCGCAACCTATTATACCCAATATGTAAAATCCATGATAAAGATGACTAAGCCACTAATTGCAACTCTATAAACATATCATATCAACCCAATCATTATCTTTTTGAAGTCTATGAAAATAACTTTTCAAGTAATCTTAACTACAAAGTGTATCCCTATTTGAGATTCAACTGAGTGACTCCCAATCCTGATGATAGTTAATGAGTTCCACATAGTTGGATTTTAATATATAATATAACAATACAATAAAATGTGGGAAGATATTGCTACTAGTTTAACCATCTGTTGCAAATAAAATCCACTTATAATCTGAACTACTATTATTAATCCATCCACTCAACAAAGAGGTATAGAAAATTAACCTTTGGAAGAAAATTTCTAATACTATTAAGATAATCCAAACTACAGTTGTTAGTCCATCCGAATAATTTTGCACTAACTTGGAGATGATGGAATAACTAAAAGAGTAATATTTTTATATTCTCAGATTTGCAAATTGCTGTCATTACTTGCTGCAGCCAATATGTGCCATGGTTCACCATTGTCTATGTTCTTGACTTTTGTTTTGAAAGGTATATATTTGGTTAGTATATGTATAAATACTTTTTTGGTATCATTGTGGAGATCATACGATGTATCTCACCAAGGGTTGCCATCATTTATCTAAGGCATTACTTCCATTGATCACATCAATAGGATCCTTGGAATCAGATTTAGTTATTTATTGTGCCCATGCTCCAGGACGTTTACTACCCTTACAATTAACAATAGAACTTGCAACCACTTGCCATAGAGGGTACAATGATCAAATGTAGGAACTGAGATGAGGAAACTCATCTTCTCAACCCTGATTTCATTTCTTATTAGAGGCTTTGTCTTATATTTTTTGGGTAAATATATCATATATTGGTAGCCCTCTTACATTACTAGTTACTGCCAATAATTGAATACAACACATTTACCTTTTCATTACAAAAATTCTTGGGGTTCAGACTCCATCTCAGGACCATCCTTCTAGTATTCCCTATATATAAAAAGCCATTATCGCAAGCATGATATTTGATGAAACTTACATTGTCCAACACTGTGTTGGTGCTTCACTTCAACTCATCCTTTTAATCATGGATTACTCTGGCATTCTAGGCATTAACCTACATTATCATTTTCCAAACAAAAACAAACCCTCTTTCTGAAATTCTTTGAATAAGCATCAACCATGTCTGGTCAATGGCCTACTCGAATTCCCAATCTAAGAGGGCTCCTATCCCTGTGCAGACCAACTCTTCTTCAAGTTGATGGTTGATAGATTCCAATGGGTGACTTTAATTGTATTTTTGAAGTCTGTGAACACATTCAAATTTGGATTATCCTAAACACAGTGTAACTAAAACTTTGTTTGTATGTAGAACACATAATCATGTTACACGATCAATTTCAGTATTGATGGATAATGATAAACAACTCTATATAGACACCAGCACAAAGGGCAACCTGAAATTTGACAGTTGGGATGATATTCTCGATGGAAATAGGACACTTAGAGGAAACATCTATCAATATATTTCTTGGAAATATAACTCATGTTCTGGATATGGCACATTCCTTATGTGGGTCTTACACTTTGGTTACTACAAAGTATTATCATACTAAACCAATCCCAGGAAGGTATGAAACCCATGTGGTTTGTTTAAGATTCTTCTAGACTTCTCTTCAGAATCTCATAGAGCGTCTTATCTGGGTTTAAACTGCTGATCTATTTGAATATGGTGGACTGATTTATTGTCTCTTCATCTTGTTCCCATGCGTGTGAGCTATCTTTTTGTAGTTTTGATTGTCCATATATGGTGTATGAATATTTGATTTGTAGTATAAGGTTCCTTAGTGTTCCGACTATCAATGAACATTTTTATACATATTTTTTCTGGGTATCATTTGTCTTCTTGCATTTGAAAAAGAGTTTTGTTTAAATACAAGCTTATTAATTCATTACCAATAATTTTGATATGATCTTGGCATTAGTTCCTTCATGAAATCTGTTAGGTGTGAAAACTATTGGGACTAACAAAGTTTATCAGTATATATTTTATATGATTCTAAAATTGTTCTCTCAGTGTCTAGCCTTGGCAGATTATTTGCTTAATTTTCTTGCCATCACATTAGCCTTTTTTGTTTCCTATGTTTAGTGTATCTGAATTCCATGTTTGATGATTCAAGTATCTACACATTTGTTCTCATAGATGTTTCAATCTGGTGGTTAAGTTGACATGAAGCTCATTTTAATGATTTTGATTTTGTAGTCTAGTGGTCGCGAGCATGGTATATGGCCTATTTTGCATAACATATTAAGTATTTCCTTGTTGCTCAATAGCAACATCTTCACCTTAATTCTCCCACTTAACAACTTTCTTAGTGAACTTGCTTGTTACCATGTTGACATCTTGATTTATTATCTAGATATTTGTTCTTGTAGATCCTTCAATCTAGTGGCTATGATTCTACTATCTGGTGGTTGCCATAAATAGACTTGAATGGTATATAAGTATCTGCATTTGTATGTAGTGGTCCTTGTGTTGGTTATGCTTTGTACAGTCGAAGTTAATGTGGATTTTATCCTGTTATATTTCAAGTTCAGTGATCTTATTTCCACTATCCTGCTATGTTCTAGTTGGGTTTTCTTTAGGAAGTGAGGCCTCTACTTTTTGCTCATAGATGTGTGTACTAAAGTCTACCCAATGTACCCACACACGGAGGTATTCTCTTCTAGCATCTTGTTATGTGTTCAACTTAACATCTCTTCATCTTTCAGTCTTCTATTTTACATTTTGTTTCCTCAAGTCCACACCACCCAAGAAAATCTATATTTAAATGGTACATATAGATATGTTAAATGTTGAAAACACTCTCTTTTCAGATGGCCTTTTTTCATATGAACGTTGGCACCTCAAAACTTTTACATTGAGTGAAATTCCTATTATATCAACTATTCTTGGCTCCAATGTAATTGGAAGTGTTCCAACACAAGGTTTGGGAGTATTTTCTAAGAGTACTCGATGAGCATTCAGCAGCCAACAAGGTATATTTTAGTGGAGTAGGTTTGGTCCATGGATTCTGGCTTTTTCTGCAACCTATAGTTAGTTTCTTTGCTCTAGGTATTTTTTTAGGGCCATTCTTCTAAAGCAGTGTTTCTTTGTCAAGTCATGGAAGTATTTCACACTTTTCTTTCTACTTTACCATCCCTTTGGTGTAATACATTTCTTTTGAGATGATGCTTTGGTTATCTAGTTATAATTTATGGTGTCATAGGATAATTATGAAATCGGATTCGCCTGTGAAGCCTTTAATCATATATTCCCTATGCATGTCGGGAACAACATAATATGTGTATCTGATCTTTTCATTACCTGCCGTGTGCTTTTCTTACATCATGTACTTGCTATTGATGCAGTCTTCCACTCTTCCTCACCCTTGTTCTTAAAAACATACAATGTCACACTATTCTTGAGGATTTACTTGATCTTGGTGTTGACCATGAATTGGTGTACAAATTAGGGGATAATGATTTTTTTGAGACGTTAGCTTCTTTTATTATTTAGTTCTCAGTGACTATTTGAGGAATATATTTCTAGAGCAATGTGCCTTTTGTCAATTCATTTCAGTAGCTCACTGCTTTCCTTCTTCATGCTAGAAGCCCTCTAATAAATGTAGCCACATATATGCCATTTGGTACTATTGTAGATACAACAGCTCTGGAGTTTGGATTCACATATGAAATTCCTCATGATACACTTCATCATGCAAGCCTTGAACGATGGTGCTTTTGTATATATTGATGTTTTCTGTATAAGTGGCGGTTGGCATCATCTTTTGCCACATAATTAGGTAGTCTATTTTTTTACCATCAATCCTCTGACATTAGGTGCTTCCTATTTGTTGCAGTCCTGCTAACCTTCATATCGAAAAAAAATTGTTCTCTTAGTATTAAAGAGTTGTTTCTTTGGTTATAAATCATGATGCTTGTAGAGAACCAAGTGATCACCCTTCCTTATACCTTGATTGTGTCAAGACTGTTGTGCATTGTAATGCACCACACAACATACATAGAATGATGGATGGAAAGATTTGGAACCTACAACGATGGAGATTAAGAGCTAGGAAGACCAAAATGGAGATCTGGAGCTCAACCGCACTGCTATGATAGTGATTTGAATAGGGAGCCAGCAACGGGAAGGTATAATGCGTTCTTACTTGTTTTGTTTCTTCTCTATTTTACCATGATCATATTTCCCTCTTATTCTTAATCAATAAGGGACAATCATTGATACTTTGGATTTTGTTTTACCTTAATTGTTCAACTTGATAATGTTTTTTTATAATGGAAAAAGGATCAACTTATTATTCACAAATGTCTCCAGTGTCTATCCATTTGACGCTATAATTCACACACTTTTCACGGCTGCGATGCTACGTTATGCATTGCTAGATACATGAAACTGGTAACTACAAGCACATAACCAATCAAAACCCTTGCAGCAGGTGGAAGTAAATGATAAAAAAGAAAGCTTAATTCAACTTGTGTTTTGCTGGCATGATACAAATAAAAGATAAGTCACTTTTTAACTGTTTCTAGATTTGATGCCAATGACGTGCATGAATTATTTTCTTAGGCTACTTTAAAGCCTTTCAGTTGCTGCACACACCCTTCTTCCTGCATCACTTTCACCAGAATCAGACGCCAACGGAACTACACTCCGCTCAACTGCCTTCTGTACAAGTTTTAGATGGTCCCAACCGAGTGGAAAGCAAAAGGCATCTCCAAGTATAGAACCAAGGAGCATATTCTGCACTCGCCATCTCAAGGAACCAGGAAATATGAGACCAGATACAGCAGCAGTTGCTGAGCCAACTCCAGCAATGTTGAAGTCATCATGTATGCCACGTTGTTCAGTAAGAACATTTTGCAAACCATAAAATGTAGCAGTAAACATTGGTTTTGTATTCATTATAAGGGGCAAGGTAAAATGTCCTCCCCTTGTAATTCAATATAAGGGGAGAGGTAAAATGTTGTATAAAAGTATATCATTGGTGTTGTATTCAATATAAGGGGCAAGTTGAAATGTCCTCCCCATGTAATTCTCAATTGATTATAAATAAAAAACATTCATACTTTCAGAAAAGTGAGTTCGTCTACAATTGACATTCGTTTAAAAATAATGATAATGAATTGAAAACTAAATGACTAAAAGCCATGAAAATGTAGTAATATAGAACTAGTAGTCATTAGTGGCTTTTTTTATATGCCATTAAACTCAATAAGAACATTTTCATACAACAACATAATACATAATAGTGGCATTTGTATAAAAGCCAATTCATGGATAGTGGCATTTTTATAAATGCCAAATTATATTTTAGGGGCATTTATTGGAAGCCACAATAGCCAAACATTTAGTGGCATTTACAATTTATGCCACTATCTTTCTAGTGGCATGATACTAGAGGCATTTTTTTAAATGTCAAAAAATGCCTCTAAACATGTTTAGTGGCATTTATTTTTTTCAATGGCATTTCTAAAAGGCCATTGATGTGAATGTTTACTGTAGTGGAACTAGATCTAGGTTAGTTTTTGGTGCTAGGTTCCTATTGTGAAGACTAGGGTTAAGGGTTTGAAGGTGATTTTGATTGTTAAACTAAGTTGAGCAAGAAATAAAAACAAGCAAGAACAAAACCTAAGTTAGCCCTAAATAATTAATTTTACTAAGCAGGAAAAGACAAGGCAAGAAGAAAAGACAAGAAGAGAACAATCTACACTAAAGGAAAGAAAGACAAGGAAAAACCTAACCTAGCATGAACAAAGAAAGAACATGGCAAGAAGCTATCTAAGCACGAAAAGAGCTAATTAAGCTAACACTAGCTAAGCAAGATGAAAACTAGGGTTTTAAAGCAATTAAGGAAGACGTGGGTTGTTTAGGGGATGCATTTATCAATTAAGTTTGGGGGTGACACATGATTCCATTTAGATTATCCAAACCAAACAACAAGTTAGAGTCTAATGAATTATCCTAAGCTACTAACTGGTCATGGATATGCTAGGTTGTGTATAGGGGAACCAGTCCCTAACACTCTCTACTACCCTTGCGAGGCTCAATTGGGTTAGGGCTTGGGTGTAATTCAATTTGAGTCTAATGAAGCCTAGGTTTCTAGGTTAGATGATCTTTGGATGATTTGGGGCTGAGATTAGCAATGGGAGTGGACGTGAGGTTTTAGGCCTCCCATCACCCACATTCTAACCTTGAGAAAGCTCCATGCTAAACACACCAATTTCATATAAACTAGCTACTTAGATCTCTCAACTAGGGTTAGGATAATTGATTATGATGTAGGAGGATGGGTAGGTAGCTAGGGATCCAAGAATTGGACCTAGGATGAAATCCTAAAATTCACACATATAAGTGATTTCCCTAAATTCCCAATTGATTTCAAGCACAAACCAACAAGCAATTTATGGAGAATGAGATAGAAATAGAAAATAATCATTAGCAAATGGAATTACAATGTTTACATATGATTTCCCCCAACATGGTATCAAAGTAACATTTTACACCCCAAACAACCCACCCAAGGGGCCTAGCTACTCATAACAATGCAAAGTATAAAAAGAAGGGAGAAGGAGATAGATGAAGCCATGGGGCTAAGTGTAAATGAAGAAATCCTCCACTTTAGCAGTTGTTGGACATATTCTTCTCTCCTCCAAGGTGTAGGGGCATGGAATGGTGGTGGAAATGGGTGGAAACAATAAGAAACTAGGTTTTGATGGTGGAAATGGTGAAATCGAGTGAAATGGAGGTGGAAATGGGGTGAAATGGCTAAGGGGCAAGATGCAGAGCTAGGAGGTGGTAGAAAGTAGCTAACCTCATGCTGGAGCTACCACCTAGGTATATATAGGTGTGGGGGAATCACTAGGTCAAGTAGGGGTAGTATGGGAAAAATAGTGTAAAAGTAGCTAGGTTTTTGTAGGTAGCATGGCTATGGTGGGGAGGGGTGAGAACGGTCGTGGTGGATGGGAACGACCGTGGTGAAAAATCACAGGGAATAGGTCAATTTGTATTGAAGGTGGCACAACCATGGTGGGGCTAGGGTAGAATGACTGTGGTGGTCACCAGGGCTGTGGTGGCTCGAAATGCATAGCCTGTTCTCTACTCCACGACCATTCTGCCTCTTCTGCTACACGGTTGTGTAAGGGTGCACCACCGTTCTGGGTCAGTGTACCATGACCATTCTGTGTGGAATGACTGTGGAGATTCTAGCTTTGCTTGAGGATGACTCTATTGATTTGCAATTGTCCTAGCACAACCTTACTATGGTACCACCGCTGTGCTAGTCTCTAGATTAGCACTTTGACTTGATTCTTTAGATTTTCTTAGACATCTTTTCTTCAATGGATCTTTGGCCACTAGGAGTAGTCTAAGGGAGCATCAAACTTCACTTTGGATCTCTTTAAGGGTTGAGAAACCCTAGGATCACTCCTTCTCATGCTCTCTTCCATCAAGTGTGGTCCAAATTCTTGAAAAACATGCAAATAATGTCCATAAGTGCATTTTACACAAATATGCATATTAAGATAAATAACATGTAACCTAACAAGTGTAGATGTGATTGAAATGCAATATGACACACGATGAAGCCCTAAAATAGGGCTGAATCACCACCCCAAACCTAGGTGGGTTGTCTCATACAATCACTGAGTTTCTTACCTTCAGCTTGGATTCTTGGCAATTCTTCATTCATTCATCTATTTGACATTCTCATGTGTCCATTCTTGCAAAACATGCATCCATCATTTGTACTCAATCCATGTTCTTCAACACTTTGATCACAATAATTATCATCAATTGTTCCATCTTGATCTCCTTTTCTCAAATGATCATTCAGACTTGTGAAGTGATCATGTCCAATATCCCTATCTTAGACTCGCCAGGTTGGGGTTTTGTACATGTTGATCTTGATCTTCATGTCCATGAATAAAACCGTCATGGTGCCACTGCATACATGAATCTCAACATCAGCTGTAGATAATAACAACCTTCCCAAGATGATGGGAATCCTCCTATCCTCTCCATATCAAGTACAATGAAATTCGCTAGGAACACTACGCCTTTCTCCTTGTCTATCAACACCAAGACATCATCCACTCTCCCCCTAGGCTCTTTTATGGATCTATCTGCCAATTGGAGAGTTCAATGTGCCGACTTCAACTTGCCTAAGCCCAACTAAGCATAGACATTGTATGGCATAAAATTCACATTAGATCCCAAATCAAGTAAGGACCTGCTATGCGATGTCCCCCTATATATCTAGGTATGAGTGGGGCTCCTGGGTCTTTTCTCTTCATGGGAAGTGAATGTTGTAAGATGGAGCTCATTGATTCACTTAATTTCACCTTCTAGGGTATTTTACCCATTGACCTTCTCTTCACAGTGCATAGGTTCTTCAGAAACTTGGCATATGATAAGATTTGCTTGATAACATCCAAGAGTGGAATGTTCACCTTCACTTGGCAAAACACCTCAAGAATGTCAACATTGTGCTTTTGTCTCTGTCTTGCTTTCGGTGGTTCATCTAATGCTTCACTGAATGGTGACTCACCTACTTTGGCCTTTCTTGCATCGACATGAGATGGAACACTAGGGATGGTGGGACTTGCAAATGGAGTATGAGGTGGAGTACATGGTATCCCAAAATAAATAGGATGTATGACTGAATCATCTTTGGCAATTTCAATCACAGTATCACCGCTTGGCTACCTTTCCTTTTCTTTATCAACCTTTCTTTGACTAGTGGGCTACTCAAGACATTTTCCACTCCTTAGAACTATCACAACACTTCCTTGATCATGGTGGAGGTGGAGGGGGGTAGTCGTAGATGTGGAGGAGGTGGAGGTGACATTTGGTGTTGAAATTGAGGTGGAAGGAAGAAATGAGGTAGGAAGGTGAATTGTTGGGAAAATGGTGGTGATGGAGGGGGAGGTGGCGTATAAGGCTTGTGATCTCCTTGGAAATGATAGATGGGCTGCACTTGCATGGGAGGCGTACTATAGAAAACTTGAGTAGAGGGCATTGGTCCACTTGCTTCATGGTAGCTAATGATGGGTTTTGAAGACAACTTTTCTTCTTAGAGAGCAATTATGCAAGATAGCTTCTCTATTCTCTCTTCTAGCCTTGCAACATTTTTTTGAACATTGTTGGATATTTAGGCTAACGAGTTTCAATCCAAATAGGGATAGTTTACCCAACTTAACCAATCTCTGAAATTATATGGAGGTAGCATAGTCGAGGTCGAATACACGGAACTTAGATAATTCAATTGAGCACAACAATACTAAAGTTCAAAAAACTAGATCAATTTATAAAAGAAAAGATGATGTTTAACCAAAAGCATAAAATTCAGATTCTAAAGCAAAAAATTCAGATTGAACTAGTGAAGTAAGAGTTACTAAAAAGAGTTTGGTTTAAGAATATTAAAGAATCTTGGACATTAGGATTTCACTCACACATCATAACAATCAAGGGAACATGATAATTTAAACATACATAAGTTCTTATTTCAAGAAAAAAGTTGTGTTACACTTCACCTCCCAGCGTGAGTGCAAAGATCGCAACTCAAAGTCACACTCTCGTGTCTAAATTTTGTTTTTTATTACAACCAGTTCCTCAACTCATTCCTCTATACTCTCGTAAAGGAGGAAGAGTTGTCAAGAAGAAAACCTCCATACATTCCTACTCATCTTCTCAGATCAAGCAAGAAAGCAAAAAACATGCACATAAAGTGGCCAACAATACATGCAAGAAACGGATAAACCAATACTTTCATGGTAGAAAAAACAAGAAACATAGTATTTATTACGAAATTACTTGTTCCATATATGCTATGACATGGGAGCTACTCTCCCATGCCCAAGAAATGAAGAATTACTCATCCATAACTGTGCTTTATAGATTCGTTATAGAAAATTCATTTCTAAACATGATTTAGAGGGGAAAAGACAAAGAGATCCAAAGATATAACCACAAGAAGAAAGAATTCCAGCTTGAGGGTGAAATTCCCCTTCCTTAGCTACTCTAAAATGGAATAGCTCCTTTCCCAAGAAGCTGCTCAAGGTTGAAGAAGCTTGGCTACACCTAGACAAGACAATGGAGAGGAAGAAGAGAAGAAATGGCTTCCTTTTGCAAAGAACCACCTTCGATTCCACCAAAATCGCTCTCCCCTATTCTCCTTCAGCTCTAGGATGAGAAAAACTTCTCAAATGATCGAATATAACTGCTCCTTGCCTTCCCTCCTTGTTTTAAAACCGAATTCTAAATTTTTGTATTTCTGAAACTGCCAGGTGCACTCCATGCACCTACAGTGCGATTTGCTTTAGGCTGAACTGCGCACGGAATGCACAGAAGATATGCACGCCGTGTGACTTTCTAGAACTTTCTTTGGCTATTTTACGCTCCAGGTGCACACTGTGCATGTGGACGCACGTCGTGCATTTGTCTTCCACTTCATTTCTAGAAAGTCGCATGCCATGTGTGTGTACCGTGCATGCCGTGCACTCTTCTGGCTGGGCGAGAGAAAACCTTTCTGATATGGTACACACCATGCATTCTGCTATTTTAGCAGAATAAAGCAATAAAATCAATTCTTTTTGAGACATATCTGCAATACAAGTTATGCGATAAGTAAAGTGACAAAAAGATGGCAAAAGTAATATGAAGAAGAGGCTAAATAGTATCAGAATGAACCATATTTGTGTTTGATAGCATTGTGAAAAGGTGATATGTAAATCACACGACAAATCCCCCTAAGCTTGAAGTATTGCTTGTCCTCAAGCAAAAAGAATAGGGCCACATTCAAAGAGAAAAATCAAGTTCATGCATGAAGAAAAATGAAAGAAGATATGCAATCAGCTCAGCCAGCTATGTACATTGTACTTGTGTTCGTTGTTATCATCTCAAGTCTTTCAACATCCAAGATGGAGAAATTAAGTTCAACAAGGTTGGTTCCAATTTAGACGAAAAGCTCAACTTGACAACATTAAATAGAATTTGGATATTCAGGCCAAACAATTAGTCCATGTACATTACAAAGTTTTTAGGTAGTACAAATATAAGATGATGAAACCAATGCTAACATTAACAAGACTTAGTTGAGCTCTTCTTCTTAAGGATATGATGATTGGATTATTTGGGTTTTCGACATTCGACTGCTAATTTAGGCTTATGCTCACTAGGTCTTTTGATTTTTCATATTACCTAACCATCATTGCTAGATCAGACTCACACTAGGCTAGCATAATATGTTGGCCATTTGCCATCTTTTGTTGGGTAAAGATAAACCATTAATGGTGAAACACCAAAGAGTCAACAAGAGTGTTAAAGCTAGTGAGATTTCAATCATTCTTTTGAAAGTTTTTCATTGAAAAAATTGTTTTCATAGGCACTAAAGATTTGGCAAAAGCATCCCGTATTCTAGTAAATGTTGCAAGTTGATTAATCTACAAAATTTTTAAACCAATACATGCATGGGAGGTCAAAGATGTAAAAGTTGAGGTTTCAAACAACAAACACAAAGCAAATTATGTACATGGGGATTTTTCAGTTTTCATTTCATTCATACATGCTCTTGATTTTGCTTTTCATGTAGCCAAAACATATAAAGGACAAAGGGAATCCAGCATACAAGAGGGGGTTCATTCTAACACAAGATAGCCTCAAATCATATTAATTTTACTATCATGGAACAAAACAAGGAAAAACAGAATGAAAACTACAACTACCGGCCGGTTGTGCCCCCCCAAGCTTGAAATTTGCAGTGTCCTCACTGCATCAATCTAACTTATGGAGTTCACAACCGGGTACCTGTCATCGTTGTGATAAAAAAAAGGCCCCACCTCTCCCTTGATCAGGGAAGAACTGGCTCACAATATATGGGATGTCCATCGGCTGGGCGGAAGAGTCGGGCTGCTGCACTGGAAACTACGGCGACTGCTGGGAAAACTCAGGTTGTTTGGCCTCAGTCTGCTGTCGAGGTGGTGTCTGGTATGTCAGTGGGGCTGGGTAATGTCCCTGAGAGATATGCCAAGCATCCATATGGTTGACCATGTCGTACATCGCAATGTACTACGTGCTCATGTGGTCAAAATGAGTGTCGTAGTATGTGCTCATCTGGTCAAGACAGGTCTTGATGTGGTCAAATCTCCGCTGAACATAGCCGTAAAGGTGTCCCATATCAGGAATCATCCAAATGTAATCTATCTGAGTACTGGTGGATGATGGAAGTGGAGTAGGAGCTGTAGGAGTAGCTGCTGGCGCCACGGGTAGGTGTCTCCTCATCGGCCTCGGGCTGTAACACCAATTTCCAGGTGGCTTTGTTCCTGATGTCATTGCGAGTTGCATCGGGGATGAGAAAGAATTGCTTCTTTGTGATGTAAACCTTGAATTTAGTTGTGCTATTTCCATGTCTTGAGATTAAGCCACAAGATATAAGATAATTGATATGTACAAGGTTTTTGCGGGTGTAGGTTCTAAGGTACCCACATCTAAACCCAACTGCAATGCATGAGTAGTGATCATACCACCACACATTATGTCACCTGCCTCCCTTTGCTTCTTCTTCTTGGTTTCTAGAAGCTTATTAACAATATAATAGCCATAACTGATTTGTTCATCACTTACCAAGCACCATAAGAAAAAGAGATCATTTTTCCCAAAGACACCTTAGGTTTCATTCTTAGCAAAAGGCCCTGTGCTTAGCAGACGATGTATAACTCTAAAAACTAGATTGTGAATTGCAGAATCTCTAGTGTTCCTAGCTCTGTGCACCGTTTCACAAGTAACTTCAGAATAGAAGGAATCACTATTGAATGCAGGAGGATAATCAGTGTAGCCTCCATAGTTGCAATTAGGTAATTCACAAAACCGTTTGAGATCCATAGAAAAGGATTTGTCTAAGAGTCGAAAACTCATTTTTGGATAAGGCATATGGTGGTTGTGTGGGTTATGTTCAGCTTTGAAAGTAGTCAGAAACTCGTAAACCAGGCGGGGATAGGTCTTGGACACTCTAGTACAAACAAGGTGCAAACCTAAAATCAATAGATGTCCAATTACCTCATTTTTGAAACCCAATTTGTCAAGGGTTTCTTCACAGGCATATCAGGATCGTAGAACACGCTTGGTGATTAGGAATTGGTAATCCACGTCATCCTTAGATGTGACCCTAAATTGGATGGAAGGCACAAAGGTTGCTGGTGCCACTGCGGAAGGTGTTGCATTAGTGGTGGGAGGTGTGGAGTATGAAGAAGCTCCTCCATGGCGTCTGGCTATAGCTCTCTTTGTTGGTGCCATTGGATCAGAAGTGAGTCGCACAACGTGTAGTTTGCTTTCACCGCGTGAAAACCAACTGTAATTTTTTCTCAGAAATACTGCTGCACAGCGTGCAGAACCGGCAGATCCGAATCTGCACCGACGGGCTGTGATTTTGGAGGTGCACGAGCACTTGGTGACGTGCTGCTGCTGTCAGGCATTGTTGGCGTGTTGGTGAAGAATGCCTACGACGTGTAGGCGTGGAAGGCGGCTTGATTTTGGAAGGTCGTGGCTTGGGAAGCTGCTGCAGCGGCAAGGGCGCATGGCGTCAGAGTTGCCTCTACTGTGGCTCTCACACAGAGCTAGTAAGGCTGGCGGCGGGTACACATGGCTGCTAGGGCTTGCGGAAAGGGCGTGCGGTAGCTAGGCATACAACACTACTGTCGAGAGGAAAAAGAAGGAGGTAGCGGTGAGGTGCACGACGACGTCGGAGCTGCTGGTGACTTAGCGCTTGAAGGTTGGGGTTTGTGGCTCTTAGGGCATGTAGCGGTGCTACGGGAGGAAGAAGAAGGTGGTCACACGGCCGATTGAGCGACGGAATGGTGTGCATGGTGCATAGACTCGGGGTTGATGGTGGCTGTGCACGGTGGCTAGGGTTGGAGTGCACGACTGCTAGGGTTGGAATTAGGTCATGCACTCCAGCCCCCTTTTGACTAATTTTTACAAAAAAACACACATCGTGCACTTGAAAATGTACGACCTGTACTTGTCAGCCGACCTTTTTGAAAATCCTTTAACGATCAGGTGCATGGCGTGCGTTATTGTTTGCACGTCATGTGAGTTTCTAGAACTTGTACTCCTCATTCAAAAACCCAAGTGCATGACGTGCATGTCGAGACACACATCGTGCGAGTTTCCATAACTTTCACTGCTACTTTTTACAGACCAGGTACATGACGTGCATGTCGAAATGCACGTCGTGCGCGTTTCCAGAAACATTTTTCACATGTGCAGCTCTCAGGTGCACGTCATGCATGTGGAAATGCACGCCGTGTGCATTTACAGAAAGCCTCTGAATCTTCATCTCTTCAGGTGCATAGTGTGCGAATAGGAAATGCACACCGTGTTAGTTTCTAGAACCTTTTTCAGTGTATTTTCTGCTGAGGTGTATGCCGTGCATTTTAAAATTTCTGCAGAAAATTGCAGTAAGTCAACAGTAAACAAAGATGGTTATGGTAGAATTGAAGTCTAAATTATTGCATTCATCCATGACACGCTTATTAACAAAATTAAAGAGTTTTTTTGACTCAAATAACTTAATAAGAAATCTATCCTAACGTGGGTCAACTCCCACAAGGTCCTCCATTTAGAGTCCGGAGTAAGACTCTTCAAATTCTTCAAGCATCTTGGTGGGAGCAAGAGGCTCCTTTCTCCACTTCTTCTCCACAAAATAGAGTTTGCAACATTGTCCATTCACTTTGAAGTTTCCGCCCTTGCCTTGGAGTTCCACAACTCCATATGGAAAAATCTTTAGCACTAGGAACGGGCCAGACCATTTTGATTTCAGCTTCCCTGGAAATAGCTTTAATCTAGAGTTGAAAAGTAAGACTTTATCTCCTTATTGGAAGTCTTTCCTGTGAATTCTCTTATCATGCCAAGCCTTCATCCTTTCTTTGTACAACTTTGCATTCTCATAAGCATCAAGGCAGAGTTCTTCAAGCTCCTACAGTTGTAATAGGCGTTTTTCTCCTACTCTCTTCATATCGAAATTTAAGAACTTAATTGCCCACAAAGCACGATGCTCCAACTCGAGTGGAAGGTGACATGATTTTCCGTAGAGCAGGTTGAATGGAGTAGTTCCTATGATGGTTTTATATGCTGTGCGATATGCCCATAGTGCGTCATCTATCTTTAATGCCCAATATTTTCTTGAACTAGAGACAATCTTTTCAAGAATACTCTTAAGCTGCCTATTTGAAACCTCTACTTGCCCGGATGTTTGGAGGTGATAGGGTGTAGAGATCTAATGAGTCACACCATACTTGGAGAGAAGATTGTTGAATTATTTTTCAGAAAAGTGTGTACCTCCATCATCAATTACAACACATGGAACTCAAAACCGAGTGAAAATAATCTTTTGAAAAAGCTTAATTACTGATTTGGCATCTGGTGCTTGGGTTGAAATAGCTTCAACCCATTTGGACACATACTCACAAGCGATAAGAATGTATTGATATCCACAAGAAGATGGGAATGGTCCCATGTAGTCCACTCCCCACACATCGAACACTTCAACCTCTAGGATAGAGTTGAGTGGCATGTCGTCACGGTGGGATATACCTCATGTCCTTTGATATCTATCATAAGATTTAATGAATAGAATAACATCTTTGAATAATGTGGGCTAATAAAAACCAACTTGTAATATTTTGGCAGCAATCTTCTCTCCTCAGAAGTGTCCTCCATAAGGAGAGGCATCAAATTCAACAATAATGTTTGGAACTTCCTCTTCAACAACACACCTACGGATTAGCCCATCACTTCCATGCTTGAATAGCAATGGATCATCCTAGTAAAAGAATTTCACATCATGAAAGGATTTCTTCTTTTGTTGATACTTCAAGTCCGGTGGGAGTTGTCTAGTAGAAAGAAAGTTGGCGATGTCAGCAAACCAAGGTGCTTGAGTGGATGACAGTGCATAGAGATTTTCAATAGGCAAATGATCCTCAATTGGCAATAGATCTCCAACCTCTGTGGTCAGTCTAGAAAGATGAACGTCAACACTATTTTCTGTACCTTTCTTGTCTCGAATCTCAAGATCAAACTCTTGTAGAAGTAGTATCCATCGAATAAGGCATGGCTTAGCATCTTTCTTGTTCAGTAAATATTTTATGGCAGCATGATCAGTATATACAGTCACCTTGGATCCTACCAAATATTGTCGGAACTTGTCAAATGCGTATACAATTGCAAGAATTTCATTCTCTGTGGTTGTATAGTTGATCTGTGCTTCATCAAGAGTTTTGCTAGCATAATAGATGGCATGGAGTTTCTTATCTCTCCGCTATCCTAGGACAGCTCCCACAGAATAATCGCTTACATCCCACATTAGCTCGAAAGGAGAATCCCAGTCCGGAGGTTGAATAATTGGGGCTGAAATGAGGGCCTCTTTGAACTTAGAAAAGTCTGCATGGCAATCATCATCAAACACGAACTCTACATCTTTTACAAGTAGGGAATAAAGTGGCTTTGTAATTTTTGAGAAATATTTAATGAATCTTCTATAAAACTTGCATGGCCTAGAAAACTGCGAATATCTTTAACTGAAGATGGAGTATACATTTTCTCAATAGTTTCCACATTTGCCGTGTCCACTTAAATGCCCTTGTTAGATACAACATGTCCTAGTACTACACCAGATTGTACCATGAAATGGCACTTCTCCCAGTTTAGCACTAGGTTAACCATTTTACAGCGGGCTAAGACTAAAGATAGATTCAATAAACATTGATCAAAAGAATCACCATATACACTAAAATCATCCATAAAAATCTCCATTATATTTTCAATAAAATCGGAGAATATGGCAATCATACACCGCTGAAAAGTAGCGGGAGTATTGCAAAGACCAAACAACATACAATGATAAGCATATGTTCCATACGTACATGTGAATGTGGTTTTCTCTTGGTTGGGAGGATAAATAGGAATTTGAAAAAATCCAGAATACCCATCCAAGTAACAGAAATAAGAGTGTTTAGCAAGGCGTTCAAGCATCAAATCAATGAAAGGCAACGGAAAATGATCTTTGCGAGTCACCTTATTCAAACGTCGGTAGTCGATACACATACGCCTGCCGGTAACCGTGCATGTTTGTATTAACTCGTCATTATCTCCCTTAATGACAGTTGCACCCCCCATCTTAGGTACCATGTGAATGGCACTAACCCAAGGGCTGTCTCTTATGGGATAAATGATTCCAACATCAATTAATTTGAAATTTTCTTTCTTTACCACTTCAAGCATATTTTGATTTAAGCGTCTAGGTGGTTCAACAGTTGGTTTGGCATCATCTTCCATATTTATTCTATGCAAACAGATTGAAGGATGAATGCCTTTAAGATCTTCAATATAATAACTAATGACATCTTTATAAAAACGCAGTTTGGCAAGTAATTTAATTTCTTGGTCATTGGTTAATTCATTATTTATTATAACAGGGGATGCAGAATTTGGTTCAAGAAATGCATACCTCAGCCCGGGTCGAAGGGCTTTTAGTTCTACCTTTTTCATTTTTGTTCCTTCATCAACTTTATCATCAACAAGTGTAGCGCCTTCATTAATATTTTGTTCTTTAAGAATAGAAAGTGCTCCAGAATTTCCAGAATTGTTGAATTCAATCACATCATCATCATAAAGATTGACAATCAAATCAGCATTATCTTCATTGTCATTCTCAACAGGATCAATAGTGTCTAAAACAACAGATTTCATTGACACATGCGGGTGCTTTCATGGCATCATAGATGGAGAATTCCATTGCTTCTTCCCCAACTCGTAGACTGAGCTTTCCCTCCCGAACATCAACAAGAAATCCGACAGTCCTCAAGAATGGACTTCCAAAAAGAACAGGATTGGAAGGAGCTTCCACCATATCAAGAATAGCAAAATCACATGGTATATAGAACTTCCCGATCTGCACTAGTACATCTTCCAATATACTCTTCAGATATTTAATAGAATGATCGGCTAACTCAATAGCCATCTGATGGAGCTTCCACTTATGTGGAATTTCGTGCACCAACTAAAAATCCTAAAGATGGTAAGTCTTTAGGTTTAGCCTTGCTTATACTAGATAGAGAACTCCACCCATGTATGCTAAGATACGTGGAAGTCTTATCGTAGTATAGTTAAGGGTCGAATCCTCGAGACAACAGTCTTGTTGTTGCCAACAAGATGGAAAACGTAATAGTTTCACTTAATCTCTTTAGTAGTTGGTGTTTAGATCAAAAGGTTGATTTGGTTGTTTTTAAGCTAAATGCGAGTAAAGTAAAGGCAAGAAAGTAAACTTAGGTTGTTAACAATGATTACTGAATCACTAGGGTGTGATCAGTTTTCACCACCACTACACATGGATCAACACATGCAACATAAAAGCATAACCTGCAATAAGAATTAAATCAGTTAGTATCTTTGTAGACTTAGCTTCCTTTCAGAGAACTAACTACGAGAAGTGCGGGAATGTTGCAACGACAGCCATTCCCAGACGAATGGTCACCTACTTTGCATCATTCCCATCGCAAAGTGTGTTCCTCAACTTATCAAGGTTGCACTTTCATACGTCAACTGATTCCATTGCATAGTATGAAAGTGAAACGAATGATAGTGAGTTTACTCCACTTCTTGAAAGACACTCCTAGATACCGAAACAGATGCATGGTGGATACATGCACCAAGAACCAACATACAAACGAGTTTTTAATCTAATAGTATAAACATAGACAATTCATACTAAAAAATAAAACATAACACAAGTTGATGATCAGGCAACAAGTATTCATTAAACGTTTGATGTTGAACTGAAAAGATATAAACTCTATATTACAAACTATGGATTACATTTGCATGATATGAAAGCATGGGTAGCGGGGCTACTCCCCACACCCTAGTGAGAGAGACTACTCGCTCATGACTAGGACAAAGAAGGAGGCAAGAAGAGAGAGAGAGCGTCATCCCCACAAAGGCGAGAGGAAAGTCAACCCCTTGGAGAGAGAGAAACGATCCACCAACTTCACAGGTTGCTTGATGACGAGATCTCCCTCTTCCCACCTTCTTTGGTGGAGAGAGAGAGAAAGCAGCTTCGAGATGGAGTGTGGGTCTCAGACCGGCGGCCCCTGGGCATAGGATGGAAGTTGGATTTGCTCTGGAGTGATTGAGGCAGCCTTTGGACGTCTGAAAACTTCTTCCTCCGTGATGGACCCTTGGGGTCTTATTTATAGGCCTTAAGTGAAGTCCAAACGGTTTGGAGACCGTTTGGACCTTGAGTCAGTTTGGACCTTGAGACCGTTTGGACCTCAAGACCGTTTGGACCTTGAGACCGTTTGGACCTCAAGACCGTTTGGACCTTGAGACCGTTTGGACCTCAAGACCGTTTCAACCTCAAGACCGTTTGGACGTCAAGACCGTTTGGACCTCAAGACCGTTTAGACGTCAATACCGTTTGGATCTTGAGACCGTTTGGCTTCATGCGGTCTCGAGACCGATTGACTTCATGCAGTCTTGGGATCGTTTGACTCCATGTAGTCTTGGGACCGTTTGACTCCATGCGGTCTCGGGACCGATTGACTTCATGCGGTCTCGGGACCGTTTGACTCCATGCGGTCTCGGGACCGTTTGACTCCATGCGGTCTTGGGACCGTTTGGCTTCATGCGGTCTTGGGACTGTTTGACTCCATGCGGTCTCGGGACCGTTTGGCTTCATGCGGTCTTGGGACCGTTTGAGTCCATGCGGTCTTGAGGTTGATTTAGTCTTTTATGCTTTTTTATGTCTTTTTCTGCAGATATAAAGGAAAAGTTAGTCTGGTGGTATATTTACAAAAATAGGGTAAATTTGGGATTATGTATAGTTTTAGTTTAGGAAGAGTATGGAAAATTAAAGGAAAAGACTAAGATAATCGTCCAAAATAGGAAGTTATCACCCCCCCTAACTTGGAGTCTAGCTTGTCCTCAAGCTGGATAGAGCTGAGGCATGTAATGGCGAGGCGATCTTATTTAGTTAGGGTTTCCATACTCTTGCTTCAATTCTTAACCTGAGTTCTTCTAAGGTCATATCAAGTCTTATTGCTTGCCTTGACTCTTTCAGGTTTCGAGAGTTTCTTGGGTCTCAGGTTCTTTCTGTATCTCGTAGCTTGCATCGGGACCACTTTTATTCTGTGCATGTTGTTGACTCTAATCAGCTTTATACCTCTCTGAAAGACCTACTGGAAGCTAGAGAGTGTATGAGGGTTGGCTAAACGCTTGAAGTGTAACTCCCCCTTCAAGTGGGGGAGGGGTTGTCTATGCTTTTAGGATCTCACTACCGGGCACGACACATCTGCCTTTGTGAGGAAAGCTGAATGTACCGGCCAGGTGAGTCCTTTATGAGCCTTTCATATATTCAGATACCTTAGGGTTTCACTACCGGGCACGACATATCTACCTTTGTGAGGGCAGCGGAATGTGCCGGCCGGGTGAAACCTTCATCGGTTCTTTATATAGATCCTTATTCATGACACAACTCTCATAATTTTATTTGTCTTTCTGGCTTTTATTCGATAACTCGCGGGCTTGGGTTTTGGGGTTTTGTTTGGGAAATTATTTTGGGCGGCCAAGCCTCTTTTATTTTGAAGAGAGGAAAGTTGTTCTTAGGGTTTTTCAACATGCACTTATTTAGTTTGTGGTCCTCTTGCAGAACTTCTTGATTTGGAGGTTGCCTGATGCCCCTCTCATCCTTGAGAGCTTGGCTTATTTCTGCCCTGAATTTTGACCTGTGGAGAGTCAGATAAAGAATTGAAGCAAAAGCATGAAAATCAATAGTGGAGTGACATTATTAAATCGCCAGTAAATGTCTAAGTGCTATTTACTTTTGGGGACTAACATGATTCTAGAGTTAAATGAGGGTGATTCTACTCCAAAAAGGGTTAATTAAAAAAAAAGTTAACAAGGGAAAATGTATAAATAGAGAAAAGAAAAGAAGGAAGAGGGATGTAAAAAATGATACCTCGCCCTTGTCTAATGTACGTCCCCCTAACTTATTGCTCACTCTGTCCTCAGAGTGTCAAAGTGATAGGTTGAGAAGTAAATAGGACAAGGGCTGCAGGCTAAGGTAAATCTGCATTTGCCCCCGGGGAATGAAGTAGATTGGATGCGAACTGTCCTCGTAGAGCGTGGTAATCCACGTCAGCCATCTCTTCTACTGGTCTTTGGAGAACGATGATGGTGTACATCCAGTAGAGGACGTGGAAGCCGCAGTCATTTGATTGTCGAATTTGCTGGGGGCATTTGTGGCAGAAAGAAGGGTGGTGAAAATGCTCTTTGTCGTACACCCTTGTATGCTGACTCAGAAAATCAATTAAATTTTCGGCGTACTCCTTTTCCACTACTTCTGTTGGCATCTTTGGTGTCTCGATGTAGTTTCTCTGTCGTGCGTTGTACTGGCTATCGGAACTGTTATATATTTTGGTTGTTCCTTTTGGGAGATTTGTTGCCAGGAGCATCCAGTGCTCATGATAGAGGAAAGGTAGCATGATGAACGTCGGTGTTGTGTGCTGGAGATAGGAGATCAGCGCGTCAGTTGTGCCGAAGTTCTTGAGCTTTAGAAGATCATCTTTCATATATGGGGACGCCATGTATGTTGTTGGGTTATTTTGGCCGAGTAGAAACTGATAGGCGGCCATAAGGCTTACAGAGAGGGATCCTTTAACCTGTAAAGTCTCTCGTAGCGTGTCTGCCATTACAAGAATGTCCTGAGACATGAATACCAGTCCATCTTTTTCGGCTGAGAGCCGCGCCATAATGAGACGCAATTCGAGGTCGGAGAGACCTTTGCAAGCATCGTGATCAAAGATAGAAAAGGTTGGTTCAATGGCAGACAGAGGATCGATATTGCTACTAGCTTTCTCGGTATCGGCGACTGGCACTTTGGTCGTCTATGACTCCTTCAGAGTTTGTTGGAAGGGTCGCCGCTGCAGTCGCTGGATGGCTGAGAAGAGGTAGCGAGGGACGTCATCTGATGCCATAGTTGGGTCTTTGAAGAACCGTATATCACAAATGAGCTCCATGGCATAACGCCCACGCAAGGAATGAAAATCATCAGCAACCAGATTAGTAAATGGGATTTCGTGGGTCAGCGCTTGGATGTGACATATGGTGCAGAAAGCGCAATCCCCAGATCCCTCGGCAGCTTGAACTTGAGGGTTTATGATTTTGAACCAAGGTTGACTCCAATCTTGGCGGAGTGATGGGCGTGCAGCCCAAATTAACTTGAGCAGCCGGAAGGGTATACATATGGCTTCTCCTACTGCTTCACCAACGAAGTTTATTGTGCCGGCTGGTAGCTCGGCGCTGCAGAAATTGTACACCTTGACATCCCGAGCCTCGGTATCCACGATCATAAAAAGCCAGTGGTCTGAAACTTGGAAGGGCACGGTAAGATAACGTTCCCGACGTGCTAAACCAGCACGCAGCCGCTCGATTGACTTTGCTCTTATGTCTTTGTATAAAAGGCCAGTAGACAGAGCGGGCGAGGCATTGAAGACTGGCTGTTGCCGCTTAGAGCTTCTGTACATTTCTATACTGTTGGCGAGAAGGACACAAAAGATTGCCAATGCCATCGTGGACCGAGGTCGAAGGATGCTGCAAAAGTCTTCACGTGTCATCTTACGCCTAGTTTTTGTATTGTGATAGATTATGTCTTCGCCCGCCTTTACATCGTCCACTATAGTGTTCAGTATAAAAATGTCCTGAGCATCTAAAGTGGAGATGGACGCCATATCCAGGTCATGCATTTTGTGCGGTAGAGGTGGTGGTGAGGAAAGCTCTTGCGGAGGGGGAGAAGCAGGTTGTTCTAAGGCCTGTTCATGGCCTGGTAGATCGTCATCCGAGTCGAAGGCATAATCGAGGTCTTCATCTATATCTAAGCTTACTCGTTATGCCTCGTCCTGGCCATAGGGAGAAGGTGTGGAGAGAGGTGGAGCAGTTGATTTTGGTGAGTTGGCGCTGGTTCCTAGTATACAATGGTGGAACTCAGTGAAAGCCACATCTTTAGCAGCTTCCCTGATGGATCCCAACGCAGAATAATCAAAGAATTGGTCCCCGTATGACATGTTGACTTTATCATTGTGTGGGGACGTGGGGTGATGGTCATTGTCATGGTGACCTTTGTCAGACCCTTTGTGAGAGGGTTCTGCTGCATTGCCAGGGTCCTCTCCGTCATCATGTTTATTACCCGAGGAGGTGTTATCTTTGTTTGAATCAGCAGATCAGTTGGAGTCGTCTTCTTCGTCATCATCGCCATCCTTGTCGTCCGCTGCCTTGTCTGCTTGCTTTTTACTCGCGGACGTTTTGCACCGCCGATGGGTGGCTTGTAACTCATCGAAATCCACTTGCAGATGCTCATGTGTTTCGAGCAGTGCATCATGGGATTCTTTGAGGTCGGTATATCTACCCTCGGCGAAGAGGAGACATGATGTAAGATTTGTAACTTGAGCATGTAACTGCTGGATTTCATCATTATTGGACTCCTCTTGGCGATGTTGTAGCTGTGTGAGCGTGTTGTTGATGGTATCCAAGCGCGTGCTTAGAACTGCTTGTTGTTGTTGGAGCACGCAGAGAGTCTCTACAAGAGGCTGGGTCTGCGTGGAGATCTCATCGACTTGCTTCACCGTTGCATCTTGCTGACGCTTCGCTCCAAGGACCAGGTCCGGCAAGGTGTTGTAGTGACTGTTGATGTGCTCAACTTGCTTAGCCACCTCATCTTGTCATTGCTGGAAACCTTGGAGGATGGTGGGCAAGGCGCGGTGTTGTTCGTCGATCGTGGCCACCTATCGTGATAAACCCTGCACACAAGAAAAAATAGAATATAAGATATTAGAGAATCGGTGAGGAGGTTTCGGACAGCGTCGAATTGGCGGACGAATTCCTCACTGATATGTGCAAAAGGGACCCTAGGAGAGGAAGGGTGGGATGGCTGGGGTCTGCATGGGGTGGTACTAGTGTCTTGTAGAGGAGACACTGATGATGCCCCAAGCTGCGTAGTGACTGTGGATGTAGTCACCAGCGGTGTCGGGGTGGTGGTGGAAGTGAAAAGTGGTGAAAGCGGTGGCAGCGATAGTGATGGGGTGGAAACTGCGGAGGTGAAAGGGAAAGTGGTAAAGTCGGACATAGGGATGGAGAAGGGGAAGCCCGAAGTAAAAATGGGTGAAGAAGAAGATGTGAAAGGTTGCGTGGATGTGGGGAAGAAGGGAGGAGTGGTAAATGTTGGAAAGGTGGAAGGTGGAGAAGTGGTGGAGTTTAGATGATCATGTAGACTCTGAATGAAAGAGTCGATTGAAGAGGTGGTTAAGTTTTCTTCATGGAAGGTCTCGACCTCTGGATTTGGCCGAGATGTTGGTGTCCCCGACAGCTGTTGGGCCTGCAACTGCCTTCTGGAAAGTTGTTTGACAGGTATTTTTGTTGGTCGAGCTGCCGAGGTTGTGATGCTCAGCTCTGTGTGTCCTGCTGTTGCTTTCTTTTCGGTTGTTTTAATCGAAGCTAGTAGTTGTGAAAGCTCCTCATCAGAGAAGAGGAGCTGGTTGGTGTGATAATGTGCTAGCTCCGGAAGTGGGATGTGTGTTCTAGATGACTTGACCATAGGGTAGAAAACATAGTGTAGTTTCCCATCCTTTTCCTTGATGATGAAGGAGTTTTTCAAAGTTTGTTCATTGGTAAGGATGTCGCCCTTTAGTTGTGTGCAGTGGGGTCGGGGTCTGTCCATCTTGAGGTATTTAATAATGATGTGACATGACCCCCCATACAGATTTCCTTCCCCAGGCCAGAAGCTGATAATTTCTGGATCATATGTCGTCTGATATTGACTGGCCTTTCATTGAGAATAGACCAGAGAATGAAAAGATCCGACATTATAATGTTTCCCCCTTCTGTCCTGGGGAAGAGTGCGCCAGCAAGGATTTTGTGTAGGGTGCACACAAATCCAGAGTGTATGTTTGATGCTTTGCACGTCTTCGCATCATAGGTGGGGATCCCGGTTAGAGATTTCCAGAATGTGTGTCTGTTGAACTCTGGATGATCGGTTCCCACTGCCATGGCTTTCCGCAGCTGTTCCTGGTTGTCAATAAAGGCTGTATTCAGTGTGTTTTCCGTTAAGACAACCTTGCTGCCAAAGATTTGGGTGACGAGCCGTCTATCACCTCCGTCCTGTGACCTATCCATAATGTCGACAGGCTCCTTGGTCAGAAAAGTGAAAAACTCTATAGTGGGTTCATAGTAGGATACTTCAGGTACTAGACACAACCTGGCGAGGTTGGCTTTTTCTAGTACGTTGAAGATGCGGTCGAAAATCCCCATCTTGAGCAGAATGCTGGAGCAAACATACTTGGTGGGTTTTAATGTTTTGTCAGTGGAGAGGTTGGTTTGGATGAAAAGATTTTCTTGTGGCGGTGTTGTGGTGGTGATAGGAGTGAAGGTGGGGGTGGTAACAGAGATGGTGGTGGTAGTGGAAGTGATGGTGGTGGTGGTGGTGGTAGTAGCAGGGATGGTGGTGGTAGGTTTTGCAAAGGGTTGATCCATGGCAGAGGCATGTCAAACTTGTTTTCTTGCTCGTTTCTTGGAGGGCTGCCCAGTTGCGGTCTCCAGGACCTTACGTTTCCCCTTTTGTTCTTTGGCAGGGGATTCCTCCTCGGAGTTAGGATTGTACTCCGAGCCTTCATCATCAGAGGAAGAGATGTCTTCCACTTCTTCTTCAGGTGCCTCTGCTAGGCATTTTTCGATATGGTCAAGGTCGCATAGGACTTGCATCATCTTGACATTTGGTGGTGCCCTTCCGGTCTTGTTGAAGTCATCTCTGATCTTCTGGAGCTTAGATTGTTCTATCATCAGTTGCTCCGTTTTCCAGATTGCAGTGTCTTCAAAGATGGTTGCCTCCATTGCTGGTGATGCCATGGCTGAAAAATGGGAGATCAAGAGTTAGAAAATCATATTAGAAAAAAAAAGATTTTATTTGTATTTATGTGTTTTTGTGATTTTATGAATGTTAAATGAAATTTAAAGGCCAAACGGTTTGAAAACTATTTGGTTCCAAACGGGTTCAGGACCGTTTTGGTCTCAAATGGTTTCAAGACCGTTTGATCCCAAACGGTTGCAAGACCGTTTTGGTTCCAAACGGTTGCAAGACCGTTCAGTCCCAAACGGTTTCAAGACCGTTTGATCCCAAACGGTTGCAAGACCATTTTGGTTCCAAATGGTTGCAAGACTGTTCGGTCCCAAATGGTTTGGAGACCGTTTGGTCCCAAACGGTTTGGAGACCGTTTGGTCCCAAGCGGTTTGGAGACCGTTTGGAAGGCGGAACGATAGGTTACAGACGGCGAAGGCGAAGCGACGAAAGGATGGCGGAGATGCCGGCGGTGAAGACAATGGCGGTGATTATAATGAAGGTGACAGCGGCAATTAAAAACGAAGGCGACGGCGACAACGACGGTTAAAATGAAGGTGACACCGTCGGTTAAAAATGAAGGTGACGGCGGCGGTAAAAACGACGGTGACAGAGCTATCGGAGATGAAGATGGGTGCGGCAAGGTTGGCGGGAAAGACGACGGTGATGTTGGAGAAGGGGAAACACCGCAGTGGCGCCGAAGGCATAAACGGAGGTGCGGATGATAGCGGAAGCAGACTACCTTGCAACTGTCGGTAGTGTCGACGTCAGAGAAGCAGGTGGTGGAAAGGAGGTTGAACGGTGAATCGCGCGGGAGCAGGCAGACGAAGGTAATGGAACAGGGTTAGCACGGAAGTTGCAGAAGGCACGGGAGTTGAAAGAAAGAAAAACGAGGGGGTAGGGTTTATATTTATAGGAAACGAGGGGTTGACCTGACAAAAACCTAAGTCAAACAGTTTAGCGACCGTTTGGACTCCAAACGGTTTCGAGACTGTTTGTCTCCAAACAGTTTCAGGACCGTTTGGCCTCAAACGGTTTCAGGACCGTTTGGCTCCAAACGGTTTTGAGACCGTTTGGCTCCAAACAGTTTTGAGACCGTTTGGTCTCAAACGGTTTTGAGACCATTTGGTCCTAAACGGTTTGAAGACCGTTTGGCTCCAAACGGTTTTAGGACCGTTTGGATCCAAACGGTTTCAGGACCGTTTGAGAGGGTTAAGGTCGAACAGATTTTTATATTTTTATGTTTGTTTTAGTTATATGAAATTTTTTTTGTATATTTTCATTTTGTTATTTTTTTGTTTGTTTTGGTTATATAATTTTTTTTGTATTTTCATAAAATAAACCTAAGGTAAAGAGAACGGGAAATAAAGGAATAAACTGAAATCTTGGGTTGCCTCCCAAGTAGCGCCTGGGTTTTATGTCGCTGGCTCAATGAAGCTTTGATGGTGTAAATCTAACGGCGTGGCGTCTTTGATTTCGATGGTCTGTCTCGGCATCTTATCTTCTGGGGTGTAGTATCTTTTTAAACGATGGTCGTTGACCGTCCTTTCTCCTCCGTTATTGTCGACAATTAGCACAACTCCAGTTGGATAAATATGTTTTATGGTGAAGGGCCCAGACCATTTTGTTCGAAGTTTTCTGGGGAACAACTTGAGCTTAGAATTGAAAAGGAGCACTTTGTCGCTGATGGCGATGTCTTTCCTTTTTAGATGACCGTCGTGCCACATTTTTGTCTGCTCTTTATAGATTCTGGAACTGTGATAGGCGGTCATACGGAGTTCTTCTAGCTCCTGTAGCTCCAATTGTCTATTCTCTCCCGCACTTTTAAGATCGAAATTTAATTGTTTGATGGCCCACCAGGCTTTGTGTTCCAGCTCTACTGGAAGATGACAAGACTTCCCGTACACCAAACGGAACAGGGTTGTTCCGATTGGTGTTTTATAAGCTGTTCGATATGCCCACAGGGCATCAGGAAGTTTGGTGGACCAATCAGAGCGGTTTTGGTTCACCGTTTTTTCAAGAATCGCCTGCAATTGTCTATTTGATACCTCTACCTGACCACTAGTCTGTGGATGGTAGGGCGTGACGACTTTGTGATTGACTCCGTAATTTTTTAGTAAGGCTTGAAAACTTCTTTCCAAGAAATGGGTCCCGCCATCTGATATGACAGTTCTTGGAACTCCAAATCTTGGGAAAATAATATCTTTAAACAATTTAATAACAGGCTTGGAATCGCTAGACATAGTGGGTACAGCTTTGACCCACTTTGAGACGTAGTCCACCGCGACCAAGATGTAAGAGAAGCTATAGGATGAAGGGAAAGGGCCCATGTAGTCTACCCCTCACACATCGAAAAGCTCAATTTCTTGCCACATTGTGAGGGGCATCTCATCTCTTTTTGATATGTTGCCCGAAAATTGGCATTTGCTGCAGGCTTTCACAAAATCGTATGAATCCTTTGATATGGTGGGCCAGAAAAAACTAGATTGTAAAACTTTTATAGCTGTTTTCTTAGCACTCATGTGCCCCCTTGTGGGTCCTGAATGGCAATGCTCTAGGACCGGGGTTATTTCTTCTTCCGACAAGCAACGAAGGAAAAGTCCATCAGCACAAAGGTGAAACAGGTAGGGTTCATCCCAATAATATTGTTTTATGTCATGAAGGAACTTCCTTTTGTCATGATAGGAAGAAGAGGGGTGGATAATCCCTATGGCTAGATAATTGACGATATCTGCATACCAAGGGAAACCATGGGTGGCCTTCATAAGATGATCGTTAGGAAGAGAATCCTGGATAGGGATTTTATCTTCTTCTTCTACCTCGATCCGGCTGAGGTGATCAACCATAACGTTCTCTACTCCACTTTTATCTTTAATCTCCAAGTCGAATTCCTGAAGCATCAACACCCATCGGATAAGCCTGGGTTTGCCATCCTGCTTTTGAATCAGGTATCGAATGGCAGAATGGTCGGTATAGACAATGACTTTGGAACCAATCAAATAGGAGCGGAAATTTTCAAACGCATAGATGACAGCCAGAAATTCTTTCTCCGTGGTAGTGTAGTTTTTCTGTGCTTCGTCTAGCGTTTTGGATGCGTAGTAGATAACATAGGGTTTCTTGTCAATCCACTGTCCTAAAACAGCCCCTATGGCATAATCACTTGCGTCGCACATGATTTCGAAAGGCTACGACCAATCTGGGGCTCTCAGAATAGGTGCGGAAATTAACGCATTCTTGAGGGTGGAGAAACTTTGCATACATGCTTGATTGAATATGAACTCAGCATCTTTAGTTAGGAGTTGGGTCATGGGTTTAGCTATCCTTAAGAAATCTTTGATGAATCTTCTGTAGAATCCTGCATGACCCAAGAAAGCTCGAACTCCTCTTATGTCCTTTGGAGGTGACAACTTTGAGATAACATCGATCTTCACTTTATCAACCTCGATTCCTCTTTCACTTACCCTGTGTCCGAGGACGACACCTTCTGTTACCATGAAATGGCATTTCTCCCAATTCAAGATAAGGTTCGTTTCCTCGCAACGTCGTAGAACTTGACTAAGATTGATTAAACAGTTGTATAAGGAGTCTCCGTAAACTGAGAAATCGTCCATAAACACTTCCATGACGGATTCGGTTAAGCTGGCAAAGATGGAAGACATACACCGTTGGAACGTCGTGAGTGCGTTGCACAACCCGAATGACATTCTTCTAAAAGCATAAGTCCCAAAAGGGCAGGTGAAGGTAGTTTTTTCCTGGTCCTCCGGGTGTATGGGTATTTGGTAGAACCCGGAGTAACCGTCAAGATAGCAAAAATATTTCTGATGAGCTAAATGCTCTAGGACTTCATCGAGGAAGGGTAGAGGGTAGTGGTCCTTCCTCGTGGCTTTGTTCAACTTTCTATAGTCGATACACATCCACCACCCTATCACAGTCCTGGTGGGCACTAACTCATTTTTGTCATTGAGCACTACAGTGGTGCCTCCTTTTTTGGAACAACCTGGACAGGGCTGACCCACTGGGAGTCAGAGATAGGGTAGATTATGCCAGCTTTGAGTAATTTGAGGAGCTCTAGGCGAACTACCTCCTTAAGATTAGGATTCAATTTTCTTTGATGTTCACAGGATGGCTTGAATTCTTCAACCATAGGAAGTCTGTGCATACACAGGGCTGGATTTATGCCCGTTAGGTCAGTTATCTTATATCCAATGACCTTTTTATGCTTTTTCAGCTTGTCCAGAAGTTTTTCTTCCTGATCTTCTGTAAGGGTAGAGCTGATGATGACTGGGCATAGTATTTCCTTATCTAAGAAAACATGTTTAAGCACTATGGGTAAAGTCTTCATTTTGGGGGCATTTGGTGGCTCAGCTGCTTCTATAATGGTAATAGCTTTAAGTTCTTCAAAAGAAGCCATTGATGCTTCCTCGGCCTTTTCTAAATGTTGCATACACTGTTGAACTAGTTCGTTTGCAGAGAATTCAACATCTGGGTTGATTAGGACATTCTCTAATTCGTCAGCTGGCTCAGATATTTCTAACTGAGACATTTGTTGTATTGCGTCAAGAAGGAAAACCTCCTCTTGAGTACTAGGGCCTTTCATGCTATTAAGGACTCAAAATTGAATTGCTTCTTTTCCGAGCCTAAGAATGATGGTGCCAGCTTCGACGTCAATAAGCGCCCTTGCAGTAGTGAGGAAAGGTCTTCCGAAGATAATCGGGTATCTCAAATCTTCTTTAATATCCATGATAACGAAGTCGCATGGGACGTAGGCATCCTTGCCTATCCTTACTGGGATATCCTCAATGATCCCCAAAGGTGCGGTTATGGTTGAATCAGCTAATTGAATAGTCATTGCTGTAGGTAGCAATTTGGTGAAACCCAGACATTTGCACATGGAATAAGGCATGATGGATATACTGGATCCTAGGTCAGCTAATCCTTTTTTAGTAGATGCATTTCCAATGCAACATTGGATTCCGAAGGAGCCTGGGTCCTTCTTCTTCTTGGGCATCTTATTTAAGATGATGTCAGAGGTGGTTTGAGCAAGCTAAACAGTTTCTTGCTCCTCGGTGAGATACTTTCTTGAAAGTAAGGTCTTGAGGTATTTTGCCCTGGCCGGCACTTCAGAAAGAGCATCAAGGAGCAGGATATCAATGTATAGTTTCTTCATTGCCTCCTTGAACTTTTGGAACCTCGTATCCATCTTCGTTTTCCGCAGTCTTCCTGGATACGGGATTCTTGGTTTATATTGTAGGACTTCAGGTTCTGTGGACACTTGGTCTTTATCTTTGCCCTTTGTGCCCTCTGAGGGCTTCTCTATTCCTTGTGGCGGGCTCTCATTCGTCATAAAAGTAGGGGTATCATCATTATCCGAGGTGATCTTGGTGATCTCATGAAGAGTGCGTCCCGATCTTGTGGTGACAGCATTCAACTGTTCATGTCTATTTTGTCCATGCTTAGGATTTGATTCGGGTTGCCCTGCAAATGTGCCTGCCGGAGGCTTCAATTGCGCAGCAATCTGGGCAAGCTGGGCCTCTACTGCCTTTTGATGTGCTTGCTGATTAGCGAGCATAGTCTGTTGAGATTGCAACATCTACCTTATCAAGGATATTTCATCTTCCGGTTGAGGAGGAGTGGTTTTCTGAGGGATTTGTTGTTGGGTTTGCTGAGATTGTTGTGGTGGTAGTGCCAGTTGAGGTTGTTGAGTGTGCAGCTGTGGATGGAGTGGAGGGTGAATGTACTGATAGTAGGCCGATTGATTCCTGGGGTAGTTAGCCCTAGGGAAGTTATTCCTGGAGTTCCCTTAATTTTGGTTGAAATTATTTGGGAATCCAGGTGGTAACCTACTAGAGGATCCCCCGTGCGTCTGATGCTGTGGATTAGCGGTCCCAGCAGGGTTTCCATACTAAAATCCTGGATGGTTCCTTGGCTGATTCGGATTGTAATAGACTTGTCCAGGGATAGAGTGGATAGAGTTGACTTGTTCAGGTATTTTTTCTTCAGATTGATCAGTAATAGGTTCATATTGTTGTGGTGGTGGATGCAGATCCATCATCACATTATAAAGCATACCGCAAGAAAGGGTCAGATGGTCTGAAGCATGACAGGCCTCACAGGTTCCTGTGGCGGCCTTGACTGGTTGAACTAGAGGATTTTTCTTCTTATCAAACTCTCTGAGAGAAGTCTCGAGAGCTTGTTGTTTATGAACTATGGTTTTCAGGGCTTCAGCTATTCCCTTCATCTCTATTGATTCTTCAGCTTTGTAGACTTTGAGGACTCCTTTACCGACTGATCGTCCCCAGTTGGACTGATTTTTGGCTCCGAGTGTAACAATTTTCCAGGCGTCTTCATAATTCTTTCTCATGAAATTTCCTCCAGATGAGGAATCCAAAAACTGTTTAATATCGTCGCTTACTCCCCGATAGAAGGTTTCTATCAATTGGTTCTGGGAGATTCCATGATGGGGGCACTTCCGCAAAAGTTCTTTAAACCTTTCCCATGCTTCAGCAAGGGATTCTCCAGGAAATTGAGAGAAGTTATTGATCTGCCCTCTGATCTCATAAGTCAGTGAGGGGGGAAAGAACTTCTCTAAGAACATTTCCTCTAGGGGAGCCCAGGTGGTTATTATGGGTTCCCTGTCAAGTGAGTTATACCAACTTAGGGCCCTCCCAGACAGAGTGAAATGGAACAGATGAAGCATTATCGCATCAAAAGAGACTCCGGCTTGCGGAACCAGGCGACACAGTGCCTTAAACCTTTTCAGATGATCCATGCAATCATCTCCAGAACCTCCGAAGAAAGAGATGCCTTGCATGATCTGGATCCACTGGGTCTGAATCTCGAAGTTGGGGATATTAATAATCGGAGGTCGGACCGGGTGGTTATCCTCATAGTTCTTTGGGATAGCATAGTCCCTCAGTTGCTTATTCCTTAACTCCAATTGAGCAGCTTGGGTTGCTGCCTCAGTTTCAGCTCTGATGCGGGCCTGTTCTTCCACACGAATCTCCGCTTGAATCTGGGCACGAGTATCAGCTATGAGTTGTGCCTTTTGAGCGGCGATGGTGGCGTTGACCCTCTCCATCACCAAAGTAGCCTGGCATTGATCTTCAGCCATCTGCCTTGCTCTTTGGCGATTAAGTCAGATGCGGCAGTGGAAGCTTCTCTCTACCTCAGAGTCAAACTCTGGATCAGGGGAGAATCTGAGGTTATGCGCAGGTTGCATACACGTTTTCTACCTGAGTAGAGAGAAGAAAACACCTTTTAGATGATGATAAAGATATAATGAATTCAAGAAGATATGGATTAATGATTAAAGGAAAGTGTAAAACCCTAACCAACTAGCAAGATACTAAATGAAATTAAAACGTTCCGTTGTCCCCAGCAACGACGCCAATATTTTGATGGAGCTTCCACTTACGTGGAATTGCGTGCACCAACTAAAAATCCTAAAGACGGTAAGTCTTTAGGTTTAGCCTTGCTTATTCTAGATAGAGAACTCAACCCACGTATGCTAAGATACGTGGAAGTCTTATCGTAGTATAGTTAAGGGTCGAATCCTCGAGACAACGGTCTTGTTGTTGCCAACAAGATGGAAAAACATAATAGTTTCACTTAATCTCTTTAGTAGTTGGTATTTAGATCAAAAGGTTGATTTGGTTGTTTTAAGCTAAATGCGAGTAAAGTAAAGGCAAGAAAGTAAACTTAGGTTGTTAACAATGATTACTGAATCACTAGGGTGTGATCGGTTTTCACCACCACTACACATGGATCAACACATGCAACATAAAAGCATAACCTGCAATAAGAGTTAAATCAGTTAGTATCTTTGTAGACTTAGCTTCCTTTCGGAGAACTAACTACGAGAAGTGCGGGAATGTTGCAACGCCAGCCATTCTCGGACGAATGGTCACCTACTTTGCATCATTCCCATCGCAAAGTGTGTTCCTCGACTTATCAAGGTTGCACTTTCATACGTCAACTGATTCCATTTCATAGTATGAAAGTGCAACGAATGATAGTGAGTTTACTCCACTTCTTGAAAGACACTCCTAGATACCGAAACAGATGCATGGTGGATACATGCACCAAGAACCAACATACAAACGAGTTTCGAATCTAATAGTATAAACATAGACAATTCATACTAAAAGATAAAAGATAACACAAGTTGATGATCAGGCAACAAGTATTCATTAAACGTTTGATGTTGAACTGAAAAGATATAAACTCTATTTAACAAACTGTGGATTACATTTGCATGATATGAAAGCATGGGTAGCGGGGCTACTCCCTGCACCCTAGTGAGAGAGACTACTCACTCATGACTAGGATAAATAAGGAGGCAAGAAGAGAGAGAGAGAGAGAGCGTCATCCCCACAAAGGAGAGAGGAAAGTCAACCCCTTGGAGAGAGAGAAATGATCCACCAGCTTCACAGGTTGCTTGATGACGCGATCTCCCTCTTCCCACCTTCTTTGGCGGAGAGAGAGAAAAAGCAGCTTCGAGATGGAGTGTGGGTCTCAGACCGGCGGCCCCTGGGTGGAGGATGGAAGTTGGATTTGCTCTGGAGTGATTGAGGCAGCCTTTGGATGTCTGAAAACTTCTTCCCCCGTGATAGACCCTTGGGGTCTTATTTATAGGCCTTAAGTGAAGTCCAAATGGTTTGGAGACCATTTGGACCTTGAGACCGTTTGGACCTTGAGACCGTTTGGACCTCAAGACCATTTGCACCTTGAGACCGTTTGGACCTCAAGACCGTTTGGACGTCAAGACCGTTTGGCCCTCAAGACCGTTTGGACCTTGAGACCGTTTGGACCTCAAGACCGTTTGGACCTTGAGACCGTTTGGACCTCAAGACCGTTTGGACGTCAAGACCGTTTGGACCTCAAGACCATTTGGACGTCAAGACCGTTTGGATCTTGAGACCATTTGGCTTCATGCGGTCTCGAGACCGATTGACTTCATGCGGTCTTGGGATTGTTTGACTCCATGCGGTCTTGGGACCGTTTGACTCCATGCGGTCTCGGGACCGATTGACTTCATGCAGTCTCGGGACCGTTTGACTCCATGTGATCTCGGGACCGTTTGACTCCATGCGGTCTCGGGACCGTTTGACTCCATGCAGTCTTGGGACCGTTTGGCTTCATGCGGTCTTGGGACCATTTGACTCCATGCGGTCTCGGGACCGTTTGGCTTCATGCAGTCTCGGGACCGTTTGGCTTCATGCGGTCTTGGGACCGTTTGAGTCCATGCGGTCTTGAGGTTGATTTAGTCTTTTATGCTTTTTTTATGTCTTTTTCTGCAGATGTAAAGGAAAAGTTAGTCTGATGGTATATTTACAAAAATAGGGTAAATTTGGGATTATGTATAGTTTTAGTTTAGAAAGAGTATGGAAAATTAAAGGAAAAGACTAAGATAATCGTCCAAAATAGGATGTTATCACCATCTTTGTCGGCTTCAAATCCCCAAGATCTAGTTCTTGCCATAGGGTAGATGGAATGAGACTAATACTAGCATTGAGGTCTACTAGGCCTTTATCAAAAGTGGTATCATTGATCTTACATGGCAATATAAAAGCTCCCAAATCGTCATGCTTTTATGGAAGACGATTTTGAATAATAGAACTCACTCTTTCTAAAAGCATCACTGTTTTGACTTGATGAACTTTTCTTCTTTTCGTCAAAATGTCTTTAAGGAATTTAGCATAATAAGGCATCTCCGCAATAACTTTAGCAAAAGGAAGATTGACATGCAATTTGTTGATAATATCCATAAATTTCCTAAATTTCTGGTATTCCTTCTTATTGGCAAGCCTTTAAGGAAAAGGTGCAGTGACTTTAAATGAAGGTGATGTTTCAGATTTACCTTTGTCCTTGTTGCAATTTGGAGTGTTGGACTCCTCTTCATCAGCTACCTCCATGTTCTTCTCCTTAGATGGAGAAGGTCTTTCAATCTCAGCTCCACTTCTTAGAATGATTGCATGAGCTTGTTGTCTTGGGTTCACTTCCGATTGGCTTGGAAGATGACGTGGGATTTTATCGCACTAACAAACTCACTCGGGGTTGAAATCCCCGAGCTTTTACCTCTAAACCCAACTTTAATTCAATTTTTACTTTCTTGCAATTAGTTTAATTAACCTCAAATCAACCAATCATTCTAAATATTAGTTTTACTTGAGCTAGATTCGACTGACAAGGATTCTTAAAAATGTTGTCCTTTGGGTTTGATCCTTAACTATATTGCGATAAGACTTGTCCGCTTGCGGGTGGCAATGATATGGAATCGCAGGGATGGTATCGGGTTTCACCACCGCTATGCATGCAAACACATTCCAATGCAAACAATCCAGGCAAGATAAAATGATCCAAATAGAGCTGCTGCAGAACCCCCCATACAGGCGTTAGGTTCATGTAAGCATCACCTTAGGCATCAAATGTCTCATCACCAACCAGATCACTTACTTACGACTCCGAAGATATAGAAATCCAACGAAGGTTGTGAGCCCCCTATACATACATTAGGCACATAGAAGCATCACCGAAGGCTAGATGGCTTGTCCCCTCGTGGATCATACACTTACGACCGAGAAGAAATCCCATTCTATTTCTAGTTTGGGAGTCAACTGCATTAATCTATAAGCAGGTAGGTGATAGATCTACAAACTAACATCGATGATAAACAAAGAAGATACAAAATCTAACTAAGACTGTGGTCCTCCTTGAGGGATGTTTAGACCACAGAAGCATTACCGTAGGCTAGATGGCTCGTCCCCTCATGGATCATACACTTACGACCTCAAGGAATCTTATCAGAAGTTCTCATCAAAGATTCGAACTTTGTAAACCGCCATTCTATCCCACATATAGAAGATTTCATAATATAGGAAAGAACAAGATGAAAGCAATGTGATAATCAACTACGAACATACCAATTAACAACGAAATGGAAAGTTATATACATTGCCATGGAGAGTTTAACAAAAGAACATGATTGCATGGGCATCGGGGTTAGTCCCTGCACCCCCGTGAAAAGGTACTACTCGCTCATGATGCGAGAAACAAGAAGAATAAGAAAGAGAGAGAAATCCACCATGAACTCGGTACAGAAGGTTGTCGCAGCTCGATGAAGAAGATACGGCCTTCTACGTCGTGTCAGAGCAGATCTAGACACGAATGGGAGATGCCAAGACAGACCGGACAGTCTCCCTTGCTCTGTCTTTCGTCTCTCCTCAACCTCCTTGGTTGCAACATGGGTAGTAGGTGGAATGAAACTGGTGTGGACGGCACTGGATTTGGATCAGACCTATGTACAGGCAGCCTGTCGGCGTCCCAGAACTGATGCTCAAATGGGGACCTTGTTGGTCCTATTTATAGGCACATGGCTGGTCTTCACATTTTTGGTGTGATTCCAGCCCAAACAATCTTGGAGATATTTTCTTTTCAATTTTTTTTAGAGAGGACGGAAGGTCCTATGATTGCCCCTCCGCCAACTATACTATTTAGGCTAAAGTAGCCAAAGCAAGGTCTACAAAACCTGAAGGAAAAGACTGGGAAAAAGTAAATCTATCTACTTGTCCCCTTCGTGCCATGGTGGCAACTTCATGGGCAAGTTTGTTATAAGAACGACTAACATAAGAAATGCTGCAAAAAGAGAAGAGGTGTGTCAGATTTCTAATGTCATCCGCAAAGACCCCCACGTAGTCCCTCCTTGTAGAGGAGTCACTGTAGGCTTGGGCAACTTCAAGTGCATCCGTCTCCATCTGCACGTGTCTGGCACCATGGTTGTGCGCCCACTGGAGTGCTGCTCTCATGGTTGTAGCTTCTACCGTTGTTGTCCCTGTGCACCTGCTAATCTTCTTGCCCGCTATCTTGATCAACACCCCGTCACTGTCATGCATCACCATCCCTATGGCTGCCTCTCTGTCCTCCCCACATGAAGTGTCGACATTGATCTTCGTTCATCCCCGTGCTACCCTGGCCCATCATGGTGTTCCGTCACTGCTCTACTGAGCCTTCCTAATTCTCCTTAGTTTCTCTTCCCCCCATCCTACTTGGTCCAAGACATTTCCAAACGGTATAGGTAGCCACTATGTACTTCTCCATCTTAGAAGACACGCATGTTGCGCCCCCTCCAAACAACCCACATGGCTGCAACGATCTCCTCCTTAACTGCCCTCTCCAAAGCTGCCCCCATGGTGATGATAAGGTCTTCATCTTTGTAATCCTCCACCCACTCTTGGATCCCTCTTCCCAACTGTTCCCAGACCTCATTAGTGTTCAGGCACCTGAAAAGCATATGTGGAATAGATTCCCTTTCCGAAATGCACAACTGACATGTACCATCCTCAATGCAATGTCTGTCGAATAGCCCCCCTTAGTTGCTAGCCCCCCCGTGCACACTCTCCAAATGAAGTGCGCCATCTTGGGCGTCCACCCCCCTCTCCAAATGAACTGCCATAAGGAGTCTCCCTATTGCCTTACTTGCTTACGAGCTTCATCTTTGCCAAGCATGCCTAGCCAGTATGCTGATCACACTGTGAAAATACCTTTCTTTGCCGGCCACCATGACCATATATCGTCCTGTTCACGTAGGCTGAGTGGGATAGCTTTTATCCTCTCAATGTAAGACGATGGAAAACAAACCTTGAGTCTATCAGTATTCCATTCAATGCCATCCGGTGTCATGAGCTCACACAACTTCCTGTAGGATATGTCCTCTGAGATCTTGAAGCGTGCAAGAGTGTCCTCCTATCCCGACAGCCATGAGTCATCCCAAATGTCGACGTCTTTTCCATTACCTATCCTCCACTCCATCCCTTCCTTCAGCAGTGCCTTTGCTCCCCATAAGCTCCTCCATGTATAGCTAGGATTATAGCCTCTGCTCGCCTCCCAGATGGATGATCTAGGAAAATATATGGCCTTTAAAACTTTGTGCACAAATGAATGCGGGTTTACTCCTAACCGCCATAATTGTTTGGCTAGCAGTGCTTGGTTGAAGATATGTAAATTCTTGAAACTGAGGCATCCTGCCTTTTTTTTTGGTTTACACATGTTTTCCCAGCTTGTCCATGCTAGTTTCCTTTCGTTTCCCTTTGCGCCCCACCAGAACCTTGCTATGATACTTTGAATTTCATTAAGTGTGCCCACTGGTATCTGGAAAATACTCATCACGTATGTCGGGATAGCCTATGCGACTGCCTTCATGAGGACCTCCTTGCCGAGTTTGGACAACATCTTCTCAGACCAACCTTGCAGTTTTTTTCCAAATCCTCTCCTTCACGAAACTGAATATATGTTTTTTTTTATCTTCCTATCGCTGTTGGGAGACCTAGGTATTGTGCATGCCTGTCTACCTCCTTCACTTGCAGCAAACCTTTGAGATTTTCCTGCTTTGTGGCCGTCACCCCTTTGCTGAAAACTACCTTCGTCTTTGATAAATTAATTTGTTGACCGGATGCTTGTTCATATTGGCTGATAATTTCAACTATCTTCAAACATTCTGACGAGGTTGCTCTAGAAAAAAGGATGCTGTCATCTGCAAAGAAAAGGTGAGATATGCGTGGCGCCCCTCTACAACGAGTGATACCATGTATTAGGTTGTCATGGGCAACAATACGTAACATGGTAGAAAAAGCTTCTGCACATATGATGAAAAGATAAGGAGAGAGAGGGTCACCCTGGCGAAGTCCCCGCAAAGGTTTTGTTCTCCTGGTCCGGTCCCCATTTATGGAAAACATATGCTGTACAAATGTGGTGCAGTCTTGGATCTTCTCCCTCCATACCACCCCGAACCCCATTTTTTCCATCACAAAATATAGGAAACTCCATTCAACCCTATCATTCACAAAATTTAGGACAAGTCTAACTTCAGAGCAAGGCTACCCTTTTTCTTTCCTTTATCTCTTTTCATAGCATGGAAGAGTTCATAGGCGATGAGAGCATTATCAGTAATCATGCGTCTCGGGATAAAAGCACTTTGATTCTTCGTTATAATACAGACACAACTTTACCATGCATATAACACAAGTGTACGCGTTAATGTAGTATAGGCCTTTGTGAGGCCCAAGTCGAACTCAGGGACACTGACTTATCGGTAGACTACTACTAACTACTCACAATCAGCTAGGCCAATTAAAAGGTTATGAGAGTTGTTAAAAATTAAAAGAAAATAAAATAAAACAAAGCAATCGATTAAGTGTTTAGTTTAATCAATTCAAATGGAGATCTTTAGGATTGCGGTTTAACCACGGGTTTTCATTGTATGAATTTCCACATAGTTAATCAGATTCACCTCTCAATCCGGGTAGTGGTCTGTAGTCAGAATTGTTCACTTGCATGATACAATTCACTACCTAAGTATAGGTCGGTTCCACCGTCGTAGTAACCTATACCCTAAACTAGGTGCATTAGAATCGACCTCTGAGTTTCCACCATTAACCGTACATCACCTTGTTCAAGGGATTTGTTAATTAATGTGAATTTTGTCTCTTTTCAACTGTTAATTATTCTTTCAAAGTAATTAAGGGCATTAGTTTATCATTATGGTGATCAAGCATAACAATATAATTTAGAAAACGAAATCATACCACGGATTTAAAAGACAAATTATGAATTGCTATGATAAAAATGTCATACAATGCTTCCCCGGGCTACTCCCGGTCCTAAATATAAAGGGGATTAGCCCCACATGTTCATCTCAGAGCAAGACATGATTGAAGAGAGGGGAAACATGGATAAAAACGTGGATCAAGTGATGAAACCCCTGAACGGAGAAGATCCAATCATTCGTCGGCGTAGAGTGCGCGGTCTACAGCCTTTCGGCGGTGGAGAATGTCTTCTTCGGCTTCCGGAATAGTTGGGGCATGCTTCTGGGCTTCGTTCTTCTCTCCACACCTCTCGGGATGTGTGCATCAGCTAATGACATGATAGATCACTCCTGGCCGCCGTCATTAGGTATTAACACCGAGTTAGGTCGCCAGAATATCACAACCGTTGGATTCAGGTCGATCTGAAGCAAACTCTGATCTGACGGTGTCGGTTTTATCTCTTTTCCATCGCTGAAGCTATAAGTGTCGATAGTATCGACTTTGGGGTCGATAGTATCGACTGGCTGGTCGCTGGCAACCTGATGGTAACTCGCTACCATCGACTTCCCAGTTGATGGTATCGACTTTGCGCTACTCCTTGCGGTTGCCTGCCTGTGGTTGTGTCGATAGTATCGACTAATGTCGATGGTATCGACATCTGCAGATATGTGTTTTTCCTGAAATTGCACAACAAAACCAAATCAGCCGAGATAAAACCTATAATTATAATCAGTTATGCTCAAAATTATAAAATAAGAGAGATTTGACACTGAGAAGTATCGTAGACTAAAGTACGTGAATTATGCAATATTAACCACCAAAGTGACCAATAAACACATAAAATGCAAGTAAAATAGGTCTATAAATGCGACTCAAAATCATCACATCAAACTCCCCTAAGCTTGAACATTGCTCGTCCTCGAGCAACAAAACTCTAGAATAGAATTGCGAGAGTCAACTAAAGAACATCTTATCACAACAGACTGCGCCATATGATCCCCGCTAGACATTCACATTCCGGCCCTCACTAACCACAGAATGATAATTACCCTAACGGTGACAATAATCATCCATAAAAGATATCTACCTCAAAATTGATGAACACTATCATGTAAGGCAATTAACATAATAAAATCATCCGGTCCAGACTCAGTGCATCTTGTGATCTTCTATCTACGTTGCTCGTCCTAACTACCATCTAAATGGAAGAAGCTCTCCTGATCTTAATGAGTGAGGAGAAAATCACGGTGGCCTACCAATTTGAGCAACTGGTAGATGGAATAGGTGGCTGTGGAAGAAATGGAAGCATTACACGGTTTTAACATGCACAAGAACAATAATGACCTAAATGATGCATATGCAAATTAAAATGCCCTAATGCCTACATTTGGGTGGAATGATGCATGCACTATCATTCCATCTCCAGGTGAAATGGAATATCTAAGAAACTACATCATGCGCTTATTCTTCTTAGGATGCAAGTGAGAACATGTTCCTTTCTCCCTCTCATTCTTACTTCTCAATATTTTTTTTCTTTCTTTTGTTTTTCAATTTTTTTTTTCAATTTTTTTTTCAAGCCCTTATTTTCATAGATGACAATGAATTATTTACCAGGCTCACTTATTGCTACATAACTTATACATTTGAAGCATTCAGAAGGTATGGAACAAGTTCACCACCTTTAATGTTTCAGAAGACATAAGATGCATGATGTACAATATGCACACAAATGTGAATGAAGCTACAAAATGCTAGCTATGCAACTAAATAACACACACCTAAAGATAATGTGCATGTATAACTATTCTATCTTTTTTTTTCTTTTCATGCAAAAATATGTGAAAATAGTTGCAATGCAAGACCTATCTACATGGGATGCAATCAAAGAGATGAAAACCGTAATGTGCTTCCAGTTCTTAAGGTGGAGTATGAAAACAATGGGGTGGATAGATCACGAGATTTATTGAATGAACCTTTGGAAAATATTATGTGTCCCTCCTTACTGACTTGTGTAGTACTTAAGAGGTTTCTCTCTCTTATTTCAAATTAAGGTCTCAATATCATTTGGTCAGGTTAGGCTCAAACAACCAATTCCATCCACTTTAATGAATCACAGGAATGTACAGTTGTGGTTTCCTGTTTTAGAGTTGACAAACCGAATTATTTCCTTCAGTTATGTGCTCAAAGTTAAACAACACAAGCTTGAAAAAGCACTATATTTTTTCAAATTTGCCCCTGATTCCCATGTACAAACAACGAGATGACATATGACATTAGACATCCACCATTACACTATATAGAGTGTGGATCCTAAAAATAAACTAATAACTATGAGAAATAAATGACAAAAGACAAAGCACTAAAAATTAAAAACTAGGAAAAATAAAGGATAGAAATTGTTCCAACTCCCCCCTAAGCTTGAATTCAACTATGGCCTCAATGTCAAAGACAACCTTAAAAGGTGTAACAGTGATACCGATCATTCTGCGGGTGGAGGCAGGTACTGCGGGGCTGTGGGGTCCCATGATGGGTACTACCCCTGGAAACTCGGATCATACTGGGGCATTGGTGGAGGTTGTGGATACCGCCCAAAATAATTCTGGCTCTAGTAGTTTTCGTAGAAGGGCTGTTGCTGCATCTCCATCCTATGCAACCTATCGTGGATGTTCTGTTGGTTGTCGAGGAGGAGGCGCTCATTCTCGAAAATGGCCCTTTGATTCTCTAATAGTCGGTTCGTGGTATCTTGAATACCGGCGCGGGATGATGTATGCTACAGATGGGTCTCCTGAATCTCTTGAAGCATTGTGTACATCCCCTGCATTGAGTAGACATCCTCTCCTTGATGAGAGGGCTGTGGTGGCGGAGGCTGTGAAGATGAAGATTCACCTGGGTGGAAGCAGGGACGCTTCCAGGGTGCTACTCATGCCCGAAGAGGAGTGAAACCCCCTCTTCCTCTTCTTGCTCATCGCCGTCATCATGATTGTCATCATCACCTCCGTCTTCATCCGAGTCAGAAATGGCTATGATGGGCCACCTGAAATGCTGAGCTCCCTCGATGTTGAAGACGGGGTCCAAAAGCACACATTCTTGATATGCCTGATTGACATGGCAATTCACATACGCCAAGCCATCACGGAGCAGGAGGAGGTTGGAGCGGTGCAGATGATGGAGGTTGACCTTGTTCCTGTTGGAAAGTGGAGTAAGCTGGGAAAAATCCAAACCAAGGTATAGGGCCAGCGGTGTGATGAGCCCTCCAAAGTGGATAGGAGCCTTCCACGTACTCCTCTTAACGACCAACACACGCGTTAAAAAGAACGTGCCCCAGCTGCACCCCTCGCGCTTCAAAAGTTTATGCAGAAAGAACAAATCCATCTCCTAGAATTTGCTAAGAGACAGGTCGCCGTGAGAAGAAAGCGTGGTGCAGAGCATGTGGTGCAGAATCTGCACAAATGGATGCTCGAAGTCAGTAACTGTAGCATTGTGGTAGCTGACGGATTTGCCGAGAGGCGCAGTCACCAACTGGGCAAAGATGGCTTCGTAGTCCGTCCGGTTGTCTGGCCTCCGATGCTGGTAATCGTCATGATACCACTTATACACGGAATTGAACTGGGTGAGAGTGAGGGTGTAATTGTTGTTGTAGAGTCTGAAAGACACGTGCCCTTTCTTCCACTCTCTGTCAGTGGCGATCAAGTCATTGGGTACCACATTGATATCCAATGATGCCATGAACTCCTCCATGAGATCCTTGTATGTCGGCCACTCGCCGAGGAATGGTTGGCCGTCGGCGTGGTACTCCAACTCGTCGGGCCTCCTGGTCGTGTGTCTCGCCTGCCCCTTTAGGACGTAGGCAAGATTGTCATTGAACCCCAAGTCGCGGATCATTGCCCGATCGACGTAGTGGGTGGGCTCAATATTCCTCTTGAGCAACTCCTCATACACCTTCCAGATCTCTGTGGAAGGGTGGACAATCCTCAGACGAGGAATCGACGCGGGTGGTGGAGGAATGAATTCAGGGATCTCCATTGGGGTCGCGCGTGAAGAAGATGCACCGGCTGTACGCACCATTGTCGCCGAGAAAGAAAAGGATAGGAGATGGAGCTCGGTGAAGATCAGAGAATATGATCTCCGCTCAGTGCAGGCTCGGTGAAGATCACGATCCTTGGACGCTTGTAGCAGGCCTCTGGTCGCACAACAATGCTCAATGCACAGGTAGAGGGAAGAATCTCTAAAGGTGTGAAGAAATCTGACGAATAATACCTCCTTTTATAACTTCATCCATCTCTACTGTGCACCCGTCGATACCATCGATGGGGTGTCGATACTGTAGCACAATCCGGGTTTCGCGAGTATCGACGACTGTCGATAACCTGATGTGGGGGCTCGGATCGATGACGCGTCGATACCATCGACGCGGGTCGATGGTATCGACCCCTCGAACGGATCAACTTCCTTAATGTAGCGATCACCGTTGATTTCCTCTCGCGGATCAGTGACGTGTCGCATCGATACCATCAACGTGCGTCAATAGTATCGACTCGACTTAGGGCAAACACCCTCGCGAGGCCCAGCCACCGCTTTCTGCCTGTAACCGGGTCGATACCATCGACAGTCCCGTCGATGGTATCGACTTCACTGAGACAAATTCGTCTGAAAATCTTCAGGGATCTCACGCGTATCGACACCCATGTCGATACTATTGACCCCGCTCTGACGATTCACTGATGGTAGGTCGATATCATCGATGAGTCCGTCGATAGTATCGACTCAGAGATATTTTTGCAGCCGCCTAACTGTGCCCATGTCGATACCATCGAGACAATGGTCGATGGTATCAACCCTGCCTAAGGCCTGCACACTGAACAAACGATCAAGGTATCATTTTTACACTAAAAACAAAATTAAATCAAACTAACTTACAAATTGTGAAGAAAATAACGAACCTACCTATGGTTGGGTTGCCTCCCTAAAAGCTCCCTTATTTAACGTCTTAGGCGAGACAAAACCAAGCATATCACACATCCTTGAGTGCAATGAGTTTAACCTCATGCACTTTCCTCGTGTAATCCTCGTCGAAGTACAACTTCAACCTCTGTCCATTAACCAGAAATGTTGTCTCCCCATCACACACCATGATGGCTCCATGTGGTCGTACCTCTTCCACTATGAAAGGTCCACTCCATCGGGATTTCAATTTCCCAGGATGCATCTTCAACCTTGAGTTGAACAAGAGCACACGATCTCCCTTCTTGAAGACACATAGTTGAATGTGTCGATCGTGAATCCGCTTTGTTCTCTCTTTGTAAATCCGCAAGCTTTCATATGCATTCATCCTCAGCTCGTCAAGTTCATTCAGCTCTAGCAAGCATTTCTTTCCTGCTTCATCATAATTCAAGTTCAGCTTCTTTAGCACCCAGTGCGCCTTATGCTCCAACTCTACTGGCAAATGGCAGGCCCACCCATAAGCCAACCTAAAAGGCGTAGTGCCTATAGGTGTCTTAAATTCCATCCTATACGCCCACAAAGCGTCCGGTAGCAAGGTGCTCCAGTTCATCCGTGTCGAAGCCATTGTACGCTCTAGGATTTTCTTAATTTCCTTATTGGAGACTTCGAATTGCCCCTGTGTCTACAGGTGGTACGGGGTACCAATGTTGTGATTTACCCCATACTTTCTCAACAATGCAACGAACTTTTGATTTCTGAAGTGGGTACCTCCATCGCTGATAATCATCCTTGGTACACCAAACCTGCAAAAAATATAGTCTTTTACGAACCTGCACACTACAGTAGCATCATTAGTCCTAGTGGGTATTGCCTCTACCCACTTCGATACATAGTCAACAACTAATAAAATGTACAAGTTAGAGTTTGAGGACACAAAGGGTCCCATGAAGACAATACCCCACAGATCAAACACCTCAACTTCTTGAAATACATTGAGGGGCATCTCCTATCGTTTTGAAATATTACCTGCCCGTTGGCAGGAGTCGCATCACCGCACATAGTCATATGCGTCCCAGAACAATGTAGGTCAGTAAAGGCCGCTCTCAAGTACCTTAGCCGATGTTCTAGAACTGGCATGATGACCTTCCGTGGGTAGAGTATGACAATGACGAAGTACACTCTCATACTCAACCTCCGGTACGCACCTGCGCAACACGCCATCACTACATTGCTTCAACAAAATGGGCTCATCCCAGAAATAATATCTCAAAGAATGGAAAATTTTCTTTTTCTCTTGATACGTTCAATCATCTGGGATAATTTTGCAGGCAAGATAATTAACAATATAAGAAAACCATGGATCTTTAGATTTTATAGAAAGAAGTTGTTCATTAGGGAATGTCTCGGTAATGGGTATATGAATGCCCTTCTCATCAACCCGTTCCAACCTAGACAAATGGTCTGCAACCACATTTTCTATTCCCGCCTTATCTTTAATTTCAATATCAAATTCTTGTAACAATAAGATCCACCTAATAAATCTAGGTTTGGCATCTTTCTTTTCCATCAAATACTTTATGGCAGCAGGTTCCATCCATACCATGACTTTTGACCCTACAAGATATTGCTGAAAATTTTCAAATGTGAAAATGACGGTGAGAAGCTCTTTTTCCATTGTAGTGTAATTAAGTTGTGCTTCATTTAAATTTTTGGATGCATAGAAAATCACAGCAGGTTTGTTATCCACACGTTGTCCTAAAACAGCCCCTACTGTGAAATCTGACACATCACACATTAATTCAAACGACTTTGTCCAATCCAGTGTTTGCACAACCAGTGCATAAATTAATTTATCTTTAAGCACATTAAAAGCATGCAAACACTTCTCATTAAAATCAAACACCGCATCTTTCTCCAACAACTCAGATAATGGTTTAGTGATTTTTGAGAAATCTTTTATAAAGCAGCGGTAAAATCTTGCGTGACCGAGAAAACTCTGTACCCCTTTAACCAAGTTTGGTGGGGGTAATTTGGAAATAACCTCAATTTTAACCGGATCTACCTACAACCCCTTCCTAGACACTTTATGTCCAAGCACAATCCCTTCACTAACCATCATATGGCATTTTTCCAAGTTGAGAACCAAATGCGTGTCCTCACATCGTTGTAACACTTTATCCAAGTTATATAAACATTCATCGAAAGATGCACCATGGATGGAAAAACCATCCATGAAGACCTCCAAACAGCACTCAACCATATCAGAGAAAATGGCAAGCATGCAACGCTGAAAGGTTGCTGGTGCGTTACACAAATCAAAGGGCTTACGACGGTATGCAAATGTTCCATAAGGACAAGTGAAGGTAGACTTCTCTTGGTCCTTAGGATCAATGGAAATTTGATTATAGCCCGAATAACCATCTAGAAAACAAAAGTGAGATCGACATGCTAATCGCTTTAAAATCTGATCAATGAATGGAAGAGGAAAATGATCCTTCAACGTAGCAGCATTCAATCTACGGTAATCGATACACGCATGCCACCCAGTTACCAAACGGGTCGTGACTGGCTCATTTAACAGATTATGAGTAAGAGTAATTCCCCCCTTTTTAGGGACTACCTGTGTGGGGCTTACCCGCGTCGAGTCGGAGATATCGTAGATGATGCCTGCGGAAAGGAGCTTGATCACCTCCTTCTTGGCGACCTCCATAATGCTTGGATTTAGTTGGCGTTGTGGCTGAATTATAGGTTTGGCTCCTTCCTCGAGCAGGATCTTGTGCTGGCACAATGTAGGGGAGATCCCCTTGATGTCTGTGACCGACCACCCAAATGCACCTCGGTGGTTCTACAACACGATCATCAGTTGATCCTCCTCCTCGACACTCAGATATGCCAAAATAATCACTGGTAGCTTTTCACCCTCGACTAGAAATGCATATTTCGAGTGAGGCGGCAGTGGCTTCAAGTCTAACTCTGGCAGACTGATCAAGGATGACTGAAGTGGTGGTGGGAGTTCTCCAAGATCTTCATAGTACCTAGCATAAAAACAAGGCAGCACTTGAAGCATCTTGACGCATTCTTGTAGCGACTTGTTTCTCATCCAATCATGTGTTATATTGACCAGGAAAGCTTCCAGAGGTAGTTCTGGATATGCATCAAGAACAGAACTCGCTATGGCATCATATTCAGTAGAAGGAGGGATGTCCTCCTCTTCATCATTCGGAAAACCCATAGCCTTGCTAAGAGAAACAACTTTGGTCTGCTCCATAATGTCTACAGCCAGTGTCCCCTTCTCCACCTTAGTCATTACATGAGCCATATCTAGAAATGACTTCCTTAGAAAGAGAGAAATATTCTGATCAAAGTGCTTCACCAAGCGGCATTTCTCCTTTTCTTTTGAGTGCTTTGTGCTTGAGGGCATAACCATTTCAAACCGATCATTAGTGATACCCAAGGTCAAACGGCCTCTTCCCATCTCAAGTATCATATCTGCAGTAGCTTGGAAGGGTCTTCCAAGGAGTAACTCATATCCTTGTTCGTCCTGCATTTCCATTACCACAAAGTCTTCTGGAAATACAAACCGATCTACTTTAACCAACACATCCTCGCAAATACCGTACGGCTTCACCACGGAATTGTCTGCCAACTGAATCGTCATATTGCTTGTCCTTGATTCTTTCAGTCCCAGCTTCTTGAACTTAGAGAGAGGCATCAGATTTATACTTGCCCTAGAGTCACATAGTGCTTCGCCGAATTTCACTTTACCAATGTAACATGAAATATTGAAGCAGCCCGGATCCTGCCTTTTAGGTGGCAATGTGCCCATAATGAAAGCACTCACCTGTTCCTTAAGAACCACGACCTCAGTATCGGGAATCTTCCTCTTCTTTGTGATTATGTCTTTCAGAAACTTATCGTAAGAGGGAATCTGCTCTATTGCTTCCAGTAATGGAATGTTGACAGAAAGCTTCCTAAAGCTATCTAGGAACTTCTTGAACTGAGCATCCACTTTCTTGGCTTTCACGCTATTTGGATATGGGATCGGGACCATCTGTGCCCTTTGATGTGGCAGCACATATGGTGTCTTCTTCAATGTCATCTCCCCAGTAATGATGAGTTCTATTGCGACATCCTCTACCACATCCTCTATCAACTCTGTGATTGGAATCGGAACCTCCTCTGCGGCCTCACATGTGGTTTCTGACTGGGGTTTGCTTGGTTCATCGGCCCTGGGGTTTAAAATCTTCTTACCGCTCCGTAGAAGAATTGCCTTAGCTTGTTGGTTTCCTCGTGGAATGTTTGTATTTCTGGGAAAACCTTGTTGCGCTGGTTTTTTTAGATTTGCTATTTGAGCTGCCATCTGTGCCAAAGATGTCTCTATTGTCCTCATCTGAGCCCTATGACTTTGTAAGGTTTTCCCAAATTGATTCATAAATTCTCCTTGTTGCTTAATCTGCTGGCCAAACGTGCTCATGAGTTCTTGATTCTGCTTGATTACTTGGTTGAGAAACTCATTGCTCTTATCCTCCGCCGCCGGTTGGGGTTTTGCGTCAGGGTCCTGTAAGAAGTTATTTGGGTCCTTCCATTAAAATTTCTTGTCTTTCCTCCAAGAATAGTCGTTGTTTCTGTACCCCTGCTGTTGGCGCATAAATTTCACTTGAGCTTCATTCTCAGATTCTGTATCTTCTTTTGCAAGTAGTTTCTTAGAGAGAAGGTCCATCTTCTCATTTAGCTCTTTGATGGCCTTTGACTCACCTGCAGCCCGAACATGTTCTACTACGTCTCTGTCGCCCCAAGATTGCTTTTTGGCCATGTCCTTTAAAATTTCCCAACACCTTGTGCCTGTGTTGTTTAAGAAGAAACCTGAACCTGTTGAATCCAGATTACTTCTATCATGCTCAGAAAGCGAAAAATAGAAGATTTTAACTTGTTTCTCCTTGTCAAGCCCATGATGTGGGCACCTCCTCAGCATGATTAGGAAACGCTCCCAAGTCTCAGAGTAAGTCTCCCCGGCCTTTTGACTGAAGTTATGGATCTTCCGTACCAGATCGTTGGTCTTCTCGGGTGGAAAGAATATCTCAAAGAACACCTCGACCATATGATCCCACGATTCCACATACTCATCATCAAGATTATGTAGCCACTCTCATGCATTTCCCGCAAGAGAGTTGGGGAACAACTTCAAGTACAATGTCTCCTGTGGAAACCTGTCTATTTTGATCATGTCACAATTCTCCACGAACTGGGTAATGTGAGTCACCGAGTCTTCATTTTTAAGCCCATGAAATGCATTTGATTTGACAAAATTTATTAGGCCTGGATCGATCTTATTGTTGGGAATGTTGATAGCCTGCCTCTTGATCGACCCTTTAGATGCAGATGCAGAAGACGCCTTAATCATCTCCCAGATTGTCTGTTCCTCAGCCATAGCTTCTGGTTCAGAGTCTGAATCAATATCTTCAGGTCAGTTTTGAATGTTGTTCTCCTCGTCATTTGGTCCCAATAGTGGAACCTCTGGTGATAACTATGTGTAGTCTGTGCTACGCGTCCTCACCATGCACTGGTACCTGCAAAATAATAATTTAGGTTCAGTACCGTGCTATACGATTTCTAAATATGAATGATAAACTATGAATTTCAAAAATGATAATAAAATAATAAAATAAAGATGTGGCCTAGAGTGGCCGCTTGTAGCACTCGTAGTGTTGACAATTTGCCATGTTCCCAGAAACGGCGCCAAAAACTTGACACAACTTTACCGTGCGTATAACGCAAGCGTACGCGTCAATGTAGTATATGCCTTTGTGAGGCCCAAGTTGAACTTAGGGACACTGACTTATCGGTAGACTACTACTAACTACTCGCAATCAGCTAGGCCAATTAAAAGGTTATGAGAGTTGTTAAAAATTAAAAGAAAATAAAATAAAACAAACTAATCGATTAAGTGTTTAGTTTAATCAATGAAAATGGAGATCTTTAGGATTGTGGTTTCACCACGGGGTTTCATTGTATGAATTTCCACATAGTTAATCAGATTCACCTCTCAATCGGGGTAGTAGCCTGTAGTCAGAATTGTTCACTGTCATGATACAATTCACTACCGCAGTCTAGGTCGGTTCCACCGTCGTCGTAACCTATACCCTAAACTAGGTGCATCAGAATCGACCTCTGGGTTTCCACCATTAACCGTACATCAGCTTGTTCAAGGGATTTGTTAATTAATGTGAATTTCGTCTCTTTTCAACTGTTAATTCTTCTTTCAATGTAATTAAGGGCATTAGTTTATCATTATGGTGATCAAGCATAACAATATAATTGAGAAAACAAAATCATACCATGGATTTAAAAGACAAATTATGAATTACTATGATAAAAATGTCATACAATGCTTCCCCGAGCTACTCCCAATCCTAAAGATAAAGGGGATTAGCCCCGCATGTTCATCTCAGAGCAAGACATGATTGAAGAAAGGGGAAATATGGATAAAAACTTGGATCAAGTGATGAAACCCCTGAATGGAGAAGATACAATCGTTCCTCGGCGTAGAGTGCATGGTCTACAGCCTTTCGGTGGTGGAGAACGTCTTCTTCGGCTTCTGGAACGGTTGGGGTGTGCTTCTGGGATCCCCTCCACACCTCTCGGGACGTGTGCTGCAACTAATGACGTGATAGATCACTCCTGGCCGCCGTCATTAGGTATTAACACCGAGTTAGGTTGTCAAAATATCACAACCATTGGATTCGGGTCGATCTAAAGCAAACTCTGATATGACGGTGTCGATACCATCGACGCAGGTTGATGGTATCGACCCCTCGCGATATCGGCAAGCCTTCTTTCTTTTCTGTCATCCCGCCTGATGCTGACTCGATACCATCGACGCGGGTCGATGGTATCGACACCCTTAGGCTTCAGTTTTATCTCTTTTCCGTCACTGAAGCTATAAGTGTCGATAGTATCGACTTTGGGGTCGATAGTATCGACTGGCTGGTCACTGGCAACCTGATGGTAACTCGCTGCCATCGACTTCCTAGTCGATGGTATCAACTCTGCGCTGCTCCTTGCGGCTGCCTGCCTGTGGCTGTGTCGATAGTATCGACTGATGTCGATGGTATCGACAGCTGCAGATATGTGTTTTTCCTGAAATTGCACAACAAAACCAAATCAGTCGAGATAAAACCTATAATTATAATCAGTTATGCTCAAAATGATAAAATAAGAGAGATTTGACACTGAGAAGGATCATAGACTAAAGTAAGTGAATTTTGCAATATCAACCACCAAAGTGACCAATAAACACATAAATTGCAAGTAAAACATGTCTATAAATGCGACTCAAAATCATCGCATCAAATACTATTCATTAGCGGCTTTAATCTATTAGTCATCACTTTAGAAGCAATGTTGTACAGGACATTGCAAAGGCTAATCGGGCGAAATGCTCTAACTTTTTTAGGTTTGTCGGTTTTTGGGGTCATCACCACCAAAGTTTCATTTACCTCCTCTATGCTTCTTTCCCCTTTCCACCACCCCTTAATGTAGCTAGCCACGTCTTGACCCACGATATTCCAATACTTTTGGTAGAACATCACTTTCATTCCAATCGGACCTGACGCTTTATTAGGATGCATTTGTCTAAGGGCTGCCCATATCTCCTCATTAGTGATCTCTCTTTCAAGGTCTTTTCTTTGTTCCTCGCTGATCATCTTCCTAATACCTCTTGTTGCTTGTTCAAAACCCGTGGGATTGCTACTTTGGAAAAGCTTGGAGAAAAAATTGGTAATGATGGCTTCAATATCATCTTCATGTGTTTTGTAATTCCCTTGGTCATCTTCAAGACCCTCTATCCAGTTTCTTCTTTTCCTGCTAGATGCCTTATGATGAAAATAAGTTGTGTTGTGGTCCCCTTCCTTGAGTTCTTTGACACGTGCTCTTGCTGCCCAGTATTCCTCATCTTTCCTGATCTAGTATTGGAGTTCTTTAGATATCTCTTCAGCCCTTTGAAGGAAAATTTGATTTGCTGGATGTGTCTGGATTTTCTTTAACTCACCTTCAAAATAATGTATCCTATTTTTCCTATCCCCAAACTTATTTGCTGCCCACATTTTTAGATGATCTTTGCAGGTATTTATCTTTGACTTGAGATCACTACCCCTTCTCCATGTTTCCCCTATGATATTTTCACAATCCGCCTCTCCTTCCCACATGGGCTCAAAAGTGAAATACTTTCTTCTCCTTCTCCCTTTGCTTTCTCTATTCCCAGCTGTCAAGATAATGGGGCCATGATCCGACTCATAGATAGGCATATGAATGAATTTGCAGTAGCTAAACATATCCCGCCACCTGAGATCTGGGAGGTATCTATCAAGTCGTTCTTGCACAAGAGTTCTCTCAGACAACACTTGTCTCCAAGTGTAGATGTTTCCTTCAAAGCCAAGGTCCACCAATTCACAGTCATCAATGGTGTCCCGGAAATTTTGCATGACCTTTTCCTCTCTGAGTGGTGCACATTTCTTTTCAGAATTTGATACTATCTCATTAAAATCACCAAAAAATAGAATTGGCTCCTTTGCCTCTGCTTTTAGCCTCCTCATTAAATCCCACGTCTTTGATTTGCTATGTTGATCCACACACCAATATATCCCAATGGCACGCAATGTAGTCCCAGTCTCTTTATCTTTGACTAGACTGGCAACATGTCAGTTAGAGTAGTTGAGTACCTCCACTCCAGAATCTCTCCACCAAAATCCAATACCCCCTACCCGACCCGTGCTAGAGATGCACAAACCGTCTTTGTATACACAACTTTTTTGTACTCCTTCCAGATTCTTTCCAGCAATCATAGTTTCCATAATGAAAAATATATTCGGGCACTATCTCCAAACACACAATCGGAGAGCAGTGTGCATGTCAGGGTCCCCCAATCCCTGACAGTTCCAACTGAAGAGTTTCATTGTCCTTCGCGAGATTGGGCATTGCCAATCTCCACTACTTGGGTCTCACAAACCCTGGTTGAGGTAGAGTCACCCGTTGGAGTTTGTCTTGCCTTTTTCTCACACGTTCCAGTCATAGGTAAATCATCCAGCTCCATGTCACACCAGTCTAATTTTCTTTCACATTTCCCTGTCCTTGTTTCCCACACCACCTCCTCCTCTGGGATGCCAAGTTGGGCACCTCTACTCATCTTATACACCCAGGGTTGATGTTTCTTCTTTGCTCGGGTTGTGCTTGCACCTTGTTTTAGTTTTAGTCCCGCTGCCTTCTTTCTTTGTGCTCTAGTGATGGCATGATGATCCCCCTTTGCTTTGGTTATGTTGCGTCCGTCTTCATGTTGGTGTTGCAATGTAGATGTCATTGATCGGGTTCCATCAACAATCTTGCCTTTTCCCTCACCACCGTGTTGCTTAGATATCATACCTTCCACCTCTCCATCACCCTCTTCCTCCTAGATAGTTGGTGCGACTTCGTCTATGAGGACCCGGTCGTGTCGTTCACCCTCCATTCCCACGTAATGCTCAGCCCTCTGCCTGTTGTGACTTTTACCCACCCCCGCATCCCCCACATCCTCCTCAACTTCACGCCCAGATTGGCATTGCATCATAGACACTCGACGCCCGTCTTCCTCCACACCCTCTGCCCTCGAGGTGCTCCTCCACTCTCCCCCAACGCTGCCCCCGCCTCCCTGCCAGATAGTTTCTTCTAGGTGACCTCTACCCCATGTCGTCTCCCCGTCGGAGGATCCCCAATGGTGCCACGTACCTCCGTCGTTCCCACCCCGCTTCAAACCTCCCTCACTCGCATCAAGCCCGTCTTCCTACCTCAAGGTCTTCGAACAATTTCCTTGGTCCAGTAAACGGTCTTCATTTGGAATCTTGCTCAAACGGTTTAGTCTTGCGAGATGTTCTTCCAATCTTGCTTTAGCCACTCAAGTAAACGGTTTTGATACTCGGCAATCAGCAAACAGTTTTGAATTGCTAAGAGCAACAAACGGTCTACGTGTATTTGACTACCCAAATGGTATGGGAAGTTTGATAACAATCAGTTTGGTTATTGCCTTCTTTACTAAACAGTCTTCACAACATGCATGCATTTGGTCTTGCATTTTGGTTTGTATGCTGGCAGCAGCAAAATGGCTTGGAAACTGTTTAATCCAATCGGTCTTGAATGATTTCCTTCATTTGATCTCATTCAAATGTCCAATTCATGCATGCATGTCTTCCAATGCACATAGCTCTTTCAATTGGTTTTCTTTGCTCTTTTGATCTTGCATGCATGCGATCCTCATCGGTTTTGCATGCAAGCTATGCAGCCAAGCATTTTTCCAAACGATCTCACTGACCCAGCTCTAAATGGTCTTGCAGACCAGTTCCAAACAGTCTTTGCTGGTCTCACGGTCTTGAGACTGAATGGGCTCAAACAGTCTTGAGACCGAATGGGCTCAAACGGTCTTGAGACCGAATGGATGAAATTGCTTGGTTAGATCTATTGGTCAGAACTAAGGGTGAGTGAAGGTGGGCCCCAGCTTATTATTCAGCTTTATCAAGACCTGCATCAAATCAACATAATTTTAGTTAAAATCGTGATAATTGGACCAATTAAGTAGTTTTGTAAATTTTGATATTTATTAAATGAATTTGAATGCATTTAGTCGAATTTGACCCAATGTGGTGATTGAAGTTCCTGATGAATATGCATTTATCAAAATACCCCAAACTTAAATGTTGCTCGTCCTCGAGTAACACAAAATCGGAAACAGTTGCCAAATGAATACTTTCAATTCGTGTGATTGCCTCATCTTCATATCACGATTGTTTTCTTTCTGCTCAGTATGACTTAGTATCTCAACCTCCTGAGACCATAGAACACATCTTACCATATCTTCATTCCTGAGTTTGCTTTCCAATATCACTTCCTCTTCACTTTTTCCAACAACAATCATGTCAGAGAGTTTTGTAGGAGTCCAGAATACCCACAGAACAACAAGTGTGCATTTGATCTGACACTGGTGTTTTTCAGGATAGGGTAGGCATTCATTGTACCAATAGGTAGAAGATGGAGTGAAGGGTGGTATGGAAGGAAGAAATAAATCTCTCCTCTATTTGACTGGAGATTTTTATTGTTTTTGTTTGCAATTTCATTTATTGCATTTTTGTGCGAATCTCTCTTCTATTCGACTCGAGATTGCATTTCTTTTTGTGTGCACTTTGGCATCGTTTTTTTTTTGCAAATCTCTCCTCTATTCGACTCGAGATTGCATTTTTTGTGGTAAGCCCCTGTTTATCTGTTAGGGGTATGAAAGAAGCGGATATAGAGGGAAGTGGTGTGCCACACCGAACTTAGGGTTTGGCATTCTTTTGGCTATTTTGTTTCTTTTTGATGGATGGAGGGATACAAAGATGGTAGAAGAAGTGTAGAAGAGAGTTCAGATCAGAATGCAACTTGGTTTACAATTCAGTGCACCGGGTCGTTCTCTTTATCATACTCTGTTCAAATAATGACTTGATGGGGATCTGGTGGAGATTCCATGTTATTGTTCCACTAGTCAGTTAGGAAGCATGACATGTTTTATCCCTATCAGTTCGACAAACACTTATCAATTTTACAAAAGTATCATGACGATAGGAATCATAAGCTTCACAAGATGATTTCAATCAAAAGGCTTTGTTTCAAAAACTGGTCCTTTTGGGGATTTACTTCGAATAAGGAGGATATAATGATTTAAAATACATAGCAGGTTAGAGAGTGACTTTTAATGAAATAAGAAGTGTCAAAAATTCATCAAGTATCTGTTCAATTTCTTTGAAAAACATTAATGAATTTTGAAAATTTTGAATTTTTTATCAAGAATGTGACAGTGATAACTTAAGTATGAAAAGGATGGGTGTAGGTGGAAAGTGAGGTACGTACCACCCACCCTCCACCCCAAACTTAGAGATTTTCTCGTCCTGAGCAAACCCTAAATCCAAGATGGAGGGGAAAATTCTTGCCTGATTGACCACCAGATGTGGTAGCGTTCTAGTTAGCGCGCATCCTCTTATCTAAAAATCTAAAGAAATATTAATCAGAACTCAAGATAGCATCTCGTGATGCGAATTTTATTTGGTGCAAAATTATCTAAAAGGTGAAAACAAAATTAAGGGAAAATTTCTAATTCAAAATTGAAAACTAACTATGAATTTATTTATCGGGTTGCCTCCCGACAAGCACCTTTGTTTTATGTCAATGGCTCGACTTGATATGTTTGACTTCATGGTGGTTCCTTTAGATTGGAGAGATCTATTATTTCTTCAGTGCTCATATCTTCTATGGTGAAATATCTTTTCAAGCGTTGGCCGTTCGCCACAAATTCACCTGACTTTTCATTCCATAAAGAGAAAGCACCATGTGGGGAGATGCTTTTGACAATGTACGGTCCAAACCAGCGGGAGCGGAGTTTTCCTGGGAATAACTTCAATCTTGAGTTGAACATCAAAACTTGGTCTCCCACTTGTATGTATTTTCTTTTTAAATGACGATCATGCCAAAGTTTGGTGTGTTCTTTGTAGATTCATGCATTCTCGTAAGCTTTCATCTTGAGTTCATCCAGCTTTTGAAGTTGCAGAATCCTGGCTTGGCCTGCTTTCTTCATGTTGAAATTCATTTGTTTAATTTCCCACCATGCCTTGTGTTCCAATTCGACTAGAAGGTGGCATGATTTTCCATATATTAATTGAAATGGTGTAGTCCCGAGGGGAGTTTTATAAGCAGTTCGATAGGCCCATAGAGCGTCGTTGATTTTCACTGACCAATCCTTTCGATTGCAGCCTACAGTTTTTTCTAGGATAGCCTTGAGTTGGCGGTTAGAAACCTCTACCTGTCCACTCATTTGTGGATGGTAGGGCGAGGCAACTTTATGTGTTACACCATATTTTCTCAGCAAAGCTTCAAAGATTCTTTCAAGGAAGTGAGACGCTCCGTCAGATATCACGGTTCGTGGCACTCCAAAACGGGGGAAAATAATATCTTTGAATAATTTGATGATGGGTTTGGAATCACTAGTGATGGTTGGCATAGCTTCAACCCATTTTGAGACGTAATCAACCGCTACTAGGATGTAAGAAAATCTATAAGAAGATGGGAATGGCCCCATGCGGTCCACACCCCAAACATCAAATATCTCAATTTCTTGCCACAACTTAAGTGGCATCTCATCTTTCTTCATAATGTTACCTATTCTTTGACATTTGTCACATGATAGAACAAAGTCGTAGATGTCATTGGATATGGTTGGCCAAAAGAATCCACATTGCAAAAACTTTATCACAGTCTTCTTAGAACTCATGTGGCCTCCAACTGGGCCAGAGTGGCAGTGCTCTAGAATGAGTTGGGTTTCTTCCTCAGTGATACATCGTCTGTAAAGACCATCAGCACATAGCTTAAAAAGATATGGCTCATCCCAGTGATATTGTTTCACATCGCGCATAAATTTCTTCAGTGCATTTCTGGTGCATTGATGATGGATAACCCCAGCAACAAGGTAGTTCACAAAATCTAAGTACCACGATACAACTTCTGAGACCTTCATTAGTTGATCATCTGGTAGGGATTTATTGATCGGAATCTTCTCAGTATCTAGAGTGTGGATGCGAGTGAGGTGGTCTGCTACAACATTTTCTATAACCTTTTTATCTCTTATCTCTAAATCAAATTCTTGTAATAGAAGGATCCATCTAATCAACCTGGGATTTGCATCTTTCTTTGCCAGAAGGTAACGAATGGCAGCATGGTCTGTGTAGACAATGACCTTTGAACCAATTAGGTAGGATCTGAGCTTGTCAAAGGTATACCCAACTGCTAGAAGTTCTTTCTCAGTAGTTGCATAATTCAACTAGGCTTCATCGAGAGTTTTCGATGCATAATAGATCACATAATGTTTCTTCTCTATATACTGCCCTAAAACAGCGCCCACAACATAGTCACTGACATCACACATAATTTCAAAAGGGTGGTCCCAGTTGGGAGCTCTAATGATGGGTGTTGTTGTGAGAGCCTGCTTTAGTGTGTTGAAGCTTTTGACACATTCTTCGTTAAAATGGAATTCAACATCTTTTAGTAAAAAATTTGTCATTGGTTTGGTTAATTTTGAAAAGTCCTTTATGAATCTTCTATAAAATCCTACATGACCTAGGAAAGCACAAACTTATTTTACATTTGTTGGAATAGCCAGTTTAGAAATCACATCAATCTTGGCTTTATCTACTTCAATTCCTCTATTGCTAACCCAATGGCCGAGGACAATGCCTTCCTTTACCATAAAATGGCATTTTTCCCAATTCAGCACAAGATGTGTTTCTTCACATCATTTGAGGACCAGGGAGAGGTGATTTAGACCTGAATTGAATGAATCTCCGTACACAAAAAAATCATCCATGAAAACCTCCATTATTGTTTCAGTAAGACCAACGAATATGGCAGCCATGCAACATTGGAAAGTTGCAGGTGCATTACAGAGACCAAACGACATTCTTTTAAATGTGTATGTTCTGAATGGGCAGGTAAAAGTAGTTTTCTTTTGGTCATTTGAATGTATGGGTATTTGATAGAATCCGGAGTAACCATCAAGATAATAGAAATATTCTTGGTGAGACAACCTTTCTAAGACTTGATCAAGGAAAGACATTGGAAAATGATCTTTTTGAGTTGTCGTGTTTAATTTTCTATAATCTATGCACATCCTCCACCCTGTGACTGTTTGAGTGGGGATGAGTTCATCGTTTTCATTTCGTATAATAGTTGTTCCACCTTTCTTCGGGACTACATGCACTGGGCTCACCAATGGCGAATCTGATATCGGCTAGATTATTCCAGCTGTGAGTAGTTTGATGACCTCGCGACGGTCTACTTCCTTCATATTTGGATTCAATTTCCATTGATGCTTAATAGTTGGTCTGTAATCTTCCATCATAGGGATCTTGTGCATACAAAACGCTTGACTGACCCCAGTGAGGTCACTCATTTTATAACTGATGTCTTTCTTTCTTTCCCTTAATTCCTTCAGGAGTTTATCTTCTTGTTCAGCTATTAGATCAAAATTTATAATAATTGGGCAAACTTTGAGATTGTCTAAAAACACGTACTTCAGTCCTTCGGGCATGGGCTTCATATCGGGACCCTCTGGTTTTTTGCATGTTTCTTCTGTAGTTTCCATAGCTTTGAGTTCTTCACTAGTGGCTTAAACATCTTCTTTAGCAGAGTCAAGGGATTCGATGCAATCCTTTACTTGTTTGTCAATTGGTTCATCAACTAATGGGTTCGTTAGAGAAACTTCTAAAGGATCGTCTGATTCATGATGCTCTTGAGTCAGAAGTGACATTTGCTCAATGCAGTCAATCAGATAGACTTCTTCTTGCATACTTAGTCTTTTCATACTTTCAAAAACCTTGAATTCGAGAGTTTCTTGGCCATGTCTAAGAAGAAAAGTTCCTACTTCAACATCAATTAGAACTCTTGCAGTGATGAGGAATGGACGCCCAAAGATGAGAGGATATCTGGCATCCTCTTTTATGTCCATGATGAAAAAGTCACATGGAACATAAGAATGTTTCCATACCTTGGCAGGTACATCCTCAATAATTCCTAACGGGCGTTTTATTGAATTGTCTGCGAGTTGTATGGTCATGCCAGTTGGAAGAATTTCAGTAAACCCTAGCCTTTTGTAAAGGATGAGTGGCATGATGGAGATGCTAGCACCAAGATCTGCTAGTCCTTTATTGCATGAAGAATCGCCGATATGGCAGGAAATCCCAAAAGATCTTGGGTCTTTGTATTTCTTTGGCATCTTACTCTGGATAATATCCAAAGTGGTTTTAGCTTACTTGACTGTCTCATATTCTTCAGTTATATATTTCCTAGTGAGGAGTGACTTTAAGTACTTTGTCCAAGCTGGTATCTCAGGCAACACATCCAAAAAGGGTATATCAACATGAAGTTTCTTCATAGCTTCTTCAAACTTATTGAACCAAGTATCCAACTTTGTTTGCCTTAAACGCGTAGGGAACGGTATACGAGGCTTGTATATAAGAATATTAGGTTCTGGTGTTTTAGTTTCTTCGTCAATAGGTTTCTCAAGACTTTCCTTATCTGTCTTATCAGCAATTACTGGTTCCTTTGGTTGTGATTCAGGAGTTGTTGAATCTTGTATAATCATGGGTTCATCCTCATCTGTAACAACCACCGGTGGCTTGACAGGAGGATCAGAATAGTCTTTTCCTGATCTGGTGGAGACCACCTTCAATTGTTCAGGATGCTTAGGATTATTCTCGGGTTGGCCAGCAAAATCCCCAGCTGGTGGCTTAATGCTAGCTGCAAGTTGAGCTAGTTGAGATTCAATAGCCTTCTATTGAGCTTGTTGGTTAGCTATCATAGTTTGCTGAGTTTGCAACATCTTTTCAATGGCTGATAGTTTGTCATCAGGAGAAACTAGACCTGCTTGTTGTCCTTGTTGTTGATAAGGAACTTGGTTAAGACTCTGGTACTGGGAGTTGTTTTGATAGTTATTGAAGTTTCTATTCTAAAAGTTTCCCTTGAAATTTCCTTGATTTCCAAAATTCTGTTGTTGATTGTACTGGAATCCTGGTGGTCTTCGTGACTGGTTGTTCGAACCAAATTGATGTGAGTTTACTGCTCCAGAGGGGTTTTCGTATTGAAATCCTGGATGATTCCTATTCTTATTCAGATTGTAGTAACTTTTACTAGGGATGGTATTAACAGCATTAAGATTTTCCATTTGACCATTATCTCCTTGTCGACATACGTTGCTAAAAAAACATCGTAAAGAACATTGCATGATAAAGTGGAATGATCAGTACTTTTACATGCTTCACAGAACAATGAAGCTAACTTGATCTATTCTTGTTGTTGAGTGGGCAAACATCCTCTTCCAATAGCAGCAAGAGATGATTCAATATGGTCTTGCTTGACAACTAAGAGTTTTAGGGTTTCAGCGATAGACTTGTTCTCGAGAGTAGCTTCAGCCATAGCTACTTTCAAAACTCCTTTACCTACAGATCTACCCCAATTGGCTTGATTTTCTACTCCCAGGGTGATGACTCTCCATGCGCTATCATAACTTTGACGCATGAAGTTTCCTCCAGATGAGGAATCTAGGAATCTCTTAATATCATCATAAACACCCCTATAGAAAATCTCGATGAGTTGATTCTTGGGAATTTTGTGGTGTGGACACTTGCGTAGGAGCTCTTTGTATCTATCCCAAGCTTCAACAAGGGTTTCTCTAGGAACTTGAGTGAAATTTGTTATCTGCCCTCTAATTTCATAGGTAAGAGTTGGAGGGTAGAATTTTTCTAGAAACACATTTTGGAGTTGTTCCCAGGTGGCGATGGGTATTTCACTTTGCAGCGAATTGTACCAACTTATAGCTCTATCAGCAAAGGAATAATTCAAGAGACGGAGTCGAATGGCATCATCTGTGACTCCATTTTGTTTTTTCATGGCACATAGATCAATAAGTCTCAGAAGATGTTCTTGGCTATCTTCTCCTTGCTTGCCGTAGAATGGGTTGTTTTGAAGTAGGGTGATCCAATGCACTCTAATCTCGAAATTAGGAGCGTTGATAGGAGGAGGTTGTACTGGATGATGAATATTCGTAGCTTTTGGGATTGAGAACTCTCTAAGATCCTTTTGTAGTTCAGCTGCTTGCGCTGCTAGGATTTTTGTTGAACCGCAGCCCTAGCTTCTTGCATGAGCCTCTCTTGTTGTGCATTGATGGCTTGAGCCACCCTTCGGGCAACCTCTTCTTCTTGAGCCATCCTTGCTTGATTTTCTCTGATCTGACGATGAAAGGTTCTATCTATCTCGGGATCAAAGCTCGTTGTTAGTCCAGGGCTGTCCGAACGGTGCATGCACTACACCTTGGATTGTACCTGAAAATAGAAAGATTTCAAAAGTGAGACCCATAGAGTAGAGTCAAATTCAAGTAGATGATCGATTGTTTCAAAAGAAAAAGCAAAATCCTAAATTAGTCTTAAAAGAACTAGACTTGACTAACTGATACCGTTGTCCCCGGCAACAATGCTGAATTTGACGTGGGATTTTATCACACCAACAAACTCACTTGGTGTTGAAATCCCCGATCTTTTACCAAAACCAAAGTACAATAATACCACCCACAAGCGGACAAGTCTTATCGTAGTATAGTTAAGGATTGAACCCAAAGGACAATGTTTTTAAGAATCCTTGTCAGTCGAATCTAGCTCAAGTAAAACTAATATTTAGAACGATTAGTTGATTTAAGGTTAATTAAACTAATTGCAAGAAAGTAAAAGCTGAATTAAAGTTGGGTTTAGATCAATGATATGGGATGGTATCAGGTTTTACCACCGCTACGCACGCAAACACATTCCAATGCAAACAATCCAAGCAAGATAAAACGATCCAAATAGAGCTGCTGTAGAACCCCCATACGGGCGTTAGGTTCGTGTAAGCATCACCTTAGGCATTAGATGTCTCGTCACCAACCAGATCACTTACAGCTCTGAAGACACAGAAATCCAACGAAGTTTGTGAGACCCCTATACAGGCATTAGGCATACAAAAGCATCACTGAAGGCTAGATGGCTCGTCCCCTCACGAATCATACACTTACGACCTCGAAAAAATCCCATTATTTCGAGTTTGGGAGTCAACCAGATTAATCGATAAGAAGGCAAGTGATAGATCTACAAAGTAACATCGACGATAAACAAAGATGATACAAAATCTAACTAAGGTTGTGGTCCTCCCTGAGGGATGTTTTGACCACAGAAGCGTCACCGTAGGCTAGATGGCTCGTCCCCACACGGATCATACACTTACGACCTTAAGGAATGTTATCTGAAGTTCTCGTCAAAGAGTTGAACTTTGTAAGCCACCATTCTATCCCACATATAGAAGATTTCACAATATAGAAAAGAACAAGATGAAAGCAAGGAGATAATCAACTACGAACATACCGATTAACAATGAAATGGAAAGTTATGTACAATGCCATGGAGAGTTTAACAAAAGAACATGATTGCATGGGCAGCGGGGTTAGTCCCCTCACCCCAGCGAAAAGGTACTACTCGCTCATGATGTGATAAAAAAGAAGAATAAGAAAGAGAGAGAAATCTTCCTTGAACTCAGTGCAGAAGGTAGTCGCAACTCAGTGAAGAAGATACGGCCTTCTACGTCGTGTCGGAGCAGATCTAAACGTGAACGGGAGATGCCAAGACAGACCAGACAGTCTCCCTTGCTCCGTTTTCCTTCTATCCTCAACGTCCTTGGTTGCAACACGGGCAGTAGGTGGAATGAAACTGGCGTGGACGACACTGGATTTGGATCACACCTATGTATAGGCAGCCTGTCGGCGTCCCGGAACCGATGCTCAAATGGGGACCTTGCTGGTCCGATTTATAGGCACAGGGCTGGGCTTCACATTTTTGGTGTGATTCCATCCCAAACGGTCTTGGAGATATTTTCTTTTCAAATGGTTTGCTAAGTAGTGTGCCCAAACAGTTTGGTAAAATATGACTAAACGGTCTACTTATTCATGACCAAACAGTCTTATGTCCATACGGTTTAGCTTTTATCTACCCAAACGGTTTGGTCTTTTGATTTTCTCAATACCTTTTTCAATCGGTTTGGGGGTGCTAATGGTCATGGTAGCTTAATGCCATCATATGGTCATGCAGTTGATTGCCCAAACAGTTTGCTTGCTTCATTCAGTTTGCTATTTTTAACGTATCCGGCAAACGGTCTTCACGTGATGGGACATTCAGTTTCATGCAAGTCATCTTATCAAATAACCTTCACGTTAATTACTTATCCAAATGGTTTGCTAGAATTTTATCCAATCGGTCTCAGTTGCATGTCATCATTCACGCCTCACGGTCTTGGAACGATTTCCTTGGTCCAGTAAACGGTCTTCATTTGGAATCTTTCTCAAATGGTTTAGTCTTGCGAGATGCTCTTCCGGTCTTGCTTCAGCCACTCAAGCAAATGGTTTTGATTGCCCAAATGGTTTGGGATGTTTGATAGCAACCGGTTTGGTTATTGCCTTCTTTACTAAACGGTCTTCGCAGCATGCATGCATTTGGTCTTGCATTTCGGTTTGTATGCTAGCAGTAGCAAAACGACTTGGAAACCATTTAATTCATTCGATCTTGAATGATTGCCTGCATTCGATCTCATGCAAATGTCCAATGCATGCATGCATGTCTTCCTATGCATGTAGCTCTTTCAATCGGTTTGCGTTGCTCTTTCGATCTTGCATGCATGCGATCCTCATCGGTTTTGCATGCAAGCTACGCAGCCGAACATTTTTCCAAACGGTCTCACTGACCCAGCTCTAAATAGTCTCGCAGACCGGTTCCAAATGGTCTTTGCTGGTCTCACGGTCTTGAGACCGAATGGGCTCAAACGGTCTTGAGACCGAATGGATGAAATTGCTTGGTTAGATCGATTGGTCAGAACCAAGGGTGAGTGAAGGTGGGCCCTAGCTGATTGTTCAACTTTATTAAGACCTGCATCAAATCAACCCAATTTCAGTTAAAATCATGATAATTGGACCAAATTAGCAGTTTTGCAAATTTTGATATTTAGTAAATGAATTTGAATGCATTTAGTCGAATTTGACCCAATGTGGTGATTGAAATTCCTGATGAATATGCATTCATCAGAAGAGAACCGAATTGTAGAGTTCTTTGTTGGTTTAGAACTTGTTGTGCTATTTGGTTCTCTAACATCTTGGTGTGAGTGGAAATACCATCCACCTTTGCAAAAAGTTGAGCAATAGCATCTTTCAGAAGCTTGTCATTCTCCCGGAGTTCTTCATTCTGCTGCATTTGTGTAGATATGAATTTTTCCATCATAGCTTCTAGAGAAGAACTTAGGGATTGTTGTGGCTGTTGATAACCCCTATTGTTGAAACCCAGCGGATTCCCTTGATGGTTGGCATGTTGTTGTTGTAGTTGCTGCTACCCTTGTTGGAAGTATTGAGTATTGCTTGTGTTCCGATAGGAGAAATTAGGATGATCTCTCCAGCCCAGATTGTATTGATTGGAATAGGGATTATATTGCTTATTCCCTTGCATTCCAATAACATTGACCTGCTCAAAGCTTTCTTCAATCACATTAGGTGCAAAACATGAAGAAGAAGTATGTCCTACACTACCACAAGCTTCACATATTGCTTTAGTGGATTGAATCGACAAGGTGGTCATCTTTTCAAACTTCTATGTAAGAACATCCAGCTTGGCAGCAATAAGGTCAACAACATCAATAGTATGTTTTCCTCCTTGTTTTCTAGTCGAATAACTTGCTGTAGAGGTTGAATTTGCTCCTCTATCTCCTCCCTATTGGCAGTGATTTAGTGATATGTCTTTAATAATATCATGAGCCTCTCTATAAGACTTAGTCATTAATGCACCACTAGCTGCGACATTTAATGTCAACCGGGTGTTGTAAAACAGTCCATTATAGAAAGTTTGAAGTAGAAGCCAGTTTGTTAGACCGTGGTGTGGGCAAAGGCATTGAAGATCCTTAAACTGTTCCCATGTGTTATATAGAGTTTCTCCTTCATTCTGAGAGAAATTCGTGAGTTGGTTTCTCAAATGGGCTGTCTTGCTAGGTGGGAAATACTTTGTGAGGAATACATTAAGGAGAATTAGTTCCAACTTTTAATTGACTTCTTTGGAAGAGACAAAAGCCACGCCTTGGCCCTATCTATTAAGGTGAAAGGAGATAGCATGACTCTAATTCTGTCAATAGACAGTCCATTTATCTTGAAGGTATTCAGATATTCCATGAATTTGACAACATGAAGACTTGGCTCTTCATTGGATGTACCTCCAAAACGATTCTGTTGTATCATTTGCAGCTTAGAAGGAGCGATTGAGAAGTTGTTTGCTTCTACAGCAGGCAAGTCAATGGCCCCACAGATATTTGTGGCAACCGGCATCGAGAAATCCTTTAAAGGACGATCATCTTCCATGGCTGAATTGCTTGGTGTAGCTACCACAGAAGGTGAAGAAGACGGTGGTGGTGATGATGGCGATGGAGGAGTACCTCCTAGTAGCGGATGCTCCACTCTTCTTGCTCTTCTCAAACTTGAAAGAGTACGCTCAATTTCAAGGTCTAACAAAGCAGATGTTTGAAGACCTCGTTGTGAGCGACGCATACAACCTGAAAAATTGCAAAAGAAATTAAGTACACAACTAAAAGGTATATGAAATTTTGAAATATGGAAATGATGATCTAGTCTCAAATTACTAAATAGTACTAATTACTCCAATTAAATTACCGTAGCTCCCCAACAACGGCGCCAAAAACTTGTTGGCTATTTAGGCTAACAAGTTTCAATCCAAACAGGGATAGTTTACCCAACTTAACCAATCTCCGCAAGTATACGGAGGTAGCATAGTCGAGGTCGAACACAAGGAGCATAGCTAATTCAATTGAGCGCAACAATATTAAAGTTCAATAATCTAAATCGGTTTATAAAAGGAAAGATGATGTTTAACCAAAAGCAGAAAATTCAGATTCTAAAGCAAAAAATTCAGATTTAACTAGCGAAGTAAGAGTTACTAAAAAGAGGTTGGTTTCAGAATATTAAAGAATCTTGGACATTAGGATTTTGCTCACACATCATAGCAATCAAGGGAACATGATAATTTAAACATACATAAGTTCTTGTTTCAAGGAAAAGTTGTGTTACACTTCACCTCCCGGTGTGAGTGCAATGATCGCAACTCAAAGTCACACTCTCATGTGTATATTTTGTTTTTGATCACAACTTGTTCCTCAACTCATTCCTCTATACTCTCGTAAAGGAGGAAGAGTTACCAAGAAGAAAACCTCCATACATTGCTACTCATCTTCTCAGATCAAGCAAGAAAGCAGAAAACATGCACATAAAGTGGCCATCAATACATGCAAGGAATGGATAAACCGGTACTTTCATGGTAGAAAAAATAAGAAACATAGTATTTAGTACGAAATTACTTATTCCATATATGCTATGAAATGGGAGCTACTCTCCCATTCCCAAGAAATGAAGAATTACTCATCCATAACTGTGCTTTGCAGATTTGTTACTGAAAATTCAGTTCTAAACATGATTTAGAGGGGAAAAGACAAAGAGATCCAAAGATATAACCACAAGAAGAAGTAATTCCGGCTTGAGGGAGAAATTCCCCTTCCTTAGCTGCTCCAAAATGGACTATCTCCATTCCCAAGAAGCTGCTCGAGGTTGAAGAAGCTTGGCTGCACCTTACAGAAGACATTGGAGAGGAAGAAGAGAACAAATGGCTTCCTTTTGCAAACAACCGCCTTCGATTCCTCCAAAATCACTCTCTCCTATTCTCCTTCAGCTCTGGGATGAGAAACACTTCTCAAATGATCGAACATAACTACCCCTTGCTTTCCCTCCTTGTTTTAAAATCAAATTCTAAATTTTCGTATTTCTGAAACTGCCAGGTGCACGCCATGCATGTGGGTGCATGCTGTGCACCTGCAGTGCGATTTGCTTTAGGATGAACTATGCACGACGTGCACAGAAGATATGCACGTCGTGTGACTTTCCCAAACTTTCTTTGGCTATTTTACGCTCCATGTGCACGCCGTGCATTTGTCTTCCTGTTCGTTTCTTGAAACTCGCACGTCGTGCGTGTGTACCATGCACATTGTGCACTCTTCTGGCTGGGCAAGACAGAACCTTTCTGATATGGTGCACATCGTGCATCTGACCAGCACGTCGTGCACTTTGCTGTTTCAGCAAAATAAATCTCTAAAATCAGTTCTTTTTTAGACATATCTGCAATACAAGTTATGCGATAAGTAAAGTGACAAAAAGATGGAAAAAGTAATATGAAAAAAAGGTTAAATAGTATCAGAATGAACCAAATTTGTGTGTGATAGCATTGTGAAAAGGTGATATGTAAACCACACAACAAACATCAACAAACATTTACAATCTAGAGAGAACCTCTTCCTCAAACCTTGACCTATATTTTGGATTTTGTGGCTCTCGGTAGCTATACGAGTGAGCTTTCTTCTTTTTTTCACCATAGAACTCAATAGAATTGACCAGGTGACAAGGAACGATTGTCACCTGGTTCTTCATTAAGATCACCATGTCACCAAGAATCTTCATCACTTGCGGGCTAGAGTCATTATGAGTAGGAGGTGCCACACCAAAGGCATAGCCCCTGTCATTCATCATGCTAGAAGCTCGAATTCTTGATCCTTTAGCCAACTGCTCAAACAAAGGCCATATCTCCTCAGGTGGACTAGCCATGGAAACTCCTCCATAGAGATAAACTTGAGTTGAATGATTGAACTAGCTGCCACAGAGGAAGCTCATGGTATAGGCACTCTCACAAAGTCTTCTTAAATATCTCCCATGCATTGTGGAACTACTCATTTCCATTTGACTAAAACTTTTCACGGCACGCCGCATTTGTGTTAACCTTTCTATAGAGTAGAATTGCCTTAGGAAGGCTTTCTTTATTACTTCCCAACTCATGATGTCCCTTCTAGAATCATACCAATCTTTGGCTGTATCTTTGAGGGAGAATGAGAACAAGGTCAACCAGATTGTATCATCACTAGCGGTCGACATATTGAAGGTGGAGCATACTTTAAGAAAGGAGTCCAAGTGCTTGTAGGGGTTCTCACTCTCCGACCAGTAGAAGATGGGCAGGAGCCCAAGTAGACCTGGAGGGATTGAGAATTGATTCCCTGACATTTGATCAACCCTGCTAGAAATTGACAATTTATAGTTTCTAGGCATGAAGTAGTTTTGAAGTGGCTTGTGAGGTGCATTTTGGCTTTCCATCTTGTCTTCTCCCGAGTGGCTTGTCACATGCATAAAGCACAACCAAATAAAAGAGGGCAAGTTAGAAAACCAATATACACAATGAATGCAAAGAATAGATAATAAATAATAGCAATGATGAGGGAAGTAGGAAAAGTCAAAGCAAAACTAACTAACTAGGTCGAGCACCTTTCTCCCCGACAACAGTGTCAGATGGCTTGGTGCACCCCACCAATGGTTTTACACTCCACTCAATTGAGACTTGAATGGATGCAACTCTGTAGACGGGAGCACACAGGTGGATTCACTTTTGAATTTATAATGACCTACACTCAATACACTTGCACAAACTAAAACACTACACCAACAAGTGCACGGGGTCGTGTTGTAGTATAGGAGGACGGTAAGTATAAGGTTGATCCATAGGGAGAAAAGGGGGCACTAGAACTAGGTTAGTTTTTGGTGCTAGGTTCTTACTTTGGAGACTAGGGTTAAGGGTTTGAAGGTGATTTTGATTGTTAAACTAAGTTGAGGAAGAAAGAAAGACAAGCAAAAATAAAACCTAAGTTAGCCCTAGACAATTAATTCTACTAAGCAGAAAAAGACAAGGTAAGAAGAAAAGACAAGAAGAGAACAATCTATACTAAAGGCAAGTAAGACAAGGCAAAAGAGCAATTGAAGACCCAAGCTAGCAAGAACAAAGCAAGAATAGGGTAAGAATCTATCTAAGCAGGAAAAGAGCTAATTAAGCTAACACTAGCTAAGAAAGACGGAAACTAGGGTTTTAAAGAAATCAAGGAAGATGTGGGATGCTTAGGGGATGTACTTATCAATTAAGTTGGGGGGGTGACACATGAACATTATGATTCCATTTATCTGAACCAAACAACAAGTTAGTGTCTAATGAATTATCCTAAGGTACTAACTGACCAAGAATATGCTAGGTTGTGTATAGGGGAACCAGTCCCTAACACTCCCTACTACCCTTGTGAGGCTCAATTGGGTTAGGCCTTAGGTGTAATTCAATTGGAGTCTAATCAAGCCTACGTTTCTACATTAGATGATCTTAGGATGATTAGGGGTTGAGATTAGTAATGGGTGTGGAAGTGAGGTTTTAGGCATCCCATCACCCACATTCTAACCTTGAGAAAGCTCCATGCTAAACACACCAATTTCATCTAAACTAGCTACTTGGATCTCTCAACTAGGGTTAGGATAATTAATTATGATGTAGGAGGATGGGTAGCTAGCTAGGGATCCATGAATTGGACCTAGGAGAAAATCCAAAAATTCACAGATGCAAGCAATTTCCCTAAATTCCCAATTGATTTCAAGCACAAACCAACAAGCAATTTATGGATAATGAGATAGAAAAAGAACATAATCATTATAAAATGGAATTACAAAGTTTACATATCATTTCCCCCCAACATGGTATCAAAGTAACATTTTACACCCTAAACAGCCCACCCAAGGGGCCTAACTACTCATAACAATGCAAAGTTCAAAAATAAGGGAGAAGGAGATAGAAGAAGCCATGTGGCTTGGTGTAGATGGAGAAAGCCTCCACTTCATCTGCTGCTAGACGTCGTCTTCTCTCCTCCAAGGTGTAGGGGCATGGAATGGTGGTGGAAATGGGTGTAAACAAGAAGAAACTAGGATTTTGATGGTGGAAATGGAGGTGGAAATGGGGTTAAATGGCTAAGGGGAAAAATGGGGAGCTAGGAGGTGGTAGAAGGTAGCTAACCTCATGCTGAATCCACCACCTAGGTATATATTGGTGTGGGGGAAGCACTAGGTCAAGTAGGGGTAGTATGGGAAAAACAATGCAAAATTAGCTAGGTTTTTGTAGGTAGCATGATCGTGGTGGGGAGGGGTGAGAACGGTCATGGTGTATGGGAACGGCTGTGGTGAAAAATCCCAAGGAATAGGTCAATTTTGTACTAAGGTGGCACGACCGTGGTGGTCACCACGACTGTGGTGGGGCTAGGGGAGCACGGTCGTGGTGGCTCAAAATGCAAAGCCCGTTCTCTACTCCATGGCCGTTCTTCCTCTATTGCTACACAACCATGCAAGGGTGCACAGTCATTCTAGGTTAGTGGACCACTGTCATTCTGTGTGGCACGGCTATGGTGATTCTACTTTTGCTTGAGGATGACTTTGTTGATTTGCATGTGTCCTAGCACGGCTGTTCTGTGGTACCACGACCGTGCTGGTCTCTGGATCAACACTTTGTCAAAATTCTTTATATTTTCTTGGACATCTTTGCTTCAATGGATCTTTGGCCACTAGGGGTAGGGTGAGGGAGCATTGAACTTCACTTTGGGTTTCTCCAAGGGTAGAGAAACCCTAGGATCACTCCTTCTCTCTCTCCTCCATCAAGCGTGGTCCAAATGCCTGAAAAACATGCAAGTAATGTCTATAAATGCATTTTACACAAATATGCATATTGAGGGAAATAACATGTAATCTAACATGTATATATGTGATTGAAATGCAATATGATAGATGATGAAGCCCTAAAATAGGGCTGAAGTAATCACTGTAATTCTTGGTCACCGAAAATCTACATCAGCGATTGCTGACTCTTTGCGGCCGCTAAAGGTTGGTCTTGCTGGTCACTGAGAATTCTTACTCCAAGGTTGTTGAGATTTTGATCTCAGTGGTCACTGAAAAATAAATTCTCAAGGACCGATGATTCTGGAATTCACCTACTGAAATTGAGGCACGTTCATGAATTTCATTTTCAACTTTATTCTATATACTAGAAATCAAGCAACAAAGTGACATGTCTGATACTTATGATAAGGGTTATAACTATTAGGAAAAATTTAGGGGTATTCTTAAATTTAAAGTAACATGTAAAGGAGTCCTTAATTATATTCCATGTACACTAGAAATTACGAAATAGAACAAATTGCTAGTACTAATAAGGAAACTAGTATTTAAAAATTATGAAGAGTTTAATAATTGAAAAACACAATCTAGATGTTTTAAAAAAATTCCATAATCCTTGGGTTGCCTCCAAAGAAGTGCTAGTTTATAGTCTTTAGCTAGACTTTCTCTTGTCTCATTCTTTCAAACATGTTTTGGTGGTCCTGTAAGAGCTTCTTTCAATTGGAGTTAAGATCTTCTGGTAAACACTCTTGATAGTATCTCTTGACACAATTACCATTTACCTTGAATGTCCCTATCTTTTCACTATAAATATCCTTCATCCCTAATGGATATATCTTGGATACAATGAATGAACCAGACCATCTTGATCTGAGCTTGCTAGGAAACAATCTGAAACTAGAGTTAAACAAAAGGACCTCATCTCCTTTTGACACATATTTGATTTTAGATGGGCATTATGCCACACCTTTTTCCTTTGCTTATAATATCTAGCATTCTCATAGGCATGTAGCCTGTTCTCTTCTGACTGTTGCAGTTGTAGAAATCTTTTCTTCCCCACCATGGTTGGGTCCACATTTAAGAATTGATGGCCCAGAATGCCTTATTCTCCAGTTTCGCTGGCAGGTGGCAAGACTTCCCATATATTAATTTGTAACGGGTAGTCCCTATCGGGATCTTATATGCAATTTAGTATGCCCATTTCATTGACCAATCCTTTCTAGTTCAGATGGAAGTTTTCTCATAAATTTGCTTGATCTGATGATTCAACACTTCCACTTGCCTAGATGTTTGTGGGTGGTATGGTGTAACTACCTTATGCTTTACACTGTATTTCTTTAGCAAGGCTTCCAATTGCTTTTCCTCAAAATGGGATCCCCTGTCACTAATGATAGTGCATGGGACACCAAACCTGGAAGAGATGGTCTTCTCAAAAATTCTGATCATAGCCTTGGAGTCACAAGTGGGGGTTGCCACAACTTCCACCCATTTGGAGACATAATGTTATAACCCCAATTTTTGGGATCAAGTGGTGAGAAATATAATTTCTCATATTAAAGATGTTTGAACAAATAATCATATATTTGGTTGAGAATAATTGGATTTCCTTTAAAATAGCCTTGTTGTTTGATTTGTGGGCTTTATTAGCTATTGAACCCAATAAAAGGAAAATAACAAAGGAAATTCAATTAGTAAATGGATAATTGAATTTTAAGAGAAGAAATATGTGGAAACCTCTAGAAGGCAAATCCAAAGAGGATTTCGTGCCTCTTGGGTTCCTTGGGTACCAAGGAGTCCAAGGATGCAAAAAGAAAGCAATGGGAAAAGAAAGGATTAATTAAGTATTTCTTTATTAAGAAAGAAATTAGAAATAATGTTAATATGTGGAAAACAAGTAAAAAGAGATATAATTGAGTTGTCCTTTGTGGAATTTCGTATCCCAAGGATTACTAATGATAAAAAGAATACCAATGAGGAAAATAAAAGAGAAATAAAAAGAAATCCTCAAAAAGGAATATTTAAATGAGAAATAAACAAGATAATGTGAAATAAGGCATAAAGATGCATCTAGAAGGATAATAGATATCCTTGGAAAAGGATTTCGAAATAATGGAGTATATTGGGATCCAAGGAGTCCCAATAAAGAGGAAAGAAAGAGAAAATACTAAAAAGGCAAAATAAGAGAATAATGTGATAAATCATTAAATGACTTTTGTTATTATCGAAAAGAGAGATCACTTGCTTTAAGAAAAGATGATTTCGTGCTAATAGATTTAGAAGGGAAGTATGAAGAAAATAAAAGAAGTGATTTTCGTATTTATAATTAACCAAGGGTTAAGGATTATCTAAGAGATAATTAGTAGAGAGAGAAAGTTGTTTCTTAGAGAAGAAATCCACTTCCTATTGGGAAAGGATATGTTTGCTTTGTGGGCAAGCATTCAGAGGGTTTCTATCTACCCCTATAAAAGGGGACAGAGCCCTGGATCGAGACCAGAAGGTTCTACATGTAGTTTACCACTCTCTCTTCTCGTTTTGTTCTTAAACCCTAGCCCTGGGAAGCAACGTGAGGATGAAGGTAGAAGGAGCCAAGGCAAGTTCTATTTGATGGCTTGACGTGCCACGTTGTCGCTAAGAAACTTGGCCATCAAAACTAGGCCCTGGAGCGCGCAAGATGGCAACCGCAAGGCTGTAGGGACGGCTACAATAGTCAAGGTCGATGAGGGTGAAATCGACCGTTTTAACCGTGGTTTGAGGGATGACTGCATGCGCATGAGGGCGGCGGAGGCAGTGGAGGCTTTTCCGGTGAAGATCAGGTCCTGAACGGGGGCCTAGAGCCGCACGCAAGCAGCACCGTCGCAGCTAGGGCGGCGCTGCTGCCGCGGGTCCAAGGAAGAAGAAGCTCGGGAGGCATTTGACCGTGCTAGCCCTCTACGCGCCAAAGAATAGACCCCTTAAGTCAAGGGTAGTCTGGTAAATTGGTTATATTTCCAAAACCAAACACACTACTTTGCAAAGATGACATGGCGCATCGTGATTGGCTGAAGTAAGTTGTTTTACCATAAATCATATCTCATTAATCGTAACTCGGATTGAAACAAGTTATATATGAATTTTGATCCTCTGAACGAGGGGAATTCAATAAAAATATGTTTAGAAGCTAATTCCTCTTGCAATTCTAAAAGTAGTGTAATGTATAAACTTTAATGTATTAATGGTAAAGAAACCCTACTTTGATATGATTAATGTGATTAATAGGGTTTAATGGATCTTTAGAGTTGATATTAATCTGTTAAATGTAAAAAGGAACATTGAGTTCAAAAACGAATAACTTTGCACATGATTAGTCTAATTTAGAGTTTATGTGCTTAAATATGCATGAAATTTGAAAAGGGCATAAAGTTATCATCTTTAATGATTCGATTAAGGAAAAACCCTTAGATTTGATGATAGATGGATAATTCAATCTGATATTAACCTGTTGTTAATGAAAGTGAGAATAGGATTTAAAAAGATGATCTTTTTATATAGTTGGTTTAATTTAGGGTTCTATGTACATGAATATGCCTTAATGGGATTAGAAACCCTAATTTATGTTGATATGAATTCTAATGGTTTTAATTGTACAAATAGAAGAATAAAATGGAGATATGATGATTCAAAGATAAATTGAGTACCAAAGATCTTTAATGTGAATTATTTGGATAATTAGTGTTTCCTAGTGTATAAAGGTGGAAATAGTAATAAATAAGGTTCATATATGTGTGAGTTGAACTATAATGAAAAATGATTTGTCAATTTGAAAGAAACCGAAGATGATAATTAGCCTTAATGTTTTGGATATGACCTAAAAGGATAAAGATAATAGTTTTAGTGTGAAAGAAACATATTACATTTAATTGACATTCAATTGTGCCTATGATGCAGAAATTAGGGTTTGTGAACTAAAAGAGCATTAAAAGTGATAAATGCATAATGCAGGCTAAAAACCTAATAAAACCCTAAGGTTGGCCTAGAAATTATAAGGTGGAATCCAAGTTGATCTTGTGGATGTTTTGAATAAAATAATGACACTTGGATGTTATGCATTATTTTCAGGATGTTGTTGATTGCTTGTTAATTGTGTTGAATGTCAAATGTATGGACATCAAGTTTCTATGGATCAGTTATGTGGTTACAATTATGAATAACCGCTATAGTTTCCCGATGTATTCTCGGAGGTTTAATCGCATTGAACGCAACTAGACTGTTGGATGTTTATTTATTTCATGCCACTATAAAGTGACTATGATTATCACCATAAATGTGCATGTATAACTGGCTAGATCCGGGTCCACCTCTGTTACTTTGAAAAGGCTAAAAAGGGGTAATCCTAGAGTAAGGTCTAGGTTACCGTGAGTTAGAGACTCTTTAGCAAATCTCGAGTTAAGGAGTTGACTACTTATGAGTAGTGCCATGTGACTCAACCCTAGAAATTGGTTCACTTATAGGTGGATCATGAGGGGTTTAATGGGGACAACACAAAGGATAGGGTACTCTTGGATCGCGGATTTATATCTAAAACGTAATATTGGTTGTTAAATAAGTAATTGAATGATTACATTGTTATCATAGTTGCATGTTTGTTGTTTCCCCCACATACCGGCTACGGCTGACCGACGTTTTGTTTGTCGGCGTTTTAGGTACAATGAAAAGAACAAACAGTAAAGTGGCACATGTGATACTAAATGAGAATTAAAGTGCAAAGAAGGATTAGATAGATTAGTATCGGTGTGGATAGAAGAATAGAGATCCAAGTTTTCAAAAGGTATGTACAGAAAAATTTTATTACCATTTTCAGTATAGTCTGTTAGAATTTAATAATTGTTTATGGTTATATGTCGAACCTTTGATCCGTGATTAATGGGTGTGACTCAACCTCTAGGTCTCCCTTAATTGGGGGTTATCGGGAGGTGGGGTCGTAACATTTGGTATCAGAGCGTAGGTTCCTCATTTAACCATTAATAATTATTAAATTTTACAAACTCCATAGAACCCAAGGGAGTTATTAGAGGACTATCCGAAAGGCGGAGGTGTCTAGAAAGGGATCACGACCGGGGGCTGGCAAGATTTTCCTCCGCACCGCTAGTCGGAATACGAGGAATCCCGGACCCGTGTGACCGCCTGGCCAAAGTCTTAGGGTATGAATCGAAATAAGATACCTTTAGGACTTCTCATCTTATTCATCCCTTCTCATCACAAAATTCTGATAAGGACATAAAGGATTAGGGTTTCCTTTCTTCTCCTCACCCTCTTGAGGTATGGGTAAGGTTAATAAGGTTTAAGGAATCCTCCACTAAATTAATGAAAGGAATGTAAATAAGATGTCATGGACATAAGCTTAATAGATTAAGCGCTAAATAAATAATAGATACATGCTTAGGTCGTATGACATAAGATGTCATGTCCTCTGGAGAGACCTGAGGCTAGACCTTCTTGTCAGGAGGATAAGTCAGTCTTGGAGATAGAGATCTCCATTGCTAGTAGAGACCTGGCACATCCTATGAGGATGATGCTAACCCTAACCCTAAGTGATGGTTAGAGAGAGATGAGTTGGACCAGGTGTTTGAAGGGACATGCCTTTGGGATGCCATATGATCCATGGATGACCTAACACCTTTGGCAACCCAACCCTGGGAAGGATCGTGCATGTCAGGGTAAAGGATAACTCCTTAGATGATGAGGTTAGTGAAGGACCTTAGAAACCCTATGGGCTTGTGCAAGTAGGGTATAGCTGGCACCTAGGGCACGTCATAGTGCTGACGGTAGGATGAAACCCTGGATAAGGAATCATGATGGAGCATAAAGGGTTATGGATGATCTTGAGCAACCATAAGTTCGAACCTAGGCTTCACCTATGTAGAGCATGCATTTGAGGTTGAACCTTCATGAAGAGAGGACCTCTAATGGTGAGGTTGGATGTAGGGTTAGCTCTAGAGAGAGAAGGAAACCCCGCAAGAAGGTTGGAAGCCTAAAACCCTGAACAATGGATGATATTGGTTGCCTCATGATCGATCCCTGAAAGATTGGTTATCTTTAGGAGGACCCAACCCTAAGTGTTGCTCGAGTTGAAGAATTACAAGAAGTGCATGTCATGCCTTTTGCAAGCTTGATTCATGGTTCAGAGATAGAGCATGCAGTTGGACACCTAAAAATGAACCTAGGGTTCCTAGGCCTAAGAGGGGAAGTGGTGTACCTAATGCTCATGATGAGAATTAAGTTTTTTTATAGTTTCGAGCATGGTATGCCTTATGAATAAAGGAAAAGGGAAGTCCCTTAAGTTTAAGGTATGTGTAATGAACCCCTCATAGCTAGGTTGATGATAAAGGAAGGTATGATCTCGATCCAGCATTGAGGAAATAGGACAAGTATGACCAAGCTTGGTTTAGTAGGTGATCTATTTATGCCTTAATAGCTTGCTAGGGTTAAGTAGGCTCATGTGGATGTAAACCCTAGACCTAAGAGCTTTTGTGACCCTGCTGTCAAGAGATAGATTTCCTCCCATCCTGGGAGAGAGACACCTTTGGTAGGGTGTATATCGGTTTTGGTTAGTCTAAGGTAACCTAAAGAGGTCTCGTAGGATCTTGAGAAGCTAAGTGAAAAGTACATGGTATGAGAATGAACCCGTAGGCCCATAGATATCCGTCTCTAAGTGCATGTAGATGTGTTACCATGGAGGTAACCAGTATAGGGCTTGACCAAGGTAGGCAGGTTGCCATGATCTCAATGAAAGGATGAAGGTCAGCCTATGAATGCAGAAAGAGAGATGATGAAGACTTGGGTAAGGTTCTGAGTGAACATGTACTATGATGGGGAATCCTAAGTCTATCCTAGGGTCAGTTAGGGATAAGACCGATGAAAATAGGAGTTTCCTAATTCCCCAAATGCACATGACCATAGGGTCGGGAGGTAACAGCTATCATTGTCTGAGGGCCATGAGTTAGGAGATTGATCACCTTCATGAACTCATGGGACCCAAAGGGAAGATGAGTAGGGCACTCTCTTGATGCATGAGGGAAGAGGGATGACCCCAAAAGAGCCGGTACCCTATAGACCTAGAGGAAATGACCAAGGATATATACATCTCAGTAGGTTCAAGACTAGTTTGTAATCATGATGTCTGTGATGTAGAGACATATATGGCACGTTGCAACTTAGATGTAAAGGTGTATTGGCAAGGTGGGATGTACCATCTCTACTCTTGGAACAGGGGGAACTCTGTATTTGGACTGCAACCAAATGCTTATTTTCTCTTGTTATGGGGGTGAGAGATAGGACATTACGCATACCGTACACCAAGGATAAGAGATGATTGGAACGATGCCATGAGAAATATGGATAGAGAAGATAACCTACCCTAGTAAAGTGAATGATACATGGTTTGCAAGGACTAAGAGGAATGAGGTAGTCACCTTATGAGGATGTTTTTATCCTGAGCTAAGTGGAACTTACAAGTTATACCAAGTTGAATTTGATCACCGTGATGATGAAATCAGAGGGTGTTCTTAACAAAGATAGACATAGAGTTTGAGGTAAGATGCTAAGAGAAATACATGGAAGTGTATGTCATCCATGTTACCTAATACCTAAGGATATGAAGTGGTAATGGATGCTCTGGTTGAGATACATCTGACTTGTTTGACTAGAAGGTAGAAGGGATTGTTTGGCTAACCCTAAGTTTGGAAAGGAGAGGTGTTTGGATAACACTCAGATGTAATGAGATCTGTTGAATAAGTTGATGGTTGCTTGGATTAGCCGGTCTAGACCTTGATGCTGTGAAAGGAATGTTGTAGAACCTCAAGTGCACTCTTCGAATAGGAAGGAAACCCTGATGAGAGTGGTTTAGGGTTTCTGAGGAATCGATCTTGAGGAATCATGGCAAATAGGAAATCATGATTGAAGATCACCATATACCGTGGTACTACCAAGATAGTAAGTGACAGTAGTACTTGAGATGCTTATAATGAGGTTGCATGTGATATGTTGCCATGCATGACCAAAGGTGAAGGATGAGCACCGATAACCTAGTGCATTGATATCGAGGATAAAGAGTTCCCGAGAGAGAAAGGGAGTTCATCACTATGGATGTTGTAAGTCTCCCCTGGATCAGGGAAGGTCGAGATGCAATATGGGTTATGGTAGTTCGCCTTACCTAGATGACATGAGAAAGAAAGAGTTCTGTCAAGGGACAGATCTGGTTGAACTACCCATGAGAGAGAGATGGTTCAACTATGAAGTGAGTTCAAAGGTACTCGAGTTTAACCTAAAGGTTCACTTCCAAAAGATGGAAGTAGGTGCATGAAGGACTCGATGTTAGTACAGTCACCCCTAACTAATGGTTAGTATGATCCAGACTAAAGGGTCTGATGAGGGCATATGTGCTCATTCAAGGTGATAGCTAGAGACAGTTCTTGTCCTAAGAAACATGTGATGATGACCACCATAGCCAGTATCGGGTTTTATAAGAAGCTCTGTAAGGGAGGTTGTGTCGGTCGCCGCTTCAGTAAGGTGATGTTGGTGAAAGAACCATATGATGGTTAGAAAAGGGACCACAATGCGTATAGATGAAGTCACTTTGATCATGCGATAGCTGAAAGGAGCCTAGAGACGACAAGAGCCGTGAGCAGATGCAAAGTAGACTAACATGCAGTGCACTGTGGGAGAATATAATGTGAGAATCCGACCCCTCTGAGCTACAGTCGAGAAAGCTGAGTTCCCGATACGTGGGTCCATTAGCGATGGATGGGTGGAGATGGTTAGGTTTTGACCCTACCCTCAGGATAAAGTAATATGGGATGTTTTCCATCTGTCCAATTTAGAGCACTATGTGAGGTACCCCGACCATGTGCTGAGCAATGAACCTAGTGAGCCCCAAGGGAGGCTGAAATGGCATGAGTCACCTGTGTAGTTTATAGACGCCAGGATGAAAGAGCTCAGAGAAAAGAATATGTGATGATAAAGGTTCTAGGGACACGCCATGAATACGTTAAAGCCACATAGGGGCCAATGATGGACATGGAAAAGTCTTATCCTGAGTTGTTTGTTTGCTTGCTTGAATTTTGAGGACAAAATTCCTATAAGAGGGGAAGGATGTTATAACCCCAATTTTTGGGATCAAGTGGTGAGAAATATAATTTCTCATATTAAAGATGTTTGAACAAATAATCATATATTTGGTTGAGAATAATTGGATTTCGTTTAAAATAGCCTTGTTGTTTGATTTGTGGGCTTTATTGGCTATTGGGCCCAATAAAAGGAAAATAACAAAGGAAATTCAATTAGTAAATGGATAATTGAATTTTAAGAAAAGAAATATGTGGAAACCTCTAGAAGGCAAATCCAAAGAGGATTTCGTGCCTCTTGGGTTCCTTGGGTGCCAAGGAGTCCAAGGATGCAAAAAGAAAGCAATAGGAAAAGAAAGGATTAATTAAGTCTTTCTTTATTAAGAAAGAAATTAGAAATAATGTTAATATGTGGAAAACAAGTAAAAAGAGATATAATTGAGTTGTCCTTTGTGGAATTTCGTATCCCAAGGATTACTAATGATAAAAAGAATACCAATGAGGAAAATAAAAGAGAAATAAAAAGAAATCCTCAAAAAGGAATATTTAAATGAGAAATAAACAAGATAATGTGAAATAAGGCATAAAGATGCATCTAGAAGGATAATAGATATCCTTGGAAAAGGATTTCGAAATAATGGAGTATATTGGGATCCAAGGAGTCCCAATAAATAGGAAAGAAAGAGAAAATACTAAAAAGGCAAAATAAGAGAATAATGTGATAAATCATTAAATGACTTTTGTTATTATCGAAAAGAGAGATCACTTGCTTTAAGAAAAGATGATTTCGTGCTAATAGATTTAGAAGGGAAGTATGAAGAAAATAAAAGAAGTGATTTTCGTATTTATAATTAACCAAGGGTTAAGGATTATCTAAGAGATAATTAGTAGAGAGAGAAAGTTGTTTCTTAGAGAAGAAATCCACTTCCTATTGGGAAAGGATATGTTTGCTTTATGGGCAAGCATTCAGAGGGTTTCTATCTACCCCTATAAAAGGGGACAGAGCCCTGGATCGAGACCAGAAGGTTCTACATGTAGTTTACCACTCTCTCTTCTCGTTTTGTTCTTAAACCCTAGCCCTGGGAAGCAACGTGAGGATGAAGGTAGAAGGAGCCAAGGCAAGTTCTATTTGATGGCTTGATGTGCCACGTTGCCGCTAAGTAACTTGGCCATCAAAACTAGGCCCTGGAGCACGCAAGATGGCAACCGCAAGGCTGCAGGGACGGCTGCAATAGTCATGGTCGACAAGGGTGAAATCGACTGTTTTAACTGTGGTTTGAGGGACGGCTGCGTGCGCATGAGGGCGGCGGAGGCAGTGGAGGCTTTTTCGGTGAAGATCAGGTCCTGAACGGGGGCCTAGAGCCGCGCGTAAGCAGCACCGTCGCAGCTAGGGCGGCGCTGCTGCCGCAGGTCCAAGGAAGAAGAAGCTCGGGCGGCATTTGACCGTGCTAGCCCTCGACACGCCAAAGAATAGACCCCTTAAGTCAAGGGTAGTCTAGTAAATTGGTTATATTTCCAAAACCAAACGCACTACTTTGCAAAGATGACGTGGCGCATCGTGATTGGCTGAAGTAAGTTGTTTTACCATAAATCATATCTCATTAATCGTAACTCGGATTGAAACAAGTTATATATGAATTTTGATCCTCTGAACGAGGGGAATTCAATAAAAATATGTTTAGAAGCTAATTCCTCTTGCAATTAGAAAAGTAGTGTAATGTATGAATTTTAATGTATTAATGGTAAAGAAACCCTACTTTGATATGATTAATGTGATTAATAGGGTTTAATGGATCTTTAGAGTTGATATTAATCTGTTAAATGTAAAAAGGAACATTGAGTTCAAAAAGGAATAACTTTGCACATGATTAGTCTAATTTAGAGTTTATGTGCTTAAATATGCATGAAATTTGAAAAGGGCATAAAGTTATCATCTTTAATGATTCGATTAAGGAAAAACCCTTAGATTTGATGATAGATGGATAATTCAATCTGATATTAACCTGTTGTTAATGAAAGTGAGAATAGGATTTAAAAAGATGATCTTTTTATATAGTTGGTTTAATTTAGGGTTCTATGTACATGAATATGCCTTAATGGGATTAGAAACCCTAATTTATGTTGATATGAATTCTAATGGTTTTAATTGTACAAATCGAAGAATAAAATGGAGATATGATGATTCGAAGATAAATTGAGTACCAAAGATCTTTAATGTGAATTATTTGGATAATTAGTGTTTCCTAGTGTATAAAGGTGGAAATAGTAATAAATAAGGTTCATATATGTGTGAGTTGAACTATAATGAAAAATGATTTGTCAATTTGAAAGAAACCAAAGATGATAATTAGCCTTAATGTTTTGGATATGACCTAAAAGGATAAAGATAATAATTTTAGTGTGAAAGAAACATATTAGATTTAATTGACATTCAATTGTGCCTATGATGCAGAAATTAGGGTTTGTGAACTAAAAGAGCATTAAAAGTGATAAATGCATAATGCAGGCTAAAAACCTAATAAAACCCTAAGGTTGGCCTAGAAATTATAAGGTGCAATCCAAGTTGATCTTGTGGATGTTTTGAATAAAATAATGACACTTGGATGTTATGCATTATTTTCAGGATATTGTTGATTGCTTGTTAATTGTGTTGAATGTCAAATGTATGGACATCAAGTTGATATGGATCAGGTATGTGGTTACGATTATGAATAACTGCTATAGTTTCCCAATGTATTCTCGGAGGTTTCATCGCATTGAATGCAACTAGACTGTTGGATGTTTATTTATTTCATGCCACTATAAAGTGACTATGATTATCACCATAAATGTGCATGTATAACTGGCTAGATCCGGGTCCACCTCTTTTACTTTGAAAAGGCTAAAAAGGGGTAATCCTAGAGTAAGGTCTAGGTTACCATGAGTTAGAGACTCTTTAGCAAATCTCGAGTTAAGGAGTGGACTACTTATGAGTAGTGCCATGTGACTCAACCCTAGAAATTGGTTCACTTATAGGTGGATCATGAGGGGTTTAATGGGGACAACATAGAGGATAGGGTACTCTTGGATCGCGGAGTTATATCTAAAACGTAATATTGGTTGTTAAATAAGTAATTGAATGATTACATTGTTATCATAGTTGCATGTTTATTGTTTCCCCCACATACCGGCTACGGCTGACCGACGTTTTGTTTGTCGGCGTTTTAGGTACAATGAAAAGAACAAACAGTAAAGTGGCACATGTGATACTAAATGAGAATTAAAGTGCAAAGGAGGATTAGATAGATTAGTATCGGTGTGGATAGAAGAATAGAGATCCAAGTTTTCAAAAGGTATGTAAAGAAAAATTTTATTATCATTTTCAGTATAGTCTGTTAGAATTTAATAATTGTTTATGGTTATATGTCGAACCTTTGATCCGTGATTAATGGGTGCGGCTCAACCTCTTGGTCTCCCTTAATTGGGGGTTATCGGGAGGTGGGGTCATAACACATAATAAATAGCAAGAATAATGTATTGGTTGCCCATGGATGAAGGGAAAGACTCCATGTAATTAATCCCCTAGACATCAAAGATTTCAACTTAGATCCATTATGACATTGGAATTTCATTCCTTCTGGAGATGATCCTCGTCCGTTGACACTGATTGCATGCCTTAGCATAGGCATGGGCATCCTCAAATAGAGTAGACCAATAGAACCTTGATTGTAGAACTTTGTCACCATTCTATCTCCTCTAAGATGCCTACCATATGGTGAAGAATGGCATTCACGCATGATCTTAGTGTCTTCTTCCAAGATACATTTTTATATAGATTTTCTACACATTTCTTGAACATGAGTTGGTCATCCCAATAATAATTTTTGAAATCTGAAAGTAACTTTTTATTTTGGTTGCAGGTAATATCAGGGGAAATTGTTGACAAACTAAGTAGTTACAAATATCAAAAAACCATGGTAGGTTGAGCTCAACAAATTTTTCGATCATTAGGGCTTTGTCGTTGTAATTGTCATTAATAGGTAACATATCCTTTTTGGCAACTATGATCCTTGACAAGTGGCTAGCCAGCACATTTTCTATTCCCTTATTGTCAATGGTTTCATGGTCAAATTCATGCAATATAAGATCCCACCTTAAAGTCTGGGCTTGGTATCCTTTTTCTACATCATGTATATGATTGCATCATGTTCAGTGTACACCTTGACCTATGTTCCTATTAGATAGGATCTGAATTTTTCAAAAGGCAAATACTATTGCAAACATCTCCTTTTTAATAGTAGTGTAGTTGACCTTAGCATCTTCTAGGGTCTTGCTATCATAGTATATTGCATGGTGGTTCTTGTCTTTTCTTTGTCCAAGAAAGGCCCCAATAGCATAGTCATTGGCATAACACAATATTTCAAATGACAATTCCCAATCTGAACTTGCAATATTGGGTCTGTTGTGAAAGCATTTTTTATAGTATTAAAGGCTTGAAGTCATATTTCTATAAAGTTGAACTCAACATCATTTACAAGAAGGATGGATAGGTGTTTTGCGATCTTAGAGAAGTCCTTGATTAACCTTCTATAGTACCTAGTGTGTCTCAGAAAGCTTCATACTCCAATAATCAATTTAGGGGTAAGGAGTCTAGATACAACCTCTATTTTACTAATGTCAACCTCGATTCCTCGTTCAAAAATCTTATGTCTGAGAACAATGCCTTCTTGTACCATCAAGTGACATTTTTCCCAATTCAAGGCCAATTTATTCTCCTCACATGATTTTAAAACCTAAGATAAGTTCCAATAAATGCTCCATTTCCCAAGATGAAAACGTTGGGTATATCAAGAACTGTGATAGTCTTCCAACCTAGAATTAATGATTTTCATCAATTTGGACTCTATGATATCAGCATGAGTATGATGTTAGTTGAATTTCGAGCATGTAAGGTGCAGTGAATGTGATTATGCTTAATTTAGCTATTTAGTATCCAATATTGTATTTTTTGACATAAGTCAAGTAATGTAATTAAATGATAGACCTTGACAGATTTCGTTAAATGATACAATTTGATTTTTGGGACTCTATTTATAGTAGAGGGAAGGGTCAGGGTTCCCAGCCTGTATGGGAGTAGAAGGGTCTAGAATTTCCATCAACAATTTGCACTGCGGCAGGCGAACTGGTTGTTTCATAAATGAGACTGTCATTTGGCAAGGTGTGCTAATTGGTTCACTTGTGAACTGGTCGATTGGGAGTGTGAACCAATTGGTTTACTTAGTGAACTGATCGTTTCACTTCCCAGACTTGCCCACAATTGACTTTCCTTATTCGTTTCTAATTATTACAAATATTAATTCTTGTCCCAATCAAATTGAACAAGTGAAACGAAAAACCTTTTTCTCACAAACAGGAAAAATCCAACACTACTCTTTTGGACAAATGAACCAATCAGTTCACCAGAGTGAACCGATCATCTCATTGGCCATGAGCCAATCGGTTCACCCAGTGAACCAGTCGGTTGGTTGTCTAGATTGTGTAGAACACAGTCAATGCAGTTCTTAAACAATCTAACAGTCAAATTTGTTGGTTCAACACTTGAACTTGATGATTATGAGCCAAGTCTATTGATTGAATGTTTGATTGAGTACCTAAACACTTTAGTAATCAATCAAAACATCATTCTTGGACAAACTCTTCTTCTAGGTTAATCCTTTGTGTGTGACCCTATAGGTCCCATTTCACGTTGGCAGTGAATGTCCACAACTAACTTATGACATCACAAGCAAAGAGTCATGCCTAGTCACACATCAGTGCTACTAAAGTGAAAATGAAAGTTGGAGAACAACTTTTAATCCTAAAATATGTGATTGGTGTTTCAGTGAATGTATCATTCCTTTATCTTTGATATCCTGAATGAACTCAAAGCATGGAGTTGTCATCCTTTCAATGTTCATTCATGTTTCTTGAACTAGAGCATATTGTATGAGATATGTGTGACATCAATATCATATATTGATTCACATGTGCATGTGCATGACTTTCTCAATCTTTCTTATCAAGTGGCCTGGACATCAAACTCCGTTAGAAGGGACAAATCCCATATCTATCACTCACAGTCTATCTGATGCGTCAAAACCACCCAATCATCACTGTTATAACAACCCATGTTTCAGGACTATGTTTGATGATGTCAAAGTGTACCCAGTCTCATTTGACGAATGCACTGATTTCAGGTCTAAGAATCACAATCACCACCTTCACTATGAGAGATGATGCTAACTACCATGTCATGGTTCCATGTATCACTCTCATGGTGGGTATGTCCGATACACTATTCTTTAACATGTATCTATGTGCTTGGTTTGATATCATATATCATGACTAATGAGACACTATCATCAACCAACACACACTCTAGTCTTCATGTGTCATTGTTGTCCATAAACCTTCGACCATGACATCTGACTGGGGACATGACAAGAATGTACATACTCTTAGCATCTATATGATCTCATTGTTCAGGTCCTCAACTTGACAACATATGTCATTGAGTATTGCCATTCTTTAGACATTCGTTCTGCCCCATTATTTATCTCATAATCGACTGAGCTAGAATAAATGGGAAGCTTGACTTTGATATTTATCAAATCAATCATGACATATGCCTATCCAATCATCATATGATTGGATCTCAGGGAATACATACCAACACATGATTTCTACTTTTGTGGATTTCTTAGAGGATATAGTGGAGGTCTTTATGGATGACTTATCAGTATATAGAAATGATTTTTGAAAAATGTCTACTATGTTTTGGGATAATCGATATGATTAGATTTTGGTTTTATCGTCTTTTATTTATTGGATATTATGTGAATATTTAAATGACTAATGTGAATATCCAATTAATACCACATGATCCCAAACTAATATATACATATATGATATGGTATATATGAAATCGATACAAGTCGCCCTAAAATGTTTTGATGGTTGATGCATAGCTTGGTTATGGCCTATAAACCCTATGTGCATGTGTGTGATTGGTTATGGTTGTTTGCATCTCGGTCTGCGCACTGAGCCCTCTTCTTCTATTCAGAATGTAACTTAAGATATCTCGAGATTCTCTTCTACCTTTCCTCCCCTCGAATGTAACTCGAGGTTTCACAAAGATATATGTAAAATAAGATTAGCTTTATTTCTAGTTATGATCAAGACTAAAGATGACCGCTTGATAGACCAAGATGACTAACTGAGGAGCAGTTAGTGGCCTGACGAGGAGCCCGACGACCCGACAAACTGACTATCTGGAGGAGCTAGACGATTGGCTAGTGACAACCATTCGACTGGCCAGGAGGTGATTCGATCAATCATAGGATAAGATGCTCAACCCAGAATGATCTAAGCATAGATCTTCATCAATAATAGGTTGCATGTGATGTAACCTTAGATGATCGTAGTTCCTTGCAGCTCCAAGGAACTACAATAGGATGGCCATAATCATTGCTTTATTGTTATTGCATATTTTCATTTGTGGGATTTAGCATGTATATGATACATACTATATATGTGGTGAAGGATACTTATATGCATATATAAGCATATTAAAACCCCTCAACAAAATATTAAGTTTAAGATGCCTTCAAAAAGAAACACACATGAAAAGCTTGATCGACTAAGTGTGGGCACACCCTATCGTGGTGCACCGTCTATCTCATGGAATTGTGATGGTGAATATGTGGGTCTACCCTAGAAGGGTGCATATTCATTGTGTTGGCATTTGGGTCAGACTTAACAAGGTGACATTGATCAGATCAAGCACCTTGAAGAATAAAGATGAACATGGCAAGGAGTTGCACATGACATCTATTCAAGAATTTCTTATGATGCAATTGGTAAATGTTACCTACCTTAATAATTGATTATGGATGCTAGCTTTGGCCGTGTAATAATTCAATTGTTTTGGATCTTAGCTCACTAGAAGGTTGTACGCTGCAATCTTCCAAATTGATGGTGAGGGCTATCCGTTTGATCAAAATAGTGGGAGTGATAATTAATTAAAGACCTAATTAATATCGTCAATTTTCAAATCAAATCAAAAGGATTTTGGACTAAAATTGCAAATTTTGTTTTTATAGAATAAATGGCTACCAAAAAAAATCACATTTCATTGCGATCGGTCCTTGAGAAGAACATGCTAAATGGGAACAACTTCCATGACTAGTTTAGGACGTTGAGAATTTTTCTAACTCAAGAGTGAAATCTCTATGTCATAGATACACTACAACCAGATGAACCCTCTCCCACAGCACCAAAGGCTAAAAGGGATGCTTAGAAGAAGTATACTGAGGATGCCATTAATGTGAAGTGTTTGATGTTGTGCTCAATACTATGAGTTATAGAGACAACATGAGAATATGGACGTCATTGAGATGGTTCAACATCTCAAGAACATGTATCAAGAACAAGCACGATAAGAGAGATATGATGTCTCCAAGGCATTGTTCAAGTGCGTCATGACAGAAGGAGATCTAGTAGGCCCTTACACAGTCAAGATAATTGGGTATGTGGATAACCTAACTCGACTGGGATTCCCTCTGAGCTAAGAGTTGGCTACTGATGTGATACTACAATCATTTCCATAATCCTATAGTGAGTTTGTGATGAACTACAACATGAACAACTTTGACAGGTCACTAACAGAGTTGTTGGGAATGTTGCGGACAGTCGGGGCATAGATGAAGAAAGACAAACCCAAATCTATGATGATGATCAACATAAAGAAGGGAAAGTCTAAAGGCAAGGGCAAGGGCACATCAAAGAAAGTTTCAAATGCTAAGTCATCTCCAACTCTCAAAGCCAAGGGAGGGGTGAACAAGGGAGGCAAATGTCACCATTGTCATGAGCAAGGACATTGGAAGAGAAATTACCCTCTCTACGTAGAAGAACTAAAGAAGAAGAAGGAGGGGATGGAAGTCTCCACCTCATGTATCATGAAATAAACTTAAATTGCTTCTTTATCATAGGTATATGATACCAAGATAAAGATCTGACATATATTATGTGCACGATGTGAAAAGAAGTGATGGCCTTTATGAAAGGACCAAAAAGGAACACTCATCAACATTGGAGCAAGTGTTGCTGCCATATATTGTAGTACCTTTTAGTTTATTTTAGCCCAAAGGGCATGTAATAAAGTTATGAACTGCTATTTCATTTTTCCAATAAATAGAAACATTTTATTTCTTCATCTTGTAATGACAAGGATGTCTATAAAAAAAATCATATTTGAATTTCAAAGATATGATCTTTTATGGCAATGCCCTATGTATCTTGTGGTACTTGGTATGCATGAGATAAAATAATAATACCTAAAAGTTATTAATAACTCAAACAATTAATTAGCATTATCATATAAACAAATGAATGAGAAATTCATCTCTAGGTTCCATGTTGATGGATAAACTAGACTCTCTTGGTTAATGAACCATTAAGACAAATGAATGTCTTGTTTATTGGGCATGATGACAAGTCAATCTTCACTAGATGTAGTGGGAGAATGACTATTGTATCAGGTATAATACATATTGTTGTATATACATACCTATTGGAATAAATTCTAATACTTCAGATATGGTGTTTAATGAAATACCAATATGAATATCTTGAAGTGTTCAAGAATATCATAAATGAAGAACAAACTTGGTAAACGTATTAATTCTTTGATATGATAAATGAACAAGATACTTAAACTAAATGTTTGAGGACCTTGTGAGTAACTATTATAGTGTATCATAGAGAAATCATGATTAATGCATAATGATGTCTAAATCAAAGAAGGAATCATACTCTAAATAGTAAGAGCATGATCGTCAAACAAATAACTAATCTTCTGGAATTCTTCTAAACAAAATGCTTTACACTAAATAACGATACAAAAGGAGATTAAGAATCTCCAGTGTTGTGGATTCTCAAATTCCTTATGTAATAGATACACTTCATATATCTATTGGAAAACACCTTGAGCTAGATAGATAATGATATCCTACAAACTAAAGGGTGATGAATTGGTCATATGATGATGAGCTAATAATCTATCTAGATGATGTTGAGGAACCATATTTTGAGTTATGGCTTGAAACCATAAGATCCAAAATGACTTCCATGTGAACCAAATAAGGTATTACCTTAATGGTAGCACTTATCCAGATAAAACCCATAAGTGCAATTGGGTCTTAAGAGTTAAGAGTGACATGGATGACATTTGAAGATCTGATCGGTTGAGATAAATTCAAGTGAGTTCAAGGTGTTGAACCTGATGATTTTATTTAACCAATTGCAGTGGCTATAGGCCATAAAGGATCATTCTTGCTATTGAAACTTAATGACTATGAAATTTGGCATAGGGATATTAAAACCCCATTCCTAGTAGGAATAACATGAGGCTATGTATGTGACACAACCTGAACGATTTTATAATTCCATTAATGCAAATGTTGTCTGTAAGTTGTAAGAGATTAATCAATGTGATTGATTAAATACAAGAACCTCCGACTTGGAGTCTTTACTTTGATTATATAGTCAAAAATTTTGACTGATACATTAAAATAAAGAAGGGATTCTGTGATTACAAAGAGTTAGTGGGAGCGTATTCATATTCCACATGATGATGAGGAATAAAATGAAACTGGTTTGGAAATACCTTCTTTAAGGGAATAAAGGGAAATGTCCTATGTGATAGGAATAGATATCTATAGAGATAGTTCTCAAAAGTCTCTTGACCTGATAAAAGGAGATAACATACATTGGCAGTCTATGCTGAAGGGTTCTATATGCAAAGATTCAGTGGGAGAAAACTTGTCCATATTACATGGAGTTAGTCTCTCAGATGCCTAGTGTCCCAAATTCTTATGAAGAATAGGAACACATAGATAGATGCCTTGTGCATTCACAATTGGATCTATCATGTATGTAATCATCCCATTATCTTGTATGTATCGAACATGACAAGAAAATGTATATGCATTCATCATCTTGTATGTATTAGACATGACAATATGATATGCTCATCTAGTTATCTCGTATGTAATGGACATGACAAGTGGATGACTGTCTACTTTCAATAAGAGTCATTGGAATGCCATAAAGAACTTATTTAAGTACTTATGAAGTATTAAATATTAGTTTGATGGTAATAAAAGGAAGAGTTGAGTGTAAATTAGTTACACTGATACAAACTTCCAAAATGAAAGAAAATGATCGCAAAATATAAAAATGAATATGTGGAAATGTTCTGAGTAAAATTATAAGCCATTTAATTCTAAAAGGGAATGCCGAGTATCCATTTGTTACAAATAGCAGAGGATACTATATGGATCTAGAAGTTCATACATATGAACTTATAGATATTCCAACCATTGATGAAAAATTAGAAATACTAAGTCAAACAATGGGGCTAATTGTTAGGCATGGAATATCAAAGAGCATATTACGACAACTCCATCTCATATAAAATGTCATACAGTGAGGAGATGTGAAACATGTAATATACCAACTAAAGAAAAATGTTGCTAACTCATTGGATTAGCACTAGCGCAACAGAAACATGTGTGAGATGTTTGGAGATCACTAAGAATATGATTCAACGTGATTGGCTCTAAGTGCAATTAGGAGTTTGTTGGTATGTATGCCCTGAGATCCAATCATATGATGATTGGATAGGCATATGTCATGATTGATTTGATAAATATCAAAGGCAAGTTTCCAATTTATTCTAGCTCAATCGATTATGAGATAAATGATGGAGCTGAATGAATGTCTAAAGAGTGACAATACTCAATGACGTATGACTTTAGGTTGAGGACCTAAATAATGAGATCATACAGATGCTAAGAGTATGTACATTCTTGTGATGCCCCCAATCGGATGTCATTGTGGAAGGTTGATAGATAACAATGACACATCAATACTAGAGTGTGTGTTGGTTGATGTCAGTGTCTCATTAGTCATGATATATGATATCAAACTAAGCACATAGATACATGTTGGAGAAAAACATATCAGACAGACCCACCATGAGAGTGATACATGGAACCATGACATGGTAGTAAAAATCATCACTCATAGTGATGGTGGTGATTGTGATTCTTAGACTTGAAATCACTGCATTCATCGAATGTGATTGGGTACACTTTGACATCATCAGACGTAGTCCTGAAACATGGGGTTTTATAATAGTGATGATTGGGTGGCTTTGACGCATGAGATACACTGTGAGTCATAGATATGGGATTTGTCCTTCCTAAGGGAGTATGATTTCCAGGCCGCTTGATAAGTGAGACTGAGAAAGGCATGCACATGCACATGTGAATTAATATATGATATTGATGTCACACATATCTCAGACAGTCTGTTCTAGTTAAAGAAACATGAATGAACATTGAAAGGATAACAACTTTATGCCTTATGTTCATTCAGGATATCATAGACAAAGGAATTATACATTCACTGAAACACCAATCACAGACTGTAGGATTGAAAGTTGTTCTCGAACTTTCCTTTTCACTTGGGTAGTACTGATGTGTGACTAGGCACCACTCTTTGCTTTTGATGTCGTAAGCTAGTTATGGACATTCACTGCCAATAGGTAATGGGACCTATAGGGTCACACACAAAGGATTGACCTAGAAGTGGAGTTTATCCATGAATGATGTTTGGATTGATTACTAAAGTGTTTAGTTACTCAATCAAACATTCAATCAATAGAGTTGACTTAGAATCATCAACTTCAAGTGTTGAACCAACTTATTTGAGTGTCAGATTAATTGAGAACTGAATTGATTGTGTTCTGCACAACCTGGACCACAAACCAACCGGTTCATTGGGTGAACTAATTGGCTCATGGTCAGTAAGACGACCGGTTCACTCTAGTGAACCGATTAGTTCATTTGTCCAAAATAACAATGTTGGATTTTTCCAGTTTGTGAGAAAAAGGTTTTTCGTTTCATTTATTCAATTCGATTGGGACTAGAATTAATCTTTGCATTAATTAGAAACGAATAAGGAAAGTCAATTATGGACAAGTCTGGGAAGTGAAAAGACCGGCTCACTAAGTGAAGTGATCGGTTCACACTCCCAACTGACCGATTCACAAGTGAACCAATTGGCTGACCTTGCCAAATAGCCATTTCATTTATGAAACGACCAGTTTGCCTGCCTAATGCAAATTGTTCATAGAAATTCCAGACCCTTCTACTCCCGTACAGACTGGGAACCCTGACCCTTCCCTCTACTATAAATAGAGGGGTACATGGGGCTTCTCTATAGGCTCAACTCAGAACATCAATTTCTCTACAAAGTTGTTGTCATCTCTAGTTGTGGTAACCGAGAGAGCCCAAGAAAGTTCTATCCATCCATGGAGGAACAATGAGGGAAAGACAACTACAGAAACACAACTGGTTGTGGGAGAGTGTGTCAGTGACTAATACATCGATAGAAGGGGACAACTCCTTCTAGTTCATTCTTCAGGGTGACTAGAGTTCCTGGTAGTCCGTGTGGACTATCTATAGAGGTGGGAGACTTTTGCCACTTAGGAGGATGATCATCAACCGCAGTCCGGGCCAAGATCATGAGCTGCACAGATGCCATCGAAGATAGGTGGTTGAAGACCGTACTAGCTACGAGGTATTGTCATTGAGCAAGCCTCAGGACCAGGTATATTTCGTTAAAACCATCCTTCCCATTACATAGATGTTGATGTGATCTGCTGGTTATGGGTTTATGGTCAAGTAATTTTTTTTTATTTCCACTGCCTACTCCGACCATGTAAAAACCCAACATCATGCACATCTAAAGTGTTGCAAGTGTGTTGCATAAACCAAATGACATTCGCCAAAAGGAATAAGTTTCATAAATGCATGTGAATGTGGTCTTCTCCTAATCATCAGGGTGGATAGGTACTTGGTAGAATCCTGAGTATCCATCTAGGAAGTAGAAATATAAGTGGTCGGACAACTGCTCTAGGATTTGAATAGTGAATGGTAGGGAAAAGTGGTCATTCCTAGTGGAGACATTGCACTTTATATAATCTCAGCTCATCCTCCATCTAGTCACTATCCATGTGACCACTTCATCTCTCATTGCACCCTTTACGATGGTCATTCCTTCCTTCTTGGGTACTACATGTATCAAGCTTACCCAATTGATGTTGCTAGTTAGGTATATAATCCATGTATCATGCATCTTTATCACCTACTTCTTGACTACCTCCCTCAACATTTGATGCAGTTTTCTTTGAGGTTGGGATAAAGGTTTAGCTATTTCTTCCAGGTTTGTTCTATGAATACAAACAATCGGGCTCAAACCCTTGATGTTTTCCACAAAGTACCCTATGTCTTTCCTTCATAGTTTTAGTTCTTACAACAATTTCTCTTTTTGTTCGCTAGTAAAGGCAGAGTTTATGATTATTTGATTCCTTTCTTCATCATTTAGGAACTCTTACTTCAATCCTTTAGGTGATTGTTTCAATTCTAGTTTTGGCTTTGGCGACACATTATCTTGATGTCTTTATTCAAGTGAATCATACTTTGCAGCTTCAGTGGTTTCTTCTTCATCATCACTGTATTCTACCTCAAGGTGGTTCAAATAGTCCAAGAGTTCTACAACTTTAGGATCTTTGATACTTAGATCAGGGTTATTGAGGGATTGCATCAGAGGATCGACTATGACATTATCTTCCTGAACCTCTTCATAGAATTTTTGGTAGCTATCCATGAAATAAACTAACTAAAAAATAGATGTCCCCCTCATAGCATCTTGAAAGTGGAAATCAATATGATCAATTCCCACTCTAATAGTGACAATTCTGGCTTCAAAATCAATTAATGCTCTCCTGATGGAGAAGAATGGTATCCCAAAGATAATAGGGCATGTTGGGTCTTCTACCGTATCTATCACGACAATGTCGCATGGGTAAAGAATCACCCCGCACAGATAGGTACATCTTCCATGATCCTTGTAGGCTTTATGAAAGTATGGTTGGCCAGTTGGATCTTCATTCCAATCTTCACCATATCTGTGAGTCCCAACATCTGTGCTAGAGTCAGGCGTATGAGACTAATACTTTCTCTCCCAACTCTGCAAGTCCATGTCTTACCTCATTGTCTCTGACATTGAACTGAATTGTGAATGCTCCTAGGTCTTTCTTATTTGTTGGCATCTTGGTTGAACAAAGGAGTTGGACATCTTGGCTAGCTTCACTATTTCTATGTGGTATCCTCACCTCCTCTTTGTAATGAGATCTTTGAAGAACTTGGCATAGGTTGATATTTCCTCAATAGAAACAAAGAATGGCACATCAAGGTGCACTTTGTATATAGCTTCCATAAATTTCTCATATATATTCCTCAGGTGGGCCTTGATTAGCTTATAAGGGAAAGGAACCCTTGAAGAGTATGGGTCTCAATTTGCAAAGGTCTCCTCAGCTGGGTGGGATTTATTTTCTTTAGCTATATTCTTTCCCTTAGCTTTCTTTTTATCTTTATCTTTCTTAGTAACCACATCCTCTTTGACTACTTCCTCTACTATCTCTGGTTCACACTGTAATTCATTGTTGAAGTTGTCTTCTTGGTTAGTCTTGTATTCAGATCCTCTAACACTATCCCGAATGAAGAGTGGCCATTTTTATACTTTTGATGTTGGATGGGATCATTCCTTATGGATTTTTGATGAGTTATGACAACTGAGATAGTTGCTGAGTTGATTTGTTTCTGGTGCGTATGCATGTCGTCCATCTGAGTCTACATCGAGCTTAAGACACCCATATTGGTGATAGCACTTTGTGTCAATTGTTCATTTACTGTGGCTTGTATTTTTGTGAATTTGAAGAGCTCAGACACCATGCCAGGTTGGTTGTTGCTTTTACTCTAATTCTGATCTTGGCCTTGCCTATTTGAATTTTTATTTTGATTTTGGTTTTTCCCTTGTCCTTGATAATTGTTCTATTCTTCTTGCCCTTGTATTTGATAATTTCTTTTATTCTATTGGTAATTCATAGTACATGTGAACACAATTTGTCCCCCTCCTCTTCCAAATTGAGGTGGTCCTTTAGAAAAATTGTTGAGCTAGTGGGCATTCTCAGCCGAATCTTTGTTTCCATAGTTGAAACTAGGGTGGTCTGGTCTCTTGAAGTTTGCATAAGAAACATTCTCAATATCTTCTTCATTTCTATCCTCCTATGGTTGAGTGTAGATACAGTTGTCGATGCCATGCCCTCCTTTTTCGTAGGTAAGAACTTCATGTCTTTCTCAGCCTTGCACTTTTCCTTTCTTCCAGTGTCCTTCAACTACTTCACATCTAAAGAAATCTTCTGGATCTGAGCTGTTATAGTCTCTAGAGCTTTAGATTTAGTAGTAGGGCCTTCAAATTCTACCTTCTTGGCTAGATCCCTATCACCTCTTTCATAGTCTAGACCTGCTTGCTGAGAATCCATGTTATCGATGATTTTCATGGTCATCTTTGGATTTTGGCCAAGGTAGTCACTTCCTACAGTGGCATTTAGCAAGGTCCTTTCTAAAAATGTCAGACCATTGTATAATTTGGTTAGTAGGAATCCTTTGTTGTAGTTTTGGTGAGGAAAATCTCTCTAGTGTTCTTGGAATATCTCCCAGGATTCATAAATATTTTGTCCAGGCTTATGCATGAACCCACTAATCTTATGCATATTCCTTAGAATCTTTGTTGGTGGGTAGAACTTAGTGGAAAAAACATTATCCAGTGGCACCCATCCTGTGATGGTCTTGTCATGTAGAGTGTGGTATAATGATAGTTCTTTATTTCTCAAAGAGAAGTTGAACTCCTTGTAGTATAACACCTCCTTTGGCACCCTTTTCATCTTGATTGTGTCACATATGTATATTTAAGGCTTCCGACTAGTGGTAAGAATTTTCATCCCGGGATTTGCCTCCAAAAGTTTTTCTTTGAATCATGGCAATTACCATGGGCTTTAGTTTCAAATTTGGAGCGTCGAATCTCAGGATGATGTCTGGGGACCTCGATTTGTTGGCCCTAGTTGCAGCCAGTTCACAGAGAGAAGGGCCTCCATCATCATCATCATCGTTGTTATGATTGTCATTGTTGTTATTGTTGTCATTGTTGTCCTCGTTGTCTTGTTTGTTCCTCCCATTCCTCCTTTCTCTGGAACAACGACCTTTGTCACATTGTTGTTATTCACACTCCTCATCATGGGGTGGTGTCAGTATGTCGTGATATTGGTTTCCATGTCCCACTTTGTCAGAGTGGTATTCCTCATATTCAAATTCCTACTCTTGGTGAGGTTGTTCAACCCTCTGGTTTCGGTTGCCACCCACTTGGTGTCCACCCCTACGAGGAGGCATGTTGATTGAAATTGAGGTTGTGTTTTCTTCTTTCCAAGCTACCCAAAATAGAGCACATGATGAAGTTAGAAATTGGACATGTAAATGAATAATTTGAGATATTTAGATACAATAGATTGGATTTTGTGAAATCAAGTCTATTGCTAGACTTCAGGCATGGGTTAGGTGAGTAGGTTTGGGTTCTTAATAGTACCGATTGCCTTGTCCTTGACAATGACGCCAAAAAATTGACCAACAAACATATCACATCTAGAAAGGAATGGCTCTCGAGTAGTCAAACTCTTAAATTTATAACCCAACACTCAGGCCCCAACAACTATTATATGGCATCTAATGTAGTAAATTGGGGCTGATTCACATGGACAAGGAGTGGTAAGTTCCAATATCATAGAACCTTGGATCAGTTACACCAATAAAGAGTGAAATCTAGTTTGGTTTTCCTTAGGGAACAATGTTACTTCAACCAACAAACAAAGCAAAATAAGTAAAAGAAAGTAAGAAAACAAACAGGGGAACAAGTAGAAATGAAGAGCAATATAACAAGTATGGATGGGATATTGGATTGGGTTTCATTGTCTAAGGTCTCTCACAAACATGCAATACTCACACCCATTGTATATCCTCATCAAGATTACAAGTAATCATCATATATGTCTATTCCCTCCCCTTATGAGCTTAGGATAGATCTAGATTATAGGTTTGTCTCTCTCTCGAGATGACACACAAATAAACAAAAATATAACTACATGACCATTATCTTAAGCATTCCAACATTGTCATGCATTCATGCAACTCCATAACACTTAGATAGGATTATTACTATTCTTTTGAGGTACTAATGATCAAACAACACAAGATGGTAGCTAATCATACAAGTGAAGCATTAAACCAAGAGTATGTAGATAATCTTTGCTAAGAGCATATATTCAATGGAAATAAGTATTTACATGTTGGGAGAGCCTTAGAGGCTTCTCCCAACCCAAGTTAGATATTTACTCACTCATGTTCATAAACAACATTATGGAATTACAAACATAGTGAGGCATGAGAGAGAATGACAAAATGGATGAATGAGATGTAGGATGCCGAACAAATCTAGAGGAGAAGAAGGGAGATACACCAACTATGACTAAAAATGACCACGGCTAATGCACATCTCCTTCAAATATAGATTTGTGGGCATGAAGGAGTGTCTATCCCTTCTTTTGAAGATTAGGCCAATGGTGTTGGTGATGGAATGGATCCTATCTCTCTTCTAGACTTTCATTTTCTAAGATCTAGGACGAATGAAATGACTGATGGACAGAGGCTCTAGAATGAAAAATCACTTCATCATCTCCCATATGTCATGACGCCCTTCATGGATGAAGTGGATTGCTATTTTTAGGAATGAGCCCTGAGGCAATCCACTTAAACATTAGTGATCCCTGATATTATGTGGGTTATTCGGTCACTGAACTATTGAGTCTTCATCTGTTGCTGAGATTGTGAACTTAACGATCATTGAGATGATTTGGTCGTTGAGGATGACCATTTCTAGTGGTAGATTAGGTCAGTGGTCACAGAAGGTGGTCAATGCAGATGACCACTGAAGAGGTAATCCCATCGATCACTTAGGTGAATTTGTGTTGTGGTCACAGAGATGCAAAGACCATCAACCGCTGAGGTGACACAGATCCCATTAGACACCAAGATGTATGAATATCAGTGACCATTATACTATTGGGGCCCATCGACCACTGAGGTACCATCTTGGTAATATCTTGCCTTAGTCTCGATGACCGCTTAAGAGTGATATTTTCAGTGATTGACTAGATTCATGTCCGGTTCTTGTAGTACTCTTTGCAAACCAAGGAAGAGGAAATGATATAAGTAGTTGTACCAAAAATTGCCAAAGCAACTAGAATTGTCTAGATAAAGTATCGTACAAATGATAATATGAGGATAAAATAGACATCTAGATATCCACAAAATTAGATGTTATCAGAGGTCCAAGACCCATCAGTTGGTGAAGGAAAAGATTCTTAAGGATGATGCTTGGCTAGGTCTTGGTTGCATGTTGCTCTAGGGTTTGGATCTAGCTTCTCTAGGACTGATAGGAGCCTTCAAACCTAATTTCTTGCTTCATACATGTAAGATCTTCTTCCTTAATCTAGTTTTCTTATTGTTCTCCTTCTTTTATCTTCATCCATGGGCAGATCCCTAGTGTTCTTGATGGAAATTCATGCATATGGTTTAAGAACCCCTTTTCTTCTCTCTTTTGCCCTATATCTACCCCACCCTTGAATATAGGAGGTACCTTGGAGCTTTGAAAGTGCAAATATAGGGTTTCACCTTCTCTTCTTCGAGATACCTTTCTATTTGGATGTTCTTCATTACCTTGAGGTGAGTTATATAACTTTCAACCTGTTTATTGCCTACGTATAACATGTTTGGTATAGATCTTACCCTAAAATCTTGGTATTATGTAGAAAGATGATATTTTGTACACTATTTTGTATATATGTGTGTGTGATAGTTGTGTGTTGTTAAACTATCCTTATATCACATGGACGCTCCTTCTTCTATAATGGACTACCTTGGATTTTAACTTATGAAATAATGATTTTTACTTGGTGTAAAGAATTGGTTTCACTATGTTTAGGAACTGATAGTTATAGGTAGTGCAAGAATCCATGGAATCGATTTGTGTAAGTATGAATGGTTGTACTTAGTATCAGAACAAATGTCTTTACTTAGTCTATAGAACTCATGGCTCTACCATGTATGAGAAACAATTGTCTTACACAGTACATGAATTGATGGCTATACTTGGTGTCTGAACTGATGGGTTCACTTAGTGTATAAATGGATGGTTTGACTTAGTGAATGAACTGATGGTTTTTCTTTCCATGAACCAGTGGTTTTTGCTAAGTCCATAAATGAACCAATGGTTTTTACTATATGTGCTGAATGAACTGATGGTTTACCTATGTGTACTATTTTGGTTGATACAAACCCAATCCACACCTTGAACCCTTCTTATAATGGTTAATTAATGAGGGTTTAGTACTTCTATCTTCTATTGACGTTGAAATGATGAATGGATACATTCATAATGCTAAAGGTAACTTTGTTTTGTTATTCTTGGAAACATCATAGCTCCTATGATTGATGAATATTTATGTTAAGTTTGGAAGTAACAAGTTTGTTTATGACATGTTGAACCTTCTGCAAAGTATTGGATGATAATGATGTTCCAACAAGAAGCATTACTATTTTTGCATGAATGGCATTGTGGGCTATTTTGAACCTGTTGGAATTTTAGCCCTCTTCATGGATGACAATGTGCTAGTATACCATAATGTTGTGATAAGGAATATGTTTCATATGTTTTATATCTTATGGAGTTGTTATTTACCACTAATTTTAGGTACAATATAGTGGCCTGTATATAATTTGGTTGATGCAATCTGAAAACATTCAACTAGCTTAACTAATCAAGTGAAATCCTAATCATGTAGTGACTTGAACCCGTATATCTATTCTAGTGATAGGAATTTTTGGATATTAAAATGAGTATTCTAGAAAGAAAACTCGGAGTCATATACTCTTGAGTATATGCAGGTACATGGAGGGTATATCCTTGTTAACCTGATCTGAAGGTTTTAGATAGAGATCGAGGCCGTGTCTTAGATGTGCACATATATGTTTGAGTATAGATGTGGTCGTAACTCAGATCTTAGGGTTGAATATCCTAGTTTCTAGTTCCTTGATCCATGCACCAAGGGCGGACTAGTCTGTTTTGTAGTTAGATTGTTATGTCACCACGATAGACTCATACTGACCAAGGGGAAGAGATCTTGGGATTCAAGTTCTCCTAGATCTTATATGGGACTCATTGTGACTTCATAGTGGTTGGATAGTTGTTTGAATGGTATGCCTCAAAATACCCAAGGCTTCATAAATTATATAATTCAGCCATGTAGCATATCTATTATGGTTACTTGGAGAATCACATTGGATGATGATCCTTTATTTGTCTCTTTTAATATGTAGATGTTATATATTGCGGTAATAGAAATCCACTGTACTTATAGATTTATCTCTATCTTCTCCTTTATCAATTATATTAATCTTTTAACTCAGTAATATTAACTGCTTTTTCTGTTTAATTACATAATCTTCTATAATATTTTGACATTGTTGAGAGTTATATCTCTCGCTGTGACATGGGTCTCACCTCGTTGGTCACCACATCTTCTTATGTGATCATCAACAGTGCTGTTAGATCCATGCAAGTGTGGAGGAGAAGTTTGGGGATGCATAGAGGAAGAGTCACCTAGTTGTTTAGTGTGTCCTAGAGTCATCACCCTCAGGTCCAGATAGAGAAGTTTTGTAGATGATGTACAACAACTTGTGAATTTTAGTAGTGTACTTGTGTTTTGTACATGTTGTAAATATGTATGTAATACCTTTTGTATACAGGTTGTGGCTGAGTCCATTGAATAGATGTAATGATACCTGGTATGATATATACTTCTATGCAACATGTTGGGGCTCTACGTAAATATTCTTGGACATTTTAATAAAGTTTAATTTGGTTTTAATTATGCAAATTTTTAGTAATATGATTAAGTAGTGATCGATAACATTTTGGTTTTGAGTAATATCTTAAATGTATTAGGTTGCCATAGAACAAAAGTATCTTTATAAAATAAATATTTTTAGTGGGAACATGCAACAATGTAACTAGTTTTATTTGAGAATATGAGATTAGACATCACTATATAAATATTTAACTAGACCTAACTAGATGTTTGATTATAATGTGACAGTGACATTTGATATTATAAATATGTGCCGATAGCAACCCTTGATTGTAGTTTTCCTATATTTTTATGTACAATCATCTAATTTCTTCTAATCCATTTGTTGATATATATAAATATATATTTATATTACAAATGGTCATTTGAAGTCGATATAAACACAAATTTGAAGTTAAAAATAAATAAATAAATAAAAAAGACGATATAGTCACACAATGCATAAATAGTAGTTAAAAAATAAATATATGAATAATAAAAATAGATTACTAAATTTATAAATATTCTGTTAAATTACATTTGTTTGATGTTATTGGAAGATTTGGAATACGACATATTATAAATATTGAATAAACAAGTCATAATAATATCCAATAGCTAGTTTTGGGCATCTAACAATACAAATAAAAAAGTATAAACAATGGGTATTGAACATGAGCCCTTCAATCAGTGAAGGTTGTCGATGTCCACTATAGTACACTTTCTATGTTGTTTTATAGGTGAACATTTGTTATATATTATATTCTTCTATATGTTATATTTAACAATGAATTTTGGGGCTTCCAACAATACAAATATAAAAATAGGAAGATGTGGAATCAAACTTGTGCCCTCAATGAATCGAGGATACAAATCACCAATATGTTATAAATGATTTTGTGTTTTATAATAGAACATTTAGTATATATTATATGATTCCTTCATATTTAGCTACATATATGTTATATTAAGTTTGACTTTTAATTTTTGAGGAGGTCAAGGCCCCAACTTTCCCTCCCCTCCCTCCACCACTAGTTTTAGTTGTATTTTTACTCTAAAACTAGCTTACATTTATGTTTTCTTGATTTTATGTTAATTTGTAGGATTTTGATACAAATTCCTAGTTTTTTAGTCCCTCCTATCGTGGTGGGTTTACATCCTTTTAAGAAAGCATTGGTTGCTCACTTTGTCCAACCATCAACTTCCTTTAGCCATTACGTCAATTAGCCTCACTCTATCATTCCATCGGTTCTGCTAATGTTTGCAAACCATCAATATTCATCACTCTGCCAAACCATTGGTTTGACCACTCTACCATCTTCTTATAATAATTCTATGTGTGCACCTATTGGTGGTTGCCTTCCGATGAGACCCATTTCCTACCTATTGATTGTTTCCTTCTAAAGGTTGTTTTAAAATTGCTTCTTCTGATGGTACTCTTGCCCAACATTCACCTTTTGATGGTTGTGTTGCCTTAGACTTCTGATGGAACTTCTATTTCATCAACTGATGGAAGTGTTGGGTCATTTTCCAATGGTATTTATGCTCTCCTTTATCAATGGAATCTCTATTTCATCTTCTAATGGATGTTCAACACTCGAAAATTGATGGAAAGACTATGATTTCATACTAAAGGAACCTTCGAATTCTTGTTGTGCACATACCATCATGGTTGCCTAAAACTCATCTAATGATGGTTAACTTGAACTCAACAACTGACAGAAGTCCAGATTCTTCACCAACTAGTGGTTATTTTGACCATGCACCTACCAAAAGGAATATTGCAATTTGTGAGACCCATCATCTTCCTTGCTATGTTGTTTTAGCTTCACCTTCATGTTGATCAAGTCTTAACTCCAAGGCAGATGGTAGGGTTCTAAACTATAACATCTTCCTATAAACATAAGGCCATAGACTCGAGAAAAGTAGATCCATCATTTGATGCCATCATGCTTCCACTTTTGTTCTTGAGTTTCCACTTCAAAATAATCAATCATTTCGTTTAGTTTAGGAACCTACTAAAAATTCTGCCACCTCTACCATTGAAAAGTTTCTAAGGTACTGACCTTGAAGAAGGTTTGTTCTGTGGAGCCCATTTTCACTAGTTGAGGACCTATTCCATCTTGACATGCTAATTTCTTCTCGTAATAGCTAGATCCATCCTTGGATAAAGAAGACAATGCCCTCGATGTCTCCTCTGGCAAACGTTTGAGGAGTAGTTCCATTTTTGTGTCGACATCCATCTTCTACTATGATGATGGCCTTCTTTCTTTCTTCCTCTTTTGTTTTTGTTATGATGACTATGAATGAGTAGTCCTCTTGATAGAGTGCAAGGAGTAGCCCCACTATCAAAATTTTCTCTCTTTACTACATCTTCTATTGTATAAACCATTACATGTTTGGAATCAACAGTTTCCATGCTTATATTCTTGCCACCTGATCATAATATTTATACGTTTATAAGATCTTTGTTGTAGAGAACATTGAACCTAAGATCCAGGATATGAATTGATTCCTTCTAACTTTTATAAAAATTTTAGATAGGTGTTTTCCCAGGGATGGTTGTATGATATCTATGTAATGTGACGATGAGCATAGATTGATATATGTCCGAGTTTTAAATGCTAACGCTAAAAGGAGGTTTTTCTTTGCCTGAACATATGTATTTCCATACTTAATAAGATGCAATGAGAGAGTAAATAATAGGTAGAGGAGGTGAAGTCCATTTCACCCTTGTGTTTCCATAGATTGATTAATGAACCCTTCATCTAGTTTTCACTATTGTAACCTTAGTATAATCAACCGTTCTTGAAATAATACTCACATACAATTTTTGGCACTATTGTTTTAGATTACTAAATTATCTGGTCATCTTAGATGACTTGGATTGGTTATTATTTACTTTTTACAATAGGTATTATTGAGAAGCATCTCAAATCCAACTAATCTTCAACCAGTTAAACATGGTTGATTGCACTTATTTTGTGATATTTATTGTGCATGGGATACTGTTCTAGTGCCTGCTTCATCATAAACCTTGACCCTAAGATTGAGTAAACCTAATGTAGGCTCCTTTGTGGACACAAGGCACCTATGTCAGAAGCGGAGATCAAATGCCAAGTTGAAGGAGGACTAGTAACAAGATAAGATATACTCATGGTAGAAGCCAATGTTATAGTGCAAGTGGAGTTGCAAGAAGTGAAAAAAGTTGAACAAGAGAGAGAGAGAGTGATATGACAATTATCTAACCCCGAGTCTACATATATCCACAACTTAATAATCAAACGAGACATTGTGGCACCTAATTTTGAAATAGTGACGCAATAGATGACAATCATACAAAACAACAATTTTGCATCCAGAATAAAAAAGGACGCACATGACCATCTATAAAAAGTAACAAATCTATGTTGACTAAGAAAGCAAGTCAGAGTGTTTGACAAATTAATGAAGATTTGACTATAATACTACTCCCTTTTTGATGAGGCTAGGGTGTGGTACAATTCCCTAGATGATCGTTGTAACATCCCTGACCTGGGTTATAACCTAACCTGGAAATTTTGCCTAAATATGTAATTATATACTTGTGAATACTCCCTGGAATGTAATTAAGTTCCTCAGGAACATATATTTTCAATTCTTGCTCCTATTTAAACAAAGTTGTAGCATTGTGTTGTATGCAGGGACCTATGTGCAAATTACCCAGTTTAAGGGTTCAACTTGCAAATTCACAAGGTTAAGATGTTCCTCTAATGTTGAGACATCATGAGGATATTTATGATAAAGTTTGAAGGATTTCCCAAGCTTGAGCACCAAGGTGCAGCTGTGGAAGCAATCCCTATGCTTGAAAACCCTAATTTGGAGTAAAGTGCAATTTACCCAAATTAAAGGGTGCAACTTGTAATTTTCACTTTCTAGAACATCTTTTATAACTCTTGTCATCGTTTAGAGTAGAAATGATGAAAGGGACACATCAATGAATAATCAGATAAGAAAAGAGATCTTTGTGGTGAAAGTCACCTAATATGGGTATGGAGACCTTTCATGTATGTACCCTAGTTGAAGGTTGGCTTTCTTTACCCTTAGATCTTGAGATTTTATGAGCTTTGCATTAGTTTAGATGAGTTTGGACGTGCCCTTGAGCAAGGAGGGACTTAGATGTAAATTCCATACTTGAGGGGTCCTTATGGTGTAAAAAGGGCTAAGGTATATAAGCCTCTTTCCCCTCTTAGCAAGGGAACGATCCTTTCCCTTTCATTTCTTTTCCCTTGCTCAAAACAACTAAGGAGAGCTCTGGAGCTCAGTAGGACGACCAGGGGAGTGCAAGGTAGGTTTGGATCCTTCCCTTTTGCTTAATTCTTGGGAGAAACTCGAATTCAAGGTAAAATTCATGGCTAGCTCACTTAGTTCTATCCTTCTAGCCATCTCTTCTCAACTTTCCTTGGAGGCTTCACCTTGGCCGACCTATGAAGCTTCTAGGACGCCATTAAAGATTGGATCTTGGAGGCTTGGAGCTCTAGGAACAACCTTTAGGTGGGTTTTATAACTCTAAACTCTTGCTTTATATGCATACTTTGTTCTTGCAATTTAGCATGTTAGTTCTTCTTCTACCTCCCTTCTTCCTTGCACTTTTGCAAGCAAAACGGTGGAAGAACCGACCTTGACAAAGGTTGAAGATGATTGGTGTGAATCCCTATGTTACTTTATCAAATGACCTTGGAACCTTTGGGTCCAAACGGTTGCAAACCGTTTAAGGTCAAACAGTTTCAAACCGTTTGCTCTCAAACGGTCTTGCAAGCCCGTTTGGATTGAAATGGTCTCAAGACCGTTTGATAGGTTTGAACAAGGGACGACCGTTTGAGGGTCTGTTGGTTATATATTGAATTTCATTCCTGCAAAGAATCAAAGTTCAATTATTAACCTTTTGAGAGTTGAAGGCACTTCAACATCCAAACCCTAATCGGGTCAAAATTGCTGTTTTAAAACATAGATCTTGTTGAGTTTTGGGTTGAAGGACCCAAATGGTCTCAAGACCATTTGGGGGTTCCTCCAAACGGTCTCAAGACCGTTTGGGCACAACCCAAGACCGTTTGAAGGTCTAGGGTTGAGATAATCTAATGGTTTGAAGGTCCAATTGCAAAACGTTGATGAATTGATAAAAATGCTGATTTTAGACCTAATTGGAGTTCAACCCTAAACCAACCGACTTGGTTTTTGGTCAAACTTTGGGAAAACGGTCTCAAGACCATTTGGAGGTCATCCAAACGATCTCAAGACCGTTTGGGCCAAGTTTGAGCCCAATTGGAGGTCAATTGATAGGTTCAACCTTGAATTGATTCACATTGTTGAATATTGATGACCATCCGATTTGAAACCCTAATTGAGATGGACTTAACCCTAATTGGCTTTCAATTGAGGGTTAATTTGGTGTCCAAGTGATTGAGGTTTATCCTAATTGACTCAATTTATAAGTGGTTAATATGGCTTTGGCCAATTGAGGGCTTCAACATACTTAACCATGACTAATTGTAACTTTTGAACCACTTTGGAGGTCCAAACGGTTTGAGCCCATTTGGACCAAACGGTCTCAAGGCCATTTGGATCCAAAACGAACTCAAGAACGTGTGAGGCCAAATGGTCTCAAGACCGTTTGAGGCCAAACGGTCTCAAGACCGTTTGGGCTCAAACGATCTCAAGGTCGTTTGGTCCAATCGATCTCAAGTTGATTTGATCAAACGGTTTCAAACCGCATGAGCTTCAAACGGTTTGAAAGTCAAAATGGTCAACACACCCAAACGGTCTCAAGACCGTTTGAGGGCAAATGGTCTCAAGACCGTTTGAGACCAAACGGTCTCAAGACCGTTTGGTGGTTGAAGGTTGAAACCGTTTGAAGATGTTCAAGGTGGTTTGTACTTAAACAATTGATGATGTAATTGATTCAATAATGATCTAATCTAAACCCTAATGGTAACCTAGGTCATTAAAGGACTAAGTGATTAATGAGTTGACCCATGATGGTGATCATGAGGTAAATTACCAAAATACCCTTGAGGGGTTTAATTGAGTAAAACCTTGTTATAATCAAACCCTAATCACATGATAGTGATGTTTTTGCTTATGCTAGTCAATGAGGGCTTAACCCAACCTAATCTAGAGTGGTTTTATCACCATCTACTAGTAAGAGGAGAGAGAAAGTATCCTAAGAGAGAGAAAGTACCCTTTTATGGTGGAAACTCAAGTAAGATACCTTCATATACATGAATGTGCATGACTAGGGTATGATCCACCTATGTGAGATCATGGAAACCCTAATTATGATGTCTAATGAATCTTAATCTTACCTAAGAGCTTTATTAATGATGTTGCTCATACATGATGATGTAATGAGTTCAATTCACCATGGTGTGAATAGAAAACCCTAATTCTCGGATGATGACATATAATATGAATAGTAAACCCTGATTGATGAATTGTTTACTATTACCAGTTGAATTAACCTTGCAGGTTGTTATGAGATGATGATCATATCCAGGTATGGATTATAATACTATATTCATTGAAAGCATGTCTTAAGATTTATGAATAAGTGAAATATCTTGATGCACTGCTAGTGACATCTATTGAGATTTATGGGCTGTAAGAGCCATAAATACCATCAAGGTCATGCTTAACAGATGACTTGTGATGAAATGATTGAGAACTGATGATTGAAAAGAGTTAGGCTTGCTACATTTTAGTATTCTCATTTATAGTTGTTATGCTAATGTTATTGTTTGAAGAACAATGTATGATGTTAAAAGAATACTGAATGTACCTAACTAATCAAGTGTAATGTAGAGCCCTGATCATAGATCCATCATTGTTAGAGTCTAAATGATGGTGAAACTGGTTTTCCTAAGGGAACTCCTGGATCACATACTTTTGAGTATGTGGGGTATATGGATGTGTAGAACCTTACATCCTAGTGTAGGAATTGATGTAGATTTTTATAGTCCGTTAAACCTTCACTACAAACCCAAAAGGTGAGATGTATCACTATTCTCCCAAAGTAAACACAAACACCGCATCGGTAAAAGATAATCAAGAAATCTTCCGATGACGAAGAGAGTACAGAACGCCACTGTAACTCTAAAAACATAGCGAAGGTCCAGTTTACCCTGGTGAGCTATAAATAGCAGACGTCCTGCCAGATGTCCTGCAAACAATCCTCTAACTGACTGGGGAAGATGAGGTCATAAGAATCCAGCTCTTTTAATGACCTATGTATGATACTGATGTGACTTCGTAGCGATCAGTTGGAGTATGAGTGGTATGCCTCATCTCCACAGGGCATAATAATGTTTGAAAAACATAATCAACAGTGTAGTATTACTTGATTGATGTTACACTGGATAAAGTATATGTTCTTCATGTTTCATAAATGTTGAACTCTTGCTTATTATCAAAACTGCTAATGAATGCTTTGAAAGCTTTTACTGCTTAAGTTATTCTTTGTTTGCTTATAAAGCTTCTAGTGGAGAGTTATAACTCTCGCTGGGGCAATTTTGTATAATTGTCTCACCCCGTAGACTTCAACTTTTTAGGTGGTCGTCGAAGAAGGAGGAACCGGTCTAAAGGTGACCAATCCCAGCAGCAGCAGCACCAGGAGCAGCAGTAAATCTCAGGTGGAGATTCAGCCTGCTATGTGGTGTAGTTAGAGTCAGTCCTATGTGTCCTCTGTACTCTCAGCACCTGGAGTGTTTTGGTTATGAGTTCTTGAGATTTTGTATCATGTTGTATATAATTACTCAAGAAGTAATTTGACAGAGATATATACAGTTTAAATCCTTTTTCTATGGAAAAGGTTTGTGGTTTCAAGCTCTTGTCTCGAAAAGTTTTAATTTCCCATGATTTTTGTCTTCCACTGATTATCGATTGTTTCCGCTCATGTTTAAATCATGATTATTTCGTGGTTTGAGAAGATCGGAGCCCACAATTAAGTGGTATCAGAGCTCTAGGTTCGCCGAGTCTACAGAGGCATAGGATTTAGGAAGTCGAGTCTATCTTTAGTATTCCTTCCTTATCTAATAGAATCTTCTGCTCCTCAGGAGAAGAAGATACATAAGAATGTCAGAGCCACATGAGGAGCACGTGGTAGAAAGTAGTGCTAGTGCACCGCAAGGCGGTGCAGGAGTACCAGAAATAGAACATCCTGTACCTGAGCCACCCCAGTTCGACCCAGCCGACATGGGTAACCCAACAGTTCAGACGATGTTCGGGCAGTTTATGACTGCCATGACACACACATAACTGACAGGATGCCTATTCCTGTACCTAGGGCACCTGCCCAGCCCGAAGGACAAGGTATCGGAAAAACGTTCGAGCGACTATGTCATGTCGGAGCTACCGAGTACCTTGGGATTGCTGACCCCGCAGATGTTGATCTATGGTTGACGGAGTTGGAGAAGGCTTTCAGGATTCTCAATATCCCTGAAGCTGAGAAGGTCAGACATGCTGTCTATCTTCTCAAAGGAAGCGCTGGGCATTGGTGGACAATGGAAGAGCAGAAGAGACCTGGAATAGAGATCTCGTGGGAAGACTTTCGGCGGGAATTTGTTCATAGATATTTCCCAAAGACCTTCCTAGATGAGAAGATCTCTCAATTTGAGAGACTGAGGCAGGGAGTAATGAACATTAGCGAGTATGAAGCTAAGTTCATGGAGTTGTTGCGGTTTTGTCCGCACATGGCTGCCACAGAAGAAGAAAGAATCAGGAGATTCGAGAGGGGTTTGAATGCTGACATGAGTACCCCCGTGTCTGCCTTAGAAAACCGAGAGAGATTCTCTACCTTCGTTGAGTCAGTCCGAATGATAGAGAGATCTGTGGTTGAGAAGAGGCAAACTCAGAAAAGATATCCACAGTTCCAGGGTTCTTCATCTAGGGACTTTAAGAAGCCTAGATCCTCTGCACCTAACCCTCCACCACCTAGATCTAGTTCTCAGACTCAGTGGTCTCCAAGTAGAGGTAGAGGACGAAGACAACCACCTCAGGAGACTCAGAGTTCTGCATCAATGTCAGTTACTGGACCACCCAGACCACAACAACTGGAGAGAAGTTGCTACAACTGTGGTAAAGTGGGACACTTGATGAAGGACTGCCGATCTAAGCCTGTCACTGTGACACAGCCTCCGAGACAGAATCAACAAGGATCTCAGAGAATGCAATCTCAAGGAGCAGCTCGAGGACGTGGACAAGAGTCTCAAGCTGGATCGTCAGCACCACCTCAACACCAGGAGACAGCAAGGTTCTACACTATGAACCCACCAGAGGCAGTGGTCGATCCACAAGTGGTGACAGGTCAGATGGAACTTTTATATTCTGATATGTCTAAATCTTGTGTAGTATCTGTTCTGATTGACCCGGGTGCTACACACTCTTTCATCACTCGAAGAGTGATTCACAACTGCAATATGACAGCTAGTCATAGGGCAGATAGTTTGTTGTTGGAGACTCCGATGAGTGGGTCTTCCGTTCTGCAAGAAGTATGCTCTCCCTGCGTACTCTTCTTTTCTAAGCATTGCATTCAAGTGGACCTCATACCGCTTGATATGTAAGGATTCAATGTAATCCTAGGGATGGATACCATGGAAAGGTATCGAGTTGTCTTGGATTGTGAGTCCAAGTTGGCAGTGTTTGTTGATGAAAGCAACACATGGATCTTTCAAGGAGAAAGAAAGATTCTGCCCACTTGTCTTGTATCAGCTATGGTTGCTGATAAGCTGATGAGGCAAGGATGTTATGCATTCTTGGCCCATGTGGTAGATGTTACCAAGGAGAGTCCCAACCCTGTTGAAGTTCCTATAGTTAGGGAATTCGAGGATGTGTTTCCTGAAGAACTTCCTGGTATACCACCACCTCGGGAGATTGATTTTGAAATCAATTTAGTCCCAGATACAAAACCTATAGCCCAGACTCCTTATAGGATGGCGCCTGCCGAGATGGCAGAACTCAAGAAACAACTTCAAGAGTTACTTGAGAAAGGTTTTATCCGATCGAGCACTTCACCTTGGGGTGCTCCGATTTTGTTTGTTAAAAAGAAAGATGGATCAATGCGGTTGTGCATTGACTATAGAAAACTCAATAAAGTAACAATAAAGAACAAGTACCCTTTGCCGAGGATTGATGATCTTTTTGACCAGTTGCGTGGTGCAACAGTCTTCTCAAAGATAGATTTGAGATCTGGATATCATCAACTCCGCATTAAGGACAGTGACATATCCAAGTCTTCCTTTAGGACAAGATATGGTCACTATGAGTTCACGGTTATGTCATTTGGACTAACCAATGCACCAACTGCATTCATGGAACTCATGAATAGAGTCTTTCGACTTTTCCTTGATCAGTGTGTTGTCGTTTTCATAGATGACATACTAATTTATAGTAAAGATGCTCAGCAGCATGAGCAGCATCTTCGCCAAGCTCTGACCTTGCTAAGAGAACACAAGCTATACGCTAGATTTAGCAAGTGTGAGTTCTGGCTGCCGGAGGTATCTTTTCTTGGGCATGTGATATCTGCCTCGGGAATTCGTGTTGACCCTACAAAGGTGGAATCTGTTCTACAATGGGGACAACCGAAGACACCGACGGAGATTAGAAGTTTCTTGGGATTAGCTGGTTACTATCGAAGGTTTATTAAGAATTTTAGTTCTATAGCCTTACCTTTGACCAAGTTAACCCGGAAAGATGTACCTTTTGCCTGGAGTGATAAGTGTCAACAGTCTTTTCAGCTGTTGAAAGAAAGGTTGACAAGTGCACCTGTGCTGGTGCTACCTGAACAAGGAAAAGGATATGTAGTCTTCTGTGATGCCTCCAAGAATGGACTTGGATGAGTGTTGATGCAGGATAAACAGGTGACTTCTTTTGCTTCCCGACAGCTTAAGAAACACGAGGAGAATTATCCGACACACGATCTAGAGTTAGCTGCTGTGGTCCATGCCTTGAAGATCTGGAGACATTATCTCTACGGAGAAACCTTCCAGATTTTCACAGACCACAAAAACCTTAAGTATATCTTCTCTCAACATGAGCTTAACATGAGGCAACGTCACTGGATGGAGTTAATCAAGGACTATGATTGTACAATTGATTACCATCCGGGCAAGGCCAATGTGGTTGCAGATGCTTTGAGTAGGAAATCAGCAACATCAACCATGGATAGAGCACAACTAAGTTCCTTAGTATGCTCTAGGAGAGATATGCTTATCTCTTTAAGGCAAGACAATGTGCAGTTGAAGGTATCATTGTTAGCTGGTTTGTTAGCTGAGATGTCGATTAAACCTACTCTAAGAGAGCAGATAAAGGAGGCACAACAACTAGGTGCTGCAGTTCAACATATTAGATCTGAGTTTGGTGATAAGAAGTGAGAAGGTTTTCATGAGTCAGATGACCAGGTGGCATGCTATCATAGGAGGATGATAGTGCCAGATGTAGATTACCTGAGAAAGTTAGTTCTGGAGGAAGCTCATTCTTCGATGTATTCTATGCATCCAGGTAGCACCAAGATGTATCGAAACTTGAAAGATATGTATTGGTGGCCTGGGATGAAGAAGGATGTAGCTGAGTTTGTTCTGAGGTGTCCTGTGTGTCAGCAGGTCAAGGTTGAACACCAGAAACCTGCAGGAACAATGCAACCTTTACCCATACCACAGTGGAAGTGGGACCATGTGACCATGGACTTTGTTGTTGGCCTACCCAGGACAAACAAAGGACATGATTCCATTTGGGTAGTTGTTGATAGGTTGACTAAGACAGCACATTTCCTACCTGTCAAAACAACCTATTCTGCTGAAAGGTTATCCCAGTTGTATGTTCAGGAGATAGTGCATTTGCACGGAGTTCCTGTCACTATAGTTTCTGACAGAGGTCCCCAATTTACAAGTCACTTTTGGGAACAGTTACACAGAGCCTTAGGCACCAAACTAAGTTTTAGTACAGCCTTTCACCCACAGACTGATGGACAGTCGGAAAGGACTATACAGACCTTGGAAGACCTGTTGAGAGCATGTGTTCTCCAACTTACCGAGAGTTGGGATCTACATCTGAAATTGATAGAGTTTGCCTATAACAATAGCTATCAACATAGTATTGATATGGCACCCTATGAAGCTTTGTATGGTAGACGTTGTAGATCACCCTTGTGTTGGTATGAGACTGGTGAGCACCAGTTGTTAGGTCCTGATCTTGTGCAGCAAACTACAGAGAAGATTAAAGTTATACATCAACAGCTTAAGACTACACAGGATAGGCAAAAGTCGTATGCTGATAAATGTCATAGACCCCTAGAGTTCCAGTTTGAAGACAGAGTGTATCTCAAGGTCTCACCTTGGAAAGGAGTCCTTCGTTTTGGAAGAAAAGGGAAGTTAGCTCCTAGATTTATGGGACCTTATCCAATTGTTGAGAGAGTTGGAAAGGTAGCCTATAGACTAGAGTTACCTCAAGAGTTGCAGAAGTTACATCTTGTGTTTCACATTTCCATGCTGAGGAAATGTCACACAGACACCGAGTCAGTTCTACAACCAATAGAAGTAGAATTAAATGATGATATAACATATGAGGAGGGACCAGTGTCAATCCTTGATACCAGAACAAAAAAGTTAAAGAAGAAAGATATAAGCCTCATGAAAGTCCTCTGGAACCATCATGGTGTTGAAGAAGCCACTTGGGAACTAGAGGATGAAATGAGAAGGAAATACCCTGCTCTTTTCTCCTAATACGTTTTATCGATTTCGGGGACGAAATCCTTGTGAAGGGGTGGATAATTTGTAACATCCCTGACCTGGGTTATAACCTAACCCTGGAAGTTTTGCCTAAATATGTAATTATATACTTGTGAATACTCCCTGGCATGTAATTAAGTTCCTCAGGAACATTAATTTTCAATTCTTGCTCCTTTTTAAACAAAGTTGTAGCATTGTGTTGTATGCAGGGACCTATGTGCAAATTACCCAGTTTAAGGGTTCAACTTGCAAATTCACAAGGTTAAGATGTTCCTCTAATGTTGAGACATCATGAGGATATTTATGATAAAGTTTGAAGGATTTCCCAAGCTTGAGCACCAAGGTGCAACTGTGGAAGCAATCCCTATGCTTGAAAACCCTAATTTGGAGTAAAGTGCAATTTACCCAAATTAAAGGGTGCAACTTGTAATTTTCACTTTCTAGAACATCTTTTATAAATCTTGTCATCGTTTAGAGTAGAAATAATGAAAGGGACACATCAATGAATAATCAGATAAGAAAAGAGATCTTTGTGGTGAAAGTCACCTAATATGGGTATGGAGACCTTTCATGTATGTACCCTAGTTGAAGGTTGGCTTTCTTTACCCTTAGATCTTGAGATTTTATGAGCTTTGCATTATTTTAGATGAGTTTGGACGTGCCCTTGAGCAAGGAGGGACTTAGATGTAAATTCCATACTTGAGGGGTCCTTATGGTGTAAAAAGGGCTAAGGTATATAAGCCTCTTTCCCCTCTTAGCAAGGGAACGATCCTTTCCCTTTCATTTCTTTTCCCTTACTCAAAACAACTAAGGAGAGCTCTGGATCTTAGGAGGACGACCAGGGGAGTGCAAGGTAGGTTTGGATCCTTCCCTTTTGCTTAATTCTTGGGAGAAACTCGAATTCAAGGTAAAATTCATGGCTAGCTCACTTAGTTCTATCCTTCTAGCCATCTCTTCTCAACTTTCCTTGGAGGATTCACCTTGGCCGACCTATGGAGCTTCTAGGATGCCATTAAATCTTGGAGCTTGGAGGCTTGGAGCTCTAGGAACAACCTTTATGAGGGTTTTATAACTCTAAACTCTTGCTTTATATGCATACTTTGTTCTTGCAATTTAGCATGTTAGTTATTCTTCTACCTCCCTTCTTCCTTGCACTTTTCCAAGCAAAACGGTGGAAGAACTGACCTTGACAAAGGTTGAAGATGAGTGGCGTGAATCCCTATGTTACTTTATCAAATGACCTTGGAACCTTTGGGTCCAAACGGTTGCAAACCGTTTAAGGTCAAACGGTTTCAAACCGTTTGCTCTCAAACGGTCTTGCAAGACTGTTTGGATTGAAATGGTCTCAAGACCGTTTGATAGGGTTGACCAAGGGACGACCGTTTGAGGGTCTGTTGATTATATATTGAATTTCATTCCTGTAAAGAATCAAAGTTCAATTCTTAACCTTTTGAGAGTTGAAGGCACTTCAACATCCAAACCCTAATCGGGTCAAAATTGTTGTTTTAAAACATAGATCTTGTTGAGTTTTGGGTTGAAGGACCCAAACGGTCTCAAGACCGTTTGGGGGTTCCTCCAAACAGTCTCAAGACCGTTTGGGCACAACCCAAGACCGTTTTAAGGTCTAGGGTTGAGATAATCTAATGGTTTGATGGTCCAATTGCAAAAAGTTGATGAATTGATAAAAATGCTGATTTTAGACCTAATTGGAGTTCAACCCTAAACCAACCGACTTGGTTTTTGGTCAAACTTTGGGCAAACGGTCTCAAGACCGTTTGGAGGTCATCCAAACGATCTCAAGACCGTTTGGGCCAAGTTTGAGCCCAATTGGAGGTCAATTGATAGGTTCAACCTTGAATTGATTCACATTGTTGAATATTGATGACCATCCGATTTGAAACCCTAATTGAGATGGACTTAACCCTAATTGGCTTTCAATTGAGGGTTAATTTGGTGTCCAAGTGATTGAGGTTTATCCTAATTGACTCAATTTGTAAGTGGTTAATATGGCTTTGGCCAATTGAGGGCTTCAACATACTTAACCATGACTAATTGTAACTTTTGAACCACTTTGGAGGTCCAAACGGTTTGAGCCCATTTCGACCAAACGGTCTCAAGACCGTTTGAGGCCAAATGGTCTCAAGACCGTTTGAGGCCAAACGGTCTCAAGACCGTTTGGGCTCAAACGATCTCAAGGTCGTTTGGTCCAATCGATCTCAAGTTGAATTGATCAAACGGTTTCAAACCGCATGAGCTTCAAATGGTTTGAAAGTCAAAACGGTCAACACACCCAAACGGTCTCAAGACCGTTTGGTGGTTAAAGGTTGAAACCGCTTGAAGATGTTCAAGGTGGTTTGTACTTAAACAATTGATGATGTAATTGATTCAATAATGATCTAATCTAAACCCTAATGGTAACCTAGGTCATTAAAGGACTAAGTGATTAATGAGTTGACCCATGATGGTGATCATGAGGTAAATTACCAAAATACCCTTGAGGGGTTTAATTGAGTAAAACCTTGTTATAATCAAACCCTAATCACATGATAGTGATGTTTTGGCTTATGCTAGTCAATGAGGGCTTAACCCAACCTGATCTAGAGTGGTGTTATCACCATCTACTAGTACGAGGAGAGAGAAAGTATCCTAAGAGAGAGAAAGTACCCTTTTATGGTGGAAACTCAAGTAAGATACCTTCATATACATGAATGTGCATGACTAGGGTATGATCCACCTATATGAGATCATGGAAACCCTAATTATGATGTCTAATGAATCTTAATCTTACCTAAGAGCTTTATTAATGATGTTGCTCATACATGATGATGTAATGAGTTCAATTCACCATGGTGTGAATAGAAAACCCTAATTCTCGGATGATGACATATAATATGAATAGTAAACCCTGATTGATGAATTGTTTACTATTACCAGTTGAATTAACCTTGCAGGTTGTTATGAGATGATGATCATATCCAGGTATGGATTATAATACTACATTCATTGAAAGCATGTCTTAAGCTTTATGAATAAGTGAAATATCTTGATGCACTGCTAGTGACATCTATTGAGATTTATGGGCTGTAAGAGCCATAAATACCATCAAGGTCATGCTTAACAGATGACTTGTGATGAAATGATTGAGAACTGATGATTGAAAAGAGTTAGGCTTGCTACGTTTTAGTATTCTCATTTATAGTGTTATGCTAATGTTATTGTTTGAAGAACAGTGTATGATGTTAAAAGAATACTGAATGTACCTAACTAATCAAGTGTAATGTAGAGCCCTGATCATAGATCCATCATTGTCAGAGTCTAAATGATGGTGAAACTGGTATTCCTAAGGGAACTCCTGGATCACATACTTTTGAGTATGTGGGGTATATGGATGTGTAGAACCTTACATCCTAGTGTAGGAATTGATGTAGATTTTTATAGTCCGTTAAACCTTCACTACAAACCCAAAAGGTGAGATGTATCACTATTCTCCCAAAGTAAACACAAACACCGCATCGGTAAAAGATAATCAAGAAATCTTCCGATGACGAAGAGAGTACAGAACGCCACTGTAACTCTAAAAACATAGCGAAGGTCCAGTTTACCCTGGTGAGCTATAAATAGCAGACATCCTGCCAGATGTCCTGCAAACAATCCTCTAACTGACTGAGGAAGATGAGGTCATAAGAATCCGGCTCTTTTAATGACCTATGTATGATACTTATGTGACTTCGTAGCGATCAGTTGGAGTATGAGTGGTATGCCTCATCTCCACAGGGCATAATAATGTTTGAAAAACATAATCAACAGTGTAGTATTACTTGATTGATGTTACACTAGATAAAGTATATGTTCTTCATGTTTCATAAATGTTGAACTCTTGCTTATTATCAAAACTGCTAATGAATGCTTTGAAAGCTTTTACTGCTTAAGTTATTCTTTGTTTTCTTATAAATCTTCTAGTGGAGAGTTATAACTCTCGCTGGGGCAATTATGTATAATTGTCTCACCCCGTAGACTTCAACTTTTTAGGTGGTCGTCGAAGACGGAGGAACCGGTCTAAAGGTGACCAATCCCAGCAGCAGCAGCACCAGGAGCAGCAGTAAATCTCAGGTGGAGATTCAGCCTGCTATGTGGTGTAGTTAGAGTCAGTCCTATGTGTCCTCTGTACTCTCAGGTCCTGGAGTGTTTTGGTTATGAGTTCTTGAGATTTTGTATCATGTTGTATATAATTACTCAAGAAGTAATTTGACAGAGATGTATACAGTTTAAATCCTTTTTCTATGGAAAAGGTTTGTGGTTTCAAGCTCTTGTCTCGAAAAGTTTTAATTTCCCGTGATTTTTGTCTTCCGCTGATTATCGATTGTTTCCGCTCATGTTTAAATCGTGATTATTTCGTGGTTAGAGAAGATCGGAGCCCACAATCGTAGCATTAAAATTTGGGAGGAATTTCAGAATCAGTTCTTTGAAAAATTCTTTCTGTTCTCACTCACCTAGAGATAAAAGAGCACAAGCCATAGTTCAAATAGCTCCCATGATAAACTCTTTTTGAAGACTGGGAATGATTCAAGGATATTTTGTGCAAATTCCCTTATCACAACATCTCCTTTGTGAAACTTATTGAAACCTTCTAAATGGGAATCAAAGATGATGTCAACAAGCTTCTAGATGCCGTCTCTAATGGAAACTTTAGGAAAAGCTTCTATGATGCATGGAAGGTGGCGAGTAGGAGAGCTAAGAATTAAGAAAATTGGGACTTCTCACCTAAGAGAGGGGTTCTCAAGGTTGATATGGCAGAAGAAAAATATGATCTCAAGGATATTAAGAAATCCTTTAAGGACCTATCCTGTAAATAATACCAACGTAGAGTCAACCCTCCTAAGGAATGGGTAGAGGGGCTTATCCCTCTTTTCAAGTTGGGTTAGCCTCATAAGTCTACATAGTTTGTAGACCAGAAGGCCACACTAGTTTACAATGCAAACATCTCTTTCAAGCTGTGCTGAGCGTGAATCAGTCCTAGTTCATTAGAGGACCTCTCATTGAGTGAGTTAATGCCATAAACTCTATTATAGGACATGTACACTACAACCCCAATAGGACAAGAATCCATCTAGGCTTGTAATATGGAAACCCAGAAGGAGCAAAAAACACCCACCAGCTCAAGTGGCACCATTGTTAGAAGTTAGAACCAAGTTTGGGCTCCTTTTGGCTTTCAACAAAGTCAAACCTACCACCTGAACAACTAAAATCCTAGATAGTAGTACAACAACTTTGTCCAAGGTTGTAAGTCCCCTGATCTAGCTTAATGCTTGATTATGCTTGATTTTCTTAATAAGATTCTTAAACCTTAATCTAATCCTTTGAGATACTTATATAACATATGAAAATCTTATGTTTTTAGTTTGGTCCTGTTTTGATGTTGTTTGAGCTTTGTATGCTTGTTTTGGACCAAGTTGCTATTTACCCGTGTTTAGGGGTTATCTTGCAATTTGTCACATGTTGAGTGTTCCCTTAGTTCTTTGGCATCACGAGAGAGAGAATGATTCTATGGGGCACCTTGTTGGACCTTGGTTGATGAGGTAGCATCTTGTGGTGATGCTAGTGTTTTTAGGATTTTGCTTGGTGTCGACCATGTTGAGCTTGGTTGAGTGTTGCGACCTTTATTTTGACCTTCTTGGTATGCTTTGTGTGTGTTTTGACTGAAACACCTTCCTTAAGGGGCTTGTCTCGACCTTGATGGTCTTGAAGTGTTTTTGGTCGATGTAGTTTTTCTTCATGAGAGGTGTTTTGACCAAGAGTGGTTTGTGGCCTTTTGTTGTGGTCGAGACGTGGTTCCTTGAGGTTTGTTTCGACCCCTAGAGTTGTGGTAGCCCTTGTGGTTGATACTTCACCTAGGTTTTATTAACATGGTTTGTATGCATGTTCTTAGTGGGTGCATGTTGGTTTCCTTTGTGGACAAGTGTCCTTTTGATGCCTTTATGTGTTGATACCTCATAACCCACCTTTCTTTCCTCCTCCTTTGGGTATATAACCCCTTTCTCCTTCATGCAAGTGATCGTTTCGGCCCTCCTCCTTCTACCCTCTCTTGTATTAATCCTTTAAGGTTGGTGGTGCAAAGAAAGGCTGATCTTAGAGCTTTGGTGGCCGGTCCACCTTGCATGTGATGTCTTGGAGCTTGATCACCTTCCTTGTGATTATTCTTGGTGGTTTCCCTTCTGAGTAAGTGGTTCTTTTCCCTTGATCACGTATTTCCTTGGAACCCTATCTTCTTTTTCTTCTTATCCTTTCTTGTACGTAGACCATGCATCATCCATGGTGGTCATCTTGAGAGAAACACCTCATCAAAAGGGTCGTAGACTATGTTTGACATAGTGGTGCCCAAGTGAGAGGAAGCTTTCTTCTCTTTATCTTTTCTTCTTTTTGGCCCTACCTAGGGTTCTTCATCCCCTTTCCTTGATCTATATCATGACCTTTGTGTTTTCTCCTTCTGAGGTAACCTTGTGGCTGAAAGTTTCTCTTTGGTGGAGTTCTTCTTCTCTCTTGGAGATCGATATCTTAGAGCTTGGTCCTCTACCTAAGGCGGGTTATATAACTCTCTATCCTCTTCTCTTATAAGACTTATAATATTGCTTGCATGTTTTTGTTTCTACCTCTAAAAAGTGATCTTAACATTCTAGATTATGTTTCCCCAACCTATGGCTTGAATCTTGATGATGATCCTATGTGTTTTTCCTCTTTCCTTAAACCTTAACCCTGGTACCCAATTTTTGTGAAAGTTATGAGATTGATGGTTTCCTCTTATTATTAGATCAAGGTTTTTCATCAACATACATGTGGTTTGAGTACGTTAGTGTAGCATGGAGTTTGTTCCTATTTTTCATGTTTTGAACGTGAGTCTTTTCTCTCTTATACAAGGTTATTTCATGGTGTCTTCTATAGCACACATTTTAGGGTTTTGGAGTTTCTCTTCTTATGAAGTTGTTTCCTTTTATTATGTTGAGTTTCCTTGAAGTTAACCTTCTATTCATAATGTGGTATGTCTCTTTTTTATAGGTGGTTATGTCCCCTTGCATCATCTTGACCTTGATGGTCGCTACACCATTGCTTGGGTTTTGGTCAACACATCCTTGACTTTGGATTTTTGGTTGTGATGCTTTGTGTTGTTTTGGTTGAAACACATGGCTTTTATACCTTGGGTCATGACTCTCTTGTGTTGTGAGTGTTGCACGCTTATTTTGAGTGGGATGGTCGATACTTCCTTCTTTGTCTCGGTCTTGCCACAAGCTTGGAGTGTCTCGATCCGGTTTTTGTGGATGGTCGATACACATGTTCTATGTTGGTTGTGACTCATATTTTGTGCATGGTTGAGACACTTGTTGTGCTTATAGTCGAGACAATTGTTTGAGAAGTGGTCCATACACTCACATGAGCGATGGGGTGTTCCTTGTTTGCTTCTCCAATGCGATGGACAAGAAGACAATTCTCGATATGGGACCGAGATGGTTTGATGGCCAATTGGTCATAGCCAAAGACTACCATTTCAGAGATGAACTTAAAAGAGATGCCTTCGCGACGATCCCTGCATGGGTCACGCTTGGCTCCATTGGCATGCCTTAGACCCGAAGGGCGGCATGCACCATAGCTACGGGAGCGGGCAAGGTTCTCTTCATTGATGAATGATCTCTTGAAACTGACGAGAGGTGAGTTTTGGTGGAGCTCAGGGCTAAAGAGGAGATGATCGAGCAGGTCTGGCTGAACGGCCATGGATGGGAGGCAATTCCAGTGAAGATCACATATGACTACTCGCCGCCCAAGTGCAACATATGTAGGTCCTTCGGTCACCCCGATGGAGGCTGCAATGGAGGACTGGAGTAGGTGAGAGAGATGGAAGCCAACCAAGGAAAGCCCAAGGTTAAGGCCACTCAAAAGACTGCTTGGGTCGAGAAGACCACGCGGGATGGAGAGGAAAATCTTGCCAAGCTAGCAGTGCGGAGGAAAATCTTGCCAACCCCCAAAACCCAATCCTTTCTGATCACCTTTGCTTTCAACTTCATGTCCTAGTAACTACCTATTAGCAAATCTAAACAACCTCAACTTACTATGGTTACTTACATCTTTTAATTGTAATTTTTTTTGGTGTTTATTCATCATGATTCTAAGGTGAAAGTCATATGATCCTACATCAACCTTTCATCATCTGATGGGTTGCATAGATCAATTCTAGGGCAAACATGTCACTAAATGGGGAACTATGTAAGACAAGGATTTTAATTAGGGAGACAAAATTTAAATAGTCTGATTATGACTACCATGGGATCTGATACCATGCTGTAAAAGTGTGAAATCACCCCTTTACTAAAAATTTGAAAAATAAAACATCCATCCCAATAAACATACTCAAAAAGTATGCTGAAAGGGGTGTAAAATTTTCAAATTTTTATATATATGGCATACAAAAGACCAAAGAGTATTGCAATGAAATATAATTTTCATGACTATAATCAATTTTCATAAAAGTGTACATCATCATTCTCCCATATAGGTTTTACAACAATAAAAGGATCTAGATAGAGGGAAATCTAAACTACACCAACTTTGTCTCTAAGAAACCTAATGGCATTCTCCCATATAGGTTTTACAACAATAAAAGGATCTAGATAGAGGGAAATCTAAACTACACCAACTTTGTCTCTAAGCAACCTAATGGGATAAGCCCATGCTTAAAGCCATGTACTCCTTATCCTACTCCTAGGATGGTCCTTCATGCTCCTATTGAACAATTCTAATCCTAGGACTTGCTCCACTCCTTGATCAAACCCTGGGTGGTTGGGAAAGCACCCATCAAAAGAAAGAAGCAAGGTATGTGTCAGAGATAATGAAGAAGGACAAAAGATAAGAAATCAACATGGAAATAAAGGATAAGATTTCATCATTAGATGAAAATGATCAAAAGTATGAGGTACAAATAAATAGATGCTTGCCATAACAAAAACACTAAAAAAGGTTGCATGCATGATTAATATTGACTATGTAAACTATGAAGGGTTAAGGCACCTACCTAAACTCAACCAATAGGTGAGGGAGAGTAACACATCTCAATCACCTACAAATATTCTATATTGGGGAGATTAACACATTCCCCTGGGAAAAATTACACATGCCCTATCTATGGGTGGTTGTATAAAAGTACCACTACACTAATTCAATAGTCTAATAAAATCAACATGCTAATAACTTTGGCAAGTATAAGCATCAAGTAAATATAGACATGGAAGTGGGGTACAAAACCAAGAAATAAATAGTAAAATTGATTTTGAGGCAAATATAGCAAAGGAATTATCAAAAGAGAAATTAGGGTTTCATAGAAGCCTCATTAGGGAAACTAGGTTAGGGTTTGCAATTATTGCCAACTTAGGAGTAAGGAAAGCACATACCTTTCTTAATGAATTCCATTACTCACTTTCACCACTATAATTGAGTCCAAGGTCCACTTTTCCTATTTTCATTGTATAAACATGTATTAGGGTTTTGCATATGTATAAAGGTAAAAAAACCCTAGTTTTGGACTTTTTACACAAAGCTTAAATTTAGACTCTGAAAACATCATCATTGATCTTAATAGGTTCTCCTGATTAAGAAAACATATAATTTTGTCTATTTTGAAGTCATGAGGTTAAAAGTGCATTTTTGGTGATTTTTATGTATTAAATTCATTTTTAGAAAACACCTTTTGATAAAATTCAAAACCAAGTCTTGAAAACATTTTTATTAGAAATCTTACATTTTTTATTCTAAAACATATTTTCTGTTAATTTTTGGATAAATGAATAAAAATATATGATTATTGTAAAATAATCCAATTAGAATTTGACACATCATCATCATGGCGAGAGAGAGGAAGAAGAGGGCCCGACCTGAACGACTTGGTCCAATCAGGAGCGGTTAAGTCACCCAATCAAAAACATCATGACTCGTGACATAACAAAAGGGAGAAAGGGTGAAAAGGCGACTTTGCCCATGGGCGAAATACAAATCAGAAGAAGAAATGAGTGGGGAGATTCAAGAAATCACAAAGGATATCTATCTCTAGCACATGCCACACCATGGTTGTTGCTTTCGCAAGCTAAAGCTTGTGCAAAATTGGGCAATTAACCACGATTTGATGAAACAAGAACAACGGAATCAATAGCAAAGTTCCACGAACTCACCAATACCAAAAATTCGGCCAGAGATGCATGGAGGAGGGAGGAAGGCTAGGTCCAGGGAAAAACTTCTAACTGTCGGTGGCTCTTGTGACTTTGGTAACAGTTGATACGAGAGGAAAATAGCATGGGTGCTTGCGTAGATTGGAGAACAAGTATTTATATGTGAGGGTACAAGGAATGTGGAAGAGGGAGGCAGCCGCAAAGCTTGAAGCCCATGGTTTTTGGCGTTTCCCAAATGCACCAAGAGACCACACAAGTAAGGGCTCTTTGGATGTTGAACTTCCCTAGGAATCCAAAGTAATAAAAATCTCAAAAAAAGTTGGATTGAGGAGCGAGAAATCTGGATTTGAAGACCATGTATAGCCGACACATATTTCCTTCTTTGGACCAAGGAAGAGGATGACTGGGAGCCGTTGGATCATGAATCCAATAGTCTAAGTTGAGGCACAAGATATATAAGCATGAAATTTAATGCTATTCCAAATAGATTTCAAATAAAGAGCAAATGCAATTATTTCTCATATTAAATAATTCTATATCACATTAACATCTTTAAAGCATTATTATTCATTTCTTTTTCTTTTCCGTGCTCCATAAGGCTAAGGAATGATCTAGAACGAATTACTTTAATTAAAATGTCACATACATGGTGACTTTGCATATTAGACCCTTATTAAAAATATTTACTGAGGTATTTGTGCATAAACCAATATGTTGGCAATAATAATGAACAAATGTTCACCAAACCATTACTATTTCAACAAATTGAACATCAAAGCCAAAGAGGATAGAAAAGAAAGGAAAATCTTAGAAAGAGGGTCAAAAAGAGAATATGTCCAAGTTTCGGTATGTTACAAGACCTAAGTTTGTTATGTAATTTTCTGACCAATGAGACCCAACTTGTTAAACTTGAAACGATCGAGACATGGAGGGATCTTAAGGGTAAAACTTATACTAAGATCCTATAGGGTAAGATAGGGGACTTCAAACCACTAGATTTTGGTTTTGGTGGTGCATCTGAAACTAAAAATATATTTAGTAATAAAATATGTAACAAAGACACATAGTATTATCTACAATGTAATATAGTGATTTACATTGTGATTATTTTACTACTTTATACTCCTTACAAGTTTTATATGATTTATCTTCATACAACATCTACTACTTTATACTTTACAAACTTCACAACTTCATTCCTAAATCAATTTCATTTTTCTTATAAGTGTAACATTGTATGCTTAAAATGCATGACATCTATAACATCTCTCATTGGGACATGGATCTAGCTCTCGTGGTTATCTTTATTGTTTGGGTTCTCAACTTTATGTATAGGGTTGTAGGGATGAGTTACTCCAAATGGTCATCAGAAGTGGTCGAAGGTTGGCGTTAGGCTTTTTGGAGATGTCTAGAGTTATCCCTATGCACTCAGGTATAGGTAGGGCCATTTATATCATAGTGCATATATGCATCTACTTTTGGCTTGTATGCAATGTATATGATCATATTGTTAACTTTGCAAGATGGATATCTCTATAAAAAGGGTGTGACAGTGGCCATGCATGATAAAGAACGTAAAATTGGCTATGGAAAATAAATGCTAACCCTTTACACAGAATTCCAGGTGAAACTTTATTTTGTGTGTTCTCTTACATATTTATTATCATAATAATTAGGATGATTCAATGTTTTTTTAGTGTCTTATCTCGTGTGCATCATGCCATTGTTGGGGGCCCAAAATTGGGGCCTCACATAGCAACCAAGAACTTCCACAAACTAGGGGTACTACCTTGGTGATGTGAAGATTTAACCTATCTCACATTTAGTAATATTACAAAAATCCAATCTTTTCTTTTTTTTGGTCGGTCAAAAAAGTGTGTTACTATAATATCAAAAAAACATTGGGCACTAAGTACCCCTTTACATCATAAAGAGCTAAAAAAGCTCGACCAATGATCATATACCCCACATAGGGGGTATTTGCTAGATCTATAGATAATAAGGATAGAGAAGACCTATCTAACTAACAAAACTAGATCCAAGCATTCCTACCAAGAAAATGATTTATTACAACATGTAGATACATGCATTCAGCCCACCCACAAAGAGTAACTACAGATTACAACATGACATCCACCAGGTTAACCTGCCTGGAAATAGCAACACTAGCTTCTGATCTTCACAGATCACCAAGACATCAGAAAGATCCATATGAAAATGTAGAACCATCACATTCTACCAATAGAGAACTACGAGGCTAAGAAGTTCGAATAAATCCTTTCATTCTTGACACGATACCAACTATCTAATAGAAGTACCCACAATGTGTGGTACTATGCCAACAATTAGAGAATTCATCGATCTTCTGAACCAATCAACCACTCTAATGTAATCCTGCAATGGAAATAGAATAACAACTTATGCTTTCATAGAGGCAGCTCGTCGAACACCTTAGGGGTGTTCTTACACACAACAAAGGAGGAACAAACTGGATGAAGAGTTCGTCCCCAGAACAGCCGTCATCATGAGCAATGGGTTATCGTGCAACAACTGACTAGGTCCCCTTGTTGTTGTCCTGTAACACAACAAGCTCTGAGGCTCCTGTTTGCACATGAGCACCTGGTCGAACACCTAGCGGGTGCTCAAACATGCAACACCAGAGGAATCGGTAGGGGGGAGAAGCACAAACATCCCCTTAACCTCCTGCACCATGCAATGACATCAACCGGACAAATATGATGCCGAAGAAGCATCAACCAAACACTAGGAACAGTAGGGTACACCTCATGTTGAGGCATGGAGTCAAGGTCGAGGATGAAATCCATTGTTGAAAGCACCACATCACTTTTTCCACCCTTCATCCAGTGGTGAACAACCAGTGTGGTGGCAGAGGAGGTACCCCCGGTGCTGCCGAGTGGACTCGACGTCGAGGCAACACTCTAACAAGGAGCCCGAAGGAAGTCCATGGTGTGCCATCCCAAGTGACCCAGCGCTAAGGAACTTCTACTATGTTGGGGTCGAAACCCCAGAATAGGGGACAAGACCCGAGAACAACACCTGGAGAAGGGAGGCGTCGTCAGGGATGACTTGGAGGAGAACTTGAGTCCCAGCCTGAGGTGAGCCACCCTACCATGTCGTGGTCACCGAGACAAACATTGAGGTCATGGATGAAATGGTCTTCGCTGCCCTGGACGAACCAGGACTCGCTCAGAGAGGGGAGTTAGGGGTGCCTGAGAAGCAAGGGTGAGGGATCCCTATGCTTTACCTGTGAAGATGGATTTAAGCGTGGAGCCCCAGATCTGGGAGGGGAGGCTCTTCTCCATCAGTCCATCTTGGACTGGGTGGAGGTCAATCAGATCGACATAGCCGATCTGCAGATCCGCATCCTAGCTCCTCGTTAGTCTTATCCCCTTTCCTCTAGGCCAGCTGAGGAGAAGACCCCAACCACACCTTTACTCCAGGAATCTGCACCAATCTTCGATCGGACCTCGCCGTGGCTGTGTGAATTCTAGGGGGAGGAAAGTAGCAAGGAAGCGCTCCCTCCCCCAGCGGCGACCGCCGGGAAAAGTCTAGAGAGAAGGGAGAGCGGGTGCCCTAAAGAGAGGGTGGCATAAGCAATCTAATCCAATCTTTACTTAAACTAATGCATAAGATAGATCACCTACAAGCACCAAATCTTACAAGTGAATGATTAGGAATGAATCCTAAGACACACAATTATTTAGAATGAATATAGAATTTAGTAATTTGAAGAAAACTACAATTAACAACAATACATTCCTTTATTAAAACTAATAAAATTAAATAAACTAGATACAATGATAGGAATATCAACACAATGAGGTTCACCAACACTACCTAGATCTCACTCCTCTTCTAAAATTTATAATACATGAAAAAAATAGTGTGGAGCAATCAATAATCCATATTTTTCAGATATAAAGATTTGTTAAACGGAAAGCATCACTTTATTCACACATACATGATCTATGATAGGTCATGTTTTCATTGATCTTGTACTGGGTTATCCTACGTAGATCAAACCAAAGACATGAATGCAACAATATCATTAGAAATACATAGATGGTCATGATATCAAAAAGAACAGTGGATCAAAGCAATTGGTGACCAATCAATTATGATGAACTTTAAATGCTTATCTATCACAAAATTATTGTTTCAACAATATGAGAATTAGGGAGAGATGTATAAATACCACATATCATATGGATTAGCCCTACACCTGATTAAAACTAGAAATAATTTAGTCTCAACTCATGTCATTGTAGAGAAGAATCCCCATGTTGTGTGAAACCACTAGACAAACAACTATTGCTATATCTAGTCATATCTTTAGTGGTTTGTGTCTCAATATAGATGCTTTGATATTTGTCCCTATCTCTTTTGTAATGACACATAGGTTTTCAAATCATGTCTCTAGACATCCCTATAATTCTTAATATAATTCCATAAGATTTCTAATCGATCTCAAATTATCGGACGACTGGCTGCCATTTTCTTGTGATTTTATGTTCAACTAGTCAACTGACAAGCCAAAATCATTGATCAAACAATAAGACTAAAATACAATATTTGTTTTCATAATTTATTTCTTTCTTTCCTATTTTACTATTGGTTTTAAAGTCACCCCATTTGGAATTCAAACATGAAAGCTTGAGCCTCTTTTTTTGATCTTTCATTCTTTCTAGGCGACAAACTTGTCTCATAAGTCAGTCGATAAGATGGATGTCAACCCCTTTTGGAATACTCTAAGTTACCTAGATAGTAAGACTAGTTATTCAAGTATCCTGGTGATCAACATGTTTTAACTAGATTATACTATCAAGTAGTGAAATCATTCGATCAATTAGTTGAATTTCATGAAGTATGTGCGTACGTAGATGACTGACTAACTCATCTAGTTGATCAACTAGTTGGTTGGCAATTGTCTTCCACTTTGTTATTGACTATCCAATTGACTAGCATTTACATTTGATCGATGAGACAGCTCTAAAGACACCAATTCTTGTTGTTGTCATTTCATTTCTTATTCCAATTGTGGGAGTTAGGGAATGATGATCTGCTTATGCATTGCTCATCTTGGGCATTTCGTGGGGGGATTATGGATTCTCCTCTTTACATAGGATCAACCTACAAATGAAATTGTAAAAACTAATTAAATTCCTGACAACATGTCAAAATATCAAAATACTAAAATACATTCTAAGATAAGTGAAATTCGATATGAGAATACCAAAACAAATATGGAATGTAGCCCAAACTATGGTGAATAGACATTCATCACTTGACACATCTTAAAAATGTTATAGTACACATGTGAAGGTTTCAACTCTATGCCTACTACACTATGCCCCATGTTGTGCTCATCTCACTATCCTCTTAAATATCCTATGTATTCACCCATATTCTTCAGACAATTTTCTCCTACTCGAGGAATGCCTCCATTGCATTTGCGAGATCCTATCGTGCAACTTGTAGAATCACTTCAATTCCTAAACATCAAGGTAGATGAGGAGATCATTCTTAAGGTCTAGGACAACCAATAATCTACAACGGTAATTATAAAATAATTAGCGTATTCACTTGGTTGGACTACTCTCTTTTCATGTAGTGATAAAAGAATTCTAGTCATATTGTGTGCAAATTTATACAAACAACATGGGTCTTCTCTACCAATAAACATAAGGATACCTAAATTAAATTTTGAAAGGGATAAATTTTTCTTTAAGGCACATGGTGATTAAAAGTAGGTCTATAAAAAGGATTTATCATACAAAATGATAATCCAAACTTTCTAGTATTATGTGCAAAAGTTGACGTCAAATGCCTTACTTATTTTGTCTTTTCCTGTCAATCAAATTAAAGTTTTTTTGCATATGTTAGATTGACACAACCATCGATTAATGCAAAATGCATTATAATGGTAACTATTGATTAGTCTATACTTTATTAATGAATTTGTTTTTATTTTCTTTAGATAGTGTGTTACTACTTCATATCATTTTGAGCTAATATAACAAAATTAGCTGCCGTTTTTATGTATAAACTAGTTTTCATGCTTTGTTTCATTTAATAAGAAATACATTTATATATGGAAACATCTATAGATTAAATTTCACTCCACTCACGTTTTTCTTGTATTAGTCTAAGTCCAGCCTTTTATTTGAAAATTTCTTATTAAAGCCCATCTATTTTAACATTATCCATGCCAAACTCCATAGACTTAGGATATTTATAATTAATCTCCTGCTATGATTGGAAGAATATAGAGATGTGCTTGCTAATGAGATCCATGTTATTTTTATAAATTGAAGATATCATGACGGTTCAATTTAAAATGGCTAAACTACAGAGACACATGTATACCTAAATTAGAGGAAGTTAATGCACAATCGTTAGTTTCTTTTGTTATCACCTCTTTGTAGTTCTCTACTGCTTTATCACACCTCATTTATTAAGATGACCTTTTTGTTATACAAATCTAATCAAATTACTCTTTTATTTACACTTGTAAGCTTATACAACATAGGATGAAGATTGAATTCCATCCAATATCAAGTACTGACTAACAAATCATTTGAATAGTTAACTCCTTTTAGCATTAAATTTTCAATTATTTGTTTTTCTAAAAAAATGTTGATTTTTTTTTTCGTATTTGTAGAAAACTAGTGATTTGTAGTTGTCTACTTTGAAACATAAATATGAAGCTAGGTATCTTTGACAGAAATGTAAATGTTTTCTCTTCACCATTAAGGTTGTAAATTTCACGTCTAAAATTTAAAATAAGGCATGATAAAAATTCTTATCAATATTTAGTAATACATTTAATTTTTACGGAAAAACATAATAACTAGAAAACCAACTATACCACTAATGTTCATAGCTTTACCCAGTGAAATATACAATAACATTATTTAATCACGTGTCAATATAAACTTCTATAATTTTAACAACAATTAATCTTTTCTAGTTGTAATCAATTTGATGTCACATATGGCTTATGTTTTACAATGCCATAAACATTAGCATATAGTTTTATTTTTTATTTCATTTGTCATATTTATACTAAATGGCACACATGATTTTGTCAACTATTTGACCATAGAAATTAAGAAATATACTATGTTTTGTAGTACAAGTCGATGTAATGTCGTATTATAAATGGCTAGGCTAGGCTAGCGTAAATGTTTATCCATACATTGACTTGATTAGGTTTGTGAGTAAGTGTGCAATCAATTTCCCGCATTGTACCTTGGACGAAGATCGGGATGACTGGAAGCAGTGACGCTAACCCTGGCGACGACGCGAACCCTGAAGACGACTTCCCGGACGACGGCGGCGGCCATCGTCCCAGCCCTTCTCTACATGTTCCGTTAGGCAACACGGGCATTTGTCTGAACTTCTCAACTACAAGGCAGCAACTTCCTACGTCGACTCCCCGCACCAACGCCATGGACGTTGACTTCGGCGTTCCTACGCAAACTCAATTCCCTGATTTACCCAACAGAAACCCCAATCTGCCGCAACCCCCGGCGGCGCAGAGGTGCTCGTACTGTGAATCGGTAGGCAGGAATATGACAGAGGACCATGCTACATACGTATCGATCCAGAAGATAATAACACCACCTTGAGCCCAGACGACATCATCTGCACCTCCGAGAATGACATGCCATCTTTCGGGCTGAAACCTGACGCCCGCGAAAACCTCCTCAAACCATGGCAATTCACGGTCGTCGTCAAGCTGTTGTCTAAAGAAATCGGCTTTCTTACTCTCCAAGACAGACTAAAACTGATGTGGAAACCGAAAGGTTGTTTTAATTTTATTGATCTAGCAAACGACTACTTTGTCGTCTAGTTGCAGAGGGAAGACGATTATATCCATGCCTTGACAGGTGACCCTTGGCCGCTCTACAGATCGTATCTTACAGTCCAGCGTTGGCAACCAGAGTTCACGCCAGAAACTTCTGCATCTCTAAATTTGGTTGCTTGGCTACGGATTCCCAATATACCTATCCATCTATACAAGGAAGTCCTGCTCACAAAGATAGGAGACGCCATCGGGAAGACTATCAAAGTGGATCTAAACACCTTAACGCAGCGTCGGGGCCACTTTGCAAGAATCGCGGTTGAACTGGATACTGCCCAGCCATTGACCCCGCAAGTTATGATCGAAGGCAACCATTACCGCATCGAGTATGAGAACATCCCGTTCATTTGTATGCACTGCGGACGTGTGGGACACCTAGAAAAAGATTGCACCAAGCGCATCACGACGGAAAATGAACCGAGGAAGCACTCTGTGAGCGACACCCCTGTACAAACACCTCCCCCGCTCGCCCCAGGCTTCACGGACTGTATCTATGCAAAACCTTTCCAACGTAAGCAGAGGCCTCCTAGAGAAGCAGGCCAAAACCCGCAACCTTCCTCGAATAATCGCTTCCAAACCCTAGAAACACAGGAAGGGGATGATGACACTACTGAGATCGTTGATGTTGATAATGTCGTGGCGCGGATAACCAGTGGTATCGATTGGAAGAGAAGGAAGAGAAACTCCAGGATGAGCAGAGATCAAACCGGCACAAGACAACGCTTGCCTGAACAACAATCTGACCCCCCTCTGAATTCTCATAGAACAACCATTCACCGGTCCACAAACACGCAGAATTCTGACAACCACACGGTTGTGAACCCAACCGGAGATGCGGTCCTTGCTGGCAGATCGTAGGAAGCACACCCTTTCATCACCACGTCATTCTCTCTGGGCGATATGGCCTCCAAGTACTTTCCAATCCACCCCTACCAGAGTCCTAGATGAAACTCGGTTGGAATCCACCTTAGAAATAGGAAGGTGATCCAATCGGGGGGCCCCTCGATTCCTTCCAATCGAAAGAGGACCAAGACCTCTCTCTTGTCAGACCTTGAAGATGAAGCTAGGTCGATCGGTACCTCTACCCTAGCAGATTCTGATAAATGAAGGCAATCTCCTGGAACGTGCATGGTGCCTGTGACAAAGACACCCACCTAGCTGTCAAAGATCTTACTCTGAAGTATAACATATCGGTCTTTTGCCTGCTGGAGACTCGCTGCAGCGGTGACAAGGCATCTGGGATCATCAAGAAGCTGGGATTCACACACTCGCATCGAGTAGAAGCCGTTGGCTTCTCAGGTGGAATATGGGTGCTATGGAAGCACAATGTCAACTTAGAAATTCTCTTCTCTCATAAACAATTTATCCACTGCAATATTGAGGGCACTCTCTTCACCTTCGTCTACGCTAGTACAACCAGAAGTGGCCGCAAACTTCTATGGAACCACCTTAGCTCTCTAGCCACCACGGCAGATCCCTGGGTGGTGAGGAGCGATTTCAACGTCGTCATGTACCCTTCAGAGAAATTTGGGAGTGATACCTTTGACACCGCCAATAGCAACGATTTCATTGAAGCTATGGATTCCTGTTCTCTATATGATCTGGGAGTGTCTGGCGCCAGGACCACTTTCAGGAGAGGACTCCTCCACGAACGCCTTGACAGAGCCTTGGCAAATAGACCATGGATCGAGTCTTCCACCACAATGGAGATTCATGTACTTGAAAAGAACCACTCCGACCACGCCACTATCATGGTGTCTTATACTGATCGTGCGTCTATCTGCAATACTATTCCTACTCGAACATCTGCTAGATGGTATACCACGCCTGGATACACCAATTTGTTTAAGGAATCTTGGCCTTCTGACCAAGACCTTATGACAGCGAACGCCTCTTTTCTTTCTGAAGCCAGGAAGTGGGACTCAACCACAAGGAAGAATGATAGGGAGGAGAAGGACATGATCTCGAATAAAATCCAATGGAACCAGATGAACTTGGCCCTCGGATACAACCAAGACATGGCTCAAGCTACCATTAGCTTACAAGGACAGTTAGACACGATCCTTAGATGAGAAGAAACTGAGAGCCAACAAAAGGCCATGTACGACTGGATTCGACTGGGTGACAACAACACCTGCTTCTTTCACTCGCTCACCAAAGCTAGGAGACAGCGAAACCGAGTGACCTACCTCAAGGATGACGATGGTGAATGTATCCACGATCCGACAGACATCAAATCCCTCATTCTCTCCTTTTTCTCAAATGTATATATGGAATCCAATAACGAACTGAGAAGGAATGCCGGCCCATCCTTCCCAGGTTCCTTCTTGCCCCTCTCCAACAGCCAACGAGCTCATTTTGAAGAAGTTCCGTCTCAGGATGAGATTCACCAAGCTCTTTTCTCTATGTCCCCTCTGAAGGCCCCGAGACCTGATGGTGTGGACGCGGCTTTCTACCAAAAGAACTGGACATTCCTCAAGTCTCAACTTTTCCGATTCATTCAGCAACCCTTCAAAGGCGTAGCTCTGCCTCTTGGGTGGTCAGATTCCCTCATCATCCTCATTCCCAAGCTGTCTACCCCAGAAAGCTGTTCCCAGTTCTGCCCAATCTCCCTTAATAATGTTTGTTCCAAGCTTCTTTCTAAAGTTATAGCCTCTAGAATCAAACCTGATCTCTGCGACTGGATTTCCCCCCACCAGTCGGCCTTCATCCCAGGATGAAGGATTGGCGACAACACTGCTCTGGTACAAGAAGTTATTCACACCATGGAATCCAAAATGAGTAAGAAGAAATCGATGGCTTTGAAGCTTGACCTTGTGAAAGCGTTCGACAAACTGAGTTGGCAATTCATCAATGACACTCTCATCAAAACACCTCTACCGGAGGTCACCATTAATATCATCATGTAGATCATTACTTCTGGGAAGTCATATGTTCTTTGGAACGGTGAAATGGCGGGCTCCTTCAAACCTTCATGTGGGGTGAAGCAAGGCGATCCTCTGTCGCCGTACATTTTCGTTCTCTGCCTCGAGAGACTGAGCCAGTTGATTGCTCAAGAGGTCGCCAACCACTCCTGGAAACCCATCATCATCTCTAAGTCAAAAATCCCCATCACTCATGTGAGCTTTGCGGACGACATTATCCTTTTCGGAGAAGCTTCTATCTCTCAAGCTAAAACTATCAAGGCATGTCTCCGAAGATTCAGCGATGCTTCTGGCTTGTTTCTGTCACATGAAAAATCCACCTTGTTCTTCTCGCATAATACACCAAGAAGCCTAAGAACCACGATCTGCAGGAGGATAGGAATACAAGAGACCAGCAATCTGGGGCGTCATCTTGGAGTTCCAATCATTCACAAAAGGAAAAGAAAAAGTTTGTTCTTAACTCTCACGGAAAAAGTCCACAACCAGATCAATCAATGGCAGAACAAGCTCCTTTCGCTTGTAGGAAGGACTAGCTTAGCCCGATCGGTGCTGCAGTCGTAGGCGTGTTATGTTATGCAATCTGTCGTATTACCGTCTTCTACCTGTGACAAGATCGACCAACTTATCCGAAAGTTCATTTGGAATGGGAATTCCATCAAACGTCTCAACCTTGTGGCATTGCAGCAAGTTACCAAGCCTAAGGCACGAGGAGGTCTAGCCATCAAACACACCAAGGACTTCAATACCTCCCTCTTACTGAAGATGGCATGGGCCTTTCTTCAACGTCACCGTATCCCCTGGATTGACCTCATGGTTGGAAAATACCTGAGTAGGGGACACCCCAGTCCCAATGGATCTCATCTCTGGCACAGTATCAAAAGCTTAACACCCTTCCTGCTTGACAATTCTAGACGTGTTGCCATCTCCGGCCTTGACACTTCTATCTGGTCAGATGAATGGCTGGGAGACGACCTTAAGCCTACGATCAAGCCTGGTCTAACAATCCCGGAGGACCTGCTCGACCTCAAGATCTCCATCCTGGTTAGAGAGGACGGCAGTTGGGACGCCGATTTTATCAATCACTGGTTCTATAAAGACAGTATTCAATCCATTCTCAACATGCCTACCCCAAACAGTTTCTTCGGCACAGACAAACACATATGGAAGCTTACTCCGCATGGCACCTTCTCGTCGAGCTCCGCCTATACGGCTATCACCCTAACGGATGAAGCGGACCAGCCTCTTTTCAAAGCCATCTGGGCCATGTAGATACCTCACCTAATCAAGATCCATCTCTGGATCCTTCTACATAATCGGCTCCTTACCAATTCCATGAGATCCCATGAGAACCTAACTAACAATCCCAACTGTTCCAGATGCACCACTGAAGAAGAGGATTGCCTCCACTCCATAAGGGACTGCATTGATGCGAAGCGGACCTGGACCATGATCTTACCACCGACGACACAAAACTTCTTCCAGTACCAGGATGTCCACGAATGGATTGCGTACAATCTCAAAGACATCCAAGCGCATGAGCATTGGGATATCAAATTCGCAGTATCCTCCTGGAAGATCTGGAAGAATCGGAATCAATATATCTTTGAGAACAGAAGGAACCCGCCTCGTATTCTGGCCCTTCAATGCTTAGCTGACGCTTCTTCTATCATTCAGGCCTTTTCACCCCCCCTAACGCCTGATCCTGATATATCCGGACGTAGTATGCCTTCTCAACCAATGGCGATAACTCCCTCAGCTACCATTATACATGTGGATGCAGCTCTATCGAGTAACATGAAGATCGTTACCTTCTGTGCCATTGCCAGAAATTGTCAAGGTCAATGGTTAATAGGATGTGCCAATCTAGCCCCTGGTACAGATGCTATGGAAGGGGAGCTGAAATCCATTTTCTTAGGCATTAAGCTGGCTGTTCTTAACGGTCTCTCGGACGGTTTGATCATCTTTGACTCATGGAATGCGGTACAATGGGAAACTAAATCCAAGAAGCCTCCGGATAAATACTTCCTTCTCACATGCAAGATTATTGATGCCCTACGGAACTCAGCTAACCGGAAAGTTATTTATCAGCAAAGGAGCCAAAACAAACGGACTGATGCCTTAGCTAAGTTTTGTCTGAAGCAACCATCATCATCCATGATGTGGAATGAGTGCCCATCCCATGCTCTTCATATCTACCTAGATGATCTTAAGTCCTTCCCATCTCTCTTTCAAGAAATTCTCTGATGTAACTAGTTGAACTACTATCCAAAAAAAAAAAAAAAAAATCCCGCGTTGTCAAGGGTTTTACCCTACCTGAAATACCCAAAGGATAAACGAGTCAGGTAGTGCGTAAATGGGAAAAGTAGTACAAACATTTGTTTACATAACTTTCAACACTACGTTCATACGATTTTCCATACTCAAAACTCAAGACGTCCTAATATAAATATCTAACAATTATAGATTATATGTTTGTTGTGCTATACGGTCATAAAGGTAATATTATTTCTTGTAGGCAAGGTCTATCTACAACATAGAATACAAAACTCTTTCGTAGAGCTCACTTTTAAAGATATCCTACTATAAAAAAAATTATGTGATCCCACCTATTATCCAAGTTTTTGGAGCCAAGCAATGATGTAAGTAAACAATTTGTGTTCATTTTTGTTTTCATCGTGTTAGTATTAGGGACTAGAACAGGTGTTAGTATCCGATTATCCACTGAAATTAATGATGTAGTTTTATACTAATGGGTGAAAGCTGGTAGAGTAAAAATACTCCCTTTAGCGTTCCTATTATAGATGCGGACATACGGGAATGGATAAACAGGTGATGGATAATTTTATTACACATACTTACCCTACAAGGTTGGGCTGTATGTAAACAAATAATACTTACTCATTTGCGTTTCTACTGTAATCCTTACCCACATTTTCTGAACTTGCCTAATTTAATTGAATCCCTAATTATCTATCCTGGCTCCACCCTATATCATAAAACCTTTTCCCCCATATAGTTCCAGCGAAGAAAATGTTCCTGCCGACAAAAAATTAATTGCTAAAGCAACATGTTCCCTACGGACGGCCTTACACTCCGGCCGTACATTGAACCCAGAGACGGTTTTGCATGTGCATTAGTGCATAAAATCAACATATATACTATGGAATTATCGTCGGTCGTCAGTGGACATGCATCTCCTCCTAGACATTCTTCTATACCCATGTGCATTTGGGGCTAAAAAGCATTGATTACACATTATCCACACACATTATCTCATATTTAGTAGTGTTTCCTCGAAATGGAGATGCAGCAACTGGATCAGAACTCCTTCCACATGACAGGTCGGGTTGAGGCAAGAATCAACTTTGAAAATTTGGGACGAATTAATGTCCATAGAAAAAGCAGCCGGTGATGAGCGTTCGGGGGTATTTTCGCATATGAAGTTCCTATGGGCAAGAATCAACAGTGTCCTCCTGCCTACCAAAGAAACTGGACATTGCACACATGGATCTCAAGGAGGCCTCGCATGTGCAGGAAAAACACAGTCATACATACAATAATAAACTATAAGTGCGGTTGTTTATCATGCCCAATAGGCAATACCCACCATCCCATGTAGCGGCCATGTGCACTCGGACGACAAAGTCTTGTGCGAAGTGTGAACCATCCATATCTTGCCCGGAAACAACACGACTGAAGCAAACTCTTGATTCTATACGCTCAACATATATATGAACATGGGGGATCCACATCGGAGCAAACGGTCTAGAGGTGCTATTATGTTAATCCAAAAAGCCACATTTGACTTTCTGTGGGAAATACCTACCAGAGGATGACAGTTGGTAGGACGTCGATCTTGTTAACACATGATTACTTGTTCTTGACGATGTATAAGCATCTTCTATAGGAGCCTTCCGTATTTAAGGCCTTTTTATAAGATACATATATCCAACGTACCATCTTTGTTACTTATATGTGGCATCCATATCTCTACCGTATCTATAAACTAATCAAATATGCATGAAGTCCTTAATTATTTGGCCTTAGAATAACAATTTTCTGTACATCACTAGTCTCTAAGTATGTACTAAGATATGTGTAGGGATGTGATTGATCCTATGGAACAATCATTGCCTGTTGAACTGGCACGTTGCTTCGACCTGATCCCTTCTGCAAAGACATTTCAAACCGACTTTTTCGAAGATAACAATCCCGAAAACATGACTTAAAGAGGCGATTTGGCTGTCCTAACTTGGACTTGTGGATTGGTGATTGCATTAGAAAGTTAGATCTCTACCTGCATTGTATTTTAGGGAAGGAAAGCCACTTGGACTTTGACATGCGTGTATGCTCTACCAAGGATGATGTTCATATGCAATCTCTGAGATTGGTCTCCTTGGTGACTTGATAAACAATAACAGTTATAGACGATACACCGAGTAAGGTATGGGTTGAGCACAGATAAAGCTATGGCAAACTTTGAGCAATAATTGGACTGTTGTGTTAGAAGAAGAAAGCATTTATGACCCCAATCAAGGCTTGAACTTCTCAGTGATTCCTGTACAACGATCATGGAATTCAATGACACCATCTATTGCGTCATTCTCCTTATTACAACGGTGCAACAAACAATAACTGGATAGAGCAATATCTGAGGGCATAAATGTATGCCTCTCAATTTGGGCTTCGGTAAGACCTTTTATGCTGAAGCTAGATCAACTTCTTGTTAAATAATGGACTTCTACACTTCATGATGAATTACAGTTTTCAAAAGAAGTTTGGTTGACAAGCCTTTTGATTGCTCTATTTTTGCATTTGCTTACACTTCTCCTATTGATATTATACTAGCCTAAAACCTAAGTAATGCATTTCTTGGATGTCCTTAGTGTGTTTATCAAAGCTCATTCTCTACATGGTAGAAGTCAATTTGTACTTTCAATCAGTCTCCCATGATGTATTGTATGCCCTTAAAACATAGTTGTTCCATTCCTAGTTATACTTAGGGGATACCAAGACAAATAGTTGTAACGCTTGGACCCATCACTCAAGGCTCTAATAGAGTTTGATCAATGATGACTGGCCCCACATATCACCACAGGCCGTAGTCACATGTTTTATCCTCACTCGTGCACCGTTAGGATTTACGTTTTTGACAAGTCATCCATTCTAGTACTACTTTAGACTAAGCACGCTAAGCGATAGAGTTCTTAGTGATGAACTTTTTAAAACAGAGGTGCACCTTTGTGATATTAAAGTTCAATCTTTCTTTTTAAGATCATGTTATCTGAGACTAAAAATACTGGGATGCTAAAATGGTAGCGGCCAACGATGATACAAAGTCACTATTTAACTAAGATAATCACTCTTCTTTCTCTTTGTCGATTTAATGACTATAGAAGAGGAAGGAAAGACAAAAAAGCTTTCAACGAAAGTCATCCGTGGAATACACAACTATATTTAGAAACAATGGTGCCCTAACTATCGCGGTTGAGCATTTAAATCATGATAGTGAAATTTAAATAACTTGAAAATGTACATGAGAAGATATATTATACTTGTCAATTATGTTATGGAGGGAGTCCCTCCCATGGCAACCTGGTCGAAGTGGGAGAAGCCGAAGGTATTATTGCGGGTCCTTAAAATGGGATGATCGAAAGAAATATTATTAAAAAACTAATGGGTCGTGTATTAGTAGACGATATATATATGGGTACACGGTGCATTGCTGCTCAAAATCAAGATATTGGGATTGAACTTATCAATCGATTCATAACCTTTCAAACACAATCAATATATATTTGAACTCCTTATACTTTTAAAGGTACATCTTGGATAGAGGAATACATAGAGTTGAACATAGTAAAATAAGAAATTGAAAGATTTTGTTGAAATTATTCGTTTGGAAATATCTCAAAAAGCTAGTAATAGGTTCTTCTCTCCATCGAAATAATAGGTCCGTTATGCTCATTACTAAACTTGCTCAAGAGATGAAATAGAACCAAGCTCTATCCTTTTTATTAGAGGTTGAATTGATCATCACAAGAAAAATTAGGCCAAAATTTAGGATATATTCCGAGAAAATGAAACTTTCATTGAAGAGAAGCAAATGAAACACTTTATAAAAATTCTCGTAGAATCAATAATGAATTTTTCATTCTATACATGCCATATCATGAATTAGTATCTGTTGGATCCTAGATTGGTGATTAGATGCTCTAGAGGGGGGGTGAATAGAGCTGAAAGCACTTAAACAAAATTCATTAAACCTTCAAATTATATGACAAGATAAGGTTGCTAAATAGGTAATTTGAGTGCAACTAAATCATGCATAGCAAGGATAAGAGAGATTGAACATGCACCAATTAGACAAGCTATTTAGAGTGGTTCCACACTTCAAACTAGAAGTGTGTCAGTCCACTTGCCTAGAGAGGTCAACCTCTAGGACTTCCAACAATTGCACTCTTATATTCACTTAATAAGACATACAATACATGACCAACAAAGGACTTACCTATCCAATACAAAGAGTCTTCAACCTTACCAAGGACTTACCCACTTTCCAAGAGTCTTCGGCCTTCTCCAAGGACTTACCCACTCTTGCACAAGTCTTCGGCCTTGCAGGAATTACCCACTCTTCTTAGATCTTCTGCCTTTGACTTCACCTTCACTCGGAGAAGCTTTCCACCAAGGTCTTACCTACTTGAGCTTGAGTCTTTTGCCTTCTCCAAGGGCTTACCCACTCTAGCTCCAAGTCTTCTGCCTTGATCTTCACCAAGGGACTCCTTCCCTTGTTCTTCTTCACCTCTCTTGGACAAGAGAGAGAACCTTCATCTTCATGATTGAAATGGAGAGATGGGGAGGTTGTGGAAGTGAGAGCTTCACAAGATATACAAATGGGACTAGCTCTCTTACAGATTTCCTACTCACTCTAATGGATGTAGCAAGTTATTAAGCTTAGAGAGAGAGAGGAGGCTATAGGAAGCACTCAACTATAGAATAGGAACCTCACAAAGAGTTTGCAATGAATGCTCAACCTTGGAATGAAGCCCAAGGGGTCCTATTTATAGACGGGGATGCCTCTTAGCCTTTGGGAACACTTAAGAACGAAAACTAGCCATTTTGTGGCTTGCAACGGATCTATTTTCACTTGTTGCAACTCCACAACGGCTAGTAGCACTTTTTTGCATTCCAGTACAGTCTGATCGGCCGAGTTTATATAAAGGTAACTCGGCCGAACCACTAAAAGACAAGGCTGAAAGCTAGACTGTCGGCCGAGTTCCTTTGGAGAAACTCGACCGATCGGTCGACTTTCATCTTGGACCGATCAGTGGATCGGCCGAGTTTCCTAGCTAGAAACTCGACCGAACGGGAATCGACTGAGTTTGTAACTCGGCCGATTGCAACAAAAATTCCAGAATATATGGATCGGCCGAGTTTGGAATTCGGCCGACCAAATCCCTGTTATGGGTATTTTGGAATTTTCGTATAACCGTACAAATGATGGATTTTTGAGTCCCAATAATTTTATCCATCTTAGTTACAATGCAAAACATGAGTATAAGTGATTACATCAATTGTTCTAAGCCAATAAGGGCTATTTCCCAAAATGGTCAAAAGTCACATGTTTTGCATGTGCTGGATGAGTAGCTTTTGAGTTGAATGTGATTCTTTTCTTGTACCTAATATCTAAAACAATCTCAAATAGATTTGTTAGATACATATGAATGGAATGGTTAAGTCATTATCAAAATATGGGCAATGTGCGACACCTAGGTCAACATTCTCCCCCTTTTTGACAATGACAAGCCATTCCTCAACATATTGAAAAGAATGTGAAAGTTATACCTTTTCTTCGGGAATTGCAAGGGGATGCAAAAATTGATCAATTTGAAGTGCTCCCCCTCAATTCATGCTTACTTATGCTTGTATGACTTTGACTTGTCTTTTCTCCAATTTGAGATGCGCAAGTTAGGGCAATTGGAGTGTGTCTATACCCAATCTGAAATTACTCAAGTAGAAGCATTAGACACCAATATGTGGAATGGTTAGTCATCATCAAAACACGGGTTTAGTCAATTTAGACGTGAGTCAACATTGACCTAATTGACCTTGAGTCAACATTCTCCCCCTTTTTGAAGATGACAAACCATTCCATAAATGTATTGAAAGCTTTAAAGTAAAGTCATACCTTTGGAGAAACCTAGGGGTTTCAATAGAATTGAGTTCATATGCTCCCCCTCAATTGATGCGCTTGGAGTTTTCATACTCCCCCTCAATTGATGCTATTTCTCCTGTATGGTTAGCTTTCATAACATTTATAGAAACTATGTCTTCTACTCATATATGTCTACACATATATGTCTCCTCCCCTTTACCTTCTCCCCTTTACATGGACATACTTCTCTTCTTCATGTAAGACATGCCTTCTTCCTCTTTTAAAAGAAGACATACCTTTCTCCCCCTTTGTCATATCAAAAAGTGGGGTTATGAAGAAATAAGAACCATCACTTGTTAAGAGAAAGGAGATAACACAAATATATATAAGGAGAGTAGAAGAGCACAGATAGGGGCTTGTCCAAGCATAGATAGAAAAGCAAGTTAAAGCATATACTTGAACAACCCAAAAATGCAAGATAAAGTGCTGCAGAAAAACAATAAATCACAATTTTGACCCTCAAGATGATGGAATTTGACCAAAAACCACCGGAGCTCATGGAAAAGCAATGAGTCTTGCTCAGGAGGGTGTTTCTGCATAAAAAAAACACTATACTTGCAGCAAAAACTGAAATTGGAGCAAAATCTGCATAAAAACCAAAAATACTCCAATTTCTACATATAATGTAGCTCTATGTGCCCTGCATCACAATGTTATGCAAGTAACTCAAGATAGTAGATATGCTATTCAAGGAACAATCTTGAGCATGTATGAGATAAGATACAAGCATAACATATAGATGATCAAAGATGGCAATTATTGACAGGGTTAGAACTACATGTATATGAACTACTAGTAGATGATATTACAAGTTAGGACTACTAGTAGGATCTAGATCATAGCAAGAGATACCAAAAGATACACAAGTTAAAGAGCAAGCTATGAGTAGATGTAGAGATATATCCAAACAAAGAGATATGCAATTTTAGAAGCATGAAAGGATATAACTCACTATATATGCATCCTTACCATAAGATGATTACCCCTATGAACCTCAAAGTTGTATCAAAACAAGATATATACCTAGATAGATGTAGCAAGTTAGAGTACAACGGAAGCAATTTTTAGACACAACCAAGAGATCCAAAGAGATCATCATCAAAACCTGCAAAACAACTCAAAGCAAGTAATTGCAAGATATAGATATACCAATTTAGAGCAATTAGAAAGATAGAGTTTTGAGCAAGATAGGAAATTTAGAACATGGCAATATGCATATATAAAGGTACCAAAGGAGTGCCAAAGAATAAGGCTATTGGTTGAGAAAATCTAGTTGAGAGGGAAATTCTCACTCAATAAGCCAAATTTATATTCTGTGCACAGTGTTATCGGTCGAGTTCTGTGCATTGACAACTCGACCGATGACAGCTGTTGGCAACACTCTTGGTGCCTATCGGTCGAGTTTCAATAGGGCAAACTCGACCGACAGACCAGCTATCAAAGAGCAGATATATATCATAAAAACATATTTAAAGGCATGATAAAAATACAAACCATATCCAAACATATCTAAGCAAGTTGGTAATGCACTATAGAAGCATTAGAAATAGTTTTTGAGCAAGAGTGTAAAGAGAAACACAAAATGCCACTTTTGACTCAAAAACCATATGTATAGTGCACACTAACTTGACAAAAATAAGTTAGAAATGGTTATAAGCAATAAAACCTTTACCTTTGTGCTTACCATTGCTTTTCCACTTGTTGTCACCCACTACACATCTCACCTTTCTTCTTTCATGTGGATTGAGAAGTCAATTTGCAATTAAATAGCTCAAGTCAATCCATTTGCAATTACCTATAGGAAGAAAGATGAAATGGTCCCCAATCATGTTTTTGGGTCCAGAGGGGTTAGTTTAGCAACCCAAGTCCTATTGCTCTTGGGTGCTTTCCTAAAAGGACAACAAGTAGAATAATGACCAATTTCATTACAATAGTTGCATGTTCCCATAGTCTTGGAACTAGAGGATTCTCCATGGAATATTGGAGGTACTTTATCTTTGTTGTTCCCTTGACTACTATCATACCCTAAACCATGTCTACCAATTTGTTTAGTAGTATGGTGTAGGATGTCATTAAGACTCTTTTTACCAACTAAGAATCTTTGCAAGGATGATCTCAAACTGTCATTATCATGCTTAAGAGAAGCAATAGTAGAAGACAAATTATTGATATTATCTCTAGCATGCAAAAGATCATTTTCTAAGCAAAGAGTTTTAGTTAAATAAGAATCTCTATCAATATGAAGAGCAGCAACATCATTCTCTCTATTTGTATAACTAGAACAAGGTTCATGCCCATTGATTTTAGCAAGCAAGGAGGCATTTTCAGAATTAAGCACCACTAATTCTCTTTGATAAGAATAGATTTCTTCTCTCCTAGCATCATCAATAAGCCTGAGTTCTACATTTTCAGTTTTAAGAGTATCAAGCTCATGCATGAGAGAATCAACAATTAAAGTATGCTCTTCATTAGAACTAGGCATGAGAGGTTGAGCTTCTAGAAATTTAATCTTATCAAGTAAACTAGCATTTTCAAGTTTAAGAGAGTCTACTTGGCTAAGACAATCATTTTTATCAATAAGCAAGCAAGAATTTTCATATTCAAGATCATCTAGTTCTATATGCAAATTATCAACAATTTTAGCAAGCTTTTTTTTTCTTTTTAGAAGACTTATGAGAGGCACAAATATCATGAATAATAGCAATTAAAGATTCTTTATCTAAAGATTCTAGATTTAACTCATTTGAGTCTTCACTTGTTGATGCTATAAGAGCAAAATGGCATTCTCCTTCATCACTAGAGCTTGAGCTTGATCCTTCACATGAATCTTCACTTGAGCTTGAGTTGGAGGAGCCACTTGAGCTTGATTGCCATTTCTTCTTATGAAGATGGGTGTTTTTTCCTTGTGGGAAATCTTCCTTGTAGTGACTCTTCTTTCCACATGTGAAGCACCGGATAGAGGAGGACTTGCCTTTGTAGAGTCTACCCTTAGAGTACATGGCATCTTCTTCAACTTGAGAGGATGGAGAAGCTTGACCAACAATAGCCTTGATTTGAGCTTTGATTTCAGCCTTCTTCATTCTCTTGAGTTCTTTCTCCTCTTGTCTTTCTATTTCCTCCCTCTTGTCAAGTGTAGCTTCATGTGCTTGTAGATTTCCAATGAGCTCTTCAATAGGAATATCCCTAAGAGACCTTGCTTCTTCAATGGAAGTCACCTTGGATTCCCACCTCTTGGGGAGAGTTCTAAGGATCTTTGAGTTGATCTCTCCACTAGACATAGGATGTTCTAGAACAGCAAGACCATTCAAGATGGTGTTGAGCCTTGAGTACATGTTGGCTATGCTCTCCTCCTTTCCCATCTTGAAGTTCTCAAGAAACCCTTTGAGCATGTAGACTTTGCTTTCCTTCACTTGATATGTCCCTTCATAAGTGATGCAAAGCTTTCTCCATACCTCATAGGCCGTCTCACAAGAAGAAATCCGGTTGAACTCGGTGGGGGTCATGGAGGCATATAGAATGTGCATGGCTCTAGCATTCAAGGTTGCTTTCATCAAGGTGGCTTCATCCCATTATTCAATGTTTGTCTTTTGTAGAATGTATGGGTTGTTCACCATTTGCCACATCTCGAGACTTGATCCTTGGATGAAGAATTGAAGTCTTCTTCTCCAATAGAGGAAGTTGCTCCCATCAAAGATTGGAAGGCTAGTCGAGAGTCTCCCTCCTAGGTAGTCACCCATCTTCTCCTACTTGTTGAAGTATGCTTGGAGAAGACCCGCTCTGATACCACTTGTTGGATCCTAGATGGGTGATTAGATGCTCTAGAGGGGGGGTGAATAGAGCAGAAAGCACTTAAACAAAATTCATTAAACCTTCAAATTATATGACAAGATAAGGTTGCTAAATAGGTAATTTGAGTGCAACTAAATCATGCATAACAAGGATAAGAGAGATTGAACATTCACCAATTAGACAAGCTATTTAGAGTGGTTCCACACTTCAAACTAGAAGTTTGTCAGTCCACTTGCCTAGAGAGGTCAATCTCTAGGACTTCCAACAATTGCACTCTTATATTCACTTAATAAGACATACAATACATGACCAACAAAGGACTTACCTATCCAATACAAAGAGTCTTCAACCTTACCAAGGACTTACCCACTTTGCAAGAGTCTTCGGCCTTCTCCAAGGACTTACCCACTCTTGCACAAGTCTTCTGCCTTGTAGGAATTACCCACTCTTCTTCGATCTTCCGCCTTTGACTTCACCTTCACTCGGAGAAGCTTTCCACCAAGGTCTTACCTACTTGAGCTTGAGTCTTTTGCCTTCTCCAAGGGCTTACCCACTCTAGCTCCAAGTCTTCTACCTTGATCTTCACCAAGGGACTCCTTCCCTTGTTCTTCTTCACCTCTCTTGGACAAAAGAGAGAACCTTCATCTTCATGATTGAAATGGAGAGATGGGGAGATCGTGGAAGTGAGAGCTTCACAAGATATACAAATGGGACTAGCTCTCTTACATATTTCCTACTCACTCTAATGGATGTAGCAAGTGATTAAGTTTAGAGAGAGAGAGGAGGCTGTAGGAAGCACTCAACTATAGAATAGGAACCTCACAAAGAGTTCGCAATGAACGCTCAACCTTGGAATGAAGCCCAAGGGGTCCTATTTATAGCTGGGGATGCCTCTTAGCCTTTGGGAACACTTAAGAACGAAAACTAGCCATTTTGTGGCTTGCAACGGATCTATTTTCACTTGTTGCAACTCCACAACGGCTAGTAGCACTTTTCTGCATTCCAGGTAAGTCTGATCGGCCGAGTTTATATAAAGGTAACTCGGCCGAACCACTAAAAGGCAAGGCTGAAAGCTAGACTGTCGGCCGAGTTCCTTTGGAGAAACTCGACCGATCGGTCGACTTTCATCTTGGACCGATCAGTGGATCGGCCGAGTTTCCTAGCTAGAAACTCGACCGAACGGGAATCGGCTGAGTTTGTAACTCGGCCGATTGCAACAAAAGTTCTAGAATATATGGATCGGCCGAGTTTGGAATTCGGCCGACCAAATCCCTATTATGGTTATTTTGGAATTTTCGTATAACCGTACAAATGATGGATTTTTGAGTCCCAATAATTTTATCCATCTTAGTTACAATGCAAAACATGAGTATAAGTGATTACATCAATTGTTCTAAGCCAATAAGGGCTATTTCCCAAAATGGTCAAAAGTCACATGTTTTGCATGTGCTAGATGAGTAGCTTTTGAGTTGAATGTGATTCTTTTCTTGTACCTAATATCTGAAACAATCTCAAATAGATTTGTTAGATACATATGAATGGAATGGTTAAGTCATTATCAAAATATGGGCAATGTGCGACACCTAGGTCAACAGTATCCGCATCCAATCTCTGAAAAAGCATGAATTAATGAATAGACCCGCGATCCCATAGAAAGACATCACAATCCCTTGTAGAAAAAAATGACTTGTTGATAGGGGAATACATATATCAAATTCGTAAAAAGATAAATGGAAGTTCCAACCACTAAAAACCCTAGCAAACCTAAAAAAAGGATACAAGCCCAACAAAAATTAGTAGTATCAACATGTTGGATTTTTGGATTCTTTTTTGCAAAATTACGATTTTTTTATGGATATGGTTTGTAGGAATAAATTATGCTAATATTTTGTACTTGTTGTCAATAATAACTCAACACCAACCTTTGTGTCTCTATCAAATAGTCAAGACTTATGATTGCTAGATTATTTTTAAGTAAAATGATGTAACAAACATAAATTACAGCTGCTTACAGGTTTTGAACACAAATAGAACTAGGGGTAGTTGTTTTGGACTTCCCTATGCTGGAAAAGAAAATCCAAGAATGGTGAAAGAGATATAAGTTGTTTATGCTCAATGGTTATACATGTAGTGAAATATGTTGTAATTATAGTATATGGTTAGAAAGTATTTATTTTTTACTTTTGTTGTGGCAATTACATGATTATCAATTGAATCAAAAAATATAATGCGATCTTGGTTTCTTTTCTATTGGAGAACTTATATGTAAGACTTTATAAATTTTAGGAGTAAGCTAGGCATGAGGGCCTACAAGGACCTGTAAGTTAATACAATTGGTCTAACTTAGGATCAAGGAAACACATAGGTTCATCACAAGGTCAACATGAATGATGCTAATCTTTTACTAACTTCATAGTGCACTTGAAGTGCCAATCTTGTAGTCTCCATAATTTAATGATAGAAAGAGATGGAAGAAACATGTTATTGAAGGTTTCATCAAGTATACCATGGCTTTTCCTAGATTTTGCATATGCGTTAGTCTTTTAAACGTACTTGTGGTAAATCTTGAAAATACACATTTATTTGGCTTATTGGATGTTGAACTACTTGAATGGTGCCTTTAGTACATTATGTATTTTTGTACACATGAACACTCCATAGTATGGTACGCACACTAAGATGATGAAGTGATGGTAAAATGTATTTACTCTAGTTTTTGTAGGTCTGATAGAATCTTTGTTTTTAAAAATACATTATAATGATTCTTTCATTACATATTTTCTTTGAGAGATTTACAAGTGAATACCTGGCTCAAGGGCTTAACTCAAAAATACAATATGAGTCTAGATTTCACCATCATATATTGAGAACACAAAGTTTCATTCAACTTCATGAATGTAGGTTGCATGGTTATAGGATAACATGCTTATATGAACTATGACTCTAATAGAAAAACTTCATATGAAGGTTGTATTGCCCTTATTGGATAAGAAATCCATTTTTTAGCTTTTTTCCTTTCTAATTTTTTAGGTCTTTCAAGTGAACTGTACAAGCAATCCATTCTCTGACGTGTCTATTCAATGAACTTTTCTTTGGATGTGGGGAGTACTTGGTAAGACTTCTCCTGGAATCTATCATCAATGTGACATGGGGTTCCAAATGTTGTTCTCTAAACTGGGCAATCTTTATGTTTTTATAATGATGTTTCTAAATTTTCTACCATGTAAACAATGCAACATTTGATCTCTAAATCTGAAAGTGACTATCCTATGAGTGGAAAAAAAGGTAAGGGGATATGAAGAAGTGGATTTTCTCACATTAATTTATCTAATTATATTTGTGCACTTCTTTGTATCCAATTTTGTTGTTGAGATCTTGTTGATATCCCAATATAAAACATTTGATCTTAAAATTGAATTAAGGTTACTCTTTTGATTAAAATATCAAATTAATGATGTAGTTATCATCTTGATATGTTTGTGATCAAAAGTTAATCATATAATACCATACTTTTATGTAGTGGGAGAATATTAATTAAAAGATCTAGTCCTAATTCATGATTTATGGAGTTTCTTACACGTCCCTATCATTTTGTGAAGAGTTGGGAGAGAAAATCCCATTTAATTCCTTTTTTTCACGTAAGACATTACCATATGTTCAATGGGAGACTTTGGGAAGACTTCATTGGATGAGGATCCAATCCAAGGGCATGTCCATTATATCCTTCCTTTTGCAATAAATAAGAGGAGGCAACAATATTCTTGATTATTTCCATCTTAATACCAAACATGAAACCCTCCCTCAATTATCCCCCAATCATCTCTTCGACCTTGCCAATATCTCTCTTGATAAAAATTGGCGATTAGAGTATGAGTTTCAAACAACCCTCTCCTTTCCGCTATGACTTCAAAGATTGGTGAACTTGAAAGCCCTTGACTAGCCCTCAATATTTTCTATACATATACTCTTTGACTTCATCGCCTTACCCTCTTACATCTCTACACCTACCCCACCACCAACAAGGTCCCAATAACCACAACTTCTCCTTACCACATTTGCTAGTTGACCTAATTATGGCCACAGTACCACCATGGAGAGGGATATAGAGGCCAAGAGGGAGCTAGAGCCTCAAAAGGAGATATTATACAGATAGAGGCTTCTAAAAATCTAATAGAAGCTTCTAACAGTGAATCAGTGGTCTAGAAGGATGAATAAAGCTTGCTGGAGTATCACCTCTATGACAGTGTTCTCTAGTAGAGAAAAAAGGACGAGCGGAGTCCCTTTGCATGGAATTGAGGGGAGAGTAGGATCTAACCATGGCCCAATCTGATCCCTAGTCTGTAGGATAGACTCGAGGGAAGAGGAGCCAACCATGCTTGGAGGATGAATGGTTTGGGCCTTCCCCCTCTGCTCCTAGCTAGCACCATGTGACTGACTACATAGACCAAAGGCGAGATGATTACATGGCATTATAATAGCTTTTCAATCCATCATGGATGTCCCAAAATACCATTATTTAGGTTAGGCTTGGATAATCCCAATTAGAAGGAGCTCTAGTTTAAGGGATGTTATATATAAATTTTGATAAAAAAAAACACAAGGAACTCAATAAGATTAGTTTTAAAGGCCAAATACTATTGTTTTCTCTTGATATCTCTAAATTATTTAATTTTTGCATATTTGAATTTGGTTAAATTACAAATACAAAGATGGTGACTCCAAAACCCTTAATCTAATTACATCTAAAAGTTTGATAGTAAATAAAAACTTAGCCCCCCTTGTCACCCATGATGGTAACTTTTTTTAAGAACATGCTTATAGTGTGAAAACTATTGTGAATGTCTCTAATATCACATAGGTTATTACTGATCAATTGACAATTATAATGTTAACGGATAACTATTGATCTTGAAATGGTGATAATATTGATAGTGTACAATATGACAGATGATTATAACTTAGTGTAACATTAGGATCTAATCATCCTAGGCATAACCATTGAGATCTATAGAGGAATCATACCTTAAATATTAATCCAAGTGTACTCTTTTAGTGTCTAGGATCTTTGACTTGTTTTTTACATTGATTTATCTATGATATTATTGTTTTTTGGTCGGCATCTATGATATTATTGTTGAGAACAAAAAGTTATGCTTTATTTTGTTATTGACCATATTTATGATAATGTTGGTTGTATAATGCATGTAAGAGTCATTAGACTTGGGATATGATTATTAGTCAAATGAAGTGATCTCTTATGATACTTTTCCACATTTATATATATATATATATAACTATATATATATATATATATATTATGTTTTCAAAAACCATGAACATAGTTATACGCAAATCTCTCTATATGAATGGAGGTGAACACTTGTGGGGGTAGAGAGGGTCTAATGCCTGAAAAAAATTTGATATGGAAATGTATAATGAAATGTTATGGTTATATGTATATAATATCAATCCATTTTTTTCTATTTCTAATAAATTTATTTATTATGCAATAGATATTATTTTATTTATGGTGTACAAATATATTTTTATTGATCATGCCTCAATTTTCCTCTTAGGTGTAAGAGAACAACTACACATGAAGTACCTATTATTGCTTCTTCTAACTTAAGATTGTACCATTGTAATTTTAGAGAAAGCAACACCACATAGATAGTTCATGAGTGAAAATTAAGTTGGAATTGGGATACTAACATGCCAAGATTTGAGGTCTCAAATATAATGATCTTTATAGGTGTGATTTTTCAATCCATATCACCCATGAGAGCCTCCTTTTTAATGAGATCATCATTAAGAAATCTATGGTTAAGTAGGATTGACATAGAGTAGTATATAATGGGTGGCCTATTGGAAAGTTGATCTCGAGCTGTGTGAATGAGGAAAAAGCATACAACCAAGGCAAGTGGTGGTCTATGGGGACAACCATCACTTATGAAACACTACGTCAGCCTTGGGTAGTGGGCCCAGGTGAATTATGTATTTCATACCCTCAAATTCTCTAGGGATATGAACTCCCTAAATCTTACTAAAGCAATATTACTATAATACCACCCACAAGTGGACATGTCTTATTGGGGTATAGTTAAGGATTGCGCCTAAAGGAAAACATTTTTAAGAGTTGATTGATCAATTTAATAAAGTAATAAAAGTATACATCACAAGAAAGTCGATGGTTGATTACAGCTAATGTACAAGAACAAAAGACTTAAGTAATGTCTACAACTATTGATAGATGGAAATACTGGGGTGAGTGGGTTTCACCACTACTACCTACATTCATTTTCTCACTGCATCACAATTAAGAATGAATATGCAACATTTTGGCCAAGTAAATCCCCCTTTTGGCTTTCAGATTAAAACCTAAGCATATATCACTCTAGTCTCACTATCACGTTACCTAAAGATCCTATACCCATCACCTCAAAAAACACCTATATGAAGTTCACATAGAGGATTTAACAACAAAAACGTGACATCCTATATCCTGGGTTCGAAGTTCTCTACACCTAGGATCATGATAAACATGTAAACATTATGATCAGACAAGAATACAAGAATAAAATTATTGATTCAAATGAAATAAGGTTCATACATATTCAAATGCAGTAAAAGAAAAAAAGAAAATACAGGGACTACACCCCACATCCTAGTCTAAAGAACCACTCATTGCTCATAGCAAGATGCGGATGAACAACAAGGAAAAGGAAGGAGATAACCATCATCTCTAGGGGTGTAAGAGATGTGACAATAGAGTATGCCCATGACCGTCATCAAGTTACCCTTCTTCTTCATCATCCCTCTTCCGTGGAGCTAATATACGAATGATGGACCCGATAGGTAGTGGTGGAGGCATATTCGATCTTCACCTTTCTAGGTCAGGAGGTCGAGACTTGGTGGACCAATGGTCACCGGTTGATATGATTTTCAATGGATGGAAACTACTAGGGGAGATTGTCTTCCTTGGATAGAGCGTGGAGTTCGGCATGCTGGAAGTTGGAGAAGAGATACCTCCCAAAAGAGGTGCCGAGGATTGTAATTATAGGTGATTGGTATGGTTTGGAACCTCCCATTAATCTTGAACTTGGAAGGATGACCATCATTAAGGTTAAGGGGAAGCGACAGATTGAGGAAAACAATGAGTCTTCAGTCTACAATACTCCCTTTGGTAGGCAACCAGTCAGGGAGACCATCTGAAGAAAAACCAAGAAAACCATAAGAAGGTGGGGTCTGAATCTCGATTGGAAGGAAAAGAAGAGGTCCCTTTAAAAGATAAACATAGGGGAACCTTTCAAAAGCTAATGTAGAACAACCATGGGTTGTTACAAGTAGGAGTTCATCAAGAAAACATGTGCACAAACTCCTTTAGTTGGTGGACCAAGACACCCATCAGTTGTTGGACATCAAAAGAGATGTCTAGAAATAGCTTTGGTTGTTGAATGCAAATTTCTAACCAGAAGGTGGTAGGAGAACTTCCATTAGAAGGGACTCGCTAGGTTTCCTTTGGAAGTTAGATGTTGGGCAACTAGTGGTTGAGGAGCAATCAGAAGGAGACCACTGCTCTTCCTTCTATTATCAACCACCGAAGGAGGGACAAAGTAGTGTAAATCAAAGGTTTGGAAGATGAAATGCAAATTGATTTCTTGTTAGATGGATGTGAACTCAAGGAATTCTTCCATCAGTTTCTAACTGATTGAACGGAAGACTGATGCAAACCCACTGGGGGGCCAATGTCTTCTGGTCGATGGTTTGCATCAATAGAGCTTCTAATTGATGGTAATGACAACTGATGGAGGGGTTGATCAATGAAAGCTAAAGGATTGGATGGTCTAATGTAAACTGATGATTTCCACAGCCAATGAAGAAATAGATCACCAAAAACTTGGTCCATTTATACACACATTTCTTATGTCCATCTTGTACACTCCTACAATGCAACCAAGCTCAAGCCTTCCATGAAAACAAAGAATTGGGATCAAAATCTTATATGTTATCATAAAAAAAGAAAACCAAAATGCAAGAAAATTCTAAGTGAAAATGATGAAAATGAATGCAAAACTAGACTAAAAATGAAACTACAACTAGGATGAATGTGCGTTCTTCATGAGGCACCAAGAATGGTATTAGAGCCAAAACCCCTCCAGTAGGTGGGGCCAACATGGGCATGTGGCATTCCAATGTTGATTCATGTGTTTCAACGTTGTTGGATAGGGCTATCGATAGTGATCCAACCACCCTTGAGCTAGTATACTTGAGAAATTTTGTGTGCACACTAAAATGGGGAACTTTTATGGGGCCATATAATTGAGCGTTGATGATGACATAAAGAGTCTAAGTGAGGGAGATTGTTAAACACTATGGTTTGAGGCATTAGATATAGTGATCCTAAAATGAATGATTGGACTACCCATACCACCAAAGTGCACCCCTCTTTAGGTATCCCATCATTAAGAACTTAGTGATTAAGCATGCTCAACCCATAATAGTACTAGGATGGATGACCTATTGAGAACTTAATCTTGGGTTGTGTGTGAGTGAGGATAAAGCACATATTTGAGGTCAGTGCTGGTATGTGGGACCATTCATCATTTTTAAAACACTACTAGAGCCTTAGATAGTGGACTCAAATATTAAAGGAACAATGATGTGTCTTCTCTGGATTTGTGCAGATCTATCTTACGTTCCATGTTGCATTTGGGCCCCTCTTGTCATTTTTTGGGTTCATTTCAATAATGGTGAAGTTAGTTTTCTTAAAGTTGTTAAAGTTTATTTAAGTATTGCATATTCTCTGTGTAATATGCATTCCTGTTAGGGAAGGTTCTCTAATCCCTTTAACACAACCTAAATGGGAGATGTGATTGAGTTAGAAATGGTTCTGGGTGACATATGGTATCAAATATTAACACACAACCTCTATGTAATAGTTATTTTTAGAATTAAATTATATTAGATGAAGGAACATTGTAACTAGATGTCTACAATTGATCGCTTGTTCTAACTAATAATCACCTTATATCCATCTAGCTATGTTGGCTAAGGTTTCCCTATCTTCTTGGCCATAGTGGATCCAAAAATGGACCCAAGCTTTTTATTTTAACTCTATAGAGTCAATCTAATATGTCACCTCATCTAAGGACTATCCTCAACCACCCCACTATATGTTAGTTTCTTATTTCTCTTTTGTACTTTTGCTAAGATGACTTGAATTATGATCTCTCAGCTATGGGTAGCCTATGTATAGGAAATAGCAAAACTTCAAATAAATTTATAAAAGTTGGATAATATGATAATGACATTTTAAGACCTTTGAATCAAGTCATATTATGAGAAATGAAGGTACTCTTATAATTATACACCTTCACCTACCTTTGCAACAATTTGTAGTACATTTTTTCCTATGGAATCGATAGTTGTGATGTTGATTTGATACAACACCAGTACGATAGAACTATGTCAGTTTTTGAAATGAATGTGTTGTGATAAATATGCAGGGACCATTGAAGAAAAATATTGGGTACTACTTATGCAAATGTGTTAGTTTGTGAAGGGAAGAGAACACAACATATAGCCCATGAAATTGATTTCCTCAAAAAAAATTGGGACAATAACATAAAACATAGCTTTCTGATAAACTGACATATATTAATTCCATTGTACCCCCAACAAAATATTTTTCCCTCCAAATTAGCCTACGTAGCCAGTTTCCAAGGATAAATCGACACAGAGATGCATTGATTTTCTGTCACTTATTAAAGGCTATGTTCTAGGCTTATTTAGCATATTAGTACAATCCGAGACATATTTATGTATTATTTCTCATCATTACCTTGTGAATCACTATTGCATCAAGCATTTTGTATTTTTATCGAATCATGTCAATTTCTTCTCTATAACTCATACTTCTGATATTTTGTCCTTATTTTAGGCAGTTCGGACAATCAATGGATAGCTCGGTGCCACATGCACATCTATTTGTGGAACCAACAAAGCATAAATCTCCAACAGGGAAATAAAGAAATATTGATGATACTGAGAGCACACTCAGTGCTATTGAGATAGGCATCTATGCTACCGAGCTCAAAGTGAGTGCTATCGAACAACGATCAAGGATGTGTCAGAACTTGATATTTTTTTGTCTTTGTGCCACCATCACACATGTCATTGGTACTAACTTCAACCTATATAACTCAATGAAAAGAAAATCGATGCTATAGACACTCATATCAGTGGTACCAAAACAATTCTAGAGTTACAAGTCAACCTTCTATGCGATGCCACTGACACCCCTTCACTGGTACTAACATTACATGATCAATTCATATATGAGATTAAGTTAGATCCATCATATGTGACTTAATGATAGATAAAACCTCACTTATGATCTAAAAGGAGTGCTATCGAAAGAGGGGATCATGTTTTGTAATGTATTCGCAAAGCACATAGTCCAGAGAGGAGGAGACAAGGAGATAGCCACTGAGTAGATGCTCCAACCACTTTTAGGGGGAGGGATTTGTAGCCAAAATTCTACAAGTCAAGGTGTTCACCAGAGGGGATCATCGAGACGACTACTCTAGGGTTTTTACTTTAGTTTTCTGATGTTTTAACTATTTTATTCTTCCTCCTCTTGGTATAGGTGAGGATAGTCATGTAGGGCTAAAATCCTTATTCCTTAGGACTCGGGTGTAGCACTGTATTGCATTGTAATTGAATTCCATGAATTGATAATTTAATTCCATCATTTAGGATGTGAAGGTATGGTCTCTTTATTGGTTTTTTTATTATTCATTCTATATTCAAAGTAATATACCACTAATTACTTTGGCAGAGAGATTATGAGTCAGGCAAATCATAGATCTACAAAGCCTTTATCGTACCTTGGGATAGGGCATACATTAATGAAAGAACAACCTATAGATTTCCTTACAACTAATTGATTCCTAAACTGTTATTTAAGTGGTATTTGTTTCAGTCTAGGTAGTGTATTATGTTGTGGGAGTGATTAATATTTTCTCAAGACTTTAGTATAGAATAAAGGGTGAATAATTATTAATAAAATGGAATTTAAATATTGTGTATGGCATAGTGAAATCACAAGTCCTAAGGAATCCATCCATTCTTAAGATAAACCAATTTAATTTAGGTTTCATTCTTTTTGCTTAGTTAACAAACCACCATTCAACCCTTTTCTAGGTCTAGCTAATTTGGTCTCAATTAATAGTAGTCCTTGGTGAATGTTTCCCTGAGTTTGATACACATTCCACATAGGCTTATATTACACAGTATGTGCAATTTCACTTCACACACGTAGTGCCTATGCATCAAATTATTGGCACCATTTTCAGGATAGTCAACACCACCACTACAATGCCACGACAGGACATTCTAGGCTATTTTTCTGTTAATTTTTATTTTTATCCACATCAAAATATATCTGATAAAATTTTATTTTTCCATTTCACAAGTATTTTTTATCTCACATTACTGATTCAATTTTCATGTACAAGTGCATGGTTCATACTCAAACCAAAGACGACGAAGAGTTCACTCTAATGAGTGCAGATCAAGAGGCACTAGTACAGAAATGTCCTTTAAAATGTCGGTTATATAAGCCTTTTAGTGTCTGTTTCCAAGCGACACCCAAGTGGGCGCCGCTAAAAGTATACCCTTTCATCGTCAGATTCATATCTGACGCCATAACCCTTCCCAACACCAATAAAATGTGCCGGAAAGGGCACCATAGGTGTCAATTTATATCGAAAACTGACACCATATCCCTACTAAAAGGCGTCAGCTTTATACTAATAACTGACACCATACCCCATCCCGAATAAAAAAAATCAGCCCTCAAAAAGGGATAAAGACGTCGACGTTATACTAATAACCGACGCAGTAAGGTTTTTTTGTCGGTTTTATACTAATAACTGACGCCTATGTTCTGATTTTTTTTCTTATCAATTTGTAGGCCTGTTGTCTGGTTGGTCAGCAGGATGCAAAACCTATAGTTCAGTTCTGAACTGCAGGTTTATAGCATCCTTTGATTTCAGCCAACAATAGGCCACAAACCTATAAAATTAACAAGGATAGACAATAGTTTATGATCATGTGATTCACACACATGTATAAGCACATTTAATTCATATTATTTTTCATCACACACATGTAGAAACCACTAGTTCCATTTCAAATTTCCTCCATTTTCAGACACATTTAGCAACCTACAGTTCCATTCATTTCATCTCTTTTCACATTCAGACACATGTAAAATCATTCATGTATTCATCTTCACATTCACACATATGTCAATTCAAAAAAATTCATTCAGACATGTATATATGAAAGTTTCACATGTCATCAAAGACAAAAATAATTATGAGAACAAAGTTTAGAAATATCATTCTTTATTATTATCATCATCGTCATTATCGTTATCAGTATTCCAATCATAATAAAAAATTCCCACTACTTGTAAGGCTTTTTCTCATTGTTCTGTTACATCATCTAATTCTTCCATCGTATATGGAGTATGTACATCTAATAAATTTTCACCTATAGTGAAGTCACTAGTTTTAAACACCTACAAAGAGAATGACATATATATAATTAATAATATATAATAAGATTTATATATTTCATATTATCTAATAAGACTATATATAATACCTATTGTATGGTATCGATTTCCATTGCAACATGTTTGATAATTTGGTCAATATATCACATCACATAGTATGCACATGCCCTACAGTTGTCTTGTTTAGCACACTATAAATTGAAGCATACAAAATATTCAAAAATACAAACAAGCACAGTTCACATAAATAATATATACATTGGAGTTGGAAAATTACTTTCACATTCTCTCAAATTAGTAACTATTTCTTTTTCTTGGAGTTGTTTCGTCCAACTTTTTTGAACTCTCTTAAAGCCCTACATGTTAATGTAACACATTAAATTGCATAATTAAATAATAATGTAATAATAGATGTTAACAAATATAAAAATATGAGATATTTCTCACGTGAATAATGGCCTTTTCATTGGGTGTCCATATAATGTGTTCAATTCCTTCCCCACAGGATCTAGATAATAAATAGTGAACTTCTTGGGGACAATAACTAGTAACTCTCAATGCCTACCATTAGAGGTAAGACAGTTAAAAATTAATAACTCAAAATCCACCATAAAAATATAATTTTCTTAACTCCAAATTATAAGCAAAGTAAACTTACTCAACATTGAATGGAGTTATTATCACCGACTTCTTTTTTGTACCAAAATAATTAAACACGACAGAGTAGTGTGAGATAACTGATGAAGGATCTTTATTTACGAGACTGATCAAAGATGGAACTAGAAATCCCATATGGGAAAATAAAAATATTTACAGATCGTGTGTAACTGGCTGCGAAACATGTATTATGTATGCATTAATATATAAGAAACCATATTACAATATATAAAACAAGGTATATGGATGTATAAACAAGATATCACCATATCCATAGCTCTATCATAGATGTATCCAGCCAATCATAATGAAACAACTCCAAAATATCTTGTATAAATAGATTGTTATGGTATGATTCACCTATAACATCCATTGGAATATAAACTTTTATTGGACAATTTGGGTTATGTTTTCCTATCCATACTGCCATACCATTACAATTAGGACCTAACGAGGTGTATAGGTCCCTTGGAAGCCAACTAGGTACTTCAGGAGGTGGAGGTGGAGGCTGAAATGTAGCGGGTTTCATCCTTTTGACTTATATATATAATTTCAGATCAATTGACTCATATATAAACACTAATAAATTAATATCATGTAAATTTACCATACAATATCAGTATAGATGACATCCGTATTTGTCACGCCCCAATTTCGCATTAATCACAAACCATGAAATTAGGGCACGACAGGTTGGGATTTACACATAAGCCGACCACTCTTCACTTTTTAAAACATTTTAAAGACATTAATAGGGTAATCTGATTTATGTTGTAAAATGAAACTAAACAAACTGCGGAAGCATCTTTATTAACTGACTAGCAATATAAACAGAGTCTACAGCATATTGCATTGTCCGACATAAAATAAAGCATAACAGTTAATTTACATCTTTGTACACATTTTCTCTCTCACACACCTTGTCCCATAGATCGAGGGGAATGAACTAAGAGACCTCTAACTACTAACTACATATACCTTCTATAGACTAAGCGATAGGATGAAAGGATCCTTCAGATTTCCTGCTGCTGATGATAACCTGAAAATGTTTTGAGTAGAGGTATGAGCCTACTCGCTCAGTGAATAGCATTTCACTTAGCTATCACTAAACAACTCATCAGGTTTATAAATTTGAAATGAAACATAAATGCAGAACTAAGCAAGGTAGTTCTAATAACATAGCAGATATACAGATAATAATCACATTTCTAAGCATCAACAGATAATTCAGGTAAATAAGCAGTTATATAAATTTACTGTGATCCTACATGATTGCTTATTCATATTATTATTATGCCCTAAATATATGCAGTGTACTCTGCATATAAAGATCCGCAACAAGTCCATGCTACGGTCCCACCGTACAAGACTTAGCGACACACCCGGGAAATGCTAAGTCTGACTCCAGTCCTGCTCTGCCACAGGACCCCTGGCTCTTCGGCCAGAAACATAGGCTCTACGGCCTCAAAGCACTACTCTGAGTGCACCCGACTCCTCCTTAAACCTGAGTACACCGGCGGAGAGTCTCACAGGGTTACCTTCGTGACACAAGCACGAATGGTGTTAGATAACCATGTTTCCTTTTTCTTTTTCCCAGTGCCATCGTGACACAAGCACGATTGTTGTTGGACACTGCCTCTCTTTCCTCGTTTGTCCGTGACACAAGCACGGGTGATGTTGCAACACGAGTTTCACCCCTAAGTTGCAGATTCCCTCTTAGGGGTTCTACGGTGTTAGGTCACCTAAGTCTAATAATTGATTAACAAATAAACATTCAAACAGGAATATCACAATTCATGCATATTGCACAATCTGAATAACACATGAAGCAAATATAAATCCTTTATCATCATTAAACATGATTCAGTATCATTTATCTAGTTTCAATGCTAAACATCTATTTGAAATCAGTAAATAGATTGCAACTATAATACAGGAAATTTCATCATTTTCATTAAGCATATCACGTAGTTCAATTCCAATGAATCTAACATATTCTATTGTATGTACTACACTGTTTAGAGGTTATATCAACTGATACAGAAGCAATTAAACAATTAAATTGAGTTAAATAATGATTACTGAATGAACTACTACTCACTCTTCTGGAACTCGGCCGACCAAACTGGGAACTCGGCCGATCGGCTGACAACTCGGCCGATCCACCCGCAACTCGGCCGATCCAAACCCTGATTGATTTCCTATAAATGGAAACTCGGCCGAATCATGCCCAATTCGGGCGATCAAAACACTGTTCGTTAATCCTAATAAAGAAACTCGTCTGAATCACTGTATAACTCGGCCGATTGATAACTGATCTAACTGTAAATCTAATTGAGCTTCAATTGATTACTAAATCGAACTAATGGCTGTGGATTTGGATCCTAACCTCGTAGTCAAGCTCGGAGCTGACCTTAGCTTGCCATTTCATGCACCCCAAGGGCCTCTAGCCACCACCGCAGCAGCAGCTTGCTGGTTGGCTGGCCGTCCAGGCTACTAGGGCCGCGATTAGGGCAGGTATGAGGGGAGGATAGAGGGGAAGTACAAGGAGGTGTCGCTCATCCAAAATCAAGAAAAAAGGGAGCCCAAAATCGGCCGCCACTGCTGGTCTGCTGGTCGTCCTGCTGCTGGCCGGCGCTCTGGCTAGGGTGGGTGGCTAGGGTGAGGTTGTTGATAGGGCACTACTAGGGCGTGCTAGAGGAAGATGGAGAGCGGAGGAACAAGGCGCAGCTGAGACGACCTCACCAGCTCCAAAATTGACCGTCTCAGCCTCCTTTGTTGCTGCCGATGGCACGCAGCTGCTACTGTGGTAGGGAGGCGCCGCTAACTGGAAGGGGCATAGGTGGGCGCGAGCTAGGGCAAGAAGGACGAAGAAGAAGGGGAAGGAAGGGGCACTGCTGGTCGGAGTTAGGGCTCAAGGAAAAAATCGCCCTGCCCATCGCCTCCTCTGCTCTAGCTGTAGGTCGGGCGGGTACAGGGCACCGCTTGCGGCTGCTTCTGTTCCATTGATCGGGAAAATGATGATAAAGGAGAGAAAAGCAACCGACCCACTTAATCAAAAACAAATTCTGGATAAATTGCATCCAAGTCCAAAGGAACATGAAAATGTCACAACTCTTGCCTCGAAGGTCCAAATTAGGTGATTTCTTTTGCATATTTTCAAGAAAAATGTCCACTACAAACTCGAGTCATAAAAACATGCTAATCACATAGTTTTACTGATTCAAAATTCCACTTACATATAATTATTACCTTACTCAAATTAATCATCTTAATTTTGCACTAATCATCACATGAGCACTTAGGTTAGCTCAACTATTGATTCATGACGTGGCTTAATTAACCTTGATGTTTAATTTGATATTCAACACTAATTGAGGTGTTTTACGTAATTCGAGGTATTTATCGACTAATCATGGAGTGGGTCATAACAACCTTTTCCCCTTAAATGAATTTCGTCCCGAAATTCCTAAAAGAGGAAGGAAACTTGTCATTCATTCCTGACTCGTGTTTCCACGTGCCTTCCTCTAGGTTAAGATTTCTCCACAAAACTATCACTAATGGTACCTCACAATTCGTGAGTTTCTTGATCCTCTGATCAACCATCCGCATAGGTCCCTTAACCTAGGACACATCTGATCTGATTCCAGATCAACCCACAAAACATTGTCTTTCCAGAACTGTTATAACCGTATCTCAATTTATGGTAATTACCGAGAAATTATTATACTATACATGCAGACAACTAAAATTCTTAAATAAACAGAATGCATGTCAATCTGGTACTAAAATAAAATCATGCAATTTAACTGTTAAACATCATCACATCTTATAATGAAAATTGATATCAAGATACTTGATTCATCGTACACCCTATCCTTAGGGTTTCATTTTCCTTGTTCATTCATCACATGCCAACACCCTACTCTTAGGGTTATCTCATTCACTAATCACATGGCAACACCCTACTCTTAGGGTTTCCATTATCTCATCTATTTGATTGCAATTCAAATCACAATACAGTATCATTCTAAAACTGGCAGAGCAGTATATTTCAAAATCATTGTAATTACTGAAAATTTTTTATATCATACATGCAGGCAAATTTAAAATTCATAAATATCCCAAACTCAGATAAATTTTAACACATATATACTGAATTCATGCATTTGATCATCTTATTACATCAATAAGAGTTATTTACTTCACATATAAGAAACCATTTGTACTATTTTTCAATTATCTGAAATTTCTCGAATAACGTGCATATTAACCAAATTCCTGGTTTATGCATCACATAACTCAATTAAGAGTTATTTACGTATCATCACACAAGTATTTAATAGTACTTGAGAATTTCTGTTAATATCTTAGAGAAATGTGCCAATTCATGTAAAATGTCAGGTCACACACATTAATATAACAGGAAGCATGCAATTAGATTTATTTACATATTTTAATGCTGTCTTGCTAGTTTGAAATCATGCATCTAATGATTTACCAAATCTGTGTTTTCTGGGTTCATACTCAAACCGTACCATTGTCAGTTGTGTATTTTTAAACTCAACATGATATGATTGAAACTGGATTACCAGGCAACTTAATTATTTTATCGATGTATATCTTAGTCAAGTCTCGAGACATCAAAGGTCGACTTAATATGAAGAAAGTGAGCAGACTAAATTAGTCTATCCACAATTATTCATATCGAGTCACAACCCCTAGGTGTCCTGGGTAATCTTACCACAAAATCCATTGTGATAAATTCCCACTCCCATTCCCATTCAGGCATAGAAAAAGATTACAAGGTAGCTGTATATTTCTAGGGTTCAGCCTTAACCTACTGGTACATACTACTTTTAACCACGTACTCAGCTACATTCCTCTGCTTATCTGACCATCCATTTCAACTTCTCGAGATTCATATACATCTTAGTGTTTCCCGAAAGCATAGCATACATCAATACATACACTTCTATAAGAATCTTTTCTTTCGGCCTTTTCCCCTTAAAAGAATTTTACTCTATCTCGAGGTACACACAACATATCATGCTAATACAACATCTTATCATCTAAAAACTTAAACTCTAGTCTCTTTTCCTCCTATCAAGTCATGTATGATCTGGCTTAATTCACTATCACCCTTTTTTGTAGTTCCTTGATTTGATCATAAGAAGTAGGCTTAACTTACATCTATACAATCAAATCACTTTGTGTTGTCACCCCTAAGCCTAAGTTCAACTTCCACATTTCTACTAATAGGTCTCTATTGAAACCTGCCATAGAGAATGCATTAGTTGTTGAACTTGACTTTCTGCTGAAAGCATCAGTCACCACATTCTCTTTACCAGGGTGATAATCTATTGTCACAATCTTTATGACCATGTCTTAAAAACATGAACTTCATCAGCTATCTTCAGATCATATATCGGATAATACTCCGCTTTCTATGCTACTCTCTTATTGTTACATATCAATTTTATGTTTTACTCTTTTCTCTAAGTCATTACATGTTGCTCATGTACCATTCAGATTATTTACCTCAAAACCCTAGATCACTATCAAAACCAGTTTACTTTTCATAGAACAAATCTCAAGGTGTTATTTTACAAAGATACTAGTATTCAAGGTTACATCACTAGTGATATCCCTTAAGCTACTACAACTTTAATCATTCTAGGGTTTTGTTCCATATCAGTATCATAGCATTATTGTGTGTGTGATTGATCATATAAATCAATTTGAGTTGCTTGGGTCAATAGCATATTAACCCAACACTCCACTTTAATTACATTAGCTGAAAATTCAGTTTTCACAATAGTTTCTGTAATTCGTTTATTAAATGGCTAACAGAAGCTCCAAAAATTCTGGAAATTTTATATTTATACCTAATGAAGTTTCAGACCTCCAGTAAAAATTTCAGATCATTTCAATTTACCAATAATTAATTAAAAATCAAACAGTGCACTGCTATATTGCAGTCTGCAGCAGGTTCGGCTGAGTTACAAACTCGGCCGACACCCTTGCTGTAGAGGTCAAAAGTCATCCAAAAATTTCACCAATTTAAAAGAGTGTCTAAAATTGTTTTTTTCAAGCACAGTTAAAATTTGAGATCAATTGGATATACCAATAAAAAGATAAAATTCAATTACCACACTGCTATATCAATCTGAAAACATGATCGGTCGAGTTTGAAACTAGGCCGATGAACAGGTCAGAACATTCTTCAAAAATTCTGATATTTTCCAATGTTGTCTACATTTATATATCCAAATCATATCCCAATTTTAGCCAAATCAGAGTTACACATAAAATACTAAAAATCATTTAGTGAGGCATCCTGTTTATCAAATTATGTATGCATATGTCATTTGAATCCTAATTTGGGCCAATTAGGGTCTATGCTTCTCAAACCCTAATTCTCAAGAACAAAGAACATTTAGACTTCTTATCATAGCTAAAACATCCTAGTGTATATACATTCTCACTATGTTACAGGTCTAAATCATCCAGAGTCTATTCTTATTTTATTGTTAATAGGAGTCATTAGATATCAGTAACGCATCCTGCCAGCCGGACCAGGCCGAACCTGTAGTCCTGAAGCCAAGAGCTACTCGAGATTAATCAACCCCTATTAACCTTAAACATGTGGAAAGAATATCCACTTAGGGCAACTCATTTATACATGATTTCGGGTCTACTTTAATACAGAGAAAACAAACATTAAACAATTCACTTCATGTCACAACAATATAAAAGAATCATACTTATTGTACAAACTGAAAGTCTAAATTCATGCATATAAGAGTGTTTCTAATGATCTTTAATCAAATAAGCAATATAAAGTAGGAGTTATATCACATTCTTTGTTTAATCTCTTACTCCTACATTAATTTCTGATTTCTTAACCCTAAGATTTCTAGGGTTTTCTCTCTAGCCTATCCTTCCTCTGCATACCTGGCCAGGGCATCCAGAGAAGAACAGACAGAGTAGCTTGATACTGGTCAATCTAAGTATTCAGACACCTGGCCAGGGTATCTAAACACTCAGACCTTCCAGAGCTAAAACACATCATTTATTATTCGCCTTACTTATAACTTTATCTTTTGACCTTAATGATTCTTATCGACTCAACTTAAGCTCATTACTTGATTCTCGTGACCACATTCTCTTCCTGCTATCTGCAATAGTATAACAGAACACTTCCTTTTAGAAAATTACAGATAGAAGAAAGACACCTAAACCTTAATCCTATTGGTCTCTTATCATCCCCTGACCTTGAGTAACTACGTACTCAAACCAAAGCTCTGATACCAAAGTTGTCACGCCCCAATTTCGCATTAATCACAAACCACGAAATTAGGGCACGACAGGTTGGGATTTACACATAAGCCGACCACTCTTCACTTTTTAAAACATTTTAAAGACATTAATAGGGTAATCTGATTTATGCTATAAAATGAAACTAAACAAACTGCGGAAGCATCTTTATTAACTGACTAGCAATATAAACAGAGACAGCATATTGCATTGTCCGACATAAAATAAAGCATAACAATTAATTTACATCTCTGTACACATTTTCTCTCTCTCACACCTTTTCCCATAGATCGAGGGGAATGGACTAAGAGACCTCTAACTACTAACTACATATACCTTCTACAGACTAAGCGATAGGATGAAAGGATCCTTCAGATTTCCTGCTGCTGATGATAACCTAAAAATGTTTTGAGTAGAGGTATGAGCCTACTCGCTCAGTGAATAGCATTTCACTTAGCTATCACTAAACAACTCATCAGGTTTATAAATTTGAAATGAAACGTAAATGCAGAACTAAGCAAGGCAGTTCTAATAACATAGCAGATATACAGATAATAATCACATTTCTAAGCATCAACAGATAATTCAGGTAAATAAGCAGTTATATAAATTTACTGTGATCCTACATGATTGCTTATTCATATTATTATTATGCCCTAAATATATGCAGTGTACTCTGCATATAAAGATCCGCAACAAGTCCATGCTACGGTCCCACCGTACAAGACTTAGCGACACACCCGGGAAATGCTAAGTCTGACTCCAGTCCTGCTCTGCCACAGGACCTCTGGCTCTTCGGCCAGAAACATAGGCTCTACGGCCTCAAAGCACTACTCTGAGTGCACCCGACTCCTCCTTAAACCTGAGTACACTGGCGGAGAGTCTCACAGGGTTACCTTCGTGACACAAGCACGAATGGTGTTAGATAACCATGTTTCCTTTTTCTTTTTCCCAGTGCCATCGTGACACAACCACGATTGTTGTTGGACACTGCCTCTCTTTCCTCGTTTGTCCGTGACACAAGCACGGATGATGTTGCAACACGAGTTTCACCCCTAAGTTGCAGATTCCCTCTTAGGGGTTCTACAGTGTTAGGGCACCTAAGTCTAATAATTGATTAACAAATAAACATTCAAACAGGAATATCACAATTCATGCATATTGCACAATCTGAATAACACATGAAGCAAATATAAATCTTTTATCATCATTAAACATGATTCAGTATCATTTATCCAGTTTCAATGCTAAACATCTATTTGAAATCAGTAAATAGATTGCAACTATAATACAGGAAAATTCATCATTTTCATTAAGCATATCACGTAGTTCAATTCCAATGAATCTAACATATTCTATTGTATGTACTACACTGTTTAGAGGTTATATCAACTGATACAGAAGCAATTAAACAATTAAATTGAGTTAAATAATGATTACTGAATGAACTACTACTCACTCTTCTGGAACTCGGCCGACCAAACTGGGAACTCGGCCGATCGGCTGACAACTCGGCCGACCCACCCGCAACTCGGCCGATCCAAACCCTGATTGATTTCCTATAAATGGAAACTCGGACGAATCATGCCCAATTCGGCCGATCAAAACATTGTTCGTTAATCCTAATAAAGAAACTCGGCCGAATCACTGTATAACTCGGCCGATTGATAACTGATCTAACTGTAAATCTAATTGAGCTTCAATTGATTACTAAATCGAACTAATGGCTGCGGATTTGGATCCTAACCTCGTAGTCAAGCTCGGAGCTGACCTTAGCATGCCATTTCATGCGCCCCAAGGGCCTCTAGCCACCACCGCAGCAGCAGCTTGCTGGTTGGCTGGCCGTCCAGGCTACTAGGGCCGCGATTAGGGCAGGTATGAGGGGAGGATGGAGGGGAAGTACAAGGAGGTGTCGCTCATCCAAAATCAAGCAAAAAGGGAGCCCAAAATCGGCCGCCACTGCTGGTCTGCTGGTCGGCCTGCTGCTGGCCGGCGCTCTGGCTAGGGTGGGTGGCTAGGGTGAGGTTGTTGATAGGGAACTACTAGGGCATGCTGGAGGAAGATGGAGAGCGGAGGAATAAGGCGCAGCCGAGACGACCTCACCAGCTCCAAAATTGACCGTCTCATCCTCCTTTGCTGCTGCCGATGGCACGCAGCTGCTACTGCGGTAGGGAGGCGTCGCTAACTGGAAGGGGCATAGGTGGGCGCGAGCTAGGGCAAGAAGGACGAAGAAGAAGGGGAAGGAAGGGGCACTGCTGGTCGGAGCTAGGGCTCAAGGAAAAAATCGCCCTGCCCATCGCCTCCTCTGCTCTAGCTGTAGGTCGGGCGGGTACAGGGCGCCGCTTGCGGCTGCTCCTGTTCCATTGATCGGGAAAACGATGATAAAGGAAAGAAAAGCAACCGACCCACTTAATCAAAAACAAATTCTGGATAAATTGCATCCAAGTCCAAAGGAACGTGAAAATGTCACAACTCTTGCCTCGAAGGTCCAAATTAGGTGATTTCTTTTGCATATTTTCAAGAAAAATGTCCACTACAAACTCGAGTCATAAAAACATGCTAATCACACTATTTTACTGATTCAAAATTCCACTTACATCTAATTATTACCTTACTCAAATTAATCATCTTAATTTTGCACTAATCATCACATGAGCACTTAGGTTAGCTCAACTATTGATTCATGACGTGGCTTAATTAACCTTGATGTTTAATTTGATATTCAACACTAATTGAGGTGTTTTACGTAATTCGAGGTATTTATCGGCTAATCATGGAGTGGGTCATAACAGTATTGGGCCATAATACGACTCTGCCTTCTACTTCACCAAGCGTTTCAGAATCTGGGTGGACATATGGCAATGGATGATCCCTCCAATTGGGGAGTACATGTATCAGGCTCAAACGAACCACACCATCTGGTACTAGAGTCCCATGAAATGTGTCCCCTGGAAGGGGTGGGTAAGCCTTGGCCTTTGCAATGATAAATTCTTTTCTTTTAGATGGCATGGCTTGAACCCCTACAAATTTATGTAAAGAATGTTATATATACATAAACATATCATCTTCAAAAGACTACATACTATGTCATAAAAATACTTACAACGGTCGTGGTAGGTGGTGGGTCTATAGTATTACTCCCAACCTCTATAGTAGGAGAAGAGAAGCATGCCACATGTAATGTCTGAGTGGTAGTCTGAGACGCCTGCCACTTACTAATTGCTTCATGGAGTCTCTTATCAAGTGCTTCCTCATCTCTCCTATTAATTAACTCATCTACCTATACATGGATAAAAGAAACACTAGCTTCTGATTATTGAATTTCCTTTTGCAATAACATTCTAAAAAAAGAATAGGTTACCTCTACTTGTGAAAATCCCTCTTTTAGGACAAGTTTGTGCTATGATGGCCCAAAGAATGCTTTTATGCCCACACCAGTGCATGTACCCCTAACACGTCAAGGATGTTCTGGGTTACCAACAACAATTGTCTATTCATCCCTTGTTCCCACAGGGATGAACTTGCCTTGCTTGCTCTGCTCGTGAAGCTCCCGCTAATCGCCATCAACAGAAATTGGTAAGTAAACATAACAATGATCAATATCGATTGCTCTAAGAGTTGAATTTTACCATTTTAGTAGCTGCCTCAGCAGTTGCGGGCTTGGTTATAACTCCTTTCTTGTTTTTCCTCCCAGCTATCCACATAGTAGGGTGAGGTACAGGTGCAGGAGCAATATTAGAGGATTCCACAGTCTCATGAGTAGTAGCAGACTGAGCAGTAGACTCAGTCGGTAGTCTTTGGCAAACACCTGCATAGCCTTTTGGACCCATCATGTGGTCATGCACATTCAGTGCACGCCTTGCTCTTTGAGCATCACTGATAGCCTTGTTAGTAAGCACATTGATTTGGTTAGTAATACTAAAGGTTAATCTTGAATAGGTGAATACATAAGAACATATATTAATTAAATTGGGAGTGGCGCTTAATACCTTGAATTCATCAGTTTTTCTTTTGGTAACAAACTCCTCCCAGTCATTAGGGTCCAGGTAGTTCCATTGCTTAATGGCTGACTTCTTCCTCTTCTCAGCATCTCGTATGTAATCTCAGGTGAGAATTTTCCTATACTTCCTTAGGACCCTCCCACAACGTTGCATCACACATTTACGGTGCAACTTTTCATCTATTTCAAATATACTATGCACAATAGAATTGCTATTAACTAGTATCCTAACAATTAGTAATCTACAAAATAGAATTGCAAATAATAATAACTCACGCATAGTTCCTTCCATACTAAGTCTTTATTCCCCTTAGGAACTTTATGCCAAGATTCTACATTAGGACTACAATGGCTACGAGTAAGAACCCTAAGATATGAAATAAATGAGTTACGGTTCACTCCAACTGGATTTCCTGCATGATCAAAATCCACAACCAGTTTGGGTCCATTACCCCTTTGTTGTAATAACTTGTTCATCATAGTGATACCCCTCACTTTTTCAAAAAAAAATTTGCTTCTCATCAAGTGCCCCAAGTTCTTCAGGGGGTACATCATCAACCTAAAATTTGACAAAATAAACAAACTTACATGATATAATTATAAATGGACATATAGATAGAAATATAGGATATATTTTTAAAACTTATATTGTGAGGCGACACATTGATATCCTCACCCTCACGGTAATCATCATCACAATCATCATGCTCAACCATCTGAAATCAAACATTTAGCATTTGACATAACTAGATGATTATAAAACATAAAAAATATAAACATGCATGCCTCTAATATTGCGATCTTTTATCAATTAACATTCCTTCATTGTGATCTTTGCGCACATACAAGTCATCATTATCTTATATATTTGGTGGTGTTGGCAACCCAACAGAGAATGGAATGGAGTCATCATACATATCATAGTACTCTTCTTCATCTATAAGATCTTCAATGAACTTTATTTTACCATGAAGAACAACTGACCATTTATAATTTGCCAGATCATCAATATAAAATACTTGTTTCACCTGTGATGCCAATATGAACGGTTCACCCTTCTCGCCAATCTTTTCAAAGTTCACTAATGTGAAACCCAATTCATCCACTATAACTCCTTTGGTGTTATCAACTCAGATACATTTAAAGGGTGGAATTCTGAAATCTACGTAGTCAAACTCCCATATGTCTTCAATGACACTGTAATATGACATTTTAGCTTCACATGGATTCTTATCCTTTGCACTTGCAAAAAAAATGAAGACGCTTGTAGGGTGACCCCACTGTGTTGGACGACACTCTTATCATCTTGACACTTTATGTAATATGAGAATCCATTTATGTCAAACCCTTCATAAGACAACATTCAATTTTGGTTTAAGGGTGAGACATTTAATAGTTTCAGTAAGATTATTTGGTGTTTGAGATAGTTGATGTAAGACTTTATCTTCAAGCTACTTAATAAATGACTTGTTATGCTCTCTAGCAAGCCACATTGAATTGGCTTGAGGATATTGTCTCTTGATGAAATTTTTATATTCCTCAATATAAACACTCACTTCGTCGATGTTGTGTAAAATATAAAAGTGACCTTGTTCCAACTCCTCACGACTGATTACTTTCATCCGTGATCCCAAAATTCCTTTGCCAGAATACTCCTCAATATTCTTGTCATTAACATGAGCATCATTACCACTCAGAAAGTCATTTCCAAAACTTATAACCTCTCTCGCCACATAACCCTCAATGATACTCCCTTTAGGCCGACTACGATTTCAAACATCACCTTTAAAAATGCTCATGTATCGTTCTAAGGGATACATCCAATGCAAGAAAATTGGTCTCAACATTTTCACTTTCCTAGTCAAGTGGACAACAATATGTACCATGATATCAAAGAACGAAGGAGGAAAATACATCTCATGTTGACATAGGGTAACAACCACTTCTCTTTGCAATTTATTGGGAGTATCAGGGTCAATAACTTTGCTGCAAAGCTGTTGAAAGAGAACCAAATTTCGGTGATTGCAAACCTTACATGCTTCGACAATATAGATCAAATTGCCACTGGAAATATTTGTTGCATTAGAGTGTAACAGCCATGAGATTTAAGACCTATCAACTTCAGATCTTTCATTGATACCAATCTACGGATGTTGGATGAGTAATCATGCGACACCTTAACATTTACCAAGCATTCACAAAAAGCTTTCATCTCCTTTCTAAACAACGTGTAACTAGTGGGAGGTAAGTATGTTCTCCGATCGCTACTAACTACTTCTGTTAATTTTGTCCTTATTCCCATTTCACGTAGGTCCATTCTGGATTTTATCCCATCTTTAGTCTAACTGGTATATTCAATAGAGTACCAATGATATGCTATCACATACATTTTTCTCAACATGCATGACATCGATACAATGCATGATTGCCAAATAACTCCAATAAGGAAGATCCCAAAATATTGACTTCTTCTTGAATAAAGATTTGTCACTCCCCGTGGCTATGGTACATTGTGATCTCTTACCAAATTCATTGGCAAAGTGTTTTACTCTTTCATAAACAACCTCCCCTGGTATAGGTTTAGGTGCACTCCATTCCTCATTTCGTCCATTGAATGCTTTACGCAACCTACAATACAGATGGAATTTGGAAGAAACCTTCAATGACTAAGATATACAGTCTTGCCACCATGTTTAGTCGTATTGAATCAGTGTTCTCTTCACATATAGGACACACTTTAGATCCTTTGACATTATCTCCAGACAAATTCCCATATGCTGAAAAGTCATTAACAGTGCAAAACAACATAGCGTGCAAACTAAATGTCTCTCTTCGTGAAGCATCATAGGTCATCACATCTTCACCCCAGAGTTCCTTTAAGTCATCAATCATAGGTTCAAAATAAACGTCGATATCATTTCTAGGTTGTTTAAGGCCCTATATCAACAACGACAACATAACATACTTATTTTTCATACACAAACAGGGAGGAAGATTGTATATAACAAGCATAACTGGCCAAATGCTATGTTGGCTGCTCAATGTCCTATACGGATTCATCCCATTTGTACAAAGCTCAAGTCTTAGATTCCTTAGTTCTTCACCAAATTTAGGGTACAACAAACCAATCTTCTTCCACTGTGGATAATCAGATGCATGCCGTAGGATCCCATCATTATTTTTCTTAAGATCTACATGCCACCTCAAATTCTTCACATCTATCGAATTGACAAATAAGCATTGAAACTGTGATATTATAGGTAGATACCACATCACCTTGGCAGGAGAGCCAATTTTGGACTCCCCCGAAGTCATCAATTTATACCTTGACGCACCACATTTGGACAATCGTTCAAATCCACATAGTCCTTTTGAAATAATACACAATCAGTCGGGAATGCATGTATCTTCTTGGCCTCCATTCCCATTGGGAACAACAATTTCTTTAACTGGTATGTTGAGATTGGCAGCTCATTTCCTTCAGGAAGAATTTCTTTCAACAAAGACAATAATGACGTGAAGTTTTTTTCGCTCCATCTATTGTTAGCTTTCAACTTATATAATCTCAACACAACACTAAGCTTCATAAACTTAGTACAACCTATGTATAACACTATCTCAACATCATGCACAATGTTTCTAAACATGGGAGGTGGATTAATGTGCTCTACCCCACAACTATCCATCATCGCATAAACAATGTCTACTGGAAGTGGTTCGTTCACATCTACATCATCGAAGACAATTTCTTCTTCCACACAAGCACTGCTATCGACATCCACTGATTTCAGGTTTGAAATCTCTCCATGACAGTGCCATTATGTATAGCCTTGTACAATCCCATTGCACATGACATGACTTTTGATTTCATCACCAGTGCTGATTTTGAAGTTGTTACCGCAATGCCTACATGGATAGTAGAACCTATCTCCAGGTTGTTTCCTATGTTCCTAAGTAATTCTAATAAACTGATCAAGACCATAAATAAACTCTGGGGTGCAGCAATTTGGAATGGATATCCATGATCTATCCATTCTATGATCAAAGAGAAAACAAGTATATATTAGGGTTTAGGGTTAAAAGATTAGGGTCTAGGGTTAAAAGATTAGGGTTTATGGTTAAAAGTTTAGGGTTTAAGGTATTATATATAATAAATGTGTACCACCTATCCCATTCTTAAACACCTAATCTCACTAGTAAGTGTATAATGTATATTGGGTTTTCAAGAAAATTTCGGCAACATTTCCCCGTTGTTCTCCAAGTACATATGTACTTAGATAACAAATAGGGAAATGCTACCAAAATTTTCTTAAACACCCAATACACATTATACACTTACATACTAAGTGAGATTACATGTTCAAGAATAGTCTCAAACTGGGGACTAACCAAGATTTACTCCTAATGAGTAAATCTTGGATGGGTTTCTAGGCCACCAAATACATGTATGTTGTCATTCTTATACCTTCAATCCTAGTTTCATCATTCTTATATATAGTCTTACCACCATGTTTTAGTTGCATTGAAGTAGTGTTCTTTTCACATATAGGGCATGCTTTGGATACTTTTATATTGTATCTGGACAAATTCCCATATGCTAGAAAGTCACTAATAGTGCAAAACAACATATCATGCAAACAAAATATCTCTCTACGTGAAGCATCATAGATCATCACACCTTCTCCCTAGAGTTTCTTCAAGTCATCCATCAGAGGATCAAGATAAACATCGATATCATTGATAGTTTTTTAGGGCCCGACATCAACAACTACAACTACAACATAACATACTTATTCTTCATACTCAACTATGGAGGATATATATGTCCAAAATTAAAATTTACGATTCATATCAATTCCATATAAATATAAACGCATAAATCCATAAGTCACATACATCTAATCATCATTTCATCACATAACATCCAATATCCTTATTAGTGTTCATACTAAAATTTACATTCATGTTTCTATGCTTAATGAGAATTGATCTCTCACACTTTTAGATATATTCACCCAATCATTCATTACATATTTTAGATATTTTCCCAATAAGAATCATAATTTTTCTCCTACTAATTATCAATCTTAGGTTATCGTCTCTCATCAAGTATTTATGTTTCTCATTAGACAACTTGATTCTAACAAGATTTGGGTTATTAATAACCCAAATTTTCAATTCATCATTTAGGAAACCTACCTAATTAGAAAACCAACACATACACTATTTAACAACTAAAAAAGAAAATTGAATTAACATTTTACCTTATTCATCATTCACATGTATAATATTCATTTAGGATGCAAGAAATGGGAACTATTGTCATTTAAGTAAAAAATATAAAAAAATACCTCGGTCAACTGGCGACAATGGCCAATAATAGCGGCACAGAGGAGCAGTAGTGATAGACACAAAAGAGGCGATGACGAAGATGGTGGGAATAGTGGCTGCTCCACTTGTGACAATGGCTAGCTCTAGCGGCGGAGGCGACAATGAGCTCCAGTGATGGTCGCAGCAAGCTCGAATGATGGTGTGCTCCAAATGCGATGGTAGCAACAAGCAGTGGTGCAAAAACTAGGGAACGAGCTCCAACGATGGTGAAAGTGGTGAGAAAACTAGGGAAGGAACGCACAACAGTTCGGGAAGAGAAGCGAAAACGACAATCGCTAGAGCAGTAGCTCTGCAGTGACGGCGGGGGCAGTACGGTGGTAGCGATGGCTAGGAAGCCCAAGAGCGGCGACATCAATGTCTAGAGTAGAAGAGAGAGTGGCAGCGGAGGAACAAATCGCCAGAGCTAGCTAGGTCGGGTAGAGAATGAAATAGAGAACGTAGAAGGGGAGGAAATTTGTCTATTGTTAAGTGGCACATAGGCGTCGGTTAAAAGAAAACCGACATCTATACACATATATGTCGTCGGTCCTACCAAAAACTAACACCTATGCACAAGTATAGTCATCAATTTCTACAAAAAAAATGACGTCTATCGACATACGCCGACAAAAAAAATTCATGAAAAATCACTAATCTGAACTTGGTCGTCGGTTATTCAGAGACACTGACACTATAGACCTCTGGGGCAGAGGCAATTTTTTGCGCGGGCGCATTGCGCGAACATGTACTGTGTCGGTTCTATGAGAAGAACTGACAAACTATGTTATAAACCGCTTGTGTCGGTTCATTTATAAGAAATTGACACTAAATACCTCTAGGGTATAGACATTAACCGACGACATAACTGTAACGATTTGGTGGGAAATTTTGGCACCAAATTTTTTTATTTCGTGGGCCACATTGGACGTCGGTTCTACTACAACAAACCGGAATTGTATATAAAAGTGGTACCCATGTTTTTTATGTCGGTAGGTCCGTTGCTCATATGCGTCGGTTTGCTTCAGAAACCGACGTTGTTGTTTCTTTGTGTCGGTTGTGCAACTGAGGTTATAGATCATATATGTACTAGTGAGGAGACCTTGAGCAAGGAGTGAGGTTTGGGGCTTCAGTTCAGAAGCTTGTTCAAACTCCTCCACCACAAATAGAGTAACAATAAGAGAGTGTAATGGATCCAAACAGTTATGATCATGTGGAGGGCATGCCTAAAGAATATACAATTTGGAAAAAGATATAAGTATTTTCAGCTACAGTTTAGCTTGTACCAATCTAATTCTAGGCGGTGAAAATTGAATACAACAAATTTGACCCAAGATTAGTGTCATTGGTCAAATCACAAACATTCTATTTCCACAAAATGGAGGACCTAATGGCTCATATTAATATCTTTAAGAAGAACAATGACATGCAAAATCTTGATAGGGCTCCAATTACAATTATTAATGTAAATACTTGTTCATATTCGTTATCAGATAAAGCTAAGGCATGGTTCACCTAATCTTGTCTAATGCACAGATGAGAAGCTTGTCCTAATCCTCTATAACGAAGTAATTATTTTCACCCTAATTGGATCTCTAGCGTCCCTATATTAAATTTACTATCCTTAATATACTCATGATCACGTCAACCACAACTTACCTCAGGACTAGGGAATGGTATTCTCAAGGATAAATAGTACCCACTTTATGAGGTTCTTTTGCTACTACTAACATAGAAATTTTTCTCAAACTATATAGCGTGTTTTCTATGCTTCCTTACTTTGTATCTTAGATGGATATCATTCATTGTGCAAATTGAATAAACATCTCAAGAATGTAGAAAAAGATAAATTTGTAGTTATGGAAGAAAATTATATGCAATACACATGCTATAACAATCATGGAAAATCTAAAATACTGATTTAATTAATTGTATATCTCTAAATAGATAAAATAATTTGGTGCTTAATTTTTTTTGTGATTTTTTTATATAAGACAATGATCATATTGTTCCCTAGAAGGAATTTCCAAACTTTAATATCCAACACATTGGTCTGTGTCTGTTTCATGTCTATGCAAGAACATTTTTAAAACATGTAACAAATCTTGAAACATAAGTTTAATAAAAAATTAATGATCTATACTAATAAAAGATCATTTTGTAAATTGATTTGATAGTGTGACCATATCTATATTGAAAACATAGAAGACCTCAACACGCGTAACAAGTAAGTATACAACATCCATAATGAAATACTTTCTATGCAAATTCTAGAGTTCACCAATCTAGGGATTGCAATGACTATGAATTGTATATTTCTCTCACCCAACAATCCCCAAAAATCTAGCCTGCTTTTAGTGCACATCTTCTTTCAATAGTGGAAAAATAGGAGAAGGTGTAATCTAAGAGGAAAACAATGAGGAGGACATAATGCGAATTTTTAACTTATTAAAAGAAAATAATTTTGTATTTGTGAATTGCAATTATATCCAATTGTATAAGATGCTTTTGACTCTAAGATACAAACATATACAATAAAAGTTTAAACATTTGGTGCAACAGTGGCTGACATTTTATTGGGCGCACTGTGGTGTCCTCCCAATGACACAGCTAGTCCTGGAGTTTACTCTTGGCTTGGTGGGGCCCAATAGTGGTTAATCCTGGGAAGGTTCCTCATTATAAAATAACCATTATAAATAAAAAGAAATTGAATAAATATAATTACATACTACGAACAAAACAATGTTTCAAATATGGTAAATCTGGATAGAGTAGTGACACCAACATCACCAAGAGTGAACATTTAGAAACATCTATGGTAAAAAAAATCATCAAATACATCTTTTTATTGCTACTAAAGACAATGGAAAACAATATACCTAAGAACTTGTGCTAAAAATTGTGGTAATCAAGAATTGTGACAATGCTGAGGTAATGGGTGGCGTGTTATTGCTCTACAACAACAACAATATAATTTGTAACAAATATGGGATATGTGACATTTGTATCAAACATGTGGATACAAACTCATGTCATAAACAAATAAACGAATTTGATGTATATGGTTTTAGTTTATGAGTATGATTGTAAAATTTAATAAAAAAAGATGTTAGCTATGTTGAAAAATGGTAGATTCTCCATCTAGGTTCCAACATAGGGGTAAAGAAATAGGTCACCTACAATTTGAAGCACTTTACTATGAAAATATCACTCCATGAGAAGTGAAGATGTTGAATGTGTATTGTGCATTCTCATCCCATGAGTCCCTAGTATAACAAGATTATGTATATGGTGGTTCCATGCAAACTCAAATACACTAAAATAAGTATATATATGTTTATCGTAACTATTTTAGTGTGTTAAATATTATAATTCAAGATAAAATATAAACATATATAAAATCAAGTCAACAAATACCACAATAAAAGAAAAAATCAACTTTGAAGTGTACATCCTATCATAGTTAAGATGATCAACAGTCTAAATGACATACACAATAGTAAATACATTTTTTTGTTGCAAGTTGATATGATATATGAAACTACACAAGAACCATGAATGATATTAGAAAATGGAAGCCATTCATCGATGTCAACATCATCTTAACATCGATTAGATTAAAAAGGTATAGCTATAGACTGTAAGTTAAACAACAAATAAAATATGTATAGGATTCAACATAGAAACTTTTGTTAATGAAATCGAAATTGTGAGTAGTAATTGTACAAAAAAATCAAGAATCCATACCCTTTAGGCATACTTCTAAACCCCTTAGAGAACCCAATTAGTAAGAATTACAACTAGTTCAATGAAAAAAGTAATCATTATATAGTACTATATATATTTGGACTTATATACTCACAATTGTGCACTTCTTAATTCAAATTATTGTAGCTAAGTGGAACATGAACCCACGTAAGAGTGGAATAATTTTAGCAATGGAGAAATATATAGACAACAAGAAATGTAATATAATGCTAGAATATATCAAATAGTATGCTTGAATTTTTTTACTGCGATGGATTTGCTTGGAAGAGATCACCGCACCTTGTCCTTTTTACATGGCGAGAAAGCAATTTTTTGTAATTTCGGTTAATAGTTAGAAATATTGTTAGTCTATAATTTTTTTGACCTCTCTGGCATTTAAATCCAAATATTTTTAGAGTTTGAATACATATTCAATTACATTCAATAAAAATCAAGCATAGTTTATACGTGCATTAAAGTAGATCATGAACCATATTTTGACTAGAATGTAGGCCCATAATTGAGTGGAGGGTGCACCTCCTTTTGAGAAGAATGTGCTCTACAGTTCAAGTGGAGTATGTTCTCAGATTGTTACTTTGTTTTGTTGAAGTTATTTGTTAGAATTTGGTAACTCTCATTTGTAAGTGTAATTTGTCATTGACAGATAAATGTAAGTGTTGTAATTTCTATGTTGAGTGGTTATAACTTTTGATGGGGATGAATCTGAATGGAGAATAGGATAACAATGAATTAGACTTTTACTCTATATAGAGAAAACTCAAAGACCATGCGTCCTATGTATTTAGCTACATACAAAATGCAATATCCATCTAGATACGAAACTAATGAATAAGAAGAAGGGATATTGTTATAACCTCATTTTTCTAAACTATGTAATGAGATTTGTAAAACTCCTTTTAAAGATAAATGAAAATAATGGTTGATTTATTTGTTTGAATTAAATGAATTTCGTTTATAATAGATTTATTGGTTGCTTTGTGGGCTTTATTGGCTATTGAGCCCACTTATAAGGAAAAGAGAAATAAAAGGAAAAGGAATTTATTTGGATAAAGGGATAAATAAGAAAAGGGATAAACGATAAGGAAAAAGCTAAGGAATATTTCCCAAGATGGGATTTTGTGCCTTTAGAGTTCCTTGAGGTCCAAGGAATCCAAGATGATAAGATAATGGCAAAAGAAAGAGGAAATATCAATTAATTTGGTTTTATTAATGAATAACTTGCATATGAAGGAAACACCCTTTTCATTTGGAATTTGGCATTCAATTTTAATATACAAGTAGATAATGCCAAGATAGAGTTTCCTATAAATTTTGAGTGAAAAATATTAAACGAGGAGAGATATATGATTTTTACAAGATTCCATTGTTAAATACCCTTTTTCCTTCATTTTAAAAGAAATAAGAAATAGGGGAGCAATGTCAGTCATTGGATGTCCACGTGGTCTAAGAGGATCACAGATCCAAGGTTGGTTGTACATCACCCACCTCGAGTCAGAGAAGGAAAGCAAGAGGGAAACTAAGATTTCCTAATGCGAATTCCTCGCATCCTACGTCACCTGCAAAGAATCCAAGACCATGAGGGTTTTGGGGAGGTGTTTCCGTGCACGACCAACCCTATTATTAGGGTGTCTCGAGGATTCTAGATGAAATGCCCAATTGGGCCGAGAACCGGGGCAACAACGAGTTTGGGGAACCCTAAAAGAGCCCCAAAATCCTATAAATGGTACCACCTATCAGCTCCTCTCGCCCTCACGCACTCGAACGGTGCCTTCCCTTGTTTTCTCATGCCCTGATCTGATGAGATCACCTTGCTCTGATGAGTTAGCAGTCACGGTGCCACCACAGAGTCATCTACTGGGTTGAGTAGGCGTGATCTGCATCGACCGTTCGATCGAGGTCAGCAGTTGACCATGGGCGTCGATCGACGACCCTAGTTCATCGAGTTCTTCATCAGCCGACTAGTGGACGTGTGTTTCACAAGCCATCCGATCATGCTCGGTCAGAGGTCAGAGGCGACCAAGGATCCAATGGTCCAAAGTTTTCTAAAAAACAAAAGGTTACTCGCCTCTCTAACCAATATTCAAGAAAAAAGTTGAATCTTGTATATATTGTTAAAATATATCCTTTGGCTGAAAAATACAAGTAAGTAGTGATTTTTGCTTAGAAAAATATGAGGAATCCATTAAAAATAGTTTTATAGCTTAATTCCTCTTGAAATTGGAAAAGTAGTTGAAGTTATCAACTTTAATGCATCAATGATTAAGAAACCCTAATCTATGGTGGTTAATGAATTGGGAAAGGTTATATGGATGTTTAAAGTTGATATTAACCTTTTGATTATAAAAAGGACACATTAAATCTAAAAGGATGATCTTTACGCATAATTTGATTAATTTAAGGTTCCATGTACAAGAATATACATTAATGGACCTTGAAAACCTAATGTTAGAAATTATGATTCTTAATGGCATTAATTGTTTGAATCCATGGATAAAGATGAGATATGATGATTCTTAGCTATTTTGAGTATAGAAGTTTCTAATTGTGGATAGATACCCTTAATATGGTAATTAGGGTTTTCTAGTGGATTAATGTGAAATTAGCTATAAATAGGGTTCATATGGGAATTCGACCATAATGAAATGTGAGTTGTCAATTCGAAAGAAACAAAAGATGATAATTGGCCTTAATGATTGTATCATAACTTAAAAGGATAAAGATGGTAGTTTTAGTGTAAAAGAGGCATATTAGACTTAATTGACATTCAATTGTGCCTATGATGTTGAAATTAGGGTTTGTGAACCTAAAAGAGCATTAAAAGTGATAAATGCATTATGGAGGCTAAAAACCTATTAAAACTCTAAAGTTTGGCCTAGAAATCCTAGGTTGGAATCCAAGTCAATCTTGAGAGTGTTTTGGATAAAACAATGACACTTTGATGTTATGCATATATCAGGATCTCTTTGTGTTCTTGCTTGCCTATTGGGTTTCTTGCATTGATTGGATTATTTATGTACTCAAATCAGCCTGACATGTATGTTGTTACGCTTATGAATATATCGAACTAGTTTCCTAAGAATTTCCAAAGTGTTCATCGGTGGCTGAAATTAAACTATTGGATGAATTTAATTCGTGCATACTATAATGTGGATATGAATATCACCTACGGTATATTCCTACTAGATCAGATCCTAGTCCCCTTTATAGCTTGATAGGTTGACCTAGTACATGGCTACCTATGGGGTAGGCCCATCAGGTCATTCGATCACTTAGTACATGGCTGCCTATGGGGTAGGTCCATCAGGTCACCATGAGTCAGAGATTGGGCTACCTTTGGGTAGGGCCATGCGACTCCACAACCCTATGTAATGGCTACCTATGAGGTAGGACCATGGGGGTAAGGATCTACCATATGAGAGAGCTAGTATCCAAGTCCACTGTAGGGACAACACAGAGATAGGGAATAAGTATGGATTGAGTAGTATTTCTTAAAATGTAACCTTGATTGTTAAATGATATTCGGTTGCTTACATTGTTACCATAGTTGCACAATTTTGGTTGTCCCCACATACTAGCATATTCATTTATGCTGACTGACATTTTGTTTGTCGGCATTTTAGGAGCAAAATACAAAAGACAAACAACAAAGTGGCATATTGTGAAATTAAGAAATAAAGTGCAAGGAGGATTAGTTAGAATAGAGTCCAGATGTGGATAGAAGTTTGATATCCAAGTTTTTGAAAAAGGTATGCAAAGTTTTATTTTATTCCATATTTCAGTATAGTTTTGGTAGAATTTAGTAATTATTATTTATTATTTGTCGAACCATTGATCCAGGAAATTGGGATAATGACTCTGACCTTTTGGTCTCCCTTAATTGGGGGTTACCGGGAGGCGAGGTCGTTACATTTGGTATCAGAGAATTGGTTCCTCATTTAATCTTTAGTAATTATTAAATCTTAAAAATTCCATAGAACTAATGGAGTTATTAGAGGATTTTCTGAAAGATAGAGGTGTCTAGAAAAGGATCACATCTGGGGGCTGGCAATATTTTCCTCCACACCTTTAGTCAGAATATGAGGACTCCCGGATCTGGGTGACTGCCTGGACAATGTCATAGGATCTAACTCGAAATTAGATACCATTAGGACTCTCTCATCTATTTTTGTCCCTTCTCAACCCTAATTCAATTAAGATTCTAAGGTATCGGGTTTTCTTTCTCTTCCTCACCCTCTTGAGGATAGGGTATGTATGGTAAGGTTAAGGAATCCTCCTCCAAATTAATGAAAAAACATGTAAACAAGATGTCATGGACATAAGCTTAATAGTTTAAGCGTAAACTAAATATTAGTTGCATGCTTAGGTCGTATGACATGTGTTTTCATGCCCTCAAGAGAGACATGAGGTTAGACCTTCTTGTTAAGAGGATGAGGAGAGGGTTGATATTGGAGGAAGAAACCTCCATTAAAGGTAGAGACCTGGCATATCCTCTGAGGATGGTGCTAACCCTAACCCTAAGTGGTGGTGGGAGAAAGATAGATGACATGATGAGATGGAGGTCATGGTCGACCATGTGTGTGGTGATTGGCATGCTTTTGGTTTTGGATACCTATGATAGTATAATCCATGTGAGGATGGCTGACCTAGTACCTTTGGCGACCCAACTTCTGGAAGGGTCGTGCAAGTTAAACTGAAGGATAACTCCCTTATTGACGAGGTTAATGAAGAACCTATAGAAACCCAATGGGCTTATATGAGCATGGAAAAGTATGCACCCAGAGTACGTTAATAGTAATGGCAGTAGGTTAAAAACCCGGGCTTGAAGGGCATGATGGATAGCTTATGAGATAAGCATGAAGAACTCTGGATAATCTTGAGCGAACATAGGTTTGATCATACGTTTCGCCCCTATAGGTGTATGCATGAGAGCTTGATCCACCTTGATGGAGAGAGAACCTTTAGTAGTGAGGTTGGATGTAGGGTTAGATCTAGAGAGAGAGAGCAAGACCCAAGAAAGAAGGTTGGAAGCTTAGACTATGGGATATGAGGAACCCTAAGAAGTTGGGTATGTTACGACCTAAGTAGATGGTTGTAGTTGCCTTGGGAAGGGTCCTTGTGGTTTCTTGGTTTCCTTTAGCAGATGTAAACCCTAGAAGAAGGATGAGGCTGCTAGTACATATGTGCAGATGATATATGTGTTTATCTTCTAAGCATAGGAAGAAGAGTTCCTTAGACCCTGAGGAGGTTTAGTAACAAGTTGTGAGGACTTATACCTAGTTGTTTGTCCTTGAGGAGGACTCAACTCTGAGGTGTTGCTTGAGTAGGAGGATAATATGAAGTGCATGCCATACCTTGTATGTGCTTAGTTCGTGGTTAAAAGGTTGAGCATGCAGTTGGACATCACAAAGGTGAACCTAAGGTTCCTAGACCTAAGAGGGGAAGTAGTGTACCTGATGCTCATGATGAAATTTGAGTTTCTATATATTCAAGCATGGCAGTCCTCATGTTTAGAGGAATGGGAACCCCTTGGTTTAAGGTATATGTTTGATGAATCCCCCCCTACTTATAGGTTGGTGACATATGTATGTATGCTGATGGTCCAATGTTGAGGAATATGACCTAGCATCGTTTAGTAGGTAGTATGTTGGTTAGCTATGTGCCTTAGTAGTTTGGCTGGGTTAAGCATTCTCATGTTGATATGAACCCTAGACATAAGGACATTTGTGACAGTGGTTGCTATCAAGAGATAGTTTCCTCCCATCCTGGTAAGGGACCCTTCTGTTGGGTTTGAATCATTTTTTGTTGGGTTTGAGGTAACCTAAAGAGGTCTCATAGGATCTTGAGAAGCTAAGTGGAAAGTACATAGTATGAGAATGAACCTACAGACCCATAGATAACCATTTCTAAGTGCATGTGGGTGTGTTACCATGGAGGTAACCAGTATGGGGCCTGACTGAGGTAGATAGGTCGCCATGATCCATATGAAGGGATGTAAGTCAAACCGCAAATGCCGAGAGAGTTGATGGAGACTTGGGTAAGGTTTCATACTGGATCTATACTATGTTAGAATCCAAAGTCTATCCTAGGGTCAGGTAGGGATAAGACCGATGAGAATAGGATTCGCCTAATTCCCTAGTTGCACATGACCATACGGTCGGGAGGTAACAACTATCATTGTCTAAGGGCCATGGGTTAGGAGATTGATCACCTACATGAACTCATGGGACCCAAAGGGCAGATGGGGAGGGCACTCTCTGGATGCATAAGGAAAGAGGGATGACCCCAAAAGTGCCAACACCCTATAGACCTAGAGGAGATGACCAAGGATTGTGTGGTGACCCAAGTGGGTTCGAGACCAGTTTTCCATGGAATTAACCCAGATGTCAAGATGTTCATGATGTGGAGACATGTGTTGCACGTTTCAACTTAGATTGGAAGGTGTACTGACAATGTGGGATGCACCATCTCTACTCCTGGAACGGGAAGAACTTTGTGGTTGGATGGCCGCCAAATGCTTATTTCCTCTCGTTATGGGGGTGAGAGATAGGGAAATATGCATGCCATACACCAAGGATAAAGATGATGTGAGTGGAAACATTGCTATGATAGAGATAATAGCGTACCCTTGTTGAGTGTATGAAGCGTGGATGGTTTACAAACACCAAGAGAACTAAGTTAGTCATCTTATGAGGATGTTTTTATGAGTTATGTGGAATTTATGAGTTATACAAGGTTGAGTTTGATAACCAAGAGGATGAGCTTAGAGTTTTCTTGATGAAGATAGACTTATAGTTTGAGATGAGATAATAAGTGGAATACATGGAGGTGTAAGTGTTCAAAATTACCTAATGCATAAGGATGTGAGGCGGTAATGGATGCTCTAGTTGAGATGTAGCTTCCTAGTTTAGCTAGAGGCTAGAAGAGGTTGTTAGGTTAGCTCTAAGTTTGGAAAAGGAGATATGTTGGGCTAACACTCAGATGTAATGAGATCTGGTGATTGAGTTAGTGGTTGCTTGATTAGCCATCCTAGGGCTTGTTGTGAAAAAAGGATGGTTGTAGAACCTCATATGCACTTCTCTGGAAAAGCATGTGATGAAACCCATGACTAGAGTGTTTTGGTGTTTCTAAGGAATCAACCTTGAGGAATCATGATATGCAGGAGATCATGATTTTATGTTCACCATACACCATTATACTAATAAGATAGTAAGTTGCGGTAGTAATTTGGATACCTAAGATGAAGTTGCATGTGGCTTGTCGCCATGCATGCCTGGAGGTGAAGGACGAACACCAATAACCCATTGAGTTAATATAGAGGATAGAAGTCCCTGAGAGGGAATGTGAGTTCATTACTATAGATGTTGTGGTAAGTCTCCCTAGACCGAAGAAGGTCAGGATGCGATATGGGTTATGATAAATCGCCTTGCCTAGATGACATAATCGAAGAAAAGAGAAGAGTATTGTCGAGAGAAAGATCCGGTTGAACCACATGTAAGCGAGATGGTTCAACTACATAATGATGTGAGTTTAAAAGTTCTTGAGTATGACCTAAAGATTCACTTCCATGAAGTGGAGGTAGATACATGAAGAACTCTATGTTAGTACAATTTATCATCCCTACTGAGAGTTAGTATGATCCAGACTAGAGGATCTAATGAGAGCATGTGTTCTCATTCAGGGTGATACATGGAGACAGTTCTCGTCCTATGTAAGGTGTGATGTTAACCACCATAGCCAGTATCGAGATATAATGAAGCTTTGTACGGGAGGCTGTGTCGGTCACCACTTCATTAAGATGATGTTGGTGAGGGGATCTCGTGAAGGTCAGAAAAAGACCACAGAGTGTGCAGATAAAGTCACTTTGATCATGCGATGGCCGAAAGAGAGCCCAGGGATGACATGAGTCGTGAGCTAATGCAAAGTAGACTGACATGTTGTTCACTATGGGAGAATATGTGATATGAAAATTTGACCCCTCTGAGCTATAGCTAAGAAAGCTGAGTCCCCGATACATGGGACCATTTGAGATGGATTGTGGAGTTATTTATGTTTGACCTTACCCCCGTAGGATAACGTGATATATGATGTGTTCCATGAGTTCGATCTAGAGCACTATGTGAGGTACCCCAAGCCATGTGCTGAACCATGAACCTATTTAGCTTTGAGAAAAGCTGAAATGTCCTGAGTCACCTACAAGGGTACGAGATACCAAAATGAGAGAAAACTCAGATGAAATAATATAAGTTGATGAAGGTTCTTGAGAAGCACCATGGAGAGGGTAAAGCTCATGGGAGCCATGATGGACATAAGAAAGTCTTATCCTGCTTGTTTGTCTGATTGTTGAATTTTGAGGGCAAAATTCCTATAAGGAGAGGAAGATGTTATAACCTCATTTTTATAAATTATGTAATGAGATTTGTAAATCTCCTTTTAAAGATAAATGAAATCAATGGTTGATTTATTAGTTTGAATTAAATGAATTTCGTTTATTATTGCCTTGTTGGTTGCTTTGTGGGCTTTATTGACTATTGAGCCCACTTACAAGGAAAAGAGAAATAAAAGAAAAAGGAATTTTTTGGATAAAGGTATAAATAAGAAAAGGGATAAAAGATAAGGAAAAGGCTAAGGAATATTTCCCAAGATGAGATTTCATGCCTTTAGGGTTCCCTGAGGTCCAAGGAACCCAAGATGATAAGATAAAGGCAAAAGAAAGAGGAAATATCAATTAATTTGGTTTTATTAATGAATAACTTGGATATGAAGGAAACACCCTTTTCCTTTGGAATTTGGTTTTCAAATTTAATATACGAGTAGATAATGTAAGATAGAGTTTCCTATAAAATTTGAGTGAAAAATATTAAATGAGGAGAGAGATATGATTTTCACAAGATTCCATTATTAAATACCCTTTTTCCTTCGTTTTAAAAGAAATTACAAATAGGGAAGAATGTCAGTCGTTGGATGTCCTTGTGGTCCAAGAGGATCATGGATCCAAGGGTGGTTGTACATCACCCACCTCGAGTCAGAGAAGGAAAGCAAGAGGGAAAATGAGATTTTAAAATGTGAATTCCTCGCATCCTACCTCACCTGTACAGAATCCAAGACCACGAGGGTCTTTGGGGGGTGTTTTGTGCACGACCAACCCTATTTTTAGGGTGTCTTGAGGAATCTATATGAAACTCCCAATTGGGCCGAGAACCAGTGCAGCGAAGAGTTTGGGGAACCCTAAAAGAGCCCTTAAATACTATAAATGGTACCACCTATCAACTCCTCTCATCCTCGCGCACCCGAATGGTGCCTTCCCTACTTTTCTCATGCCCTGATGTGCTGAGATCACCTTGCTCTGACGAGCTTGCAATCTTGGAGCCTCCGTGGAGTAATATGCTGGGTTGAGTAGGCATGATCTACAACGACTGTTCGATCATGCTCAGTGGTAGACCACGGGCGCCGATCGACGACCCTAGTTTATCGAGTTCGTCATCAGCTGACTAGTGGATGTGTGTGTCACGAGTTGTCTGATCGCGCTCTGTTAGAAGCGACCAAGGATCCAACGGTCCAAAGTTTTCCGAAAAACAAAAGGTTAGTTGCCTCTCTGACCAATATTCAAGAAAAAGGTTGAATCTTGTATAAATCGTTAAAAATAGATCCTTTGCCCGAAAAATACAAGTAGTGATTTTTGCTAAGAAAAATACGAGGAATCCATTAAAAATAGTTTTAGAGCTTTTTTCCTCCTGCAATTCGAAAAGTAGTTGAAGTTATCAACTTTAATGCATCAGTGATTAAGAAACCCTAATCTATGATGATTGATGAATTGGGAAAGGTTGTATGGATGTTTAAAGTTGATATTAACATGTTGATCATAAAAAGGACACACTAGATCTAAAAGGATGATCTTCATGTGTAATTTGATTAATTTAAGGTTCCATATCCAAGAATATACATTAATGGGCCTTGAAACCCTAATGTTAGTAATTATGATTCTTAATGGCTTTAATTGTTCGAATCCATGGATAAAGGTGAGATATTATGATTCTAAGCTATTTTGAGTATAAAAGTTTCTAATTGTGGATAGATACCCTTAATATGGTAATTAGGATTTTCTAGTGGATTAATGTGAAATTAGCGATAAATAGGGTTCATATGGGAATTCGACCATAATGAAATGTGAGTTGTCAATTCGAAAGAAACCAAAGATGATAATTGGCATTAATGATCGTATCATAACTTAAAAGGATAAAGATGGTAGTTTTAGTGTAAAAGAGGCATATTAGACTTAATTGACATTCAATTATGCCTATGATGTTGAAATTAAGGTTTGTGAACCTTAAAGAGCATTAAAAGTGATAAATGAATTATGGAGGCAAAAACACTAATAAAAGCCTAAAGTTTGGCCTAGAAATCGTAGGGTGGAATCCAAGTCAATTTTGAGAGTGTTTTGGATGAAACAATGACACTTGGATGTTATGCATATTTCAGGATCTCTTTGTGTGATTGCTTGCCTATTGGGTTTCTTGCATTGATTGGATTATTTATGTACTCAAATCTACATGACAGGTATGTGGTTATGCTGATGAATACTTCAAACTAGTTTCCTAAGGATTTTTGAAGTATTCATCGGTGGCTTGAATTAAAGTGTTGGATGAATTTAAATCATGCATACTATAATGTGGATACGACTATCACCTAAGATATATGCCTACTAGCTAAGATCCTAGTCCCCTCTATAGCTTGATAGGTTGACCTAGTACATGGCTACCTATGGGGTAGGTCCATCAGGTCATTGGATGACTTAGTACATGGCTACCTATGGGGTAGGTCCATCAGGTCACCATGAGTCACAAATTGGGCTACCTTTGGGTAGGGCCATGCGACTCCACAACCCTAAGTAATGACTACCTATGAGGTAGGACCATGGGGGTAAGGATCTACCATATGAGAGAGGTAGTATCCAAGTCCACTATAGGGACATCATAGAGATAGGGGATAGGTATGGATTGAGTTTTATTGCTTAAAACATAACCTTGATTGTTAAATGATATTTGGTTGCTTACATTGTTACCATAGTTGCACAATTTTGGTTGTCCCCACATACCAGCATATTCATTTATGCTGACTGACATTTTGTTTGTCGGTATTTTAGGTGCAAACTGCAAAGGACAAATAGTAAATTGGCATATTGTGAAATTAAGAAATAAGGTGCAAGGAGGATTAGTTAGAATAGACTCCAGATGTTGATAGAAGTTAGATATCCAAGTTTTTGAAAAAGGTATGCAAAGTTTTATTTTATTCCAACTTTCAGTATAGTCTCGGTAGAATTTTATAATTATTACTGATTATTTGTCGAACCTTTGATCTGAGAAATTGGGATAATGGCTCTGACCTCTTGGTCTCCCTTAATTGGGGGTTACCAGGAGGCGGGGTCATTATAGATATGAAATGTCTTGTTAGTCGATATCAAACTATAAGTTTGAAATTGTGTATTGCTGACAATTTTAGGTAGATATCAAATGATGGATGAAGTGAATGGGTTAAGAATTCAATGTATTGATGTAATATAGAAACATAATATGCTATTACCATTCATGGGGAAGAGAATAAATGGTGTCCTAAAGAAGATGGTAATCTCCCGACTCCTAAATATCATTGTAGAAATTGTCCTTAATCAACAAGTAAGAGAGGGGAGACGGTGAAAATATCTCTTTTTGATGTGTGTTGCCCACCTCCTTTCAGACACCAATGCGGAGTGGAATAAGAGTGAGAGCAAGAATCAAAACCTTCTTTAATCAATGAGGGGGAGAGGGGAGAACATGGAGTCATATCTTTTTGCCTGACATCACCTACCTCTGTTAGACATTAGTGAAATGGAGAAAAATAGGTTGATTGTGAGTAAAGTGTTTCCTCGGTCGATGGGGAGGAGAATGTGGAAGGAAGAATTGTCTCTCTCTATCATTCGTCACCTCTCTCTCTTAGTCACTGGTATGGAGGGAAATGAGAGTGAGATAGAGAGAGAGAGAATTGTTAGAGATTATTTAGAGTACACATTGACATACGGAGACAAGCGTATGTGCAAGTGTGATTTGAGTGTTGGTTGTATGATTGGTACGAGCATTGGGACAGGATGTACACAACCTTCCAAGTAACAATTTTCTTTCTCATAAATCACTTAATTCAGTTGTTGATGCAAACAATGACTAGGTAGGGACACCTTAATTTCAACAACTAATATTCACAAGGCTAAACAAAATAATAACACTTTGGACTATATTAATTATTAATTTGTCATAAACCACAATCCGATTAGCAAAATATTAATTTTGGGGAGCAATCGTCTATAGTATAATACATTGCTTTTAGTGGGACCAATGCAACATCCTAGGGGACGCATTGCCCCATTGGGGAAAATCGATTCTTATGGGAGAGTTATTTCTCTATAAAGGAGACACATGTGTTCAACATGATGCATTTCTCCTCTTTAGGACAATACGTCCTAGGTAGGGATGATTTGCTGCCACAAATGAGCAACATCTGCTCACTAGAAATGCAATGGCCCTACTAACAAGTCGATATTTGTGGCCCAATGTCTCCATAGACATTGGGGTTGCAAGGGTCGGCTTTCACGTGGGGGTAATGAGTCTCTTAGGTGGGTCACATTTCTCCCTTAGATATTTTTGTCGAGATCAACCCCTCTTCTGTGAGGACTTTGAAATTTCTTTCATTTTTTTCCTTTTGTAGAATTTTTGATTGAAAAATTATTATTAAAATGATATCCCTTTAAAAAATGTTTGGTTGTTTTTGTATGTACTCTTATGTATTTTGGGACACAAATTAATTAAAATAATAAATTGATAAAGTACATATAATATGTCATGATCTTTTTTTGGTAATTCTTTTTTAAATTTTACTTTATTGTTTTAATGTTGTATGAGATTATGTGTAATTTTGGTAATATTATTTTTGATAGTTGTTTCCATGGTTTAAACACCCTACGAGATTATGTGTAATTTTGGAAACTTTTCGTTGAGTTTAATACAAGAATTACTTACAGGTCAAGAAAAATATATAAATGTAACAATTTTCTCATTACTATATTATTATGTTAGCAATATGGGAGAGAAATAAAAAAATCCTACAATTTTAAGTCATTAAGATTTTATTGGTGGTCTAAGTGCATTAATTATCTATTGGTAAACCTATGTATGTGCTTTCCTTAATGTTTTAATTTGAAAACTCAAACGTTGCCTTTTCGTGATGGAATTTGGTCAAGATAGGATCTACGTAACAAGGAAATAAATTGACCATGTAATTTGAAGGTTGTTACAAAATGCTATGATAAAAAAGGTTATTACAAAATGCAAAGTGTTTTAAATGCTTCTCAATGGAAAATAAGTTTGAAAATGTTCCTTAATGGAGCACTTGTTATGCCATCAATGATCCTTATTTTTAATCATGTATATAGTTAATATGTGTTTTAGATTACAATAAAATAATTATTGATGTTGTCTCTAACTTGAAATATCAATTTAAGAATTATCAATTATGAAGAAAAATTGGCTTATCCATGAATGCTTTGAATTTTGGAATCTCTTAACATGACATATAATTAATTTGTGTCAGATTTATATATGGCATATTACTTGGTTATGAACTTGTCTTTTTCGGAGTATTGTTTGGTAGAACTAAATGTTTAAAGGAGAAGGCAATCTTTTTATCATATTCAGAAATAACTTATAATGGTCTTATATATAGAAGGTGGTATTTTTCAAACGCCTACTGAGGAATCTTTCTTTGTCTTCTATATATATAGAAGGATGGAGAACCCAGGATTTCTGTATAAAACACCCTTTCTTTTTCATTTTCTAGATACTCCTTAGTTTTTCCTTGTATTGACTCCCTTACTTTTTCTCTCAACATCATTCCTTTACCTCTTCTTATAACCATGACCATTAGTGGTCTTTATTGCTAGGGTTGCACCACCAGAATCACATCAACAACCCATTTTGTATAAGCAATTTCTATCCGTTGTCTCCTTTTCTCAAAATAATGTGGACAAGGCAAAGGATACACCTTGAAAACTCTTGTTTCATCTAGCACATCATACAAGATGGAGTTGAAAGAAAGAAAAAAACCTCCTTCTCTATTTTGGGAGGAGTCCCAAAGACAATATCTCGCATATAATGCCAAATTATCCATAAATCGATTGACTGTCTGAATCAACAATATATTGGTTGAGTGGTACATAACATGATGTACATGGATAATACTACCTATTTTTGAGTGGTACGTAACATGATGTACATGGATTAGTACCGTATGTTTATATATGATAAGGTACGTGATTATGTTATAGTTACTCACTAATAACAATTTTTGAGGATATATGTTGGTTTCATGATGTTTGATAACAAAATAAACTACATATTATTTTCTGAGAGTCCAATGCTAGAACAAAAATATCAACTAGTACATAAAATATATAGAGAAAACAAGGGATAAAGAATTATATCAAAAATGAAATTTTAAATATTAATAATATTTATTAAATATGCTTGTTACTTTGATACATATATATGCACAATTTTTTATGCACCCACATATATATTATAGTAATATAATGACCATATTTTGTTTGTTGCAATTTACATGGATGATATGTATATAAAATTAATGATATAAATATTCATATGAATACATTGGAGATCATAAATTTAATTCCACAAGGAGAATGAGATTGATGTAAAGAATAAAGTTAGTATATCATGTAGTTTTCCCTATAAAAGTATATGTAACTTCTTCAAGGAGCATTTGTCTATCTTTTGTAAGCTATAACCCTTGGTGGAATTTTTATTTTTAAATGTTATTTATTTAATTCTGGATGCATAGTAATATATGGATAATGTCCCTTAATGCTCTTTTCCGCCTTATTGGGAATAACAGGAGGAAGCAGTCGTTACAATTGTATCAGAGAGCACATTTATGTAATTGACTTTTAACTACTAAATTTATCAAGAATTCAGTAGAACCCCGAGGAATTATTAGGATATTTCCAATGTAACAATGTCTGAATAATTCACACCCTAGGAGTTGACATTATTTTCCTATGTAAAACTAGTTGTTTTACAAGGACTTCCGAGTCATTTTGATTCCTGCTAGGCTAAAACCCTGAGGGTTTACCCAAAATAATATACCTCTAGGTCTACTCATCTAAATTTTATTTCTTCTTATCTTTATTCTTTCAATCCTAAGAGTGCCTCATTCTAAACCTCATGAATTACTTTTTTTATAATCTAATTTAATTTTTCTATAAAATTAGTGCTAATGAATCCTCCCCCAATTAGGCATTTGCAATGAAATTTTTTAAGAAACATAATAAATATATGAAAAACATATTTTATATATTGCTTGTTGTAATGACCCTTATTTTTGGAAAGAATTAACTAGACATAACAAAATTCAAATTGATCATAGTTACAAATATTAAAGTAAATGTTAAGATTGGTTTGAAAACTACAAGTAATACAATTTATATAAAATATATGTGACAACAATAAATGAAACAATTATTCTTATTAATATAAAAGAGCTATAGTGGACATAATTATGATAGATATAAAAGGATAAAATAATAAATTACTTAGACCAAAATATTCTACATTAAAGTTAACTATGTGATGAAGTAGAAAGAAAAATAACAAAGGTGATGAATAATTATATAATATATTTACAGGAAATATAATTAGTCACTGAGTCATTTTCTAGTACAAATATTATAAAATAAAAGGGTACTTGAATGTAAATATAAATTCCTAAAGGAAAGTTTTTTTGGTTAAAATAAAAATTACTAATATGATTAATGTTAATGTTACTAATATATTAACTATTAATCAATGATAAAAATATGATGGAATCTAAAAACCAATACTGTGGAAAGAAGTTACTTGAAGGAGAAAAAAATGTAAATTCAATGTAAATGAGAATACTATATTAATTTGATGACTTATAAATAATAACGTAGAGGTATACCCTATAGTTAAGTTTTTTTCTTCTGAAAATACAACTTTTTATTTTCCTTTTCAAATTGTATACAAGGACCTATTCATAATAATCACACTAGAAATACTCTATCTATAAATTTTCTTGTAAAAAAGGACCCTCTTTCTTGACCTTTCAGGATTTAGGGTGCTTTTTTTAATTTATTTATTATCATGGATCACTCCAAACTTTCTTAGTGGTTCTGGTTATCTTCTTCCCTTTCCTCCTTATCCAACATATAGTCTCTTCATATCAAATTTTCTCTCTCCATGCATCTAGTCAGCAGTCCCAACATCTTCTCTGCCCATTCTCCTTGCTTCTCTCTTCATTAAACTAATGCAAGCTAACTACCCGCTCCCCTTAACTCTTTCTCTCACACTCAGATAAAACTCGGGATGGGCCCACTTGCACTTGGTTTTGATTTTGCATGTTCTTTTCCTTTCATGACAACCCTACTCTATCACTCTATTATCTTCTCCCCCTTCTCTTGTACTGTGACATCCTACTGGTGGGTGTGAAAAATGGTAGTATATAAGGCCTCCTTGTAGACGTGAAACAAGGTATCCGGTTCCCATATGAAGCTTAAGATTCTGGCATTTATTATATTGGAACCAGAGAAGAATTCCGGATTTGACTAGATCAGTCCTCACATCCTTCATGCTCCATACAAAGTGCTACTCATCTACAATGAAAAACTATTAGTTATGATGAAAACAACAATGACTGGTTTTGGTCATTTGCAGTAAACATCTCGGCACCGTCCAAAATGTCACTTAAATGGATGAACATCGTCATGCATGCCCTACAATCATCCAATGTTCCTACTACAAATTGTACCCTCCCTACCCTCTTCCCGTCATACATGAGCATTGAGAATGACATTGTGGACTCTATCACCCATATAGGCAACCTTAGAACCAACTTTTTCTATCAAACCACCAAACTAAAACACATAACTTGCACAAACCTACGGACAACTACAAGATCAACACCCTTGGAGATCAAGAAATAGAATAAGGGTCTAGATGTCATTCCACATTTTCAAAGATGACCACTAGGGATGGATCAACACCACAAGGCTATAAAAGGATACTGAGGGATCCCGTTTGAACCATGTAGGGCCCTACTAGTAAGACTTCTAAGAGCCACCACTTGTACTACTCTCACCTTCTTACTCCTTCTAACATAAAATCTTCCTCTAGTTCAACTTACCCTTTCACCACTTTTTAATTATCCCCAAGCCAATGAATTCAACCTCATCCATTTCCTTGCTCCAAAACAAATACCATATATTCCATTCTCACTTGAAACGACCAATCATCTTCCTCACTATGATTTCTCATTGAACTAGCATCCACAAGGTCATACCAAACATTTCCTTAGCTCTAAGTACCTCTTTCAAGAAACCTCCCAATCTGGCCATGAACCTCAAACCACCACATTACCTCCTCCTATGTTTTATCTACATCCCATTTTGCTTAGAACAATCTCATCATGTGGAGAGGCACCATGGATTACTAAGAAACAACATCCATAAGGTTACACCTAGACTGACACATAATGGGAGTGATGCAAAACAACCAAGACATGATGAGAATATTGGATAAACAACCAAGGAATATGCAAAGAGTCTACACTGAGATTTGGTATGGAGTATCCTCTTTTGAGTCATATTGATACATACATTGTTGTATGATATCTTTTGATGCGTCATAAGAATCATGCATAGATTTCTATATGAAATCATAATCCTTTTGATGAGTCATCACCTTCACTCCTCATTCATGACACTTCCTCAAGATGATGTCAAAATACAATCTATTAATGTCACAAATACAAGATTTAAATATAACTAAATGGTTTATCAATTCATTAATTAGAATGTTGATATTTATATTTGTTCATTTCTTATTTTGGATCTTTCATTTATTTGCACATAGTTTAAAGGGATCTACAACCTAGTAGATTTTATCTCTAATGTATCATTAAGATCTTATATGTTAGTATAAAAATTTGTTACATGTATAAAAATTAAATATTTAGTTGTAATTGATTTTCTTCTCAACATTAATATCATAGGGAATTGATTTCTCAAAATAATTGATTTTGGCCAACGAGTTTTGACAATATGATCTCGTATGAACCAATGTTCCATCTTGATATCTCTTACTACTTTATTTGAAACCATGTCTTGTAAAAAAATCAAGACTCAAGACATGGTTTAATTCTGTCATATATCTTTATCCTTTTGGATTCAAACGAGTCTTGATCTATTTATACAATGTTCTATAGGATTGAATTGATTATATTAAAGAAAATGATCAAAAATTTAAAATGATGATATTGTACTCATGAATAGTGATATCCCATGAATTTCTCATGTTCTTATAAAATTATGATAATTATTGTTGACATTTTGTCCTTAAAGAATTGGTTTTAGAGTGCTAGACCTGGTGAGGACCGAAAGATAGATTTTGATATGCTAGTTTTGTTGTATTTGATTCGAATTGTATCCTTGGGATGTTGAAGGGAGGAGGAATATCCTTTCCCTTACAACTACCCCACCTTGAGGGCAGCCAATGTGCTGCTAGTCTATGAGATGAATCATTAAAGGTTGTGTACAATGATCACCTACACTAGGCGACTAGAACATTCCGAGATATGTTAGGAGACCAATCCCACCTTAAGGGAAGATTGAGGGCTACAAGACTACCCTTCAAGTAGGTAATTAATCATGGGTGTATAAACCACGCCAGCTATGTGTGGTGGAATAGAGGAAGTTGTGAGGGTAGAATTATTACATGTGAGACCAATATCTTTATGATAGGGTAGTATGCAAAGAGATGTTATTGATTAGTTAATTATGGTCTATGTTACCTTAGCCATGGTTTCATGCCACGAGTTGGATCTAGGGTTGGTTAAAAGTCCCTCCAAACTAAGTGGGGAATGATATAATAAATTAGTTTACATGTTGTATCCTTTTTGTTATGCTCGTAACTTCATTAATCAAATTCTCCAACTTTCATACCATATGCTATTATTTTATCTCTTGTCCATTTACTTATATTTGTCTCATGTTATCAACTGATTCAATATTCATAAGATCTGCTTAAATTTTTATGCCTCTGCATACTTAAACATTTGTTTAACTCCTCTTGCTACAGTTGTTTCTCCCCTACCACTGTATGCTAGAAAATACTTTAAGCTTCATCATGTAGATTTTTTGACTAGATAGGAGAAACATAAGGATATGATGATCAGATACTTAGTTGATGTTCAAAAGTGTAATACATTATAGAATCATAATCAAGTGAATGTGATATTGCTGAAAGTTTGACGTAATCGATTTCATGTAATGCAAACATTCTAAAATGTATTAAATTTGTTGGTTGCTATCTATTGATTGCTGCTTCATCCATAAATAACATTGGGTCTTAATCCCCATGATTAAGAATTTATTATGGAGGATGAAATATAGGATGTTACAATTTACCTCCTAGAAGGAGAAAATCATAAAAATGTTTCATAACCTAAAATGAACTACAATAAATTGAGTATATGCACAGTATCTAAGTAAAGTAGATGAAAGAGGAAATAATGATAGAAAATTTATCCTTAAAAATTCCTTTTTTCTGGAAATACACATATATGAGTGACTCTAGTGAGTGTTTGATAAAGAAGTGGAAGACATTTTATGTGGGCAACTATTTCACCAAGATGGCTTGTTTATTGGTAAAATCGATTTTACCACCAATTTGTGGATGATCTAGCGATGCTACTCAGTGGTGAACCCATATTTCTTCAACAATTGTTCTAACTTATTTTCTAGAAAATGTGAACCTCCATTAGATATCATAATGTGTGGCACCCAAACCTAGGAATGATGATCTCATTGAATAGTTTTATAACCAACTTTGTGTCACCAAAGATGATGGGGATTGCCTCTTCCCACTTGAAGATGAAATCCACTGCTAACAAGATGAAAGGAGCACATTTATTCCACCCTCGTACATCATAAATTTCCAACTCTTGCTACAAAGTCAAGGGTATCTAATTCCTCTATGATATGCTCTTTGTTCTTTCACATTGATCATAACATAAAGTGAAGTTGAATGTATCCTTAAATAGTGAAGACCAATAGAATCAACAATAGAGAAACTTTGTGGCAGTATTCCTTTTCCTCATGTGCCCTAAAGTGGGATCTGAATGACATTGCCCAAGAATGAGGTGGCCTTCCATCTTTATAAAATGTCTATGGAAAAGAACATTGACATAGAATCAAAAGAGGTATGGCGCATACCAGAAGTATCATTTGATGTCCTACATAATTTCTTCATGAAATTTCACATATATTTTGGATGTAGCATGCCTACAACAATAGTAACTAACACTATCTATGAAATAAGGGAAAGAGAAAGAAATGCTCATCAAGTGGCCATATGACAATAAATCTTTGATCCGAACAACATCATTATCAGTGCAATGATTTTGGCTTATATGTTCAAGAGTGATGTTCTCACTACACTTTTTATCTTGGATCTCAAGATCAAAATCCTATAGTAGCATGTTCCATCTAATCAATTTGGGCATGTCCTCTTTTGTAGTCTGTAGGTCGAGAATAGCTATGTAGTTTTAACAAAGTCACCTACAACCCTAATAGTTAAGACTGGAACTTATAAAAAGAACATCAGATGGTGAGAAACTCTTCCTAAGTTTTGGCATAGTTGCATTATGCTTCATATAATGTCTCAAAGTTGTAGAAGATCACATGCAATCCTTTGATATAAAATTGCTCTTACCGTGTAGTCTCTTGCATCGCACATGATCTGAAAAGGTTGAGACTAGTCTGTTTCCTTGATGATGAGTGTACAAATGAGAGTGGTTTTTAGATTAATATAGCTATCCATAAAAGATTATTTTAATGTTAATTAAAATCCTTCAGAAGTAGATTGGTGAGAGGCTTTGTGATCTTTGACAAATCCTTTATGAAATTTTATCAAATGTTGCATTGCTTGAGAATGCTCTCACCTCCTTCAAAGTAGATGGTAGTGCAAAAATTGATATGACATTTAGTTTTAGCCTTATCCACTTCAATTAATAACGAACCTTAAAGTTGAGATCAATTACCTAAAACTTTTAGGATCTAGATATAGAAAATAACAAATCATAATCAATAATTTTTATAATTGAACAAAATGTTTACAAGGTGAACAATGATGCTCATCCAAAGAGTTACATGAATTTTCAACATGAGAACTAATACACATGAGAATAAACATCTAAGTGATCCTCCTTGACTTAGCCTTTATGTATTCAATTGATTTTATTTGATTCACCATGTCTACATAACTTTGTATGTGGAAGTTACTTAAAATGCTGACAATCAAATATGAAAATCATTATATTTCTATACTGTGTACATGGTGAAAAAAAAATGTGTGCAAGTAAGATAACAACATATAACGCATCAATCAACTACTTGAAAGTATGAACTAGAATTTTCATTACATATTATGACCCATGCTTGGTCTACCACTCAGGTGTAATCATTGTACATCCTTGGACCCCTTGAGTGGTGTAACCCAAGGATCAAAATATTCTATTTCATTATGTGATACTCATATTATTATAGTTTTACATAAAGTAAATAAACATCCAAGAATATATTTCATCAAATAAATACTTCAGAATCATATGGCAAATCATCAACAATCAATAATGTGAGTATTCATATGATAACCGCATACCTTATTCATGGTTAATCCATGTAATCATACTTAAAATGCTTTATGCAATCCAATAATCAAATCACATCCAAGTAATAACCATAACCTAGAAATATGTACTACACTAAATTGTCACCATCATATTATTCAGATTAAACCTATCATGGAACCTAAACTATATGCATGTTTAGAGTCCATAATTATTTGATTCAAGATCTATGTGTTTTTATGATCAAAATAAACTTGTAACTTGTAACATATGGCCATGGTATGGATTTATAATCAATTTTACAAACTAGGGATATTTATCTAAATATTGATTAGAGAGGATGAGAAAGACCTAATGTTTAAAAAGGTAACTACAACTGAATTACTCAATTTTTGCTGATCGTGGTCTTGATCACGTGGCTTGCATTGATCCAGCCCACTCACGGCTATCCCAGGCGTGTTGATATCACACTCATAGATATCCCAGATGCGGATAATTTTCCCATAGGATCTGATCTTTGGTCAACCGGTGATTGGGATAAAACCCAACCTATAGATACAGGTACACAAATGCAAGATAGTGATCTGTGGTGAAGAAGACCACCAAAGAAAAAGGGTGCATCCAAGAAGGATGCAAAGCAAGAACGATAACATGCCACCCACTTTATAGAGTCCATGGTTATCCAAAGGGCATGATTTTATAGGAAAAGGGGGCATGGTGTGGAATCCTGAAGAATAGTTGAGAAGGTATGAATGGTGCAAGAGTTTCCTTGACCATTGAGAAATGAATTGCTTTCCTATAATTATGTTTCCAAACTGATTTCTCAAGGGAAACCCATTGGTGCAATTAATTTGTGTCAAGCTGAAGTCTAGAGGGAGATCAACTAACTAGGTATCAATGTGAGAAATAACCTTCTTCCCTATTTAGGCTTGGGGTTGGGGAAATGGCCCACCCGTTGATTTCTGATCCAATAGTCACATAATGTGTGACACGTTAAAGGGGTGCAAGCTAATCAATGCCTAAGTCAGATCTTGTTTAATAGATTTATAATATGAAAACACATTTAATTATTACAATTAGGTATCTATTTCTTCTAGATTTTCTATAGGACACTAGTAGTGTTGTACCATTGTGATATGGAGGTAACATACTAATACATTCTCCAACTTATTTTTGAATGCAAATATTTATTGGGATAACTGTACTAGATGAAACTTTCGGTTCAAGTATTTCCTTAAATCAATTACTCACATTACATGATAAGTCAATTACATTTCAAGTTCTATAATTATCCTTGTTTCCTTATTATCTTCAAATGTTCCAACAGTCAGATCAAGATAACTTTATTTGAAAGAAAACTTCTAATGCAAGTCAAGAATGATAATAAATCCATTAATTATCTAATTTTTGAATTATCTTAGAATATTTGGAGACTTTCTTATTATCCCATATTCTGATTATCTAACAAATCACAAATCCATTATCATTCATGTATGCATGAATTCTCTTATTTCTTAAACTTGTACCACAAGGACCTATTTGCAAATCAAATAGTCCTAATTAGGCTTGAATTGGTTTCTAGGGCCCATGACTCCATAAGAATACTTATCTTTTTAATTACAAAATTAAGGAACGAGTTATCAACTCAAACCTCATATTCATATCATTCAAATTTAGTATATTTAAGGATCTTATATTCACCCCTCCTTAAAAGGAATTTTGTCCCCAAAATTCAAACCTAATTATGTTAAGGTGAATAATATCCATTATAAGCCTCAAACATGTTAGCAACCTTTCATGGATAGGTTTTATGTAGATTAGCATTCATAATGTTTATTGAAATGGGAATTCCTTGTGTTATGGATATTGGAACCCAAATTCAATTCTAGAATATTTTACATCCTCATTTATTGCATGACATGATCACGTGGTGATTGCATCTCCACTTATGGTTTTAATTTCACTTAGCAATAACATGTCCACTCAGGTTTCCAAATTATTATTCATCTAATTTTGTATAAGGGTGAGGTAACACCTCAAACCCCAAGATTATTCCATTGAATTTAGTTTAGGGTATTCATTCTCATATGTCAATTTCATGTATCACGTGTGACTATCATGTTCTCACACTCATAATAATATGAAATAAACGTTTGGTTGTAGTACAAATACAAAGTTCACCCTATTGGAAGAGCAGAGATGGTGTATCCACACATTGTCTTATAATTCAAACTTTTGAATCAATCATCCTTAACAATGACTCTAAAACATGAATACATTTTATTCCTAAGATCATATTTCAACCAAGGGATTGTCTTATGTTCTACAAATCAAGGGATAGTGCCTTTGTCAACTCTTGAGTTTGTGCACAACTCCCTTTAAGATCATATTTTAACCATTATTTCATAACTTCTTGTATTCCTTATATCCAAATCTTATTACCTCAACTATTCACTTATGGTCTCTAAGGGTATATGCACCCTTGGAATTGATCCTCCCTTTGACATTGTAGGCCTTATACACTTTTGATGTGCTTCTCACATTTACCCTTGGGTCCTATGAACTTATGAAGGCAGACAATCTCTTGACTCCATGGGCCTTGGATACACATGAATTGCTATCTCCTGACCCCATGGGCCTTATGTGATTAGGACACGATCACCTCCTTACCCTTTAGTTCTTGTTTACCATTAATCGTCCCTACTTAACTCGGGTTGACTGAAGGCTCTACCATGCTTAAGGTTTTATAGAGATGTCATAACTTCATTTCATACCAATTATTAAGTACACCTTGTTTAAAGATACAAGCGTCTATTATATTCAACAGTTCACCCCGTACAACTCTCTATGTCTATAATCTTTCATATAGTTCCTTGAAATGTGTTAACTTTCATCACACATTTTTCTTGAGGTTTCATTAACAATATTTGAGCTCTTTATTTTCTTAAAGTATAGTTCTTTAGCCTATATCTCCTCATCTCTTAGAGTACAAAATATTTCACTTATCTCCTTGCATTTGTTCATGGTGACCTTCCCCCTGGACTTGGTCTTCATGGTGACCCCCCTTGGTCTTGGTCTTCTTGATGACCTTCCCTCCAATTCTTTGTATTCCTAGTGACCTTCCCTCTTGGGCTTGTTCTTCATGGTGACCATCCCTCCTGAGAATAACCATGTAATGTTAGGCACTTCCTCAGTGACTTATCATTGGGTTTCTGGGAGTATTTCCTCATTCATCTAACCCTTTTGGATGCGATAATTGGGTTGAAAGAATTACTCTCGATATATGTTCTTTCATGCTTTTTATACCTAATCCTTCAAATTTTAAGTGACATTAAAGGTTACCTCAACTCTTAAAATTATTTGTTAACTCATCCTTATACAGAAGGTCCTAACCTAGGGTGTCTTCTTCACTGGAAGGAGGTGGTCAGGATTTCTAGACACAACCTGGTCCTATAGGTTCAGGGTTTTGCCTTCCCCCAAAGGTCCTTTTACCATTCTTGGGTTGACCTAATCTGTATCGGAACACACTCCATAAATATGAGTTTAGGGCCCTACATTTTCCCTTTATTGTGACCACTAATTACCTATGTTTCATATATATAAGTTCAAAACCCTTCACAGAATCATTCATGCATTACTCCACATACTGGCATCCATGAGAAAATTAGGGTATCAAATTTTTTGTATTGAAACTGGGTCACCCAACCTAATTGTATTGACTATTTGTATTTTCCCTAACTTAGGGTTTATATGGATATGTTTACTATTTTTCCCATACTTGCTTCCATGTCCAAAGATTAGGGTTTAGGGTTGGGTTTAGGGACTACACCCAACACCTTAGGGTTTTGGATATAAATTGACCCACTTAGGTTTTTTCTATACCAACCCTAAATCCATCTGAGGTTTACCCTTGTAAGGAAAAACCCATAAAAGATTTCATAATCATATCATTGTTTTAACATTATATGTGCATTTATTTGTTGTAGTATGCCTTATTCCTACTTCTTATCTAAAACTTTGATTCAAGATGAGGAGAGAGAAATGAATTTAGGGTTTATTAAGTGAGGAGATGAGAAGAGAATCAAGTTAGACATGAGCAACATAGAGGAAATACTATTTTAGGAAAACTGTAGGTTCTGGCTAGGAAGGTATCACATTATCCAAGGGAGTCCAGGTATACCAACTTAATGGTAAGGATAACAATATTGCTAGTCTCCAAATCTGTGATCCTTTCTAGACACCATTGCCCTCAGATTATGCCCTAATACTTTTCCTTATAGTTTATGTATTATTTGACATTATCAGCTATCACATATTATTTCAAAATTTTAGGATATGACACAAAATGTAACGACTCCACTTTTCAGTGTACTAAAATAAGAAAGGACCTTAAAGTTGAGATCCATTACCTAAAAATTCCCAAATCCAAATTTTGTAAACAACAAATAAACATAAATAATTTCCATTAATTGAAAAAATGTTTACAAAATGAATAAAGATGCTCCTCCAAGGAGTTAAATGGATTTTCAACATGAGAAATAATACATATGCTATTAAGTATCTAATCCTTGATTTAGACTGAATGTATGCAATTGATCTCATTTGATTCACCATGTCTTTACGACATTATATTTGTAGTTACTTAAAATGATGACTATTAAATATGAGGATCAATATATTGCTATATGAAGTATGTTGTACAACCAAAATGTCTGCAAGTATGATAACACCATATAATGCATCAATCAAATACTTTCAAATGGGAACATGCATTTTCATCACATATTGTAACCCATGTTGAGTTTACCATCTCGGGTCTAACAACTGTCCATACTTGGACTTATGTGTATTACCCCTTGATCGGTGTAAGCCAAGGATAAGAATATTCTAGTTCATTACATGGAACTCATATTGGCATTATAGTGGAACAAAAACTAAGTTAACGTACAACAATTTATTTCATCAAATCAATATTGCGGGAATCATCCGAGAAACCATCGATAGACCATAATGCAAGTATTTATAAGATAACCATCTACGTTATTCATGAAGAATCCATGCAATCATACTTTGAACACTTCATGCAATCCAATCATCAAATCACATCTAAGTAATCAACATGATATGAATGGATGCACACTTCTAAAGTTTCACCATCATATTACTCAGACTAAACCTATATTTGGACCTAATCTTGGGTTTAGTATTACATCAGGTTTGGAAAAAGAATAAGGGTACCAAACCCTAATTCTGTTGCATCATGGTTTCCATGGATTAGGAACCCTAATTATCAAGTCAAGAATCTTGTGTCATTAGGAGCAAATATATTTCATTATGCAACTTAAGATTTTAATGAAGAAGTATATCAGTTCTAAACCCTAATTATCATATTTATGATGTTTGAACCTTAATCCTGATTGTTTTTTATCCAAATTGTATTGCTAACCTGGATTCTCTCTATAATGAATATATTAGGTTATTATGAACATCTAGATCAGATTATGTGGATCATGACCATAGTAAGATATACACATTGGTTTCATAATCCTAAGTCATCATATATATTACCTAGAAACCCTAATTGTTCATCATCATCTAGGATTCTCATTATATTCAAAAATATAAGTGTATAAAAAAAATAAATGTATTTACTGATTTAAACAATATGTTAAACAAATCCAAGCTTTGCTTTGGGTTACTAACCTCTTAATCATGTGTTGACTATCGTTTGGAACTAGAGGCATGTTTAGAGTTTGAAAATATTTTATTCAAGATCTAGATATTTTTCTCAATAAGGTTGATTGATGAAACTAAAGATGGATTGAATGATAAAGTTGAACATTGAAGAAAGGCATTGGAATCAAATTAATTCATGATTAGTAGGAGAAAAACTGAGTATATGCATTGAGATTTTAGCCAATCTCATAGTGTGAATGATGAATCCAAGTTAGACAGATTAGAATACCAAAATATGATAAATTTCGTTGCTTGGGTTCTATTATTCCAATAGATGGGGATGTCCAAAATGACGTTTGTCACATGATAACTGCAAGATAGTTGAAATGGAGGAGTGCAATTGGACTTTTATGTGATCAACTGATCCCTGTCAGGTTAAAAAGTAAGTTTTATAGAATAGCTATACGACCTACCATGCTCTAGGGAATGAATGTTGAGCAGTGAAGAAACAAGGTGGCAATAGGTTGAACATTGATGAAATGTGTATGCTAAGATGGATGTATGGGAAGAAAAGAAAAGATTACTTTACAAATGACTATATTAGGAATAAAGTGGGGGTGGCGAGCATTAAGGACAAGTTGCGCAAGGGATGACTTAGATGGTATGGACATGTGCAATGTATACCGACAAATGTGTCTATACGAAGCAATGCTAATGAGTCAAGCACAACAAATAGAAAAAGAGGAAGACCTAAATTGATATGAGACGAGCTTATAAAGAGAGACTTTGAATCTCTATATATCATCCAGAATATGGCCCATGATACATATGAATGGAAATGAAGGATCCATGTAGCCGACCTCAACATAGTTCAGACTGAGTCTTAGATGATGATGATGATCTATATATTTTTCTAATAAAAATATACTTCTTACCAGTAATTTTTGGCTAAGGGATGGATTTATAATCAATTTTACAAACTACAAATATTTATCTAAATATTGATCTGAAGGGTGAGAACTACCTAATATTCAGAAAAGTGATGACTACTACATTCCTTGGTCACTGTTGATTGAGGTTTGGTCATGTGTCTTGGATTGGTCCAACCCACTCACAGCTATCCCAGGTGGGGATGATCTCACCTACATGATCAAGTCTTTGATCAACCAGTGATCAGGATTGGATGCTCCACAAAAATCCTTCCTATGCATTGACTTGCATGTACCCACAGTGGATCTTTGAGTTAAAGACGCTCACTGGAGAAGAAGGGTTCAACACAAGAGACAAATTTAGGAGTTGACAACATGGTGCCCATGCAAGTGAGTCTAGAGCATTACGAAGGGTAGGGTTTTTATAGGATATGGGGACATGATGTGCAATCTAGAATAAGGGTTGAGAAGGTGTTAGTAAAAGGAGAGTTTTCTTATCCATTGGGCAATTAATTTCTTTCCTATAACTATGTTTCCAAACCAATTTCTCAGGGGAAACCCATTGGTGTAATTAGTTTGTGGCAGTGTGAAGCCTAGAGGGAAATAGGGTAGCTAGGTTACATTTTGAAGAGTGCCACCCTTTCCCAGTAGGTCTCGAGATAGGGGATAATGGACAATCTATGGGTCTCTTATCCAATTGAGACATATTGTGACAAAGTGGATTTTAGAAAAATAATGAGATAATTACTCTTTTGACCTCATTATTTTCTCTCATGGTCTCAAATAACTTTTCTTATCTTCATAATCAATGTTGAGACTCAAATCAAAGATATGGCGACCAATGTGGATTTTATACACATTATAACACTTCAAATTAGATTCATTCATCACTTTGTCCACAGAAACAAATTGGTCAATCCACCTTCATATTTGATTCTCAAACTTTTTCTAATTGTTCTCCACGTTGTTTTTAAGCTTTTGTCCAAATTTGAGGTCATTTGGACTTTCCTACAATTTTCTATGAATTCTTGAAGTTTTGCATCTAAAAACCCTTTTTATTGCCTTTATTTGCCCTTTTGTTGGCTAATCCAAGTCAACAATCCGTGAGTTGCTTGAAGGGAAGCACCCTGACCCTTGGATTAGGCTCTCACAGAGCAGGGAGCTGATTGAGTGGTCAGGTAGTCATCTCCTACCTCCCACTGATTGCGGGGAGGAGTAAATGTAGACCCCAAAGCGAGATCTCCCGCTCTTGACTCCGTTTTGAAAATCTAAGCGAGCCAAATTTCTCCTCTCATGAATTCTTATTGATCCAGCCCTACTTTGACCAGCTTTATTGCTCTCCTCAGTCACCAAAACAAGATCTTCACACCCCCCTCTCTGGTCGGCGGCTATGGCCCTTGACCCATGTCCTATCTAGTGCTAGCCCTAGCCTAGTGCTATAAAAAGGTCTCCCCGAGGTCCGCAACAAGTGCTCCTACAACCTTGCCTTGTGATCGCGCCCTCCAGAAGCTCCTTCATCCCCCATTTCTCCTGCTCATCTCTCTAACTGCCATTACGGTGCCACGGTAGGGCCACCTTGGGCAACCTGCATCCTCGTTCCCTCTCGTCTTTCTAAAACCACCCACTACTTCACAAGAGCCCGTCGAAGTCGAGAGGCACCTCAACCGTCTCTCTCACCCACTATTTCTCCTGGAGTGGGTACACGTCGGTGAGCCTCTCCACCCTGGTCTTAGGCTCACACAACGCTTCACACAGAGAACTCTGCGTGAGGAAAGGATGACCAAGAACAATCGGTTCAACAGAAACAATGAACCGATGTCTGAACCAATTAATAAGGGAGCAAACCGGACAAACCAAGATTGAACTGACCCTCCAAGATAGCAAGTCACAAGGACTATGTGGCTAGATCTGGGCCACTGATTGCGCATCTGGAGGTCCTTGATTTTTTGTATCAAAGGTATTTTCGCTCCCTCTCTGACAAATATTCATATAAATGTCCTGATCTTGTTTTAATTGTAGAAAATACATCCTAACACCAAAAATTACAAATAGGTAGTCCATCTTAATCAGAAAAATCCAATGGATCGTTTAAAAATACTTTGGAATCCGGATTCGAAATGATGCTCACTGATATCCCTAGATCATATACTCTTGCTCATTTAATTTGTCATATGGCTCAATAATGACGTTTAATCTTTGAAAACCCTATATTTGGACTTTGATGATATTTTGTAACCTAGATCTAGTCTATTTGAATCATCTAATCTTTAAAGTGAATTATTTGTGATCTAGATCTATTTATTTGATTCAATCTTGATTATAACGAATAATGAGTAATCTTGATATTGATCTAAATCTTGCAAAACCTTGGTATATTCTTGAACCATTAATATGATCCTGAATTCCAATTATACTAAGTATGATGATGATGATTTGTAAATTTGATGATGACTTGGATAATGATCATAAATTAGGGTTAAACATATGACCCTAGAAAACCTAGGTAAGTCATTCACACTCGAATATATTGTATACTTGAAATAATGTTAAACATAATGAAATATTGATTATAAGTGGATGACCTAACCCCAAGGTTGACCTAGGAAAGTGTAACCCTAATATCGAATATTAAAACATGATTTTCATATATCTTGATCTTGACCCTTGATCCAAACGTTGTCTTTTAGGATCTAACTCAAAGGGTCGACCTATTACTAGATGATATGTACTAGAAATCTTCGGTGAAAGGTATGCTATTATATAACTCCTCATTGATTGTATTGAAGGTACTTTTATGTATCTCTTGATTGTATACTTGGTTATTTATTTGGATGATCTATTGTTCCCTATGATTAGTCTTATATTTTTCTATACCATATTTTGAAAAACATGAAAACATAAATTGCATGCCCAGTATGACTGCCCGTATATTGATAATGATGATGATATTGATAATGTTGATAATGTTGATATTGAGTAGAACAACCCCCTCATTTGGAGGTGGGACTTGTACATTGGCTTCCTATGTTCCTATGGTGAGAAGGAGCCCAATGACATACCCCATCGTGTTGGGGCGATAAAGTCACACAAAAATATATAAGCATGTTTCTTGAATTACAACATAATGGGAACTCGTAATAAAAATTGAATCGTTGAATAACAACCTTTTTTCGAATGATATTGAATGTTTGGAAATCATTTGTTATACTTTGAAATATAAGTCCAGCCAAGTATACTTATTTTCTTATAAACTATTTTGCTTGATTTTAATAGCGTACCGTGCAATTGAATGATTGTGTCTTGATTTTCTTGATTTTAGGCATTACAAATGGAATATTGAATAAGATCGCTTCCGCACTCATACACTCTGATGAAAAAGATAAATCAGATATATCTCCATATTGGGTTAGTTTGTTCTTTAATTATCCAGATTTTGAGTTATTTTTTTCTTATTGTATATGCCAGTATGTTAGATCCTATCGGGCCACTCAGGGACGGGCGCTTCAATCCCTTTACCACTGTTTAGGCAGTGAGATCAGGATTGGGGTAAGAACGGTTCTGTGACACATATTTTGTGACACAGAAAAGGGGTTCGGGTTAATCAACACCTAACTCGAAGATCATTTAATAGGGTTTTGATATTAAAACACATGTAATTACTACAATTAGGTTCCCCTTTCTTCTGAATTTTCTATAGACCACTAGGAGTGTTCTATTGCTATGAAATTTGTAGGATAACTCATTGATGCCTTCTCTAACTTATTTTTAAATTTTAAGATTTGTTGGTATAACTCTCATAAATTAAACTTGCTCTTCAAGTATTTCCATTATTACAATTGCATGCATTACATGAAAAGTCAAATTCATTTCAAATTTTATGGTTATCCTTGCTTATTTATTATCTTAATGTTTTCCAAAAATCAAATCAATATAAGCTTGTTTGATGGCCAAAATGTGTGTTGCAAGTCAGTGTTAGATAATTACTTCATTAATTATCTAAGTCAAAAATTATTTTAGAAAATTCTAAAAACTTGCCCATTATCATGTATCTCTATTATTTAACAAATCACAAAGCCATTATCATGTATCTCTATTATTGAAAAAATCACAAATCCATTATCATTCAATTATGCACAAATTATCTTATTTCTTCAACTTCTTCCACTGGGACATATTTGCAAAGAAGATAGTCCCAATTAGACTTTAATTAGATTCTAAGGCCCATGACTCAATCTAGACCATCCAATTGATCTAATAGCCTAATTATATTTCTAACTAAAAAATTATGTAATGGTCCATCAACTCAGGTGTCATTCATAGAATTCAAATTTACCAAATTTGAGGATCATACAATGCCTTCATCATGAAGTGAATTTCTCCATATTCAACACAAATGTGATTTTTCACATCTAGCGAGGACCAGTGAGAGATGATGTAAATTCAAATCTAAAGAATCTTCATAGATGGAGAAAAATTGATGAACACCTCCATGAATTATTTATCCAACCTTCTATGATGGCTTCCATGCAGTAGTAGAATGTGGGTGGGACATTAAAAAGCCCAAATGGCATCGACATGAATGCATATCTCAAATGGGCTTATAAATGTGGTCATTTTCTAATCATCTGGGCTTTTTGGGGTTTGATAAATCTTAGAAAACCCATGAAGTTAACAAAAGAATTTCTTGGGTCCTAGACACTCTTGGACCTTATCAAGGAAGGAGAGAAGGAAGTCATCCATCACTGTAGCATTGTTCAACTTCCAATAATCAATTCATATTCTAAACTCCTTGACTGCGTGAGTGGGAATCAATTTGTTCTTCTCATGGGAACCACATTGACACCTCCCTTCTTAGGGATTACTTCAATAGGACTCACCAATAGCAAGCCAAAAGTGTGATGAATGATCTTAGCTACTAGTTACTTGATCACTTCCAGCTTGGCCACCTATTCATGTTCGGATTCAATCTGTGGTCTGTCTCGAGATGTTTGTAATCCTCCACCATGGGGATCTTATGCATGCAAATATCCTAACTAACAACTATGTGATTTATCATCTTCTACCCCAAGGAATGGTTCCTCTTCTTAATATTGATAAGTATTTTGTCCTCCTATTCCTTGGTGAGGTCAGAGAAAATGATGATGGTGCAAACCTATTTCTCATTAAGAATGACATATTTCATTCGCTAAGGTATGATTTTGAACTCTGGTGCCTTGGGTTATAGTGATTCCTCTTCAACAGTAGTAACATATTTCAACTCTTTGAAAATAGTGTTTACGTTTTATTCAAATTCATCAAGGTGAAATAGGCATGGTTCCTCCAATGCATCACCATTGAAGCTTATGGGTCCATCAAAGATATATGTAAATGTTCATCAAACATCTGGGTATCATGTTTGGGCTTGACATCTTGTCAATAAAAATAATTAAAAAGACCTCTTCATGGAAATTCAGTCCCATCAAATGGTCAAAGATGCAAAACTTCAATGTTTCTTTCCCTAAACATAGTAGCAATGTACTTGCCTCCTTAATGTTCACAAAAACAAAATTACAAGGAACATATGAGTCTTTTCCTACCCTTACAGTGATGTCTTCAGTAATCCCCATGGGTTTGGTCATTGAAGAGTTTGGTAGATGATATTCATACTTGTCGGAAAAATTTAATAAAATGCAATAATTGGCATAGGTTGCATGGCATGATGGAAATGCTAGAACCAATATTTTTTAACCTTTTCTTACAAGAACTATCCCTATGTAACAAATTATCCCAAAAGATTCTCTATCATGTGCTTCTTTGGCATCTTGTTCAGAATAATATATGAAGTTGTCCCAGATAAATTAATGGTTTCATTATCTTCTGTAGTGTATTTTCTAGTGAGGAGAGTCTTAAGATACATGTTCCTAGCAGGAATTTTAGTAGGTCCAACTATGAATGGAATGTCAACATGCTGGTTATGGCTCGGTAAGTCCAGATGAAGGACCCGGGTTCGAATCACGCCGAAGGCGCTCTGCGAAAAGTAACACGAATTTGATTGGGCGCAGGAGGGGGTGATCAGACCACACCCTCTCATGCCCTGAGAGTTTACGCGGTCTGGGGGGTCACAATTGTGGCACTTCTACGGGAGCGGTTTTCTCATAAATAAATAAAAACATGAAGCTTTTTTATAGCTTCCTTGAATTTCATGAAGTGAGCATCTAAATATGTCTTCTGCAAATAGTTTTGGTAGGGGGTTGTCTTGTACACCATAATTTATGCTTCAATAATCTATTTTTTCTCCTTCCCAAAATCATTTTCCATGCATGTGTCATCTTGTGCTTTTCCAATATCCTCTACCATACTTGTCAATTTATCTTCACCTATCTTCTATACTACTGGCTCTTCAACCATCACAAAATCATCACCATCAATAGATTCCAGGACCTCTTACAATAGGTGTGCCTACTATTCTGGTATCAAAATTTCTAGAGCATGTAGAAATAGCCTTTAACTTCTTTGTCTTCTTTGTTTAATTCGTCAGTTGTCTAACAAATTCACCTACAAAAGGGTGTAGTGTGGCTATGAGTTGAGTCAAGTGAAACTTAATAGACCTTTTATGAGCTTGCTGATTGGAAATCATACTCTATTGTGACTATGGAATTTGTTGTATGGACAAATATTTCTCTTAATCAGATTGGGGTATATTCCCCTGTTGGCCCTATAATTATTTTTGGGGGGCTTGGTTGGGGGTTCAAGAACTGGTACCCATAACTATAGCCCCCTATTTTAAAAGTTTTCTCTATAGTTATATTGATTCTTGATGTTCTACTTCCATTAATCTAGAACCCAGAGGGATCCTAACTTGATTGTTCATCTGTCCTACCCTCAACTAAGAGGCATTTTCTACACCACATCTATTTCCAAATTGAAATCCTGGATGATTTCTTCTTATGTTGGGATTGTAGTAGCCTTGTCCTTGAATGTTGTGAATGTAGTTCAAGTCCTCCACTTTAGTGTCATCACCTTGGAACTACACATTATTCACCATAATGTCATACAGAAACTGACACCCTCAAGTACAGTTGTCATTACCCGCACAAGCTTCATAAAAATGGTTTATGGATTTAACTTTCTACTAGATTGGTTGTGGCTTCCCTCTTCATCCATAAGCATTGCAAGAAGTCTCTAGGATATCTTGGTCCAAGACTAGTATCTTCAACGACATGATAATGGACTCAAGATTAGAACTATCCTCTACTTTGATTACATCAAGGATACTAATATGTTTTTTTTGTGTGGAACTGGCTTTAGATATGCTTTTTCATCACTTCATAAGTGTTATCATGAAATTTGAGAGATATAGAGACTTCTTTGTGTCTTCATCAACACCTTGGTAGAAAGTTGCAATCAATTGTACCTTTGGGAAGACAAGGTACGGACATTGGTGGTGAAGTTCTTTAAACTGGTCCCAAGCTTTGATAAGAGACTCACTTGGAACCATGACAAATTTGAGTGATTTTCTCCCTTATCTAGTAAGTGAAGGAGGGTGGGTACAAAATTTCAGAAAAACATATATTGTAGTGTCTCACGAGTTGCGATGTTGTCTCCTTCCATGAAGTTATACTAGTTGTAAAAGAGTATTTGGGAAACTAGAATTTTATGGCATCTTATGAAACTCATAGATTCTTGTTCAAAGCATATCTAATAAATTATACAAGTGATTTTGATAATATTTACCCTTGTTACTAGTTAAGGTGTTGATCCACATCATAGTAACACACCATAAATGATTTTCAAATTGTAGGGTCGTAACGGCTGGTAGAACCAAAGGGTTATGGAAATTAGTTGATCTAGGGATAGAAAAGACCCAAAGCTACTTTTGTCAATCATCTTCAAGGGTGTAGCTTGTCTTGCCCTATTTCCTTCTACAATATTGGTTCTAGTCTCTAGCATAAGTTCTTCCCTCGGGGTAGTAAGATCCTAGTTCACACACTGGATGACTTCTTGCTCATATATCATGCCTCTATTTTCTCTATTCATACGGTGGAAGGTCCTCTCTATTTGTGGATTGAAGTATGACAATGCAAAGTCTATCCAAGTATATCGCAACATACACTGCACTTGTACCAAAAATAAAAAGCATCTGGATTCAAACAAAAACAATTATAAAACTAAAGTTGACAAGAGTTAATATCTATTGAAAAAGAAAAAGATAAAGACTAATTTAACATTCAGATAAAAAGATCATCTGATTTTCGCTAACAACAACACCAAACTTTGACATGTGATCGATTTCAAAAGATATTTCAGCTAGTGGGAAGTCCCCATATTTTTACCTGAACTGACAACAGTCACCATCCTCAAGTGTACATATCTTATTGTAGTATAGCATTAGGATCAAACCATAGAGATAACTTTTTTAAGAATTTGTGATTAAATATAATAAATGAGATGAATATTTTAAAATGAGGGGTTTATAGATTATTTTAAGATTAATTTATGACTAGTTAAAAGGAGTGAATAAGGTGATTGAATCAATGTGAAAGGCACTCGTGATGAGTGGGTTTCACCATCGCACCTACATAATCCATGCTACACTTTACATTCCTCATCACTATAGTTATATCTATTGGGGCCAAAGAATTCTATTTCCTTTTGGAGTGCGGAGTTCATAGGATTGGAGTTCCCATAGGCTTGAGGTCTTAATCCCTACGTTTCACTATCCCATATCCAAAAAGAACACCCTTATATTATCACATCATGGGTTCAATGGTTATGATTTAATACTCTAATACTAGATTTAGTGGTCTCTACATCTAGAATTGTAACAAACATTCATATAGGGTGATCAATCCAAAAAACACACAAGAAACAAAGAAAAACAAGCAAATGGCCATAGAAATGGATCTACTAACATGCATTACAAAATACAGGTGATGGGGATAATCTCATGCTCTAGTGAGAGAAACTAATCACTAGTGCACAAGGGTAAGCAGAAGAATAGACATATACAGAGGACGCCATGCCACTATAGATATAGATAGACAACAATCATGTTCTTTGGTGAGATAATCAACACCTTAAACACCACAATAGTCCGACAAGACTCTGGGAGGAGGGTGTTTTTCTGTACTTTCAATTCATGTTCTAGGAGCATTTTTCATATGATTTTGATCAGGTAAAAATCCCCTTTACAAGAGTGTTGTCAGACAAAAAAATCACTCAATCATTGCCTTGACAGTGCTCTTTCATAGTTCTAAGGGTTATACTATTTAGGCGACTAGGTAATCCCTGGGAGACTGGCCAACTATCTTTTGGAATGCCCAACTCCTAGTCATTTGATTGGTGTGATGGGTCAAGTTACTGGGTCATGTTTTGACATTTCAAGTGCTCACAAGAAGATCTGTGTAGTGGCTGATACATGGGGTGAGTTAGGAGACTTATTTGTTGATAAGAATATATAAAGAAACCTTGGTCGGTCGACCTATTCGCCAACCGGAGAATCATCTTTGCTTGGGGTGAGTACACCTGTTAGCTACTCAGACTCCTCGTGGGAGGTTAGAGTTTTGATATTCTTGTAGGTGTTTTGTCCATAACCTGTCAGCCAACTTGTGAGGTGATTCAGATGACTTGTTTGTGTATGGATCTTCCCTCTTTCAGCTTGAATCCAATCGGTTTATTGGTGTATCTAATCACAGGACTGGGACTTCAAATGCATCATGGTTTTTGAATTTGACACCAAATTTGGGGCGTCTTGGGGACGAACTTGGCTCAACCTTGCTATCTCTTCCTACAATAAGAGAAAAAATTCTATATTAAAAACACAGAAAATATGAAAAATAGTAAATTGGTCAAATATGTGTGAGATTTGGGGAAACAAGCATGTGAAAATGAGTGAATCTACTCTAATTTTGTTAATAAAATGAATGAATATGCATGCATCAACATCCAATGACAATTCAACCAGTGTGATCTCTCTATTTTTTCCTTTTCTCATCTTAATCTAGTCCTCAAAGTTAACATGCTTGAACTTTCTATTTAGTTCCTTATAGAGATTTGTTCTTAATTTTAATTAGCTACATTCTTAACTTAGAAATAATTTAAAGAAAGAATATGTGACATCCCGCCATCACCAAGACAATGAGACGCCACACAAAAATGTGTGAAACCATCATAAACAACATGCTACCAAAAACACGAGTTAATTAAAACTGATTGCAGAAAACATCATAAGAAAGGAATTTGTTTCAATTAGATCCACATCCTATAGAAAACATGTTATATACATATATTACAGAGGCATGACATATGTCCATCACCTTATAGGGTCCAGCTGTCTCATAAGTACAAAGAGTTCACAACCTATTTATATACATATCAGACCTAGCCAGGCCAACAACAAGATAAGAAAGCCAAAACAACTATACATCAGGAAACCTCGTCAAAACACCTCCAAGGACCTGAGAGTACAGGGATGACTCTAGGACTCTACTACAAAACACCCAAAACAATAGCATATCTATCTCTTTCCTTCTACTATTCTTCTTACGGCTCAGCTACAACACCACGATCACCACCACAACCACCTAAAAGGTTTTAAGCCAATGGGGTGAGACACACAGTCCCAGTGAGAAACATAACCCCTACAGAAACTATAAAACCTCAAAAGAGAAACTAGAATAGATAAAGCATGTAACTGATATAAGCAGATTATATGTACAACATACTGAGCAGAACTAACTTGTCATAATATATTATGAAAATATCTGAGAGGCATATAGAAAGATAATAATATGGAACATGATTGACAAGACAAACCATATAACAACCTATCATAATATTAGATGAATAGGTATTTAACTGTAAGATATAACTAGGACAACTATACAAATAAGGCCTCAACCAATGATCTGTGTTTGTCCTATGCAAATATACTATACGACTGGATTACAATTTATTATTCCCTGAGGAAGTGAGTCGTACCACTCAGATCCAAACCGACCACTTCTTGGTCACAATCAGTTGCCATACAAGGTCAATGGAAGAGCCAGACTCCACGACCTCTACCCTTGTGGTCAGTGCACAAGAACTAACAAGCAGGACCACAATCTCATGCTTAAGTGGCCTCAGCCACACACAGTCAGGCTACCCTCTACCTAGCCCACCTTGGTACAAGTATCGGTTCTAGAGATATGATCCATGGGCCTAGTTCACCGTGCTCCATCATCACTGAGCCATGGGCCTGTTTCACCATGCTCTATCACAATTCTTGAGCCATGGGCCTGTTTCACCATGCTCTAACAACACTAAGCCACGAGGCCTAAAATCATGGTCTAATCCTGAGCCATGGGTCTGGTTCACCATGATCTTGAGTCTACAACTGAAGTTTCACTCTAATCCTCCTATTTTCAACTAGAAGTGACCCTGCATATTCAACAATATGCGCTCCAAATTAACGCACAGGATAACCGTCACAAAATTGGAATCCCAGTCCCATGAACCAAACGTATACCAAAGGCAAAATGTGGAAGCGTAAAACTTAGCACACATGAACAGATAACAAGATAAAGGCACCAAAATAGTCTCAACATTCAACAAGTATAAATTATACAAAATGCATTATATTCATGAATTCAGTTACATATTTCCAGAGTCAAGGTATAAGCCATTCATGTGCACTAATTCTGGATCTTATAACAAGTACACCTAGCATAGCTCACCAAGCCCATCAACCTTCTAGCCATATATGAAGCTAAAAACAAAATACAAGAAATGGGTCAACACACGAGGTGTTGAGTATGGGGAAAAAAGATACATATATGTATAAACTTTGCATAATTTTGAAAAGATTTCAAAACTAAACGAACAAGAATAAACATGTTAATTGTTTAACAAATGCAAAACCATATTTTATGTCATTTCACTCCATTATACTAACAATATAAAGCATGTTTAAGGCCTTTGACCATCTTCCCGTCGGAAGGGTCTGTAAGGGTGCTCAAGATTAGCTAACCCTATTATACGAGAGGGACCTCAAGGCCATAGCCAAGAGCTAACCCTTTATCAACAATATTATAATGGAGTTCTATCTATATATGTGTTCAAGTTATAAAATTGATGAGGCAAACATCGAGTAAGACATAGCAATACTACATGGCAATATTTGAGAAAATAGACAAACAAGCATACAATATATGTCTTTTCAAACAAGAAAGCGGGAGTCATATAACTAGATAATGCCCATACCTGATTCAAAAATTCTTAACTTATCACGTCCATTACCATCTAGTTCATAAGCCAACCTGATTAACAACAAGATTACATATATGCATTAGATTCTCATCATTAACCCCAATTAGATTCATTTTTAGGGTTTTGGCCAAGATGGGTTCCAAGTTTCTTGTTAGTTCATTAGGTGATCTTATACTGATTTAGAGGGCATCATGAGAGTGTGGTTCAAGTTTCACATCACTTTGAGGTTTCATGTGGACATGACAAGATTTAGGACACTTATGCTCAAATTAGGTCACGAGACTCATAATAGAGTAACCAAGGTCGAAGATCATCAATGAAATAGAACCAAACATAAGGGACGGTTTAGATCAGAAAGAATAGAACACAAGAAACAAATTTAAAGTAAGGTGATGTCCACTAGGGTCTAGGCATAAAACCACCAACATGGGGTACCAACATTCACTCATATATGCAATAAGTGTCATGTGAAATAGACATAGAAAATAGGGATTATTAGGACATTCATTAGGGACACAAGAGCATAAGAGTTACTGATTGATGCTTAGGATGCTATAAATATATCAAAAATTCAAACTTCATTATAATCATGAATTATAAAGTGGTCAAAAAGTCAAAGATTACATATTTGGCAAAACTGAGATATGGAAAGAGTTTTTAGGGTTTAAATATGTTCTCATATTGTAGATCTTTTTGAGAGGATCAATTTGGTATGTAGGTTCGTATGTTTTGGTCTTAGTATGAGCAAGATATCATTTTTGAGAGTTTATATCTAGAACTTTAGAGGACCAGAGTGTTACCATTTCATTTACGCGCCACCACCTACTGTGGATTCCCCATCGTGCAGTCCACGTTGCGCACCTATGCCCATCATCACTGGGCCGCTTTTTCACAGCAGCCAACGATACCAGACATCTTCTCACCAGCCATCAGTCACTCGCCATCGCAGCTCCTCACCTATGGCCCACGCTGCCCGTGAGATCACCGTTGGATGCAGAATTGAAGGTACTACCCTGCCCCACCTATGAGCCCATGCTTGGGAGAGCCATCTGCCCATAGCCCCCTTCCATAGTACGCATGTGACCCCCATGTTTCGCACACAGGAACAGAGGAAAGACAGGGGACGACGCCCCCATCATCCCGACGACTGCTGGCTTTGAAGAATCCCGAAAATGCACAGGACAAGGGTTGGAATAGGTCACACCACGTCGTTCACCGCCCTGCTCACTCAAGCTTAATTGGTGGAGAAGAGGAGAGTGTGGGAGAAGCCCCCGGCTGGTGGCAGCAGGCTTCAACCATGCACCATAGGGACCGCAGTAGGCGAGCAGGGTCAGGGTGATGGTGGACTAAGGCACTTCAGCCACCCAAGCTCATGTGTACCCTCCATAGATGAGGGTGTACCAGTCGGTGTTGTTGTCTACCAGGCCAGCGTCGGACTCAAACGACAAAAGGAACAGCCGCTTCCTTTGCACCGATGGCACGTATAGAGTTGGGGAGACAAGTCCCTAGTTGTCAGATTAGCATGGCCCCAGATCCAACGGACAGAAAGAGGGATGGGTTAGGGTTTCTCTAAAGAGGGTGGCGGCTGTTGGGCCGTGCACCACTCAAAGTCAGCCCAAAAAGGCTCAAAAGTCAAGCAAAAACTTAAAAACAAGTACAAGTTAAGTCACCTTCTTTAACCCATAACTTGGGCTATAAATGTCCAATTGATGTGATTTTTGTGCCACTGGATTCATTATTGAAAAATCTACATCATGATATATAATAGGAATCCAAAACAACATGGTAATGAGGTTCCATATTAGATGTAAAAAGGTGACATGATATAGCATGCTACTTAGTCGAATTTCTCAAAATAGAGCAACATATCATCAAATTCGTCATCAAGGTGATGAAATTGGGTCTTGATCACACTCTAGTATTGTGATTGAACTCATATTGAGTGATGTGAGCCACTAATAGTGAAGTAAATAGTATAGTAAAGGAGAGAGAAAATCAAGGTTGTCACATCCTTCCCTCCTTACAAGAAATTCGTCCTCAAAATTTATCCAGGATCATAAACAAGAGTTAGGGTAAAAACCATCAGGTCTAGGTATTCCACCATGATTTTCAAGGTATTCCACATAATGGGATGCACACTAGGCTATCATCATCAAGTATGTACTTATCTTGATTATATACATGTCACTTAGTGTTCCTTCATAATGTGACATCATCGTGGCATCAGGGTTTACCCATCCCTAGTATCCTTGAATTAGGGTTCGTATTCATAACTTCATATGGGAACAAGGTGTATCATAAAAATCTATGCTATCAATTCACAAACGAACATGTCCTCAATCATGACTTCCAAATTTGGTCATCAATAAACGTATATATTTCATCATTATACTAGATTTCATGCATGTTTATGTTTTCCCCAAAATTTATACCAACTCTACTCAATTATGTTCATTATTTTTCATTTCAAATATAAAATTAGACAATTTATTCATCATGTTTATTCAAGTTATGACCCCTAGATCATCGACATATCAAGTTAATCATTTTTTTTTCCATTGGGTATGAGATTGGGCATGTTACTCCTGATTTTTCAAGCTAAGATTTCATGACATCATTATATTAATTTCATGATTTCAAGGTTACATCTTTTATGTATAGTATGATTTCATTCTAGTTCTAGCTTATGAGAGTGGCTATTAACTTAAGTGAGATTCTTTCATGTATCGAGTATCATTCGAGGAATACTATTATCATCATCATCGGGGTTTTGAAACTTCTCACTTGTATCTAGAAAAAGCTTTGCAAGCTCAAGCCACTCAAGCTAAGACAAAAACAAAATGTCCAATAAGGCATTCTATCCACAACCTTCTACCCTTACCGAAAAATTCTACCCATCTTTCGAGAAACAAGGGTAACCACTAGATTCCTTTATATACGACCACTAACCTGAGCATGAGACTCATCATGGACATCACACAACATGTACATCATCTTAGGGTCTTGGGACATCTCCCTTACCTACATAGCAAGCACCAAATTTTTCAATTTCCTCCTTCTCTAGGGTTAGATATTTTCATAGGAAATATAGGGTTCAACATTTTCAAGGAAACTATACACACTAGGTCACTCAACTCATATACTTAGAAGTATTCTAGCTAGGGACTCATCATCAAGTATTTCATCATTCATATTATTCAACATTTCAAATATTTTGGAGTTTAGGTACTCTAACCTTCTCCCGATATGGGTCAACTCATATCAACAAGTCACCCTATTCATATGTCCCATGCTAGAGGTCTTCCTTTATAAAGAGATTGAGGCCCGTGTTGGTCTCAAACCATATGTCATATATCATATCTCAACAGACACAAGACTAGGTACAAGCAAACATACCAACCTACAAGCTATGTTTAGCACATCAACCAAGTCATATGTATCAACAAGGTGCTAGGTCTAGCTAGGGTTGCATGGTCAAACTCCTTCCGTATCATCAAACTACTTGACCCTCTCAAGGACTAACTTGGGTCTTATTGACATCAACATCATTAACAACATCAACATCAAAATCAACATCGAGATCGACATTAACATCATTATCATTATCTTAGGTTATCTATGATACTTACTCACTTTCTTGACCTATATTATGGCTCTAGACAACTCTAGAGACTATCACTATCATCTAAACTCTCTTGTATAGACTTGATGTTACATCTCTTTCTCCTAGGTTGCATGGAAACTCACTACCTTTCTGTGTGTGGTAACATTTTTCATATGTACATATAATAATACTTGAAATATGTTTTCTCCAACGTTTAAACAGGAGATGAAAACCACCACACTCCATTCAAATAAAACCAAAACCAAAACGAGTTACCACACTCATGAGGCAGTCTAGTATCATGCCACCTAGAGAACTAGCAAGAAAATGGTGCACACTTGTGTAGACATTTTAAGCACATGTCGTGAATCATGTCAAGGGAGGTAATTTACACAAGTCTACACCTAGTTCTAGAACATCTAGGTTCTAACTTAGAGGTTAAGTCAACCTAATCTACAAGGATATTTCATTAAGTTTCTAGGGTTGAGATGTAAAGTGAGCTTAGTTTGTGTTTCATGTGAGCAATGTTTGGTGTAGTTATTGTTCATGCTCTGATACCATCTGTCACGGAACTAGAATCCCAGTCCCATGAACCAAACGTATACCAAAGGCGAAATGTGGAAGCGTAAAGCTTAGCACACATGAACAGATAACAAGATAAAGGCACCAACACAATCTCAACATTCAACAAGTATAAATTATACAAAATGCATTATATTCATGAATTCAATTACATATTTCTAGAGTCAAGGTACAAGCCATTCATGTGCACTAATTCTATATCTTACAACAAGTACAGTTAGCATATCTCACCAAGCCCATCAACCTTCTTGCCATCTCTGAACCTAAAAAAAAATATGAGAAATGGGTCAACACATGAGGTGTTGAGTATGGGGCAGAAAGATACATATATGTATAAGCTTTGCATAATTTTGAAAAGATTTCAAGACTAAATGAACAAGAATAAACTTGTTAATTGTTTAACAAATGCAAAACCATATTTTATGTCATTTCACTCCATTATACCAACAATATCAAGCATGTTTAAGGCCTTTGACCATATTCCCGTCAGAAGGGTCCGTAAGGGTGCTCAAGATTAGCTAACCCTTTTATACGAGAGGGACCTCAATGCCATAGCCAAGATCTAACCCTTTATCAACAATATTATAATGGATTTCTATCTATATATGTGTTCAAGTTATAAAACTGATGAGGCAAACATCGAGTAAGACAGCAATACTACATGGCAATATTTGAGAAAATAGACAAACAAGCATATAATATATGTCTTTTCAAGCAAGAAAGCGGTAGTCATATAACTAGATAATGCCCATACCCGATTCATAGATTCTTAACTTATCACGTCCATTCCCATCTAGATCATAAGCCAACCTAATTAACAACAAGATTACATATATGCATTAGATTCTCATCATTAACCCCTTTTAGATTCATTTTTAGGGTTTTGGCCAAGATGGGTTCCAAGTTTCTTATTAGTTCATTAGGTGATCTTATACTGATTTAGAGGGCATCATGAGAGTGTGGTTCAAGTTTCACATCACTTCCAGGTTTCATGTGGACATGACAAGATTTAGGACACTTATGCTCAAATTAGGTCATGAGACTCATAATAGAGTAACCAAGGTCGAAGATCATCAATGAAATAGAACCAAACATAAGGGACGGTTTAGATCAGCAAGAATATGACATAAGAAACACATTTAAAGTAAGGTGATGTCCATTAGGGTCTAGGCATAAAACCACCAACATGGGGTACCAACATTCACTCATACATGCAATAAGTGTCATGTGAAATAGACATAGTAAATAGGGATGTTTAGGACATTCATTATGGTCACAAGAGCATAAGAGTTACTGATTGATGCTTAGGAGGCTACAAATATACCAAAAATTCAAACTTCATTATAATCATGAATTAAAAGTGGTCAAAAAGTCAAATATTGGCAAAACCGAGATATGGAAAGAGTTCTTAGGGTCTAAAATTGTTCTCATATTGTAGATCTTTTCGAGAGGATCAATTTGGTATGTAGGTTCGTATGTTTTGGTCTTAGTATGAGCAAGATATCATTTTTGAGAGTTTATATCCAGAACTTTAGAGGACCAGAGTGTTACCATTTCATTTATGTGCCACCAGCAACTGTGGATTCCCCATCCTGCGGTCCACATTGCGCACCTATGCCCATCATCACTGGGCTGCTTTGTCACAGCAGCCAACGATACCAGACGTCTTCTCACCAGCCATCAGCCGCTCTCCATCGCAACTCCTCACCTCTGGCCCACGCTGCCTGTGAGATCACCTCTGGATGCGGAATCGAAGGTCCTGCCATGCCCCGCCTATGAGCCCATGCTTGGGAGAGCCGTCTTCCCATAGCCCCCTTCCGTAGTCCGCATGCGACCCCCTGTTCCGCACGCAGGAACAGAGGAAAGACAGGGGACGACGGCCCCAACATTCCGACGACTGCTGGCTCTGAAGAATCTCGAAAAAGTACAGGATAAGGGTTGGAGTAGGTCACACCACCATCGTTCGCCACCCTCCTCACTTGGGCTTGATTGGTGGAGAAGGGGAGAGTGTGGGTGAGCTCCCTAGAAGCCCCCGGCTGGCGGCAGCAGGCTTCAACCATGCACCATAGGGACCACAGCAGGCGAGCAGGGTCAAGGTGATGGTGGACTAAGGCACTTCAGCCACCCAAGCTCGTGTGTACCCACCACGGATGAGGGTGTACCAGTCGGCGCTGCTGTCTACCAGGCCAGCGTTGGATTCAAACGGCAAAAGTAACAACCGCTTCCTTTGCACCGATGGCATGTGTAGAGTTGGGGAGACAAGTCCCCAACTGTCAAATTAGCATGGCCCCAGATCCAACGGACAAAAAGAGGGATGGGTTAGGGTTTCCCTAAAGAGGGTGGCAGTTGTTGGGCCGCACACCACTCAAAGTCAGCCCAACAAGGCTCAAAAGTCAAGCAAAAACTTTAAAACAAGTACAAGTTAAGTCATCTTCTTTAACCCATAACTTGGTCTATAAATGTCCAATTGATGTGATTTTTGTGCCACTAGATTCATTACTAAAAAATATACATCATGATATATAATAGGAATCCAAAACAACAAGGTAATGAGGTTCCATATTATATGTAAGAAGGTGACATGATATAGCATGCTACTTAGTCGAATTTCTCAAAAGAGAGAAACATATCATCAAATTCGTCATCAAGGTGATCAAATTGGGTCTTCTTCACACTCTAGTATTGTGATTGAACTCATATTGAGTGATGTGAGCCACTAATAGAGAAATAAATAGTATAGTAAGGGAGAGAGAAAATCAAGGTTGTCACAATAACCTATTTCACGATCACCAAAATTCCTGACGATGATGGATCTATGGCCAGGGCAAACTACATGAAAGGTTCATCTGTAATTAATTAATGCATTTTAAGTGGATTGCTGGGACATCCAAGTTATAATAATCATACCATAAACAAAGAATAAACCACATAGATTCCTTCATTTTGTGTCACACTGTTACTGCTATTCTCAATGCCATCAACATCATCATGATCCATCTCGAGGATCCAACATCACATGGATTCCATCCCATCATTAAGCACATGTTACCAATGCATAGGAAACACTCATCATGTGTCGTCATAGTTCTCATAATACATAGTGTTCCTCATTATCTCAATATCAAGAGAATGTCACCAAGGACATCATTATATCTCATACCTGAGTACACATCTCATCTGAGGAACTTGCGTGGTTAGTATGCTCAAGAGTAGATAAATACTTCATCATCAAGATATATTTTTGCAACATTAGATAACCATGCATTCCACATAAAACATTCCAAATGATATTAGGCATTCAAGCAAACATAGAGCATAACCTTCACTAAAGCATATCGGGTAAGGAACAACCCTCACCAAAAGGCACAACGACCCTCACCACAGGTGCAACAATCCTCATCAAAAGGATACCACAACCCTCAGTAAAGGTGCAGCGGTTACAACCAGACCTATCTAGCTGTGTCGGCCAGCACCCACACCGGCCATCACCCATATCGGGCAAGGCACCTAGCAAGCTGTAACGTGCAACACCAAAGCGTGCAACCTATATTGCCCAACCGTCACAACAGCATATCAAGCAAGCACCATAGCGTGCAATGCCCCAAGACGGGAAAAGCCGTACCAGGAAACGCCCCTCAACAACACGTCATAGCAGGCAACGCAACACACCATATCAAGCAACTCCTCAAGGCCGTGATGGCCAACGCTACACAGTAGGCACCACATTGCCCAAAGATCAGCCCTACCATCCAAGGGAAACAACACATCAACCATCTATTGTATCGCCTAAGGGATCACCAAGCCAGCCATCTTTTGCATCGCCCAACCCTAGCTCAAGGGGAAGAGAGGGATACTAGGAAGCACTACCCATCATTGGTATCGTGCAAGGAAAGGCCATAACACCCAAGAGGTCAACAGAAAAGGGAGATATTGTCTAAGAGCTCAACTCCTTTAGAACACATATCTCGGCCAAGGGACCAACTTGGTGTCAACCAACCATAACGTCCAAACCCCAACCCTTGGGTAGGAAAGGGATATCGGTCACCACACCTACAAACCATATCAGGTCACCAGGGTTAGAAGGTCTCAACCTCATCACAACCATCCATGCCATATCACCTAAGGATATCAAGAGTGTTGGCTCACCTCTCAATAACCAAGTGAGAGGGGTTTTGTACAACCTCAAGCATATCGGGCAACAAGGGTAGAACAATACCCTATCGGCCAACGAACTCAACATATTGCCCAAAAAACTAGGCCACAGGCTCACCTCTCAAGACCAAGGAGAGAGAGGGGTCTTGCATAAGCTCACCTATGGCCCACGCTACCTGTGAGATCACCGCTGGATGTGGAATCGAAGGTCCTACCCTGCCCCGCCTATGAGCCCATGCTTGGGAGAGCCGTCTTCCCATAGCCCCCTTCTGTAGTCCGCATGCGACCCCCTTGTTCCGTACGCAGGAACAGAGGAAAGACAGGGGACGACACCCCCAACATTCTGACGACTGCTGGCTTTGAAGAATCTCGAAAAAGTACATGATAAGGGTTGGAGTAGGTCACACCACCATCGTTCGCCACCCTCCTCACTTGGGCTTGATTGGTGGAGAAGGGGAGAGTGTGGGTGAGCTCCCTAGAAGCCCCCGGCTGGCGGCAGCAGGCTTCAACCATGCACCATAGGGACCACAGCAGGCGAGCAGGGTCAAGGTGATGGTGGACTAAGGCACTTCAGCCACCCAAGCTCGTGTGTACCCACCACAGATGAGGGTGTACCAGTCGGCGCTGCTGTCTACCAGGCCAACGTTGGACTCAAACGACAAAAGGAACAACCGCTTCCTTTGCACCGATGGCATGTATAGAGTTGGGGAGACAAGTCCCCAACTGTCAGATTAGCATGGCCCCAGATCCAACAGACAAAAAGAGGGATGGGTTAGGGATTCCCTAAAGAGGGTAGCAGTTGTTGGGCCACACACCACTCAAAGTCAGCCCAACAAGGCTCAAAAGTCAAGCAAAAACTTTAAAACAAGTACAAGTTAAGTCATCTTCTTTAACCCATAACTTGGGCTATAAATGTCCAATTGATGTGATTTTTGTGCCACTAGATTCAATACTAAAAAATATACATCATGATATATAATAGGAATCCAAAACAACAAGGTAATGAGGTTCCATATTATATGTAAGAAGGTGACATGATATAGCATGCTACTTAGTCGAATTTCTCAAAATAGAGAAACATATCATCAAATTCGTCATCAAGGTGATCAAATTGGGTCTTCATCACACTCTAGTATTGTGATTGAACTCATATTGAGTGATGTGAGCCACTAATAGAGAAATAAATAGTATAGTAAAGGAGAGAGAAAATCAAGGTTGTCACAATAACCTATTTCACCATCACCAAAATTCCTGACGATGATGGATCTATGGCCAGGGCAAACTACATGAAAGGTTCATCTGTAATTAATTAATGCATTTTAAGTGGATTGCTGGGACATCCAAGTTATAATAATCATACCATAAACAAAGAATAAACCACATAGATTCCTTCATTCTATGTCACACTGTTACTGCTATTCTCAATGCCATCAACATCATCATGATCCATCTCGAGGATCCACCATCACATGGATTCCATCCCATCATTAAGCACATGTTACCAATGCATAGGAAACACTCATCATGTGTCATCATAGTTCTCATAATACATAGTGTTCCTCATTATCTCAATATCAAGAGAATGTCACCAAGGACATCATTATATCTCATACCTGAGTACACATCTCATCCGAGGAACCTGCGTGGTTAGTATGCTCAAGAGTAGATAAATACTTCATCATCAAGATATATTTTTGCAACATTAGATAACCATGCATTCCACATAAAACATTCCAAACGATATTAGGGTTTCAAGCAAACATAGAGCATAAGCTTCACTAAAGCATATCGGGTAAGGAACAACCCTCACCAAAAGGCACAACGACCCTCACCATAGGTGCAACAATCCTCATCAAAAGGATACCACAACCCTCAGTAAAGGTGCAGCGGTTACAACCAGACCTATCTAGCTGTGTCGGCCAGCACCCACACTGGCCATCACCCATATCGGGCAAGGCACCTAGCAAGCTATAAAGTGCAACACCAAAGCGTGCAACCTATATTTCCCATCCGTCACAACAGCATATCGAGCAAGCACCATAGCGTGCAATGCCCCAAGATGGGGAAAGCCGTACTAGGAAACACCCCTCAACAACACGTCATAGCAGGCAACGCAACACACCATATCAAGCAACTCCTCAAGGCCGTGATGGCCAACGCTACAGAGTAGGCACCACATTGCCCAAAGATCAGCCCTACCATCCAAGGGAAACAACACATCAACCATCTATTGTATCGCCTAAGGGATCACCAAGCCAGCCATCTTTTGCATCGCCCAACCCTAGCTCAAGGGGAAGAGAGGGATACTAGGAAGCACTACCCATCATTGGTATCGTGCAAGGCAAGGCCATAACACCCAAGAGGTCAACATAAAAGGGAGATATTGTCTAAGAGCTCAACTCCTTTAGAACACATATCTCGACCAAGGGACCAACTTGGTGTCAACCAACCATAACGTCCAAACCCCAACCCTTGGGTAGGAAAGGGATATCGGTCACCACACCTACAAACCATATCAGGTCACCAGGGTTAGAAGGTCTCAACCTCATCACAACCATCCATGCCATATCGCCCAAGGATATCAAGAGTGTTGGCTCACCTCTCAATAACCAAGTGAGAGGGGTTTTGCACAACCTCAAGCATATCGGGCAACAAAGGTAGAACAATACCCTATCGGCCAACGAACTCAACATATTGCCCAAAAAACTAGGCCACATGCTCACCTCTCAAGACCAAGGAGAGAGAGGGGTCTTGCATAAGCTCACCTCTGGCCCACGCTGCCTGTGAGATCACCACTGGATGCGGAAATCGAAGGTCCTGCCCTACCCCGCCTATGAGCCCATGCTTGGGAGAGCCGTCTTCCCATAGCCCCCTTCCGTAGTCCGCATGCGACCCCCCTGTTCTGCACGCAGGAACAGAGGAAAGACAGGGGACGACGCCCCCAACAATCCGACGACTGCTGGCTTTGAAGAATCTCGAAAAAGTACAGGATAAGGGTTGGAGTAGGTCACACCACCATCGTTCGCCACCCTCCTCACTTGGTCTTGATTGGTGGAGAAGGGGAGAGTGTGGGTGAGCTCCCTAGAAGCCCCCGGCTGGCGGCAACAGGCTTCAACCATGCACCATAGGGACTACAGCAGGCGAGCAGGGTCAAGGTGATGGTGGACTAAGGCACTTCAGCCACCCAAGATCGTGTGTACCCACCACAGATGAGGGTGTACCATTCGGTGCTGCTGTCTACCAGGCCAGCGTTGGACTCAAACGGCAAAAGGAACAACCGCTTCCTTTGCACCGATGGCATGTATAGAGTTGGGGAGACAAGTCCCCAACTGTCAGATTAGCATGGCCCCAGATCCAACGAACAAATAGAGGGATGGGTTAGGGTTTCCCTAAAGAGGGTGGCAGTTTTTGGGCCGCACACCACTCAAACTCAGCCCAACAAGGCTCAAAAGTCAAGCAAAAACTTTAAAACAAGTACAAGTTAAGTCATCTTCTTTAACCTATAACTTGGGCTATAAATGTCCAATTGATGTGATTTTTGTGCCACTAGATTCATTACTAAAAAATCTACATCATGATATATAATAGGAATCCAAAACAACAAGGTAATGAGGTTCCATATTATATGTAAGAAGGTGACATGATATAGCATGCTACTTAGTCGAATTTCTCAAAATAGAGAAACATATCATCAAATTCGTCATCAAGGTGATCAAATTGGGTCTTCATCACACTCTAGTATTGTGATTGAACTCATATTGAGTGATGTGATCCACTAATATAGAAATAAATAGTATAATAAAGGAGAGAGAAAATCAAGGTTGTCACAATAACCTATTTCACCATCACCAAAATTCCTGACGATGATGGATCTATGGCCAGGGCAAACTACATGAAAGGTTCATTTGTAATTAATTAATGCATTTTAAGTGGATTGCTGGGACATCCAAGTTATAATAAGCATACCATAAACAAAGAATAAACCACATAGATTCCTTCATTCTGTGTCACACTGTTACTGCTATTCTCAATGCCATCAACATCATCATGATCCATCTCGAGGATCCAACATCACATGGATTCCATCCCATCATTAAGCGCATGTTACCAATGCATAGGAAACACTCATCATGTGTCATCATAGTTCTCATAATACATAGTGTTCCTCATTATCTCACTATCAAGAGAATGTCACCAAGGACATCGTTCAGCCACACTCTCCCCTTCTCCAGGCACCACAAGGGGCGTTGCCTGGGTAGGAAAGGGATATCGGTCACCACACCTACAAACCATATCAGGTCACCAGGGTTAGAAGGTCTCAACCTCATCACAACCATCCATGCCATATCACCCAAGGATATCAAGAGTGTTGGCTCACCTCTCAATAACCAAGTGAGAGGGGTTTTGCACAACCTCAAGCATATCAGGCAACAAGGGTAGAACAATACCCTATCGGCCAACGAACTCAACATATTGCCCAAAAAACTAGGCCACAGGCTCACCTCTCAAGACCAAGGAGAGAGAGGGGTCTTGCATATGCTCACCTCTCAAGTCCAAGGAGAGAGAGGGGCCTTGCCCAAGAACACACCAACAATGGTAGGGCTGCCCCCTATCGCCCAGGGCACCTATTAAAGGTAAAACCCTAAAGGCATACCGTGCAACTAGGGTAGGACAACCCTCTATCGGCCAAGCCAACCACTGTGTCACCCAATACCTTAGGATCACCTCTCTAGTCCAAGGAGAGAGGGGTATTGCCTCACGGGCACACTACACACACCTTTGAACTAAGGAACCCTAAGATCACCTCTCAACTTAAGATAAGAGAGGGGTTTTTCTCAAGATCCCCTAATCCAAAGGGTAGGCCGACACAAAAGGGAAACCTATTGGATCCTAGATGGGTGATTGGATGCTCTAGAGGGGGGTGAATAGAGCTGAATGCACTTAAACAAAATTCATTAGACCTTCAAGATATATCACAAGATAAGGTTGCTAAATAGGAAATTTGAGGGCAACTAAAACATACATAGCAAGGATGAGAGAGATTGAACATACACCAATATACAAGCTATTTAGAGTGGTTCCACACTTCAAACTAGAAGTGTGTCAGTCCACTTACCTATAGAGGTCAATTGATGAATGCATATTCATCATATTTTCATTCGCCTCTCTGGGACCAATCTGATTCAATACTTTCGATTTTAGCTCCTAAATCTCACAAAATGCAAGATTTCTGAGCTAATTCAATTATCAAGATTATTGACTAGATTTATATTGATTTTTTGCAGGTCTTGACAAGGTTCAACCATCATATGGAATTCAATCAAGATCCTCTCATCCTTGGTCTTGACCAAATAGTTTTGACCAAACGGTCTCGACCCCAAACAATCTCAGCCAGTCATCCATACAGTTTCAAGACCATTTGGATCCATACACTTTCAAGACCAATTGGAGCCATACATTCTCAAGACCGATAGGCCATTCACCCGCAAGACCGTTCAGGCGCCAAGACCGATCAATAAAGTGAAGACAGTTTGGTGTGCATCTGCAAGACAATATGGACGTGAACGATCCCAAACCATTTGGATGTCAATCGGTTTGCAAGACCTTTTGGATCATCAAGACCGATCAAAGGCATCGATCACTTGAAACTGCTAGGGCAGCCTTCTCCAAGACCAGTGGAACAAGATCGTGTGAAGACACACCCAAGACCGTTTAGAGCTACTGCATGAAACTGTTTGGAGGATACCAAATGGTCTTGCAAGAACGTTTGGAGTAGAGTACTCAAGGAACAATTGGAGTACATGACCGGTTGGATGAGTATCGGCCTCCAAGACCGTTTGGTCATTTGATCGGTCTGCGAGACCGTATAAAGGAAGAACCCCTAAGACCGTTTGGTCATATATAAACAAAACCATTTGGAGAGAACATATATCCAAGACCGTATGGTCATGTACCCAAGACCGGTTGGATGTAAAACGGTCTCCAAGACCGTTTGCTCCAAAACCGTTTGGAGAGAACTCACAACAAAAACGTGAGGACCACATCCAAGCCTATAAATCAGACTAGAAGGGTCCTCATTTAGGCATCGTTCTAGGGACACCGACAGGCTTCCTAAGTGCAAGGTTCGATCCAACTTCATCCTCCACACCACCATCATCTTCATCCTTCACGCTGCCCACATCACCGATTTCATCTCTTGAATCATGGATACAACCTATGTACCTTGAGATTAGTTCTTGATAGCTTGCTCTAGAGGATGTATAAGCCTGAGTGCAGGATCATTTGGCAATGATATGTTGAACATGGTGTTGGAAGATGAAAGAATGTATTCTAATGTGAATGTCATGACCTCTCTAGATTCAATTACATTTTAGAAGGGATTCCTAAATGTGAGGTACACATTTGTTTTATGCCGCTTAGCATAGATCATTATATATCTAATCTTATACATTTGTAACAACCCTATACGCCTTACAAGGATGAGATCAAGAAACTCTTAGGAATGATGTATGCAATACTATATGAATGAATAACATCCTATGGGTTGAAATACCTAAAGTGGTTGATAATGTTTTATTCTATATCAACAATGCCTAACCATTAGATAAGTCCATATCATTAAAGATAGTTGGACAATTCTAATGTGTGACCTATGCACTACATGATGAAGGTGATAGGTTAGTGGATAAAGTATTAAGAGGGAAATACCTTAATACAAGGACAGTTTATTAACTTAAGTAAGTTGGAAGTGATGAGAAAAGTGATACATCAAGACATGATAGATATCACATTTAGCATTTCAGGGTTGATATACCTTGATGCATCTCAATCCAACATACTTGGATATGAAACACATGAAATGTGTATGAGTTTGACATACTTTGATAAGTATAGACTAATATATATTGTGAAAGGGGGTAAGCCAAACTGATGAGTATGATGTAATCATACCATGATAAGAATGAGAAATGAACTTATACCTTGTATTAATAATCCTTAAATGATATATGATGAGAGTATCAAGCAAGAGTGAATACTTGTGATATCAATAGATACTCCTAGAGGAGTGGAGCAATATATTAGGGTTGGATAGTTAATATAAACATGAAACCCTAATTAATGTGAAAAGGGGAAATCCTAACCCTAAATTGGGTAATGGAATGGAAAATCCTATTTGATAGTAAACCCTAATCCTGATAAAGGAATGATGGTGTTACTATTGTATCACATGATGTGATAAATGATTTATATGGCTATTATCATGTTTATTAACCATGCGGATATCATGAGATGATGAACATAGCCAGATTTGAGCTATGACATTTATATAATAAAAATGCTGATTGGCCTTGTGTGCCTTAATGTTGTTGTTGCTTAGTAGAAGTAACAAAATGTTCATGGACTTTATGAGTCATATGAGTAAGTTGTTGCCTAGTGAAAGGTGACAAGACACTTAATGGGCCTTGTGGGCCATGTGAGATGCTTGTATAACAAGTATCATGTACACCTTGGTCTGAGGACCTAGAGGTAATAATTACCTAACAAGTGGTAACAGTGATTAGTGATGAATTGAGGGTATGAATACCCATATTTGATAAGTATGATGATGATGTTGTTGAGGGATGTGAACTTTCAAGTAATGAGATAAGGGATTAAGATCCCAATGCATTATAAGTTCTGGTAAAGCTATAGATAAGAGCTTACATGTTTCTTTATAGCATTTGTCATAATAATTCCTGTTTGAGAACTTGACTGATGCTAAAAGAATATGCTAATGTACTTAATTAATCAAGTGAAATCATATCATGTAGAGCCCTGACCATAGATCCATCATCGACATTAATTTGGTGATGGTGAAACGAGTGCTTCGCGGCAAAACTCGGAACACATATTTTGAATATGTGGGGGCAATGGGTGAATGCATCCTGACGTCCGAATGAGGGAATTGATGAAAGGTAAACATTAAACCTCTCAATCCTTCATTATTGTACCAGGATGGATGTATCACGAATCCCCCGATGATTGGGTTAGATGCAGTACACATCTCCCAATAATATTAATGCCGGATCGATGGACATAAACATGAAATCTCACGATTGCGAAGAGAGTGCAGCACGCCACTGCAACTTTAATAGCGAAGTTGCTAGTATACCCTGGAAAGCTATATAGCAGAGACACAAGATGTCCTTCATGTGATCTCACACTGACCGAGATGTGGGAGGTCTTGGAAGCTGGCTCTTCCATTGACCTTGTATGGTACCGATTTCGACTTCGCAATGGTCGGTTGGAGCATGAGCGGTATACCTCATCTCCTCAGGGCATAAGTGTACTTGTAAAATGTAATCAGTCGTATAGCATATTTGCTTAAGGATTGAATACGGAAATTCATTAGCTGATGTTACATTTCTTTTATACATCTCTAGTTGGTAGATGTAATTCATATCTCTTTATATTCATTGCAAGTAGATGGATGAACTATGATTCTACCATAGGTAGGTGCAATGTTCTCCTTAGGAAAGGAGATTACTTTACTCTGATCATATAATGATTAATACTGATGTTAATATGTAAGAACTCCTACTCAGTTTTATTATAATAAACTGCTATAACAATGTTTTGGCAGAGAGTTATATCTCCCACTGGGGCAATTTATAATTGTCTCACCCCCGTGGGATCCAATGTTTTTAGGTGGACGCGTACGAAGAGGAAGAAACCTGATAGCAGAGAAAGAACAACAACAGCATCAGGGATAGCAGTAATATCTCAGGTGGAGATACTGCCTGTCAAGTCATATAGATAGTAGTCCTATGTGTCGTCTCTGTACTCTCAGGTCCTCAGAGTCAGTAGATAGTGCTCTTATAATCGATCTGAGATTTTGGCTTGATGCCTCGAGATTTTTATGCTGTCTGTACATAATGATAATAGGGCAGCTAATGTTGTAATCCTCGAGAAGAGATGGTACAAGTTATGTACTTATGAACCGGGATCTAAATGTTATACTTTGGTTCTTGATGAAAGAGACTCCCTATGTTTGGATCTCTTTACAAAAAGTTTTAATTTTTATTGATTTTTAGTAATTTCGCTACTAATGACCGCTTCCACATTAATCTTAATCAATGTTTGACAACATACGTCACAGATACAATTCACTTTTTCCCTCCACATTCCATATGCACTAGTTTCATCTACATTGGGTTTAACCCATGCTTACTTGTATTAGTAAAGTCTAATATATCTAACATTGTGTACTCTCCTAGAAACCCTAATCCATGTTTTTTTCCTCTTTCACCCATGATTGAGGTTGGATGGATGCACAAAAGAATTCTATATCTCCTATTTATATTCAACCAGTGGCGGAGCCACATGCAGGCAAGGGTAGGCCTGTGCCCTACCTTAGTTTCTGAATTAGCATTAATTTACATTAACTAGATCGTCTATTTACATAATAAACTCATTTCGTGCCCTACCTAATTGCGATCTGTTTCTTTCCTTTGGACTGGTATATCAAGCAGTGCCCACCCTTCTCACATTTCCTGGCTATGCCACTGTATTCAACAACTTGCTATTTGAAGAAGTCTTCTCATGATCTCTATCGGAATCATTACAAGAAATCATGTTTTTCCTTCCCTAAAACTAAAACTTAGGAAAGTTGTACAGCATCAGGGACATATATATTAAAGTAAATTAGGATTGCACCTATATATATGACTGTATATATAAAGACTCTGCAAACATCAATAATACATGGGCATCAACAGCATCGACGCCGCAACTAATACCGACAAATGGGTATGAGGACCATGCTGGTCCCAGGGGACTTTGACGGGCAGTGAGGATGCCGACTCGACCGCTTCTTCTGCCGGATACCCAAGACTATTATCGTCTGTACCGGAGTTGCAGTCTAGTGGTCTACTCTTTGCTACTAGCACTTGGCCCCCTTCTTGCACTTGAGTGCTCCGGCGTTGCCAGTCATCTCGTCCATGAGTGACGACGGCCTGGCACCGAGGCTGGACGCTCTGGCGTAGCTGGACGAGGCGCCGGCGCCAGAAGGGACGAAAAAGGCGCCGTTGAGCAGCAGGTCTCCCTCCGAGCGCCAGTTCCAGCTCTTCCACTGGCTCTCGGGAGCGTCCTCCCGCTTCGTCACCTGCATTGAGAACAAGGCATGTTAATTCACTTCGGATTCATCATCTATCTATTCTCAGAACGCCAAATTAGACGATAGTAATAAGGCACATAATGCGACAAGATGACCATAATGATAAGACTGACCACGGGCTCGCAGCCAACCAACCATTTAATTCCCAAATGCACTGTTGGTAGCAGGCCGGTTGTATGGCATCAGTACTAGGACGTGACGCAACTGCACCAGCCAGCACTGGTTTCACGGGTCCCACCCACCCACCCACACCCACTCATTGGAGCAGATGCATTCCAATTCCATAGAAGAGGATGGGATAAATAAAAATAAATCTTGACAGTTGAAAATTGCGGCTGACTGCATGTGCGTGGCATGTGGATGTTGCCCCGCCCGACCAACCAAGTAAATTAACTGCTCTTTCTTTCCCTTTTCGCTTTCCCCCCCACCCCCACTTTCTCATTGACTACAGACTACAGTGGGGTGGGAGTGTCGGTGTCTGGTACATTACTATAATTCTGATTAATTGATGACAACTTAGTCTAATTCTGGTTAATTGATGCCTAATTCTGATTAGTCATAAGCTATATTCATGAACTAGAAACAATCAAACTTGTGATGTGAACGCTAGCTCACCTCCTTGCTGAACTCGATATCCGGTGCCAGGAACCTGTTCCCCTGGCAGTTGATCGTCGGAGCAGCGCTCCCACCGATGGCATACATCTCCCAATGTGTATAATCATTATTGACGACATGGAAATATCCATGTCTACATCTGGGCATCCTCTGGATCAAACCTTCTCCGAAATGGTTAAACGCGATGGTCACCTGCATATTCTTATCACTCATCAACGTATCACTGTGCCCGAGCAACATCACCTTATCGTGATGCGTCAGGTAGTTGTTCGAGATCGTGATCGCTGTCGACCCGTGGATGGCATCGATGAGCCCATCCGTGCAGCTGTATAGAGTGTTATGGTCAACCCACACATGGCTGCCTCCGAAGATCGAGACACCGTCTCCGTCGGAAATCGTCCTCCAACCGTAGTGTCCAGGGGAGTCTCTGACGTAGGCGTTGCCGCCGGGCTTGCAGTCGTGGATGTGGAGGCCGTGGATGATGATGTTTGTCACGAACTGGGCTGTGATGCAAGGCCCGCCGGCGATGTGGACCTCGGCGCCGCGGCCGTCGAGGGTCTTGTACGAGTTCATTAGGAGTTCCTCTTTCAGCTTAATCGTCATGTCGTGGGCGAAGATGATCCAGAGTGGCTCTTCTTGGATCACGGCGTAACGGAGTGTTCCGGGTTTCGGGTTGATCACGTCGGAGTCGCTGGGGTCGGTCACGATGTAGATTTGGCCGTTCTTGCCGCCAATGGCGTTGCGGCCGAATCCGATTGCGCAGTCCGCTAGCCGCTGACGGTTCTTCTCCCAATTTGGGTCGCAACGCCAGCAGTCGTCGATCGGATTGCCGGTGCCGCATGAGAGCATGCCGAGCTGCCGACGTGCCGTGCTGTTCTGTATGCTCCTGTGTGTGACAAAGACCAAATTTTGGTGTTGTTGGACACTCAGTTTGCTAAGTTAATAAAGAGGAATTCGTGTACTATGATGTGCACCACTCCTAGATCGTAATGCTGCAGCTGCTTACCTCAGGACATCCTCGGCCACGAGTTCAGGGTCGTGGACATGAGCAGGCGCTCGAGCGCAAGAAACAGAGCTGCTGAGGAACAAGAGGCAGGCGAAGGAGAACAACAACAACAAGTTTGGCCGAAGCCCGCTCGAAAGACTTATCGACATTGCAACTAGGACAAGATTGATGGTCAGATCTCCGGCGACACTGCCCTTGCCGTTGCTACGGAGGGAACAGTGAAGGATGATAGCTAAAAGGGGAGAATGGGCGGAGGAGATGCAGGGGATGGGAGGAGTTGGGTAGAGAGAGCGGGCACTTGTGGGGTATTTAAAGGAATGGCGCCAAAGAGATGTGGCGGGGTATCAAGGGTGGTAGTAGTAGTAGTGGCCGCTCTTTCGTTTTCTCCTCTCTAACTAAGTTTCCCCTCTTTCTCTGGGCCCTGTACCACTTTACAAATCGATAAATAAAAAACTTTGATATGTTTTCAAGCGTTAAAAACACAAGCTGTGTTTCCTCATGTGGACACTTCTTCAGATGTCAGGTTTCCCAGTTAAGATTGTATGTTGTTCGTTTATACAGTTAACCACGGGAACCGTGAAACCCATACCTCTATTTCATCATGCCACCTTTTTCTTTCTTCTTCTTATTAACATGTTTGGTTTTTGCCAATTACCAAGAGTAAATGGTGTACGTTATCCAAGGCGACAGGTGCCATCTTCATTATCTCTCTCCACCTTGCGTTTGTCTTGCGGAAGAATAGGGAGACTATTCCTAATCCATATTTGGAGTCCTTATTTTTTCTTCTTCTTTTGCTCATTCTCTTTTCGTCTGATAATGATTAGACTCGACACCTAACATGTGGAGCGATCATGATAACTGATGCCGGATGCTCCTCTACTTGCTAAAAGCTCTTTGTTTTTTCATGCAATTAGTTGGGGGCCTACAAGGACAAGCTCTTACCCATGCACGCTTCTCATGATTAGTAAGGTAAGAGATTAGAGATCTGATCATGATGAGAATGAGCATCAAGTTTGTATACTTTAAGAGGGAGGGTAACATGGTTGTCTAAGTGAGTTCTATTCGACTGGAAATTCTTGCAATACATATGTGGACATGCCGAAACCTTACACGAGATGAGTTTAACAACGAGAATTTACATATGTAGAGCAACATTTAAGAGACCATATAGCGCAACACTTTATGCAACATGTCACAAGGAAAAAGCCCATTTCCTGTTTGGATACCATATAGTGCAACATGTAAACGACCATGTCCTACAACATTTTTTTTTGTATGTTTGTTCGTAATCACTGGACCTCACGGTATAAATGCAATTAGTGGGGGGGGGGGACGCTTTCACATGTAGGGCATGCATGCTTGTAATAATTATTATTATGGTGAAATACGGGAGAGGTGATGACCAAAAGAATGAAAATGAAAAGTGAATAAAATCAAATAAGGGAACTAACATGGTAGTCTAGCTAACTATCGAGCGAAAAATGTTTGTGATAGAATTGATATCAAAACATCCTTACACTATCGTTGCTATGTGATGCATCCTATTCCCACCCAAGATGCAAGAAACGGGAATCGACTGATGACTCTACATTATAAACTTATAGCATCTACATCCATACAACTACTAAATCGTATTGCAAATGGTATGCAATTGTTGGCTTATACTCACCGGAGTTTATGGTGTTCATTTATGCTCAAAATAGTTAGCATGGTGATATACTAGAGAGATGATCATGTAGAGAATGAGCATGCAAAAGTGAATAATACGATTCATATAGAGTCTAACACGGTGTCCAACTAACAACATGGAGTGAGATGATTCCATGCATGGGTATCCTTATGATAGATGTGTGGACATGCGACAACCTTGCACTAGACCGATTTAGATACGAAGATGAATATGGAATTTAACATCTGAAGAGTCTTTTTTTTCAAGTGGTCTTGTTGCATACATGTCTACATTTTGAATGGTTCTAGTGTACAATAAGAAGGGTGAAAGGAGAAATACCAATATATCCATAAGTAGTGCATTCATCAATGATATAAGATAAAAACCGCAAGAAAAAATGACTTCGGTGATCTTGTCCTTGGACTGGGCCCCCATAACTTGCAAACCTTATATAGATAAGAAATAGAAACAACTTTGTTGCCTAGAAAGGAAATGGAGCTACTGGGATATTTTTGGAAACCCTTCTCATGAGAATAATGCACCACGAGTGGCTCTTTTAATATCCTAGGCAAAATTTTCCATTTTGCATGTTTGAAAAATGTAGTGGAGTAACATTTCACGAGCATGGATGAAAATTATGGTCTTGGGCATCACATGATATGGGCTTTAGGAAAGTTCTACAGAGATACTAGCCGGTTTCACTCTTATTCTAACAATATAATAGATAAGTAGATTAGAGTTTGAGAAAGAACACCATCTTTACCAAGACACTAAATGTAATACACACACACAGATATATATATATATATATATATATATATATATATATATATATATATATATATATATATATATATATATATATATATATATATATATATATTAAAAAATCAATATCATAGCATGCTTATACAAACATTTTCCATCCAATGCTTTCTATCATTCCCCAAGATGCAAGAAACATGAAATATGAGTTTAATTCACCTTATAAATGAATAAACATCTACATCAACATTATTTCTCAACCATGTTTCTTAATGGTGTGTGTAACATATCAAAATTGGGTTCATAGATTAACCCTCCTTTATTTTTGGCTCCTTTTTTATTATGTTAGTATTTATTCCTTCTTCCCTTATTTTGATTAACTTAAGATAATTGAAATCAATAAATATAACATTTTAACCAAAATCCTTTTATGTGAAGAGTTAGAATAAATAAGTTAATTAAGTATCATATGGGATTGATCATACAAATTTGACATATTACTTATTTTGACCCTACTATGACACTCTATAATAAACCCATGCCTAGATGATGAAGGTAATAGAGAAATATAAACAAGGTATCTAATGGATTACAAAGGGAACTAAATATATTAATTATGCACTTAACACCCAAATAAAGAGATAGAATTCCAAACAACATCAAAATGAGAAATTAACTTTAGAATAGGATCCCTCACAACCTAATTAATTTACGTGAAAACGTTTTGGGTAACATTGAACTATTTGCTTGATTTAGTAAATGAAGATATTGAGTAAGCTAGGTTGAATGAATGTATCGATGTGTCATTCTATTTCCCCTAAAGTTTAGCTACTTTACTTATTACCACACATACTTTATCATGACACCTAGATCCATACATACATACAAAGTGTCCCGGGTTTGAATCCCAGTTGCCGCCTTGATTTACTACCCTCTCGGGCGTTCGGCCTCCATCACGGGCATGGGAGGGGGGGAATATTTCTCTCTTAATCCCATACATACATACATGCATGCATGCATACATAAATACATACATATATGCATACATACATACATACATACAACTGGCCGACAAGGAGTGGCTCAAGTGGTCAAGCATGGTGTCTCCTCATGAAGGGACCCGAGTTCGAATCCCAGTTGCCGCCTTGATTTACCACCCTCCCGGGCGTTCGTCCTCCACCACGGGAATGGGAGAGGGGGGAGAAATCTTTCTCTCTTAATTCCCATACATACATACAACTGACAAAGAGTGACTCAAGTGGTCAAGCACGGTGTTTCCTAACAAAGGGACCCATGTTCAAATCCCAGTTGAAATCCCAGTTGTCGCCTTGATTTACCACCATCTCGGGTGTTCGGCCTCCGTCATGGGTGTGGGAGGGGGGATGGAGAAATCTGTAATGACCCCGCCTCCCGGTAACCCCCAATTAAGGGAGACCGAAAGGTCAGTGTCATTAGCCAATTAATACGATCAAAGGTTCGACAAATAATCAATAACAATTATGAAATTCTACTAACTAGCTGGAATTTGGTATAAAATTAAAACTTTACGTACCTTTGAAAACCTCGGAAATCTATCTATCCTGGTCTTGAATTATTCTATCTAATCCTCCTTGCACTTTATTTCTTTTTCCGCAATGTGTCACTTTACTGTTTGTTCTTTCAATTGATGTTCCTAAAACGCCGACAAACAAAACGTCGGTCAGTATATCAAAATATACTGGTATGTGGGAACAACCACAATCTTGCAAATATGGCTAACAATTTAATAATCACAATCAAATTAATTAACAAGCCAATTTACACTTTTCAGTATGACATTCTCCACCGCTTTTGCCCTAACCCTGGCATACCCACCTTAGGGTGCCCTTTGCTAATGACTTAAGGCCACCTTCTCATTCCCGAGCTTGGTGCCTGGGGGTCACCACCCATGGTACCCACTAGTCATGCAATATCATAGGCCACCTTCTCATTCCCGAGCTTAGTGCCTGGGGTCACCACTCAAGGTGTCCATTGGTCTACCCATCTGGGCCTGACCTTTGGCATCATCCATCAGGGTGGCATGTAGGTGCGAGAATACATACTTCTATTTTTAATGTGATAATCATAGTGACTAAATGATTTGTAAATATGAACATCCAACAGATAATTTGCATTCAATGCGATTAATCATCCGGAAAATCCTCAGGAAACTAAGGCGATTATCCATAATTAATCACATACCTGATCCAGAGCAACTTGATTGTCCAAGCAATAAGGATAAAGAATCAATCAACAAGCAATCAACAATATCCTGAAATTAATGCATACGATCCAAGCGTTATAGTTTATCCAGAATATTCTAAAGCTAGACTTGGATTCCACCTTAGGCTTTCTAGACCACATTAGGGTTTTATTAGGGTTTTTGCCTCCATAACGCTTTTATCATATTAAATGCTCTCTTAGTTCATAAACCCTAATTTCAACATCATAAGCCCAATTAAAGTCGATTATTTCTTTTTTATACCAAAACTACCTCCTTTATCCTTTTAAGTTATTTCAAGGTCATTATACTCAATTATCACCTTTAGTTTCTTTCAGATGAACAACTCATAATTCATGATGGTCTAATCCCATATGAACTCTATTTATTATTAATTCTACCTTAATTCAATCGAAAACCCTAATTTCAATATTAAGGTTATTTATCCCCAAATTAGGGATTTTAATGCTTGAAATAGCTTAGATTCAGCATATTCCAACTTTAATCATGAAATTAGTCAATTAAAGCCATTAAGAGTCAAACTTACCAACATTAGGGTTTCAAGGCCCATTAAAGTATTATTCATGCACATTAAACTCGAAATTAAACTAATTATATGCAAAGTTTTCTTTCTTCATTGGGACTCCTTGGATCCCAAGAAACTCTAATAATTCGAAATCCTTTTTATTGGATACTCATTATTCTTCTAGATGCATCTAAATGCATTATTTCACATTATCTTGTTTATTTCTTCATTAAAATATATCTTTTTGAAGTTTTCTCTTTTATTTTCCTTATTGGTATTCCTTTCAACATTAGGAATCCTTGGGATACGAAATTCCACCAAGGATTACTCCATTATACCTCTTTTCACTTATTTTCCACATTTCATCAATATTTCCAATTTCTTTCTTAATAAAGAAATACTTAATTGATCTTTTCTTTTCTTATGCATTTACTATGCAACTTTGGACTCCTTGGAACCCAAGGAATCCAAGAGGCACGAAATCCCTATTTGGATTTGCCTTCTAGAGGTTTCCACACTTTTCTTTCCTCTATCAACTCAATTATTCATTACTTAATTGAATTTCCTTGTTATTGGGCCCAATAGCCAATAAAGCCCACAAGTCAAACAACAAGGCTATTTTAAATGAAATCCATTTATTCACAACAAATTATATCATTATTTGTCCAAATATCTTTAATATGAGAAATTACATTTCTCACCAAAGGAACCCAAAATTTGGGGTTGTAACAAAATCTTTCTCTTTTAATCCCATACATACATACACCCGACAAGGAGTGATTAAAGTGGTCAAGCACAATATCCCTAACAAAGGGGCCCGTGTTCAAATTCCAGTTACCGCCTTGATTTATCACCCTCCCGGGCGTTTGACCTCTGCCACGGGCATGGAAGAGGGAGGGGGAGAAATCTCTCTCTTAATCCCATACATACATACATACTAGGGTATAGATAAGATTTTGTCATTGGGGGGGGGGAAATCCTATCTTAAGACCTTTTCAAAAATATTATAGCAATTATGTAAAGCTACAATATCTCATACATTAGGTCTTTGCGTGGCACAAAATGGATAATAAACAAGTGATCTTATATTCTAAATGTAGAATATAATTATGTGAAGCTACAAAAATACACAATCATTTTGGAAACACAATGTGTATACCGAACAAAAAAATGTTACTTTTTTCAAAAATCAAATATAAATTTATCTACAACTTGGAGAAACCATTCAAATTCCATATAGATGAGAATTAGAATATAATTGAATAAATTTCAGGATATCAGATGGAAATTTAAACATCTTAAAAAATGTCTTGGTCATATTGTTCACACATCACATAGTTGGTTTCCATGTACTTTTAAAATAATATTTATGAATAGTTCAAAAACTTAAATTATATCGTATATTCCATAGTGTTACTATACCAAAGAGAAGTACGTCGATAAATTATACAATTCTTGTTTGATATTTTGTATAAAAACCACCTAATCTCATTTGAAGACATAAAAGATCATAAAATTATGTTAATTGAAACATGACCACATGTAAATAATTTGTAATCTAATTAATCATAAAATGACTTGAAGAACTTCTATAGGTATACGATTTTATATCTATATAGTTATATGATCTTATAGCTAAAATAATGTTATATATTATTCTAATATCAATAATAAAAATTAACTTATTGACATGACAACTGTATAGAATAAAACATAAAATAAGAAGGTATGAGACTCTTACAAAATATAATTAAGGTCTTTTTATTTTTTTGTAAGTGATAGTCTAATTTTTTATCAATTTACTGATAGATATAAGAAATATATTTCCATCATCATTCATTGTTCATAGATTAAGACATATAATTTAGTAATTTAAATTCATTGAATAATGAGGTTTTATCATGAATATGTTACTTCAACCAACCAACAAAGAAAAATAAGTAAATAAAGTAAGGAAACAAACAAGGGAACAAGTAGAAATGAAGAGAGATATAACAAGTATGGATGGGAACTTGGGTTGAGTTTTACCGTCTAAGGTCTCTCACCAACATACAATACTCACATCCATTGAATACCCTTAGTAAGATTACAAGCAATCATGATATATGTTTATTCCCTCCCATCTTGAGCTTAGGAGAGATCTAGATTATAAGGTTGCCTCTCTCTCAAGATGGCAAATAAACAATCACAAATATAACCATATGCCCATTATCTTAAACATTCCAACATTCTCATGCATTCATGCAACTCCATAACACTTAGATAGGATTAGTACTACTCTTTTGAGGCACTAATACTCAAACATCACAAGATAGTAGCTAATCATACAAGTGAAGCATTAAGACCAAGATCATTGAGATAATCTTTGCTAAGAGATTATATTCAATGGAAATAAGTATTTACATGTTGGGAGAGCTTTAGTGGCTACTCCCAACTCAAGTTATATGTTTAGCAACTAATGTTCATGAGAAAATTTACATATTTGCAAACATAGTGAGACATGAGAGAGAATGACAAAATGGATGAAGTAGATGGAGGAGGATGAACAGATCTAGAGGAGAAGAAGGGAGATATATGAACTTTGGCCACAAATAACCAAGGTTAATGCACATCTCCTTCAGGTTTGTATTTGGTGTGGGTGTGGAGGAGCAACTAGTCTTTCTTTCGAAGAATAGGCTGATAGTGTTGGTGAGGTGTGGATCCTTTCTCTTCTAGACTTTCATCTTTTAAGATCTAGGAATGATGAAATGATCGATGAACGGAGACTTTGAAATGAGATAGAACTTCATCGTCTCCCACATGTGCGACACCCTTCATGGATGAAGTAGATGGCTATTTATAGGTACGGGCCCTAAGGTAACCGACTTAAACATCATCTGTCACTACTATTATGTGAGTTAGTCGACACTAAACCAATGAGTCTTTATCGCTGGTTGATATTGTGAACTCAACAATCACTGAGATGTATTGGTCGCTAAAGATAATCGGTTCTAGTGGTAGCTTGGGTCGGTGGCCACTGAAAGTGGCCGATGTAAATGACCGCTGAAGAGGTAATCCCATCGTTCGCTGAGGCAAATTTATCTTGTAGTTGTAGAGATGCAAAAACCATCAATCACTGAGGTGACACAACTCTGATCGATTGCCGAGATGTATGAATATCAGGGACCACTATGCTATTGGGGCCCAACGACCACTAAGGTACCATCCTAGAAATAGCTTGCCTTAAGCTCAGCAACCGCTTCAGAGTGATATTGTTAGTGACCACTGAAGTGTATTTTACTACACGCTAAAAACGCAAGTATACGCGTCGAGTAGTACAGGCCTTGTGAGGCCCGAGTCGAACACAGGGATACTCGGAACTGTTGGAGACTCCTACTAACTATTTGCGATCAGCTAAACCGAATAACAAATTGGGGTTGTGGAATAAAATTAAAAGAAAATATAAATAAAACAAAGCAAACAATCAATTAAAGGTTAATTTAATCAATTCAAAAAGGTATCTTTAGGATTGCGGTTTCACCGCGGGTTATCATTGTATTAGATTTCATATAATTCCTCAACCTTCTCTCTCTATCCGGGTAGTGGCCTGAAAATAGAATTACCCACTGTCGTGGTGTAATTCACTACTTAGGTTTAGGTCGATTCCACCGTCGTAGTAATCTATCCCCTAAACTAAGTGCATTACGAACGATCTCTCAGTTTCCACCATTAATTTTACACCTCCTTTGTCAAGGGATTTATCAATTAATGTATGTTTTGTCTCTTTTCAACCGTTAATCCTCCTGTCGAAGTGATTAAGGGTATTAGGTTATTATTATGGTGATCAAGCATAACAATATATGGAGAAAAAGAAACTATACCACGAATTTAAGAGAGAAAATATGAATTATTAATATAAAACTGTCATACAATGCATTCCCGGGCTACTCCCGGTCCTAAAGATGGAGGGGATTAGCCCCGCATGTTCATCTCACACAAGTACATGGTAGAAATAGGGGAAATCATATGAAAAACGTGAATTGAATGGGAAAACCCCTGAACGGAGAAGAACTGATTAATCCTTTGCGTAGAACATGAGCTTTCCCGCCTCTCGGTGGTGAAATCCATCTTCGACAGCATCCAGATCGACATGTATGAACTTCTGGCCTCCGTTCTCCTTTTTCTCGCTCCTCCGCACTTGTGCAAAAGCCAAAATCCGATCCTTCTCCTGTCTGGGCGGCCGTCATTAGGTATAAGTCCCTAATTAGGTCGTTAATTAACTCCATCCGTCCGATTGAAATCATTCTAAATCCAACGCATATCTGACGGCGTCGATACCATCGACGCGAGTCGATGGTATCGACCTGCTACAGTAGCGGCTGGCTGCAAATCCTTCCTTTATCGCGCCCTTCATCATCTCGATACCATCGACGCGGGTCGATGGTATCGACTTCCTTTTTGGCGTCGGTTCTGTCGTTTTGCGACACTGTAGCCTCCATGTGTCGATGGTATCGACTTGGTGTCGATACTATCGACTGCTTCTTCACCAACAACCTGAAGGTGTCTCGATACCATCGACATCAGCGTCGATGGTATCGACTCTTTGCTGCTCCTTTCGGCTGGCAACCTGCGGTCTCGTCGATGGTATCGACGGAAGCAAATACTTGTTTTTCCTGAAATTCAAAGACAAGATCAAATAAATCCACACAAATAATAATAATGTGATAATGAATGCTCAAAATGATGAAACTAAGGGGATTTGACATAAAATGATGGCAAAGACCAAAATGGATGAATTATGCGATATTAACCATAGAAATGACTAATTAAAGCATAAACCACATATAAAACAGGTCTACAAATGCGACTCAAAATCATCGCATCAAACTCCCCTAAGCTTGAACGTTGCTTGCCCTCGAGCAACTAATCCTTAGAATAGAATTGCAAATGTCAACTGAAAAACAACACACCAACCCAACATCCCATATGACTCCCACTGAACATTCACAAACTGGCCTTTTCTAACCACAGAACGGTAATTACCCTAAAGGCGACAGTAATCATCAATAAAAGAAATTAACCTCCAAACCGATGAACACTATCACATAAGGCAGTTAACATAATAAAATTTGCCGATTCAACATTGGTGCATCTTGTGATCGCCTATACTACATTGCTCGCCCTAACTACCATCTACATGGAAGCAGTTCTCCTGATATTCATTAGTGAGGAGAAATTCACGGTGGCCTACCAATCCGAGCAACGGGTGGATGAAAATGGGTGGCTCATGGAAGAAAATGGAAGTATTGTACAGTTTCAACATGCATAATACAAAAATGTCCTATATGATGCAAATGCACATTAGAAATGCCCTAATGCCTAAAATTGGGTGAAATGATGCATGCTCTAACCATCCGCCTCAAAATGAGATGGATATCTAGTCAAGCTACATCATGTACTCAATTATCCTGAAATGTAGGTGATATCATGTTCCTTTCTCCTTCTTATTTCATGTTCTTCTAAATTCTTTTTTTTTTCTTTCTTTATATATTGCAGATTTTCAGCTTTTTTTTTTCAGCCCACATATCCATAATTGCTCAAAGATAATTTTATTGGGCTACTTCCTGCATACTCAGAAATTTTTTTTATCACTATTTAGAAAGTATGGAACAATTTAATTCACCATTAGGGCAAAATTGAGATACATGAATTACTTTATGCATGAAGATCATGAATGCAACTACATGGCATGCACCTAAAGGTAATGTGCATAATTCACTATATATTTTTTTTTCTTCTTTTTTTATGCAAACATATGGAAAATACCAATGCAAGTCCTATCTAAATGCTATGCACACAAAAGGAATTAAAACTGCACTTTACTTCCAATTTTGAGGTGGATTATGGAAAAATGAAATGGAACGATCACAAGACTAGATGACTGAACCTTAGAAAGATATTATGTGTCCCTCCTTACTGACCTGTGTAGTAGTTTAGAGGGTTCTCTCTCTTACATCCAATTAAGGTCTCATTACCATTTGGTTAGGTTAGGCTCAACAACCATTTCCGTCCACTTCCATAAATCATTAGGAGTACAGGTATGAAATGTTGTTTTAAAGTTGACATAATCAATCATTTTCACAGGATGTGTTCCCAAAGGTCAACCAAAGCAAGCTATCCAAAGACACAAGAATTTTTAAATTTCCCTTAAATTCCCCATGCACTAAATTCCCCATGCACTAACAAACAAGATGACACACTTTTACGACATCCACAATTACACTAGATAGCACGTGGATCCTACAAAAGCTAAGGATGCAAGAAACAAATAACAATGCTAAAAACTAAAAACAATAAAACATAGAGTTGTTCCAACTACCCCCCTAAGATTGAATTTGACTATGGCCTCATAGTCAAAAACAAACTTACAGGTTGGAACAGAGATACCAGATCACTCTTGTGGAGGTGGAGGTGGGTACTGTGGAGCCGTAGGATCCCAAGACGGATACTCCCCCTGGAAGCTCGGATCATAATGGGTCCTCGGCGGAGGCTGTGGATAGCCTCCAAAGTAACTCTGACTCCAGTAGTGGTCGTAGAAGGGCTCCTGCTGCATCTCCATCCGTTGCAACCGATTGTGTATCTGCTGTTGGTTGTCGAGGAGGAGACGTTCATTCTCAAACATCGCCCTTTGGTTGTCAAGTATCTGGTTCGTAGTGTCCTGAATACCGGTATACATCGCTAGATGCTGCTGCTGTGTCTGATGGATGTCCTGCATCATCGTGTACATGCCTTGCATGGAGTAGGCATCCTCGCTTGGCTGCGAGGACTGTGGTGATGGCGGCGGAGGCTGTGATGATGAAGACGCACCCGGATGCATCCGAGGACGCTTCCGGGGTGCTACTCGTGCTCGAAGAGGTGTAAAGGCCTCTTCTTCCTCCTCAGCCTCGTCATCCTGTCCGTCGCCGCCGCCTTCTTCATCATCGGAGTCGATGGCTATGATCGGCCATCTGAAATGATGTGCGCCCTCGATGTGGAAGACGGGATCCGGCAGAGCACACTCCTGGTAAGCGTGGTTGACGTGGCAGTGCGCGTACGCCAAACCATCCCGTAGAAGAATAAGGTTTGAACGGTGCAGATGTTGCACGTTCACATTACTCCTCGTGGAAAGCGACGTCATGGTGGAGAAGTTGAGCCCGAGGTAGTGCGCCAACTTGGTGATGAGCCCGCCGAAATGAATCAGAGCCTTCCTCGTACTCCTCTTAACCGCCAGAACTCGTTGCAGGAAAAACGCACCCCAGTTGCATTGTTGTCGCTTCAGGAGCATGTAGAGAAAGAAGAGATCGGTCTCCTGAAATTTGCTCAACGCCAGATCGCTACGAGCAAAGAATGTGAAACTCAACATCCGGTGTAGGACCCAGACAAATGGGTGCTCGAAATCCGCTACCGCAGCATTGTGGTAGCTCACTGTCTTGCCCGCCGGCACTGTCACTAGCTCGGCGAAAATTTTGTCATAATCGGTGCGGGCGTCCGGTCGGCGGTGATTGTGTTGGGAGTGGTTCCAGTTGAAGATGCTATTGAACTGCCTAAGAGTGATGTTGTAGTCGATGTTGAACAGCCGGAATGACACCCGGCCCTAGATCCACTCACGATCAGTAGCAACTACGTCGTTAGGCATGACGCAGACATCAAGGGACGCCATGAATTCCTCCACCAACTCTTTGTAGGTGGGCCACTCGCCGAAGAATGGTTGACCATCCGCATGGTACTCCAGCTCGTCTGGCCTTCTGCTAGTGTGGCGTGCTTGACCCTTCAGCACATAGGCCAAGTTGGCCTCGAATCCAAGATCGCGGATCATATCCCGGTCCACATACCGGGTAGGCTCTATCTTCCGCTTCAAGATCTCTTCATAGATCTTCTTCACCTCCGTGGATGGGTGAACCAGGCGCGGACATGATACTGACGCCGTAGGGGGTGGCACGAACACCATGATATCCATAGGATTCGCGCGGGAGGATGATGCTCCGGCGACGTGCACCATTGTTGCGAGAGAAACAGGATTAGAAGAAGAGCTCGGGGAAGATCTTCTCTCGGTGTTGCTTCTCTTCGATCTTAGATGGCTCGGGGGAGTGCTCGGCGCAAAGGAGGAAGATCACTCTGAAGGTGTGACATCAAATGACGTAATGACTCTCCTTATATAGACTTGGCCGGCGCCACTGTTAACCCGTCGATACCATCGACGCGGGTCGATGGTATCGACACGTCTCGATGCTATCCACCCCCCTCGCGAGTATCGACGTCTGACGATTGCTTGATCTTGTAACTCAGATCGCTCTTGAGTCGATACCATTGACGCGGGTCGATGGTATCGACGCTGCACTCGGATCGATGACGTGAACACCGCGATCTCCGTCGATTTCTTTGCGCGGATCGGTGACATGGATGGTCGATACCATCGACAGGTGTCGATAGTATCGACTTGGCTTCATTGCGGCACCGCCATGTGCACTTCAACTTGTAACGATGTCGATACCATCGACGAGGCCGTCGATGGTATCGAGTTGACTGAGACAAATCGATCTGAACTTCTCCAGAGATCTCGATGGTCTCGTTGATGGTATCGAGTTGACTGAGACAAATCGATCTGAACTTCTCCAGAGATCTCGATGGTATCGACGCCTGTGTCGATACCATCGACTGTTGTTGGGCGACCTGCCTGTAGGTGTGTCGATACCATCGACGCGACCGTCGATAGTATCGACTCAGAATGAACTCTGCAGTTGTCAACCTGAACCTATGTCGATACCATCGACGCGGGTCGATGGTATCGACTCTGCCTCAGCCTGCACAATGAGCAAACAGATCAAGGTATCTTCTTTACACTAAAAATTGAACAAAAATAAAGCAACCTATGATTATTTAAACTATCCTAATGTACCGATGGTTGGGTTGCCTCCCAACAAGTGCCCTTATTTAACGTCTTAGGCTAGACGGCTTCCGGGCATCTCATTCATCCGAAAGTGTAATGAGTTTAACCTCATTCACTTTTCTCTTGTAATTCTCACCAAAATACAGCTTTAACCTCTGTCCATTCACCAAGAATGTGGCATCACCATCACGCAGTAGAATCGCGCTGTGTGGTTTGACCTCTTCCACCACGAACGGTCCACTCCACCGGGACTTTAGCTTCCCGGGATGCAACTTGAGTCGGGAGTTGAACAGCAAAACACTATCTCCCTTCTTGAATGTGCGCAACTCGATGTGACGATCATGGATCAGTTTTGTGCGCTCCTTGTATATTCAGGCATTCTCATATGCCGTCATCCGTAACTCATCCAGCTCATTCAACTCAAACATTCTCTTTCTCCCAGCTTCATCATAACTCAAATTTAGCCTTCTAAGCGCCCAATGGGCCTTGTGCTCCAACTCCACCGGAAGGTGACAAGCCCGACCATACGCCAACCTAAAAGGCGTAGTGCCTATAGGTGTTTTGTAAGCCGTTCCATATGCCCACAGTGCGTCCGGTAATAGGGCACTCCAATTCTTCCTTGTGGATGCCACCATTCGCTCTAGAATCTTCTTGATTTCACGGTTTGAGACCTCCACTTGGCCTTGAGTCTGCGGATGATATGGGGTGCCAATGTTGTGCTTGACCCCATATTTCTTCAGTAATGTCGACAACTTCTGATTCCGGAAGTGTGTACCCCCATCGCTTATTATCATTCAGGGTATCCCAAACTTGCAGAAAATATTTTCCTTCACGAACCTGCACACTACAGTAGAATCATTAGTCCTTGTGGGGATTGCTTCCACCCACTTCGACACATAGTCAACGGCTAGCAAGATATACAAATTGGAGTTCGAGGACACAAAGGGTCCCATGAAGTCTATGCCCCACAAATCAAATACCTCAACTTCCTGAAATACATTCAGGGGCATCTCCTGTCGCTTCGATATATTACCTGCTCACTGACAAGGATCACATTGCCTCACAAAATTGTAGGCATCCCGAAACAAAGTTAGGCAATAAAGGCCGCTTTCCAACACCTTAGCTGCGGTTCGTGAACTGGCATGGTGTCCTCCCGTAGGTGATGCATGGAAATGATGGAGAACACTCTCGTACTCCACTTCAGGCACACACCTGCGTAAGATACCGTCCCTGCATTGCTTCAAAAGAATTGGATCATCCCAAAAATAGTATCTTAAAGAATGAAAGAATCTCTTTTTCTCCTAATATGACCAATCTTCCGGGATGATCCCGCAAGCCAAATAATTAACAATTTCAGCGAACCACGACTCTTTAGAATTTATTTTCAAAAGTTGTTCATCGGGAAATGTCTCGGTTATGGGTATGTGCAAATCTTTTTCATTCACCCTTTCTAACCTAGACAAATGATCATCTACTACATTCTCAATTCCAGACTTATCTTTGATTTCAATGTCAAATTCTTGTAAGAGCAAAATCCACCTAATGAGTCTAGGCTTTGCGTCTTTTTACTCCATCAAGTATTTTATCGCAGCATGGTCGGTCCATACAACTACTTTAGATCCAACTAAATACTGCCGAAATTTTTCAAAAGCAAACACGACGGCAAGTAATTCTTTTTCAATAGTTGTATAATTCAATTGAGCATCATTCAGAGTTTTGGAAGCATAGAAAATCACAGCGGGCTTATTATCTACCCGTTGCCCCAAAACGGCTCCTACTGCAAAATCCGAAGCGTCACACATCAATTCGAAAGGTTTTGTCCAATCCGGCGTTTGAACAACTGGGGCAGAAATCAACTTTTCTTTCAAAACATTGAATGCATGAAGACACTTATCGTTGAAATCGAAAACCACATCTTTCTCTAAGAGTTCGGATAAAGGTTTTGCAATTTTAGAAAAATCCTTAATGAATCGTCGATAGAACCCGGCGTGTCCCAGAAAGCTTCTCACCCTCTTTTACAGAATTTGGTGGGGGAAGCTTGGAAATCACCTCAATTTTTACCGGGTCTACCTCAAGACCTTTGCTAGACACCTTGTGTCCTAGCACTATTCCCTATGTCACCATCATGTGACATTTCTCCCAGTTAAGGACCAAGTGTGTGTCCTCACAACGCTGCAAAACTTTGTCTAAGTTATAGAGACATTCATCAAATGATGCACCATGAACCGAGAAGTCATCCATAAAAACCTCAAGACAACGCTCTACCATGTCAGAAAATATGGCGAGCATACAACGTTGAAACGTCGTCGGTGCATTACATAAACCAAACGGCATTCGTCGGTAAGCAAAAGTCCCATAGGGACAGGTGAACGTAGACTTCTCTTGATCCAAAGGATCAATTGAGATCTGGTTATACCCCGAATACCCGTCCAGAAAACAAAAATGCGACTGACCGGCAAGACGTTCTAAAATTTGATCAATAAATGGTAAAGGAAAATGATCTTTAAGTGTGGCTGCATTCAGACGATGGTAGTCAATACAAACTCTCCACCCGGTTACCAATCGGGTGGTGACAGGTTCATTCAACAAATTTTTAGTGACAATAATTCCCCCCTTCTTAGGGACTACCTGTGTGGGACTCACCCACATCGAGTCTGATATGGCATAGATAATCTCTGCAGCAAGAAGTTTGATGACCTCCTTCTTCACAATCTCCATCATGCTCGGATTTAAACGTCTTTGAGGCTGAATAACAGGCTTGGCTCCCTCTTCGAGTCGAATCTTGTGCTGGCAAAGAGTAGGGGAGATCCCCTTGATGTCTGCAACAGACCACCCAAAAGCTCCACGGTGGTTCTTCAGCACTATCAGCAATTGCTCCTCCTCTTCCGCACTCAAATAAGCAGATACGATCACCGGTAACTTGTCTTTCTCAGCTAGAAAGACATACTTGAGATGCGGGGGCAGCGGCTTCAATTCTAACTCTGGTGGGCTGATAAGAGATGAATGCAGCGGTGGGGGAAGTGCACCTAAATCTTCATAGTGCCTCGCATAGAAGCATGGAAGCATCTGAAGCATTTTAGCACACTCCTTGAGTGATTTACTCCGCATCCAATCATAGGTAACATTCAACAAAAAAGCCTCTAACGGCAATTCCGGATATGCATCAACAACAGAAATAGCAATTGCATCATCCTCCCATGAAGGCACAATGTCCTCATTCTCATCATTCGGAAATCCCACAACTTTACACAAAGAAACAACCTTAGTTTGCTCCATGATATCCACAGCTAAGGTTCCATTATCCATCTTGCTCATCACGTGAGCCATGTCCAGAAATGGTTTTCCAAGGCAAAGTGAGATGTTGTGATCCATATGTTTCACCATGTTACATTGTTCTTTTGCTTTAGAAGAACAGTGCTAGAGGGCATGACCATCTCAAAGCGGTCATCTGCTATGCCTAAGGTCAAGCAACCTCTCCCCATCTCTAAGATCATGTCAGCTATAGCTTGGAATGGGCGTCCAAGTAACAACTCATTGCCATGCTCATCCTGCATTTCCATAACCACAAAATCAGCCGGAAAGACAAATCGATCCACCTTTACTAAGACATCTTCACAGATTCCATAAGGCTTCACTACAGAGTTGTCGGCCAGTTGAATTGTCATATTGCTCGGCCTTGACTCTTTCAGTCCCAACTTTTTGAATGTCGAAAGGGGCATTAAGTTGATGCTCGCCCCTGAATCACACAATGCTTCTCCAAATTTACACTTTCCGATATAGCAAGAAATGTTGAAACACCCGGGATCCTATCTCTTTGGCGGCAAAGTACCCATAATGAAGGCACTCACTTGCTCCTTTAGCACAACGACCTCAGTATCTGGTATTTTCCTCTTCTTGGTAATAACATCATTTAGAAACTTCCCGTATGAAGGGATTTGCTCAATAGCTTCCAATAATGGAATATTGACCGAAAGCTTCCTAAAGCTGTCCAAGAATTTCTTGAACTGTGCGTCTACCTTCCTTGCCTTTGCACTATTCGGATAAGGGACCGGAACGGCGTGTGCCCTTTGATGAGGTGGCACATAAGGCATCATTTTCTGTGGTTCCCCCTCAGCAACCTGTTCTTCATTACCATCCACGTCTATGTCTTCAACTTGCCCTGTGACTGGTGTGGGCTGCTCCGTAGTGGTTTCACCTTCAACTTTATCTTGCGGTGTGCTTGTTTCATCCGTTCTTGGATTCATCACCTTCTTGCCGCTTCTCAGTAAAATAGCCTTGGCTTGCTGGTTTCCCCCGGGAACATTGGTGTTCCCCGGAAAACCCAGATGTCCTGGTTTCTTCAAACTAGCAATTTCAGCTACCATCTGCGCCATGGATGTCTCTATGGTCCTCATTTGAGCCCCATGGTTCTGCAATGTCTGCCCAAATTGATTCATGTATTCTCCTTGTTGCTTGATTTGCTGCCCAAATGTGTTCATTAACTCTTGATTTTGCTTGATGACCTGATTGAGCAACTCCGTGCTCTTGTCCTCTACAGCTGGCGCAGGCTTGGCTTCCGGATCCTGCAGAAAATTGTTCGAATCCTTCCATGAGAACTTTTTGTCCTTTCTCCATGAGTAGTCATTGTTCATGTACCCTTGTTGTTGTCTCATGTAATTGACTTGAGCCTCATCCTCGGACTCATTTTCTTCTTTTTGCAGTAACTTCTTTGCGAGAAGATCCATCTTCTCATTCAGCTCTCTCATCGCCTTTGATTCACTGGCGACTCGTGCTTGCTCAACTGGGCCTCTCTCTCTTTCTCCCCAGGACTGCTTTCTCGCCATGTTTTTGAGTATTTCCTAGCATCTAGTGTCAGTGTTATTCAGAAAAAATCCCGACCCGGCTGAATCCAGATTACTCCTATCATGCTCGGAGAGAGCAAAATAGAAGATTTTCACCTGTGTCTCTTTGTCCAGCCCGTGATGCGGACATCTCCTCAACATACCCTGAAATCACTCCCAGGTCTCAGAATATGTTTCACCCGCCTGTTGGGTGAAATTGTGAATCTTCCGGATCATGTCGTTAGTCTTCTCAGGAGGGAAGAACCTCTCAAAGAAGACTTCCACCATATGGTCCCAAGACTCAACGAACTCATCGTCTAGATTATGTAGCCACTCTCTTGCTGCTCCTGCCAAGGAACTTGGGAACAGCTTGAGGTACAAAGCATCTTGTAGAAACCTGTCTATCTTTACCATGTCACAGTTTTCAATGAACTGGCTGATGTGTGCAACAGGATCCTCATTCTTCAGCCCATGAAACGCATTTGATTTTACCAAATTAATCAACGCTGGATCGATCTTATATGTCGGTATGTTGATCGCCTGCTTTTTTATAGGCCCCTTTGAAGCTGATGAGGAAGAAGCTTTGATCTTCTCCCATATGGTTTGTGGCTCGGCCATCTCTTCTCACTCAGATTCAGAATCTATCTCTTCTTGGTACTTGTGCTCAGAATGCTCCTCGTCCTCAGGTCCCGAAAATGGAACCTCGGGTGTGCGATTGGCGTAGTCCGTACTTCGTGTATGCACCATGCACAGTACCTGAAATGAGAAAATTCGAGTTCAGTACTATGCTTAGACGAGTATAACCATTTATAGCGCAATGTAAACATATTTAAATTTGAATGAAAATTAAAAAGAAATTTGTGGCCTAGAGTGGCCGCTCGTAGCACTCAAAGTGCCAACAATTCCGCAGTATCCCCGGCAACGGCGCCAAAAACTTGACGTGTATTTTACTACGCGCTAAAAATGCAAGTACACGCGTCGAGTAGTACAGGCCTTGTGAGGCCCGAGTCGAACACAGGGATACTCGGAACTGTTGGAGACTCCTACTAACTATTTGCGATCAGCTAAACCGAATAACAAATTGGGGTTTTGGAATAAAATTAAAAGAAAATATAAATAAAACAAAGCAAACAATCGATTAAAGGTTAATTTAATCAATTCAAAAAGGTATCTTTAGGATTGCGGTTTCACCGCGGGTTATCATTGTATTAGATTTCATATAATTCCTCAATCTTCTCTCTCTATCCGGGTAGTGGCCTGAAAACATAATTACCCACTGTCGTGGTGTAATTCACTACTTAGGTTTAGGTCAATTCCACCGTCGTAGTAATCTATCCCCTAAACTAAGTGCATTACGAACGATCTCTCAGTTTCCACCATTAATTTTACACCTCCTTTGTCAAGGGATTTATCAATTAATGTGTGTTTCGTCTCTTTTCAACCGTTAATCCTCCTGTCAAAGTGATTAAGGGCATTAGGTTATTATTATGGTGATCAAGCATAACAATATATGGAGAAAACGAAACTATACCACGGATTTAAGAGAGAAAATATGAATTATTAATATAAAACTGTCATACAATGCATTCCCGGGCTACTCCCGGTCCTAAAGATGGAGGGGATTAGCCCCGCATGTTCATCTCACACAAGTACATGGTAGAAATAGGGGAAATCATATGAAAAATGTGAATTGAATGGGAAAACCCCTGAACGGAGAAGAACCGATTGATCCTTTACGTAGAACACGAGCTTTCCCGCCTCTCGGTGGTGAAATCCGTCTTCGGCAGCATCCGGATCGACAGGTATGAACTTCTGGTCTCTGTTCTCCTTTTTCTCGCGCACTTGTGCAAAAGCCAAAATCTGATCCTCCTCCTGTCTGGGCGGCCGTCATTAGGTATAAGTCCCTAATTAGGTCGTTAATTAACTCCAGCCGTCCGATTGAAATCATTCTAAATCCAACGCATATCTGACGGCGTCGATACCATCGACGCGAGTCGATGGTATCGACCCGCTACAGTATCGGCTGGCTGCAAATCCTTCCTTTATCACGCCCTTCATCATCTCGATACCATCGATGTGGGTCGATGGTATCGACTTCCTTTTTGGCGTCGGTTCTGTCGTTTTGTGACGCTGTAGCCTCCATGTGTCGATGGTATCGACTTGGTGTCGATACTATCGACTGCTTCTTCGCCAGCAACCTGAAGGTGTCTCGATACCATCGACATCAGCATCGATGGTATCGACTCTTTGCTGCTCCTTTCGGCTGGCAACCTGCGGTCTCGTCGATGGTATCGACTTCCGTCGATGGTATCGACGGAAGCAAATACTTGTTTTTTCTGAAATTCAAAGACAAGATCAAATAAATCCACACAAATAATAATAATGTGATAATGAATGCTCAAAATGATGAAACTAAGGGGATTTGACATAAAATGATGGCAAAGACCAAAATGGATGAATTATGCGATATTAACCATAGAAATGATTAATTAAAGCATAAACCACATATAAAATAGGTCTACAAATGCAACTCAAAATCATCACATCAACCACCTAGATTCAAGTCTACTTATGGTAGTACTCTATGTAAACTACAAAAGAGGAAAGGAGATTAGGTGGTTGTACGAAAACTTTACAAAATAACTAGAAATATCTAGATAAAATATCATAGAGATGATAATATGAGGATAAAATAGACACTCAAATATCTACAAAATTGGATGTTATCAACCCCCCCCCAAAAAAAAAATTAGACTCTAGCATGTCCTCAGGCTAATAAGTAGAATTAAAGCATCAGACAACTTCAGAGAACTTTATTAAATTATTGTTTTGTGAGTATGAAAAATGTTTTTGCGTAAGCCTTTTTCGAGACGTATGTATCGTGACTAGTTTATGTCAATCCAAAAATTCTCTCTCTTGGATATGGAGTTAGAATGATCATATTGTTTTCTACGACCTTCTTCTGAGGAAGGATTTCTTCATCATGATACACCGATGATCCTTTTCTAGGCTGTACTTACACAAGGTTCTGACTGAGGTAACTTTCACACTGAACTTTTATTTTTTTGGATATCCTAGCTATTGTGTAGGGGTGGCTAAGTCACAGTGTGTCATGTCTATCTTTGGTTTGCTCAACCATGTTTACTGTTATAGAAATAACGTTACCCAATTGGGTCCTGAGTAATGTCAGTTCATTGTGTGAGGTTCCCTACGAAAGGTAGGTGTGTAAAAGTTTGACTTCCAGTCCCCAATACCGGGAATGATATATCTGCATTATTGAGTGTAGTAATACACCAGTCGGGTGAAGATTTTTGGCATCTTAAATGACACAACTCTCATGATTTTATTCCACTCTACTTTTATTCTTGCTTGTAGGCTTGGGAATGATAGGATTTTAAGGAAGTTTTGGGCCACCAAGCCTCTTTTGATCCTAAAGTGGGGATTTTTGAACTTAAAGGGGTAGTTGTTACCTCCTTGCCAGGATCATGTACTTTCCTACCTGTACGTGGAAGGAGGGTGGTCAATCAAGAGCATATTAGATAGACTCCTTAATTCACTACAACAAAAATACTCACTAGAAATATTTAATATAGTGATGTTTGTTAAAAATGCATATAAAGATTCAACTCTAGAGCATTATCAATTAATGCTCGTAACTCCCTGACTATAAGTAAAACACAAACAATTCACAAGTATTGTTACATACACGACGATTTTTAAATGCCAATGTCATATATGTCTTATGTTTTCATTCCTCTCTCTATATCTAGGGTCTGTATTATTCATTTTGATAGCTTTACCACTCATCTTTCCAACTTTTGTGTAAAACCTACACCAACTCTTCTTCTAACTTTGATCATGTGCCTCTATGTGCCTCTTCTATGCCCCCTGCATCCTCTGTGGTCTATGCCTCCTCAGTAGTGCAAAACTCCTCATTTTCTTCATGTGCCTCCTTAGTGCTACACATCTAAGAATACCTCCTTGCTTCCTTCATGCGCCTCCTGATCACTTCTCATTGCAACACTCCTCCTTCCTCCTACCAAATACCATCATACCAAAGCACTGATTATAGACCATACATTGTGTTTGAAGTCACTAGTTTAGAGTCCTTACAATCGCCAATAGCTGCTTAGAACGAAGGCTTAATCTTTTCTCTTAGTAATTTGCATGCCATACCATATTTATTAATTAGTTTTCATCGAGTAAGACTAATTAACTAGCTCCATATCCAACTGCATGTACATACTAATATGATTGGTTTAAAATCCATAAGTGAATTTGATAGATTATTTGTTGGCACATTGAACTGTCGATCCTTCTTGTGGGTGGTTGCTTGGACAATTTATTTAAAGGCGCGACATCCTTGTAAATAGCTAGGGGTTTGCTAACTTTGCTTCTCGGAATTCGGTCAATCTTGGCCAGAAATTTACTTATTTCTTACCTCATCAACATTAAAGTCAATGCTAAGAAATCCCAATTGTAGTATGTTAATAGAATGAAAATTGATTGATAGTCACTGGTAGCCCCAATCAATGGTCAAGGCACAAGTAGCCAATGTTAATTCCTAGCTTCTATGAGAAGCACCACCTAATGATTGATGTTCATCGACATTAAATAGATACTCAACTTTTGGATAAACTATAGGTGATGGCTAATATTACCATTTACTATCATAACATACTCTTGTTTGATGTAGTTGTTGATAACACCCAAATTTAGACATCTATGCTAAGCATTTATTTATGGTTTTGTGTCATTATAGCCTTAATATGCCCAAAATAACGGTAGATCCTTATCTTTTAGTAATTTATATATTTTCATAGATAAAGTTTCTCAACTAGCCAATTTTGAGACTTGTAGGCACCGAATCTGAGAAGACATCTATTGTCCAAGATTTCTCCCCAACACATGAGTTTTGTAGCAGCTAAACTTCCATCCATCATGACTGTGGTGGACTAAGCATCACACTATGTGCACCAGCTTAGGAGATGGTGGTCCCGCTAACTGACTAGCGGGTCCAAGAAACTTTTGATATCTTGGATCCTAATTTTGATGGTCAGTCCTTTATCGGAATGCATCCTCACCAATCCGAAGGCTCAATGACATGGGCCCCTTGACCACCAGTAATACCCCCCGTCGGGGTGGGTTTGGTCCATGGTGCTGCGACCACGACCAAGAAGGATGTCACAACCGTGACCAAGAAGGATGTCGTAACCGTGACCAAGGCATTGTATCGACCGACACTCAACACGACCAGGCTGAGGCCATGACTACAACTGAGGCACATCAACCTCGACTGTGACACGACCATAACCACGGCCCAACCACCTCAATAGAGGCCACGACCGTGACCAAGGACAGACCACCTCGACCGTCGCATGACCATGACCAAGGCATCCACCTCAACCGCGGCATGACCACCTTGACCGTGGAGTATGTCTCGACTGAGGAATCTACCTCGATCGATGGGTCTACCTCGACCGTGACCCCGACACGACCGTGCCCAGCTTGACATGGTCTGGCTGAGACCAGGGCCGCAACTGAGGCAGGTGCCACGACCATCTTCCACCTTCGCCTATAAATATTCAACCCTCGCGACCTGGAGGGGTGTTCTAAATTTTTGGAGGTTCCACATTTAGGTTCCGACCTATTTTGATTACCAAAGCTCTATGGGAGAGTTTGAAGGTACAAAAAGGATCAAGCACTCATCCTACATCTGTTCCTGCACTTTGCTTTCATCTACCACTATTTTCCACAACCATTCACCCATATCCTACCATTCTCAGCCATCTTCCACCTCCATACATCCACCAAATTGCTGTTTGGGGCAAAATCAAAGAGAAAGGAGGCCAAGGAGTCTAGAATATCAAGGAGGATGACCCAAAGATGAGATCTAGCCTATACAGAGGCTAAGGACCGAGAGCCACCTCTCTTATACGAGGTAAATCTCTTCTTCTTATCCTTTCTTCTAATGTTCTCCTTTGTTTCTGTGCAAATGATGTTCTTCCATCTTTGTTCGGTGCCAACTATGCTTGTCCATGGCTAGTTGATCTCCTTCTTGGCTATGTATCTTGTTTTGGGCATGTTTATGTATTTTTACCTTAAGTAAGCAATTTTAATCCAAATCTAGTACATTTTCTGTTCAATCTTCTCTTTTTCGTTATGATTGTTAGTTTGGTTGATCTCTTTCTTTCTTGAAATTCTATTTCTGCCTATATCAAGAGATTTGTTGTAAAAAATAGACAAGAAAATGTAGTTTGGATCGAAATATAAAAGAAGGACAGTTCAAGGTGATCTGTGCAGAACCGTAGACCTGGGCATGTCCAGGACCAACTCAGCACAATCGGGCCCACCACCTAGTTCTACCCAGATCACACATGTTCCTAGCACCTCAGAACATTCTAGACTTGAGAGGGTATCTAAAATATTCTAGGTAGAAGGCATGAGAATTTATGACTGAAGACAACATGGAACATTGGCGATCAAAGAGAACCATGTGTAGGAAATTCATGCATGGATCAGTGGGGTGCTTGTATTTGGATATGGGTTTTTTTCAATTTGGGTTGGGCTAAGTGCCAAACTACTTTTCCATATTCTTGGTAGAGATTAAGTGGGGTGCAAAAGATTCATTTCCTTTCAATTATGTATTTATTAGGTATTTTTGGCAGTTTTAGGGGTATTTAATGATAAAGTTACAATGACTAATGTCATGTACAATTTCCTTTATAATTTCATACTTGTTTCCACATTTGAAGCTATTAATAAAGGTGCTTCAGAATGGGGCGTCTACACATGCCCATCCCAAGGAGAGATGTAATATTTACCTACATGAGTGACTTTATTAGATGTGGACCAAAGTTCACACTATTGGCTTGGTTTTAATAAGTTGCCCATTTTGGCATGCTCCTTTTGCATTTCTATATACTACTCTTAAGTTCATGTGTGTGTCCCTTATCATGGAAAGATTAGATTATTACTTTACTAAGTGTTTCATTACCCATATTTGTGAATGAACATCAAGTTTTGAGACATATTTGTAGACAACTATAAAGACATGGTTGTTTTGAGACATAATTATCATCAAGAGAGATAGTCCATCTTCTCATGTCAACATAAAAAGGATTGCAGTGAATGAATGATTTAGAAATGCCATATGTACCTAGATCAAATGACTATCTCACGCACAAAATGAACTTTGTGAATTTGCAATATTTTTAAATTTGAAGAGTTTATCACCTTATGGTTTAACCCATAAAAAGGGATTAAAGATAGATTAATAATGTCAAAATTGTACATCGTTACCTATGGTGAGTTAAGCATTGTAGTTGTAGCATCAATTAAGCCTTAGACCACTGGTTTCTTGGGTCACTTAATGCAATGGTCGGACCTATACTGTAATTGATGGTTTTAACATATGAACTTGACCTAATGGTAAAGATCTCATGTTTATTCCTCCAATAAAGTGGAATTATGGCTAATGTAATATGTCGGTCGTAATAATGTTTTTAGATTGTTTCCTTTATATTATCAACGTAAGGAGCTTACTTGTTGACAATGGATGGCTTGTTTTAAATGAACAATCAATTGTGGGTTTTACCCTACTCTCAATGGAACTTTTTGTGTTGTTAATCAAGGGATGTTTAGGGTTGAATGGTAACTCTTTCTAGAGCACAAGTCAATGAATTCATAGTTGGTTTATCCAAGGTGTTTACTTATGTAAACAACCAATGGTCTTACCTTTTAAACATCCAATGGTTCTGGGTGACATTGTGGCATGGTGATATGGGTTGAATGATGATGGAACAAATGGAGGGTTACCATTAACAAGGTAGTTTTACCTAGTCACTCATGTGAATAGAAGGGATGATAATCATATTGTGTGGATATGAAACCCTGATGAGGTATAGCTTGTTATACCTAGCTTTAATATAACTAAATGATGGTAATTGGGTATGAATAGTCCTTGAATGACTAATGTAATCATGGGGTACTCTCTTATTATTTTTGAAACCATAGTATGCTATAACCTGATGGTTACATCTTTATTTATGTGTGGGTTCATACTTGATAATAGTATGGAATGTGATGGTGATGCTTCACCTTATGTGTCAATGATCCAATGGGGATGCCATGAGTTAGGGTTTGGGTATAAGTGCTGATTAGTAACATTAATATAATTTATCTTGTTGAACCTAACTCTAATGCAAATAGATAAAGGTGAGTATTCGTGTTTAACATTATTATATGATGACATGATGGTTAAATAACCTCCTTAACATGATCATAACCTTAATATGTTAATTGGTGGTTCTCATAGCCACATGGTTGATACTTGCTTATGTGAAACATGTGCATTATGAATATGATGAGGGTTAATCATATATATATTCCTTGCATGTTGATGTAATAAAGGAATGTTCTTAATGTTAATATAACCCTGCTATGATTGTTTATGAATATCTCCTAGCTCATTAATGCAGTATTGTGCTGATCTTGTGTATTATATGTAAGTGATGTTGTTGAGCCTTGTTATCAGGCATGTAAAGATAATGATGATCTTGTAGGGAATAGTATGATGGTCTTAATGAACTTTGGGCATAGTTGAGCCCTCAATGAGGTGTAATCCTCTTATGTTGATAAGGGTTGATACCCTATGATATTGTGAAAAGGATTTATATCTTGTGATAGTATGATGACTAGTGTGGACTCATAAATGGCAAGTGAATAGTACCATGTTATGATGAGATGAGAAATTATGTTTCACACATTTTATATCTTTTCAAAGTTGTGATATTTATATGGTTGCTAGAAGTGAATTAGGGTTTGTATGTCCACTTGTTTGATGCAACCTTAGTTCACTCAATTGGCATAACTAATCAAGTGCAACTCTAATCATGTAGTGCCATCTTCAGTGTCAGAACTTGCTGGATGGTGAAATGAGTATTCCTATGGGAAACTCAGAGCGCAAACTATTGAGTATGTGGGGGTGGCAGGTTAAGGATATATCCTTGTCATCCACAATGCAGATTGTTGAGGTTAGCTATGGTCATGCCTCATACATCTGATGTGATTGGGAACAACTGCGGTCGTGTCTCGGTGATTATAACATGATGCGATTAGAGGACAAATGCGGTTGTAACTTAGTGATTGGGTTTGAATACCCTTGATTCTAGTGCCATGACCTGTACCAAGGTGGGCTAGCTATAAGACTATATGTTGATGTGGTAGTAGCTTTGACTGATATGTCACTACCTTTTACTCGTACTAACCGAGGGGAAGAGATCTTAGATACCGACACTCCTAGTTCTTGTATGGAACCGAATAGCCCTTTGTAGGGGTCGGTTGGACTTTTAATGGTACAATTCAAATTCCCCAGGGCATAATAAAAGATGTAAGACAATCGTGTAGCATATCTATTTAGGGTTATACACAATGTTTCATATTGGATGATAACCCTTGTTTGCTTTCTTTTCATTGAGATCATATATAGTACAATAAGAGATAACATATATGCTTATGTTGTTGTTATGATCATGTTGTAAACATGCTTATGTTGTCAAATATGCTGACATTGATGGTTAAGATGCTGCTGCTGGCTATGTTTAATACTGATAGCCATGCCTTTGTAACTTGAGATGCATATACTGCTAATCATGCTTATCCATATAGTTGTGCTTGTGTTGTTATCTCTTCTTATGATGTTGATCTGTTCAACCAATTAGACATGCTCATGTTGTTAGCTATACTTATGTGCTAGACTTAATCATAATGATAGAGATTCTATGTTACTAGACTTTCTCATGATGCTAGATATGCATATGCTACTTAATTTCTTATATTGTCAGCAAGATTAAGGATGATAGTCGGGCTAATGATGATAGTTATTATTTGCTCCTTTATGTATTTTATTAATCATCAGTGCTGCTGAGCATATTTGTTATATCTGATTAAACTACTTAACTGTTTAATTACTTAAAAATGTTGTAATCAATAAACGTTGCTGGAGGTTATATCTCTTGCTGGGACATGGGTCTCACCCTTGTGGTTCTCCACATTGTTTTAGGTAATCGGATGTGAAAAAAACAAATATGTGGCGGTAAAGAGGATCTATAGTAATGAATCTTTGAGAAAGTTGATTAGATGTCTAGTGTGTCCTAGAGTCATCCCTGTACTCTCAGGTCCAGGAAGGAAAAGTGTGTGTATGGTGTTTCAAATGAATCAAACTTTTGTTAGCATATTAATGCTTGTTTGTGTGGCATATATGAATATTGTTCTCCTATGTATATATGTTGTGGCTAAGGCACTAGAACAATTTGTATCAAATTCTTGGCATAGTATGGATATAAGAAAGATGTTGGGCTCTTATGCAAATGTTTCTAAGTGAGTACAAACGTTGAAATTGGTTTTAACTTACCCATTTTTTGGGTATGTGATTAGTTAGTGATCTATTATGCTTTATGTTTTGAGTAATCTCATTTAGTGTAATGGGTTCTCACAGCCAGAGACTCAGGTGGCCAGACAGTAGACAGGGGCAACCTTCCACGACATCCCATATCAGCTGACAGGGGCAACCTACCACATGTTGTTTATATGTAGAGTTGCATTATGATACCACTTCTTCTAAACAACTAATCCCCATTACATATTGTAGCAGGTTATCTTATCACATGATAATGATGTTGTTCCTGATCTCCTCAATCCTCCTGACTAGATGCAATTTATAAGAACTAAGTACATTCTATTAATTATTTTAGCTGGTATCTTGATTACCTACCTGGTATATGTGGCAATGATTTTGACACTGATTCAGTGAAATATATTCCACCCACAAGAAATCATATCTGCATAGTCATAATGAATTTATGAATTACATTTATGGTCTAGTAACATCTCACTCTATAGAAATGAGTTGATTGTGAAGGTAAGAGATCTCATTATATTGCTCTCTAGCTCTCTTGGAGGAAGAAGTTGCCATTCCTTCATGTCCTATTTCCTTGTTCGGATTTGTTTCCATCAGGATTTTATGAATTATTTTTATTAGCATGTCCTCAATCTTATGATATCGATCAGGGGAAGACATCAAACTATTCCCAAGAAATGTTGGTACTCTAGTGAACTTCCTTGAGAAGAATTCTCTTACATGGTTTCTAACTACATTGTCATCTTCAAGCCATTCTCCTAACTCATTGTTTAGTTTGGTAATCGTCATTCTCTTTCTTTTCCTCTACACTAACATATGATATAAGTTTTTGTTATTTTCACTTTGTATCAACCTAATATATTAGAGTTGTTCTTTTATCTCCAACCTTCCTCATCTTATCCATGTCTTCATTCTATCTCTCCACCATCATCTTGTGAATTCTTAATAAGGAGGTACAAATTATTTCTTTTTTTGGTCTTTTTACTAAATCATTCTTTTTGTCCCGTTTAGCCCACCCTTTTGCGGGAACCCATGAGTGCTTTATAAGAGATTAATTCACATTTACAACTTGGTTCAACACTTGTTTGAACTCTAATTTCAGCTTCCAAATTGCATTCTTTTTGAAGTTCCTTGGTGCCTTCTCTCTCATTATGCTTTTTATAGGATTGTGGTCTAAATTTATTTTATGAGTATTCTCCATTGCCATATGTGTATATTTTTTTTGAGAAGTGATGCATTTGCATACGTTCTATATATTTTGAAGTCTTAAAGATGGAATAAAAATATGGTTTTACATTTATTGATATTTCATATCGTGTTAAACTCCCATAGTTCTTCGCAAATAGAGGAAGGAAATTATAATTCTTGATATAGTTTGGAAGCCATTTATGCACCTAAGCATACTTAGTTTTTATTTTATTTTATTACCATTCATGTATGTCTGATGCAATAGATACTCATATCATTACATTTCTACTATTCATATAGGTTTCTAGTAGAGTTTATTCTCTACCTTTAGACCTAGCTAAACATTAGGAGCTTCAAAATGTCATCGACATGGTTGTGGGCCCTTAGGACACCTATGTTCTTCCATGGGTATACATGCCTCTAATGGGTACTAGTTGGCCTTTTTGTGACCAACATGGCATTGTAGGAGTGTGTTCTTTAAGGTAGGTACTAAGAGTCCTTCTTAAGTACATTCTAACAATTTATAGCATTTTGTCAATGTGGGTTTTGATGTTCACAACATTCCATATCTTTATCCTATATAAAACACTCAAGGGAAAAGGGTCTCAATTCATCAGACATGGATGCTTGGGAGCTTTTTGAATCTACAAAGATTGAAGTTGTGTTTTCCTATGACTGGTTATGGGTTGTTATTTATATGGGCACTATCATGGCATGAATTTTATTAGGAATGTGTGTCAATGTATTCACATGGTTCAAGTGGAAAGAGAGGGTGTGATGGTGGGTATTATTTTTTCAATATAGGGAATGATGTTAGTAAGAGAATTTTCTCTTTTCTTAAAAAGTATAAAAAGTACTAATCTATCTTCTATGAGCATATGTTGTTTCCAGTCCAGTAGGATTCTAGTGTGATCAATGATCATATCTCCCAAACATGTTCTATAAAGTTGTGCTTGTGTTTAGTTTAAGTGTATGTTCTGATAACAATGTCCATGTCTTCTCTGGTTGGACCTGGGAATGACGTTGGTATACTGAGTTTGCATAATTTTACTCTCTGATCTCTGTAGAAATTATTTAAATAATACACTTTTCATGTTTTAGGCTCTTGGAATATAGATTGGCTTAAATATTGTAATTCAAGTTTATATTGAATCCCCTCCCCTACTTGTAAAATTGTCCATATATAGATTGAGAAGAAGTACACAACTAGATATCAAATAGATAACTCATAAAAATTAAAGGTCAAAGAAAAATCATATAGTTCAGTGTGTCTTCATCAATTGACTGACCTCTGACATGTTTTGAATGTTTAGGGGAATACAATTGTTATAGTGGGTTCATTTAAGGGCCTCAAACACATTCAAAGGGTTGTTTACTGTTTACTTGACATAATGCATAATGTTATTATATGACGACCTTTATTTCAAATTCCTTTTAATGACTTGTATATGTCACTTTCAGACCTCAAATTCCTTGTTTCCCACTAAGATATATGAGCATAAGTAAAATATCAACATTTGAGAATGATCTACTATAACACCCAGATATTCATAACACATGAGCAGAAGCATTGTTTTTACTGGGAGTGTCACAAATATGATTATAGTTGCAATGAAAGTAAATGAAACACTTTGCAAAACTGTAAAACTGATTCATACATAGTTTTTGTCAATCAAAAACTACACCATGTTAAACCATAAAATATAATCTAATTGATGGCATAACTAGACAAAATAAAAAGGTGTCAAAACTCTGGATCGTCTAGGTAAATAGCACCCTACTAGGCCGAGCTTGAAATCTTCTAGTTCTTTACTTATTCTTTTGATCCTCCACTACTCCAAGTCCTGCGGACATCGCGTCCCCAGCCATGCATTGGGAAAAACAATCGTTAGAGTAAGTGGCATGCGTATTCTAAAATATACATTGCTAAAGAACTAAAATATTACAAAAGATTCTTGAAATCATAAATCTGAAACAAACATTAAACTATGATTAAATCTAGAAACATATTATCTCTCATTTCTTAAACTCTTATTTTCTATTCTATCTTTTTTGGAGACCTATACTCTGGGTCTCATGACCTACGCCAAAGTGTCTGGATCATAAATGTCTTATCTGGATTCCTCTCATCACACTCGTGGATGAGATTACAAACATGCTCTGATCTTAAGTATCTTTTACTTATGATTTTATCTGTTTGTGGCCACCATTATATAATAAGTCCTCCTGAATTGGCATATCTACACCCTGAGTTGGTACCGAAGTACCCTGAATTGGCACTACATGCCTCTGAATGACACCGATGTGTCTCTGAATTGGCGTATCTACACCCTGAATTGGTGCCACAACACCTGTGAATTGGAGTAAACACTCTGAATTAGTAACAGATGCCTCTGAATCGTCCCGGGACTACTGAATGAGGACTTATCATATAATGTATTCTGTGAAGGTTTTGACTTATTTATCTTAAGTCTAAATTTACTTAATTCTTAATCTTAACTGAAGCAGAATACTGATAGCTTTACTGAATAGTGAATATGAACTTATCTTATATTAAACTGAATATTGATAATTGAACTTATCTGAAACTGATTACTAAGTATTGGGCAGGTACTGAGTTCTAAATCTGAATATGAATCTGAATCTTTTATTCTTAAGTGATAAACTAAATCTACAACTGAATGTGAATATGGATCTCAATTACTTCATAATTGAGATTTGATCTAAAACCCTTATCATGTATCTTTATTCAAAATCTGGCTACTCACACCATGAGTAGTCTAAGTTTGAATCTAAATCTAAATCTAATATCCTTATTATCTAGAAAATCCTTAGTCTAATACTTCAATCTGATAGAATTGACTTAACTACTTTTGACTCTAAATATATGCCAACTAAGTCTAAAGGCTTAGGGAAAGGATCTAAACTAAATATGGGAATACGAAGTATATGAGAGTCCTCAAGTATCAAATATGAATGTTATTTCTGACAAGGTGACTCAATTTCTATAAAATCTCATTAAGTCTGATCTCAATACACTTGTATAAACTTAAATCTTAAGTCTTAAAGTAGAAATCATATAAAGTCTCATCCTATAAAGTAATCATGACTTAATGTCTCATAACTTGATAATATCATCATAAACTCATGTTACCATATATTCTGATCCCAATAATACCTTTATCTTGGAAATTGGGCCATGGTCTACCATATACAACACCCATATTATCACATAATACTTAACTTCTTAAACACTAATCTTTCTAAGGAATCCATTTCACTTCTTAATTCTTATATCGCTACATATATAAGAAACCTTGATGACATGTTACTACTTGAATTCTTATCAAACCGTTATATCTATTAATGAGGGGAATCTTAACAATATGTTCTACTTGAAATCTTAATACATGAACACATCTATATATGTGAGGGATACTGATAACATATTTGTACTTAAGATCATAATACATGGTAATATCACAAAACCATGAAAGGATAGAAGTCTAGTATTAGTTCTTATTTTGTAATCCTAAGTATCCATATGAAATGTCTCTAAGGGATATGATAGAAATATATTCTCTTATCCATCTTATGAACTTAATTCATGATCTTGAATCTTTCCATAACACATCACTACCTAAGCCATTGAGCATATAAAGTTTTATAATAATAAAGCACATAAAATCTTTCTTGCATATCTTGACTTAGAATATTGGACATGAAGGTCTCAATTAAGAAGCATGTAAATGTACTAGGTATGATAAACATAAATACTCGTGGGAATGAACCACTTACCTCTTGTACAAATGTCATCGGTAAGGAAGTCTCGATTCCAAGTTCCATAACTTTAATAACCTGGATATCATCATAGTTTTATCAGTCCAAGCCTATGTTCCCTCTTTCTATTTCTAAATCTCAAATCCCGTCTTCCTAACTATATATACAACTTAGGGTTCTTAAAAATAACTTTAATCTATGATCACCATAAAATATTAACATTGAAATAAAATAAAACTCATTCTATATAATCAATATTATCTTTATACTCAAATAAGACATAAATCATCTTATGCACTAATATGAACACATACTTCATATAATGAGAACAATTCTCAAACATAGTTACATATTCTAAACTTATTGACTCAATTAGGAAATCAAAGTAGAATACCACCACGTTACTAATATTAGACCTAATTAGGCATACATAAATCACTTATTGTGTTAGGATAATCATTTATTATTCTTTCATAATGGCTACTCATCTCAAACTAAATACTAATATAATAGTATAAGAAACTTCATCAAATCTCTAGAAAAGTATTCATATAATGTAGGAATGATCATGTATTAAAATATCAGGTCATTTAAAAATCATATCATGGGTGAAATACCCAAAATAACCTTATTAGGGTTTATATCAAAACCTCAATAAAACTTCATATAATAGAGATCAGGCTTTGAAATCATGTTAAGAATATCATAATACACATTTAATAAATTTTGCATGAATTTCTAAATTCGTTTCCTATTTTTAATTAACAAGACATCAAAATCATATAGTTTTGGCTACCCAACATATAATAAATAATAGACATCAAATTATTTTCTGGAGATATTTTTAGAATATAGTACATTCGAAGAGCTTTTCATGGGTACCTTATTTTATAAGGTCCGAGTTCCCAATCTCAAGATATGAATTTTATAAGCTTACCTAACCTTGGACAATCTCGGCCATCAAGATTTGATTTGACGGCCCCCATCTCAGGCGTGTCTCAGGCCTCAGGGTTGGCACCTACCTCCCCTCCTGTTGTGTTCTCGCGTGCGTAAGTAGAAAAATAGAGTGCTGCTGGTCCATAACCTCTGGAGGTCGATCTCGCCTCTGTGGCCACGTGATCATGAGGGATGCAGTGCCCCCATCTCCGGCCTGGCCTGAACCATAAGGGTGACACTATCCCCTTGGTTTGGGTGCATGGATGGAATCAAGGATCGCCCATGAGAAACCTTTGTAGCTGCCAATAATGGACCCTCTCGCTTCTTCTTCCCTGGCCTACTTCCCTTGCCCTCGGTTCTGAACAAAATAAACCTAGCATAGGGTTCGGCCGCCACCAAGCATCAATGATCGAGAGGTTTTATAGACTCTAAGCCTCCGAATCATGGACAAGTATCCCCCTATTGTGGAATCTACTCAGACCCTGTTAAACTAGGGTTGCGACATTCCCAGTCGGCGCAGACTCAGTCGCCCCCTTTTTTTCTTTTTGATAAAAGTCCATATCAAAGAAATATTTATATAACCCACCCTATAGCTCGATTTGACTTCAAATTTTGGGGTAAATACTATATTATCATCAACTTCACATGAGCAAGATTTTAAGTAAAAACTAGCTGTACAAACACTCCAAACATGTCTTTTAAATAAAAACATTATAATTACTAATTTAATTACCTAGGCCTCTATATACATCAAAATCATCTGAAATTTCTCCCACCATCTTATATTCTAATTATTATTCTACTAAAAATATTTTGAGCATTCATTATGACCACGAAATACTTAATTTTCAATTTGTACTCCAAGGACCTATTTGTAAAACTTAATTGGTCCAATAGGGCAGGAATTTGGGCTCTAGGGCACAAGGCCAATCCCTTAGTATTTCAAAGGTCCATGAGCTTAATTGTATTCCAAATCATGAAAATATGTCTTCAATCAATATAATTTCTCAATTGAAGCTCATGTATGACATATGTGATCAATAGTTCTTTAGTTACATAACATGAAGACATAAGCTAGGTCTAAGGTTCAAGCCATGAACTAGACTCATCATATTAGATATTCCTCATATTATTGTTCATAAGAATAATTCATTTATACTCATATAGAACTGACTACAATCATACACATTTAAGTCGTTATGTGTATATTGGTTGATCAGATGGCTTGTATTACACATTTTGTGAACTTATTTATGTACCTAGCCATGGTTATGTTCATTATATCCTTTGGCATGCATTTACTAGAAAACCCCACGTTAAAGGCTTACTTCAGCTGTAAAATTGAGGATGTTACAATTCTACCCACCTTGAAATAAATTTCATCCTCAAAATTTCTATAGGCTACTACCCACCTTAGGGTTATGCTTACCTCTTCATTTATTGTAAGACGCACTTATGTTCAAACTTTTGGATGAAAAGAGTAATGTATTTCACTAAATGGTTATGTGAGCATTATTTGTTACCTTGGTCTACTACTCAACTCATACTTTAGGTTTATGAAGCTAAACTGGTCTCTACACTTAGGGCATCTGATTCAACCTTGTCATGAATTTCAAACATTAGTAGCACATGAATGTCTAACCTTGGGTTCTTCAGGTAGCTCCTACATTCCTAGATATGTGGTGATTAGACACATACCCAGAGATGTGGGATCCTGACATGCTATCTCTTTTTAACCTACTAATACATGTGTCCCATACCACACAGACCAGTAAGAAATGAGAGATGCATCAAAATCTAGTGCTTATGACATTCCTCTTTAGTTCTCAATTGGCTAGCCATAACCATTCAGAATGGAGAAACAACATCATTAGCTAGGGTTAGGTTGAAACATGAGACCTAGAATATAAACATCTCTCTCAGATATCTCTATTTCATCTAAGGTGAAAACTATTAGTCATTCTAGGTCATTGTATCTTTCTATGGGAATCTATCCCTAAACTCTAATCTCTTATTTTCATCCTAGGGTGACTATGAGAATCATATTCTTCCTAGCGGCCACTTACCAAATTGCTCTGATACCATATTGTAACACCCAGATTTTCATAACACATGAGCAGAGACATTTTTTTTAGTGGGAGTGTCACAAATATGATTATCATTGCAACGAAAGTAAATGAAACACTTTGCAAAACTGTAAAACTGATACATACATAGTTTTTGTCAACCGAATACTACATCATGTTAAACCATAAAATCTAATATAATTGACGGCATAACTAGACAAAATAAAAAAGATGTCAAAACTCTAGATCGTCTAGGTAAATGGCACCCCACTAGGCTGAGCCTGAAATCTTCTAGTTCTTTACTTATTCTTTTGATCCTCCACTACTCCAAATCCTGCGGACATCGCGTCCCTAGCCATGCATTGGGAAAAATAGTCGTTAGAGTAAGTGGCATGAGTATTCTAAAATATACATTGCTAAAGAACTGAAATATTACAAAATATTCTTGAAATCATAAATATGAAATGAACATTAAACTCTGATTAAATCTAGAAACATATTATCTCTCATTTCTTAAACTCTTATTTTCTATTCTATCTTTTCTAGAGACCTATACTCTAGGTCTCATGATCTACACCAAAGTGTCTGGATCATAAATATCTTATCTGAATTCCTCTCATCACACTCGTGGATGAGATTTCAAACATGCTCCAGTCTTAAGTATCTTTTACTTATGATTTTATCTGTTTGTGACCACCATTATATAATAAGTCCTCCTTAATTGGCATATCTATGCCCTGAATTGGTACCGAAGTACCCTGAATTGGCACTACATGCCTCTGAATGACACCGATGTGTCTCTGAATTGGCATATCTACGCCCTGAATTGGTGTCACAACACCTATGAATTGGAGTAAACACTCCTCTAAATTGGCAAAAAATGCCTCTGAATCGTCCCGGGACTACTGAATGATGACTTATCATATAATGTATTATGTGAAGGTTTTGACTTATTTATCTTAATTCTTAACTTACTTAATTCTTAATCTGAACTGAAGCTGAATACTGATAGCTTTACTGAATACTGAATATGAACTTATCTTATATTAAACTGAATACTGATAATTGAACTTATCTAAATATGATTACTAAGTATTGGGCAGGTACTGAGTTCTAAATTTGAATCTGAATCTGAATCTGCTATTCTCAAGTGATAAACTAAATCTACAACTGAATGTGAATATGGATCTCAATTACTTCATAATTGAGATTTGATCTAAAACCCTTATCATGTATCTTTATCCAAAATCTGGCTACTCACACCATGAGTAGTCTAAGTCTGAATCTAAATCTAAATCTAATATCCTTATTATCTGGAAAATCCTTAGTCTAATACTTCAATCTGATAGAATTGACTTAACTACTTTTGACACTAAATATATGACAACTAAGTCTAAAGGATTAGGGAAAGGATCTGAACTAAATATGGGAATACGAAGTATATGAGAGTCCTCGAGTATCAAATATCTATAAGAATGTTATTTCTGACAAGGTGACTCAATTTCTATAAAATCTCATTAAGTTTGATCTCAATGCACTTGTATAAAATTAAATCTTAAGTCTTAAAGTAGAAATCATATAAAGTCTCATCCTACAAATTAATCATGACTTAATGTCTCATAACTTGATAATATTATCATAAACTCATGTTACCATATATTCTGATCCCAATAATACCTTTATCTTGGAAATTGGGCCATGGTCTACCATGTACAACACCCATATTCTCACATAATACTTAACTTCTTAAACACTAATCTTTCTAAGGAATACATTTCACTTCTTAATTCTTATATCACTACATATATAATAAACCTTGATGACATGTTACTACTAGAATTCTTATCAAACCATTATATCTATTAATGAGGGGAATCTTAACAATATGTTCTACTTGAAATCTTAATACACGAACACATCTATATATGTGAGGGATGCTGATACCATATTTGTACTTAAGATCATAATACATGGTTATATCACAAAACCATGAAAGGATATAAGTCTAGTGTTAGTTCTTATCTTGTAATCCTAAGTATCCATATGAAACATCTCTAAGGGATATGATAGAAAAATATTATCTTATCCTTCTTATGAACTTAATTCATGATCTTGAATCATTCCATAACACATCACTACCTAAGCCATTGAGCATATAAAGTTTTACAATCATAAATCACATAAAATCTTTCTTCCATATCTTGACTTGGAATATTAGACATGAAGGTCTCAATTAAGAAGCATGTAAATGTACTAGGTATGATAAACATAAATACTTGTGGGCATGAACCACTTACCCCTGGTACAAATGGCATCGGTAAGGAAGTATCGATTCCAAGTTCCATAACTTTAATAACCTAGATATCATCATAGTTTTATCAGTCCAAGTCTATGTTCCCTCTTTCTATTTCTAAATCACAAATCCCATCTTCGTAACTATATATACCAACTTAGGGTTCTTAAAATAACTTTAATCTATGATCACCATAAAATCTTAACATTGAAATAAAATAAAACTCATACTATATAATCAACATTATCTTTATACTCAAATAAGACATAAATCGTCTTATGCACTAATATGAACATATACTTTATATAATGAGAACAATTCTCAAACATAGTTACATATTTTAAACTTATTGACTCAATTAGGAAATCAAAGTAGAATACCATCATGTTACTAATATCAGACCTAATTAGGCATACATATATCACTTATTGTGTCAGGATAATCATTTATTATTCTTTCATAATGGCTACTCATCTAAAACTAAATACTAATATAATAGTACAAGAAACTTCATCAAATCTCTAGAAAAGTATTCATATAATGTAGGAATGATAACGTATTAAAATATCAGGTCATTTAAAAATCATATCACGGGTAAAATACCCAAAATACCCTTATTAGGGTTTATATCAAAAGCCTCAATACAACTTCATATAATAGAGATCAGGCTTTGAAATCATGTTGATAATATCATAATACACATTCAGTAAATTTTGAATGAATTTCTAAATTCGTTTGCTATTTTTAATTAACAAAACATCAAACCCATATAGTTTTGGCTACCCAACATATAATAAATAATAGACATCCAAATTATATTCTGGAGATATTTTTAGAATATAGTCATTCGAAGAGCTTTCCGTGGGTACCTTATTTGATAAGGTCCGAGTTCCCAATCTCAAGATATGAATTTTAGAAGCTTACTTAACCTTGGCCAATCTTGGCCATCAAGATTTGATCTGACGACCCCCATCTTAGGCGCGTCTCAGGTCTCAGGGCCGGCGCCTACCTCCCCTCCCATTGTGTTCTCGCATGCGTAAGAAGAAAAATAGAGTGTCGCTGGTCCATCACCTCCGAAGGTCGATATCGCCTCTGTGGCCACGTGATCATGAGGGATGCAGTGCCCCCATCTCCGGCCTGGCCTAAACCATAAGGGTGGCACTATCCCCTTGGTTTGGGTGGATGGAATAAAGGATCACCCATGAGAAACCTTCCTAGATGCCAACAATGGCACCTTTTGCTTCTTCTTCCTTGGCCTACTTCTCTTTCCCTCGGTTCCGAACAAAATAACCCTAGCATAGGGTTCGACCGCCACCGAGCATCAATGATCGAGTGGTTTTATAGACTCTAAGCCTCTGAATCACAGACAAGTATCCCCCTCTTCCAGACTCTGCTCGGACCCTGTTAAACAGGGGTTGCAGTATTCCCAGTCGGCGCAAACTCGGTCGCCCCCTTTTTTTTTCTTTTCTTTTTGATAAAAGTCCATATCAAAGAAATATCTATATAGCCCACCCTATAGCTCAGTTTGACTTCAAATTTTGGGGTAAATACTATATTATCATCAACTTCACATGAGTAATATTTTTAGTAAAAACTAGCTGTACAAACACTACAAACATGTCTTTTAAATAAAAACATTATAATTACTAATTTAATTACCTAGGCTTCTATATACATCAAAATCATCTGAAATTTCTCCCACCATCTTATATTCTAATTATTATTCTACTAAAAATATTTTGAGCATTCATTATGACCAAGAAATACTTAATTCTCAATTTGTACTTTGAGGACCTATTTGTAAAACTTAATTGGTCCAATAGGGCTAGAATTTTGGCTATATGGCACATGACCCATCCCTTAGTATTTCAAAGGTCCATGAGCTTAATTGTATTCCAAATCATGAATATATGACTTCAATCAATATAATTTCTCAATTGAAGATCATGTATGACATATGTGATCAATATTTCTTTAGTTACATAACATGAAGACCTAAGCTAGGTCTAAGGCTCAAGCCATGAACTGGACTCATCATATTAGATATTCATCACATTATTTTTCATAAGAATAATTCATTTATACTCATATACAACCGACTACAATCATACACATTTAAGTCATTATGTGTACATTGGTTGATCATATGGCTTGTATTACACATTTTGTGAACTTAATTATGTACCTAGCCATGGTTATGTTCATTATATCCTTTGGCATGAATTTACTAGAAAACCCCACGTTAAAGGCTTACTTCAGCTATAAAATTGAGGATGTTACATCTACACATAAAGGAGCTCTTTTTCTTTTCATACAAAATAATACGTTATAGTTCATGGTTAGAAATCACAGTTCCTGCTAAAGTTGGGATCACCTACTATTTCGTGCAATACTTATTGTTTGTATCTATTTCCTGATCATTCTTATTCTTAATTTATTAAGAAAGCAGGGGGTGGAGTTCCTTTTCTGAGGTGGAGGGACCTTGTTTCCAAGAGGGTTAAGTGTTTATGTTGACTTGATGAAATAATTTATCCATGGTATGAAAGATGACATACTTATAATTTCCATTGACATAGGTTTTCATGTATACCATAATCACATTGTTTTCAAGTTCACTGAAATCCTCACCAAAATTGACAGACGTCCTGCTAAGGAGCTTGAGAAGAAGCCCATGATCTTGAGGAATGGTGATGTAAGATTTATGAAGATAATTTCCATCAATCCCAAGTTCTTGATGTCAAGTCTACACTCAAAAACATGTATAAAAATTTGAGAACATACATATACATACATTTTTCTTATATGGTCAAAGGATGTAGAAATTATTTCACTTAGGAAAATGTTTTCTGAAAGAGTATCTCATGTTGTTGTATTTAATAAAAGGGGCAAGATGAAATGCCCTTCCCTTGTAATTTGCATCTGATTGTATATAAAAAGATTGATATCCAGAATCTATACTTTTAGAAATGCGAGTTAAAATAGCAACTCACATTCATTAACAAATCTGGGTAATAAACTAAAAACTATTTTTTTTTAAAACCATGACATATGATACTTATGACAGTATAGTGGCACTTATATAATCCATTATACACAATAAAAACAATAAACACACTACAATGGCATTTCTTTAAAAGCCAATTGACTTTATAGTTGCATTTTTAGAAAAACCAATGGTTGTTATTGTGGCATTGATTTGGCATTTTTCAAAGGCCATTAAAACTGGATATTTTGTGGCATTTAAAGCTTATGTTACTATCTCTCTAGAGGCATTAGTACTAGAGGTATTTTTTAAGTGTCATTTTTTTGCTGTAACAAGCGTGGGTCACCTTTATTAATAAAGAAAAACTATCTCAAGAGAGATATGTACAAGGATGAGAGTATGTATACATACATGTGAATTGAAAAAAAACCATACTATGTTATAGTGTACATAGAATCCATCTCATATTTACACTTTTCCCAACATAGTGGGAGTTATTTCTGGAATTTGAAAAAAACATGTATCACCTTTCAGTCCAACAAGGGTAAATGATCAAAGAAGTTGAACATTTTGCTCTTCCTTTAAAACTCAAGAGATCCTCAAATGAGTAGGGATGTCTTTGAAAGTCTTGTTTGAATTTTAACAGAAGGGATCTAGCAAATTCACAATCAAAGAATAGATGTATAGAAGTCTTTTCAAGATTCCTGTAGAATTGACATCTCGACGCCAACTGAAAACCATGATGCTTCAAAACATCTTCCATGGAAATTCTTCCCAATAAGACTTTCCATTATAGTATAGAACATTTCCTGGAGATAAATCTTGACCAGATTCAATTACCCCAAGACGTATCCTCATCTTTGTCTCAACATTCTTGCCAATAATTCTTAAGTGTAGGATCATTTAAGTCTTGAAAGAAAAGAGAATCATCCTCTTTAGAAGGGGGATGCAGGCTACTAAAGAATCTTCTTATATCATCTGACCCTATAACTTGAGGAAAAGACCAGTTTCCTTCATAAATGCAGGAGCTCAGCTTATAGTTGATTCCTATTCCTGATCTGAAGAGCAATTGGTTATTGAACATGTCTAGAAGAGACTTCTTCCAGGATCCTAGGGGTCCTTATAAAGAAAGACATTTGATCCATTCCCGATCTCTAATATCACCATCTTCTTCAAAGTAATTCTATGCTTGAGAAGATTTTTCCACATCTAAGAATTGGAGGATTTACTTTCAATGGTCCACACCTAAACATCCCCAATATATGTACTCTAAATCAAATGAACCTAGAGTGAAATTTTTTATTAGCAGTGTCTCAAAGGTTCTTTAGAAGACCAGCATCAATCCATACCTTCCCAGATGTAATTCCCAAACCTCCTTCATTTCTAGGCTTACAAATTATACTCTAGGCAACAAAATGAAAACTTCTTTTCTCATCAACATCCCCCCATATGAAGTTATGAAAAAGAAGTTTCAAATCCTTTATCACACTAGGAAGGGGGAAAATAGCTGTCTAGAAAATATGATTAGAAGATAGAGTAGAAATGGCCCATTCAATCCTACCAACCATGGTTAGAAGATTTCTCTTCCATGTATTCAACTTCTTTTTTACTTTGTCAATATTAGGATTGCACATCACCTTTGTAAGCTGACAAATGAAAAGATGAAGACCCTAATATATTACTGGCAGTTTTCTTCAGGAATGGATATAATATGAGAAATCACCTCACCCTTTGCACCATTTCCAAAGAAAAGTTGACTTTAGCCTGATTCAAAAGAAAATAAGATATATTTCCAAAACTTTCCAAGATCAAGTTAATGTCAAGGGCATTCTCTTCATTTACCTTTAAGAATAGAAGTAGATTGTAAAAAAATATCAATTGGGATACCATCATATCCTTGCTCGCATCCATAGGATTAATGTCTCCCTTTCTTATAGAATGAGCTAACATTGTGGAGAGTCCTTGCATTGCAATCAAAAACATGTAGGGGGATGAGGGATCCCCCTGTCTAACCCCAGTTGAGGCAAAGAGATATTGAGATGGAATCCCATTTATCAAAATCTAAAAAGAGACCGAGGTGAAGATCTCTTTGATCCAATTTAACCATCACAGAGGAAAACACATCATAGAAATAATCATAAGGATATATTCTCTATTGACAAAGTTAAATGCTTTGGAGGGATAAGATTTTATACACATATGAGCATTCTTGGACTGAACTGGAAAAGAACTAAGTAATTCATTTTCCAGCAATAAAGCATCACCTATATTCCTACCTTTGACAAACTCCACTTGGTTAAGATCAATGAGTTTACTGAGAACATGTTTTATCTGATTTTCTAGGATTTTTGTGATCACTTTATAAGCCACATTATAGAGGGAGATGGGTTTGAAATCTTTAATATTATAAACTTCTTGACACTTTGGGATTATAGAAATAAAGGTGTGATTACATTCCTTCAATATTTTAGTATTATCAAAGAAACTGAGGATTGCCCATGTAACATCATTACCTACAATATCCCAACATGTCTTGAAGAAGAGAACATTAAAACCATATGGACTAGGAGCCTTATCTTCATTTATAGACATTATAGTTTCTTTGACTTCTTCTTTAGTAACCCATCTTCTAATGTCATTAAAATCTGAGTTAGATATACAAGTCAGACTCCATTCTTTGTCCCACTACATATTAATGTCATGCTCCTGTTGAATAAGCCTTCATAATAATGAACAATATGAGATTCATTCTTCTTATCATTAGTGCACCTGGCGTCATCAATATCTAAAGTATATATATGGTTATTTAACATTCTAGTTTTAAGAGAGGTGTAGAAAAAAATGGTGTTCCTGCCCTCTTCTTTAAGCCACTACACTCATGATTTTTTCTTGAAAAAAACCTCTTCATCATTCCTCATTTTAATAACCTGGGATTTGACATCATTGAACAACAATTGCAAAGAGGTGTCATTTAGGGAGGAGTCTACAACAAACTATAAATCCCTTGCTTTGGTCTTTAATTCCTTTGCAAGCGAAGAAAAGTTTCCAATCAAAACTTTGTTTAGTAGCATTTAATTTATGATATAGTCTAAACATAGGAGGGCCTTTAGGGGTAACACTTGACCAAGAAGAAATGACATTAGGCTTGAAATCCTTTCTAGAAAACCATGAGTTGATGAACCTGAATGGAGAGGCTTTCCTTTTCCCATTCTTCAAATGAAGCTGAAGGATATGATGATCAATAGAAATGGAAGAGATAACGTCACTCCATGCCATAGGAAAATAATTCAAAAAGTCAAATTTATAGAAAATCATATCAATTTTTAGAAAAGTAGATAATCATTTCTTAGTAGAGTTGTTGCAAGTAAAAAATTGACCCTTAGTAGGTAATTTGAGCAAACTAGTGATAGGTTAAGTATCATTAAAATCCTGCATGCTGATATTAGAGGGAGGATGCTTCCCCAATCTTTCACTGTCCATTCAAACAACATTAAAATCTCCTAGGAGGCACCATGGCTTTATCAAATTAAATTTAATAGTCTTAATATCCTTTCATAGTCTAGATCTATCTAGATCCCCATTAGTACCATATATAGCTAACAAGTCAAAGCAGGAAGCACCAATATCAGCATTACAATGAAGGAGTTGTTTGCTAGCATAGAATTTATTTATACTGATGGAAGGGTCAAACCAAAGAATGATAATCTGAGTGTACAAGTAAAAGTCATAGTTAGAGATATATAAAGCATCGTTACACAAAACTCTCATAATATTATTCGTATTATCCTGATTGATTCTTGATTCCAGGATAATATAAATGTCTGCCTTTGTTCTCCTTATATCATCCCGATGTGAGTACTATTCTTATGTAATCTCCTCACATTCCAGGATATGATGTTAAGTTGTCTATCCATTTGGAAAGGTTTCATTAGAGGAACCTCCTAGTGCATTATTCAATTCTCCATCCTCCAGATCTTCCAAAAGTGTGAATTTATTAGGAGATGTGCAGAGGACTCTTGATTCAGTATTGACACTTTTAGTGAAACACCTGGGAGGAGATTTAGATTTAGATTTTTTCTACATTTCCATCCTTTCCTATAGTTATTTGAGAGTGGAGGGGTATTAGAAATGATAGTGATATCACCAGAGACAATCTCTTCAACTCTAAACTTCTCTTGATTCACATTATCCTCAAAGGCCACAGAGACAAAAGGCTCATGAACAGACATATGAAGAACTTCATTAATAATAGTTGTATTAGGTACATCTTCACGTATCACCTGATCCCATGACTCCCCATTAGTAGGCTCATCTTCCTACAAATTCTTCTGAACCCATACTTTGCTAGTTTTCGTAGAATTCTTCCTAAAATCAATCTTCTCACCTAAGGTTTTTGGGATTTGCTGTTGGTGCTTTGGATCAAAAAGTCCTTGTTCATGCCCGAAGTGATGACATGAGGAACAACTCTTCGGCTCCCATTCATATTCAAAATGTAGGACATCATGATTCCCTTCTTCACTCTCAATCTATAATTCTTTTGGAAAGGAAAAATCTACAACAATCATTATTTGCATTCTGACAAACTCTAGCCTCCCGAACGATTGAGTAAGGGAGTGTACTCTCATTGATTTCCGCAAGAAATACCCAATATGGCTGGACATCTCATGTCCCAAAGTTCAAGAGGTAAATCAAAGACCTTGACCCGTATAGGGATCTTTGCTAGTTTCAACTTCTCCATGGGATCTCCCCTTTCCCATTTCTTCAAGATCAAGGGTTTTCTAGCAACGAACCATGGCCCCCCTCAAGCACCATCAACAAATCCTCCTGATTTGAAAATTGTATTATGAAAAAAACCTTTCCCCCTAGATCGAATATAAATAGAACCTTTTACCTTCCATAGAAGAGCCAAGTGATTCACTAGGGTTGGCCAATGAAGATTAAGCCTTATGATATATCATGGAGTAGTCAGGCTCCATTTCAACATATTTCTTTCCGCAATTGCCTTCTGATAGATAAATTTCCTACATTTACCTTGACTTTCATATTTTGAAGCTTTTTCCATGATGATGTTGAGGAATTTGACTTGAAAAGATATGTCCATGACCAAGCTTACTCCTCCACTGAGACATTCACTTGTTCTCTCCTATTTCTGGTAGCTGTCAGCCTTCAATTCATCCCCACATCTTTCTCCTGTCTGGAGGTCAATTCCACATCAACTCTCCCTGATGACTCCGACGTCCTCCTCTTATTCACCCTTGGAATCACACTTGGAATCGACCCTAGAATCACCCCTCTCGTGCTCCCTCCTTTCAAACGAGATGCCATCTTAGTAAGAGGAAAATTGTATCTCATAAAAATGGTTTGTCCAACTTTTTTAAGGGTCATTAAATGGCACTAAATACTTTTAATGGAATTAATATTTTTAGAAGCATTTGTCAAATGCCACTAATGGATATATTAATTGTAGTGCTTCGAGGCTTCATCTTGGGAAGACAATCATCTTTGTGCATTTTACGTTATCTTATAGGTAGGGGTGACGTTGCAACATTGTCACACTCAAATTTTTAGGTAAATTAAATAGCCCAAATCTGCCATTATTGAAATAATTATGCCAAAGGGTTACCTTGATGACAAATAAGTCTAAGAATGGTAGTTATGACTATGTCAAGGAAAAATGGATCCAAAATTGTGCATGTTGTATATAAAATTTTATTTTTCTTTTCAAAATTTCCCTCACAAGGGGGTGTATGTTCAAGATCAAAACTAGATCAAAATTTACAATAATGCAAAATAAGGAGATTAAAAAATTAGGAAGACACACTAAATGAGAAGAGGGTATGAAAGAAATACCCCTCATGCCCATTTAAACCCCCAAACCTAACATATGCTTCGTCCCGGAGTGTCAAAGATAGAGGTTGGAAATAAACATGTGAGGTTTACTCTTCATTTCCGGGTTTTTTGGTTGCCCATTTGGAACACAACAACATGTCGGTGTAGAAGCCTTGGGTGTATGGTGCCACCCGTACTACATACTTCCAACCTTCACTCCCCATTTTGCAAAAGTTGACATCCAGTAAAGACACTGGAAACCTTAGTTGTTGGAGTGTTGGATATGTTGAGTGCTTCTATGGATAAACTATGGTTTCTTGAAGTCCTTAGTGGGGTTGTATTCATATCCCCTACCATGATCTTGTATCATTGCAATTATCACTTTTGGACAAGCTTGGACTTTCTATTCTATGACACTCTTTGATGTTGTTGCATTAGTATAGTTATTCAAGGAGAAGGCCGCGTCAGAGATGTTGTAGAGGAATGGGGTTTTATCCTTGATGTTTATTTCTAGGAGTGTCCAATATCGGCAGGAATATGAAATTTGGCAGCAAACTCTATAGGCGTTGTAGTAGTTTCTCCTTCTTTCTAGAGTTCTTATTGTGAATGATATCCTCTACCAACATGATGTATGCCATGTGTGCATTAGGCATACTATCTCCAAGAAGGTATTGGTAGGATGTCATTACACTCATTATCATGTAACCTTTTGGCTGTAGTGTGTCACATAGATCATCCTTCAAAACACAAAGCCTTCTGTTACAAAAACCATTTCCCCCAATTTTTCATTTTCTCTCAAGATCTTCATTATTATTTACAATGAATCTAGAGATAGGTTTTCATATGACCATCTGTTGAAGTCCGGAAAGCTAGCTTCTATTTTCCCAGCTGGCCCTTCAGGCCGTGCTTCTTGAAATTCTTCTTCTTCTATCTCTCCCTCCTCCTATTTTATTGTTTCTTGTTATGCAATTGCTTCTGAAATGGCTGTGACAACTGGAGTCACAGAGATCGGCTCAGTCTGGGTATGGGCTATTGGGGGAAAAACTTTTTGTGATACCCTAATCTTTTAGGGTATGGAAAAAGGACAGTCAGGTGCAAGAAGGTTCTAGAGCTACCATCCAATGGAGGTTAGTTTCTTGGAGAGAGACAACCCCTCAGTGATCACCACCAACATCAAGTAGCTTGAGCAGTAGTGATCTTGAAAAGAGACAGTGACAAATGGGGAAAAATCCTTGTTGACGGTGGGTTAGCATTGTTTGCCTTTATTGTTAGGGCGTGTTTCACTCGTCATGGAAATTTGGTAGGGCTTTATTTCAGTTCTCATAGGAGTGAAGATTGGATAATGACATGAGGGTTTATGTACCCTTGGGTTTATATGGTCATTGGAAATTTTTTTATCAAGAAGTCACTTAAAATCTTGGATGGGTGATCACTGGTGCACCCCCGCAAATGGCGTTACACACCACTAAATTGAGACTTGAATGGATGCAAATCCACGAATGGGAGCACACAAATGGATTCACTTTCAAATTTATAATCACCTACACTCAATACACTCACACAAAATAAAACACTACACCCGCAAGAACATGGGGTCATGTCATAGTATAGGAGGGCAGTAAGTATATGGTCGATCCACAAGGAGAAAAGGGGGAACACTACAACAAAAATGCCCATTAGTGGCATTTATTCTAGTGGCTTTGATAAAAAAGGCCATTATTTATTTAATTTATAGGCATTTTTATATGAAATGCCTCTAATCCCCGTACTATTTAGTTTCTCAAAAATACTAAATTTTAAAGGAATATATATATATATATATATATATATATGACTTGTGGCAATTTAAAATGCCAATTTGATAGCGGACAGTCTGCTTTCTTTCATTGGTCAATTTTTTACGGACAGTCCACTTTGCATTTGGTTTCACATCCCCCCCCTGCGCGATCTCAATTGTCTTCCTAATTCCACGCATAGATAATGAGGAGACCCTGTGAGCCCACTTGGGACAATCAGTGTCGGCGATTGTGCAGACCGACGACTGGTAGCATGCACCTTGGAGAGAGCACCAACGGCTTGGAGAGAGAACCAACGACTAGGAGAGGAGAACCAATGACTGGGAGAGGAGCACCAACACCTGGGATGATTGGCCCTAGATCTTCAATCAAGTTACTTCCATCTCATCTTTCCCCTCCACTCATCATCCATCCTCCACCCATGATAACATCACCCCTGCGTGATCTTAGTTGTCTCCCTGATTCCATGCGTGGAAGAGGAGGAGACCCTGCGAGCCCGCCTGGGACGATGTAATGTTATTTGAGATGGTTGGGAACAATGTAATGCTCCTGGAGCTACTGAACTAGGGGGATTTGATTACCTACTAGCATGGTAGAAATGAATAGGTGGAGTAGACATCATTGGTGGAGGTGGAAAATGAGATGTAGTAAGGAATGCTAGTAGGGATCCTAAGTAAGGTTGGAAGAAGAAGAATGAAATGTATCATAGAAGGTAATAAAGTGGATAGGTGGAGCAAGGGATCATTTTTTATGGATGTGACATAGAAGTTTGCCATGCTACCATTGTCTTGAATTTCACCATAGGAAGAAAGTTCATAGGAGATGGAGGTTATTGCAGATAAGGTATAGTGTTATATTATGGATGAAATTTTATTTGATTCCATCCTAACCAAACCAATAGCCACATATTTATGCCATCCACAAACGATCAACCATCCACAAACTCGGGTACCACAATTCACAGTTTGGAGAAAATGTCATCTCTAGCTGATGGGTTATTCTGCTTGGAATGATTTTTCATCCACATCCACAATTTGTAGATATTTGATTTATTTTTCAGAAATTTTATGTATTTGTCCTAAGAAATCATACTCAAACTAGTGTTTGTTAACTACATGAGCATACATTTGCATTTTGTCTAGTACTATACTTTATTATAGAATGTTTTTGTGGTCAATTTATTATAGAGTGTTTTATCACCTTAACATGTGTATTTTCCACTTGTAATTTCAAACATGTTTATCCAACTTGAGGAAAAGTTACTCTGGTTTTCCCTAAAACTCTCTTTAACTAGTTCATACTTAATTTACTATATCAATTATGATTTTAGAAAATAGTATAAGAATTGCATTTTTAGCTTTCTATGTTATTTGTTTAAACAATGCATTTAAAATTTAGAAGCACATGAGGATCTTTTTTCCTATAATTCCATCCTTCATGTTTTGGTGGTTTAGGATATCATAACAATCTTAGGCAATGTGTATTCCACAACAATATTAGCTTTTGTTGTGGTTCTAGGTACATTCAAAATTTTATTCCTTCTACTTCAGTAGGTATGTGTCCTTTATTTATAATTGAAGATATGTCTATTTTCTCATGGTGGCCTAACTACACTTTCTGGAGCAACCAAGATCTTGTTTTAATTATCCATAGTTCAAGAATAATAATTAAACTCACAGTAAAATAATTTGATTCTTTGAATCAATTGTCATGTTTGAAAGGTTCAAGTCAATTCAACAATTATTTGTGAGAATACTACTGCATCTAAGAATTTATAATCCTCAAATATAATGTTCCATGTCTCCCCATCTCTCTTTGGTTGTTAGAGTGTTTGCATTTGGTTGACGGTATGATTAGGTATAAGTATCAAACCTAGTTGACACACTCCAACCAATAATCCAACCCACATAAAATGAATTAGTCCAGGTTCATGTAATATATATAGGCGAGTTAACACGAAAATTGGACCTATACTTTTCATATAGTCGGATTTTGGGTGAATGTAGATTCAAACCCAATAATATAGAAACCTTCTATATTATATTTGAATGTCTATACAACAACATGCTTACTTCATGTTTTGTTATAATTACCAACAAGTAAGGCTATGAATTGGAAAAGAATGAAATGAGAAGTTTTTCTAATGAAAAGAACTGATTGACTTCTATATATTTAAGTAATAATGTTATCTTATAATAAAGATTTTCCTAATAGGGATTGAAACATTATTCCATCTTGCTATACTTTTTTCCAATCTTTATTCAATCACTAGTACAAAACTGACCTTTAGTGTCGGTTATTTAAGGCCTTTAGCGTCGATTTTAATGCGACACCTATGTGGGTGCCACTAAAAGGCAAACCTTCATGCGTCGGTTTTCAAACTGACACCACAAACCTTCACGCGCCACCGAAAACGCGCCAGCAGGGGGTATAGGCATTAGTTATTAGTTTTGAAACCGACGCCATAAACCTTTACACCACAGAAAGGGTGCCATCTGGGGAACTATCAGTGTCGGTTTATTAGTGATAACCGATGCCAACTCACCCGCTGCCACAGTCGTGCTAGCCAGCACGACCGTGTTATTTGACCCGCTGGAACGGTCGTGCTGGCCAGCACGGCCGTGGTGTCTGGCCCGCTGCCACGACCGTGCTGGCCAGCACGACCATGGTGTTTGGCCTCATTAGGGAAATCAACGTCGGTTACTAGTAGGGCAACCGACGCTAGAACCATCAGCATCGGTTTATTATTGATAATCGACGCCACATCACATGCATTAGGCATTGGTTATAATTATTTATCTGACACTGTAATCATTTGTCATCAGTTTTAAACAAATAACCGACACCTATTGCATGTTTTTTTTTCTTATCAGTCTACAGGCCTACTGTGGCTGGTCACAGGATGAGAAACCTGCAGTTCAGTTATGAACTGTAGGTTTTACGACATCCATTGATATCAGCCAACAACAGGCCACAAACCTGCAAAATTAACAACATTAATTTTCACACATTTAGCAACCTGCAGTTCCATTCAATTTTCACACATGTAGAAACATTCATGTAGCAATTTGCAGTTCCATTCATTTTCTCATTCACACATGTAGAAACATTCCTATAGAAACCAACAGTTTCATTCATTTTCACATTCACACATGTATAGACATTCAGACACATGTAGAAACATTCAGACATGTAGAAACATTCACACATATTAAAATTCAGAAATTCATTTACAAAATATCATTCTTTTTTCATTATTCTCTATCAACATCCCAATTATATTTTAAAAACCCCACTACTTGTATGGCTTTTTCCCATTCTTCTCTTACAACATTTAATTCTTCCGTCATATAGGGAGCATGTACATCTAGTAAGACCTTTCCTGTAGTGTGGTCAGTTTTAAACACCTGCAAAGAGAATGATGTATATATGTAAATAATAATATATAAATAAGATTGATATATTTCATATTATCTAATGAGACTATATATAATACCTCAGGAATGATATCGATGTCCACTACGGTATATTTGATAATCATGTGCATAAATCGTATCACATAGTATGCACATGCCCATCTGTTGGCTTGTGTAGCACACTATAAATTGAAACATACAAAATATTAAAAAATACAACTAATTAAGCACTGTTCACATAAATAATATATACATTACAATCGGGAACTTACTTCCACATTCTTCCAAATTATTGGCTGGTTATTTATCCTGGGGACCTTTCCTCCAACCTTTTTGAACTCATCTAAACCCCTACATGTTAATGTAACACAGTACATTGCATAATAAAATAGTAATGTAATAACATATGATAACGGATATGAAAATGAAATATTTCTCACCGGAATAATGCCATTTTCATTGTGTGTCCATATTTTGAATTCAATTTAGTCCCCTTAGGATCTAGATAATAGACAGTGAACGTCTCAGGGACAATAACTAGTAACTCCCAATGCATACCACTAGAGGTAAAAAAGTAAAAAATTAATAACTCAAAATCCACAATAAAAATGTAATTTTCTTAAGTCCAAATTATAAACAAAGTAAACTTACTCCACATTGAATGGATCTATTATCACTGTCTTGTTATTTTGAGCAAAATTTGTAAAAGCATCACAACAATATTGTTGAACTGACGAAGGGTTTTTAGCTACTAGACTAATCAAAGATGGAATAAAAAATCCTACATGTTCGAATGAAAAATTTGCACATATCTTGTCTAAGTAGCTGCAAAATATGTATTACATATGCATTAATAAATAAGAAACCAGATCACCAGATCCTACATTAGGTATATGGATGTATAAAGAAGATCTCATCTTATCCATAGCTCTATCACAGATGTATTCAGCCAATCATATCAAAACAACTCCAAAATATCTTGTATAAATAATTTACTTTCGTATGATTGACTTGCAACATCCACATCTATAGAAACAGTTATAGGGAAATTTATATCATGTTCGCCTAACCATATTGCCATACCCCTACAATTAGGACCTAACGGGATAGGTAGGTCCTGTGGAACCCAACTTAGTAATGTAGGAGGCAGAGGTGGAGGCCTAGATGCTCTGGGTGTCTTCTTTTTAACCTGGATATATATATAATTTCAGATCATTTGAGATCATATACACACACTAACAATTTAACGTAATGTAAATTTACCATATAGTTTCAGTATAGAGGACATCTACTTTTTGCCACAATATCACTCCACCTTCTGCCTCACCGAGCATTTCACAATCTGGGTGGGCATATGGCAATGGAAGATCCATCCAATCTTGGAATATATGTAGTGGGCTCACACGAACCCAACCAGCTGGTAATGGAGACCCATGAAACATTTCCCCTGGTAGGGATGGGTAAGCCGACGCCTCTGCAATGACATATTCTTTACTTTTTAGACGGAATGGCTTCAACCCCTACAAATTTGTGTAAAGAATGTTATATACATATATACATATCATCTTGAAAAGACTAGTTACTATGTCATAAAAATACTTACATCGGATGTGCTAGGTGGTGGGTCTACATGATTACTCCCAACCTCTATAGTAGGAGTAGAGCGGGACGCCATAGGTACTGTATGCTGAGTGGCAATCAGAGATGCCTGCCACTTGCTCATTGCTTCATGGAGTGTCTTATCAACTGCTTCCTTGATTCTCTTATCAACTACTTCATCGACTCTCCTATCAACTATCTTATCTACCTATACATGGATAAAAGAAACGTTAGCTTCTGATTATTGAATTCTCTTTTACAGTAACATTCTAAAGAAAGAATAGGTTACCTCTTCTTGTGAAATTCCCGCTTTTGGGACATGTTTGCACTGGGATGGCCCAAAGAATGCTTTGATGCCCACACCAGTGCCTGCAACCCTAACATGTCCAGGATGCTCTAGGTTACCTAGAGCATCTGTCAATTCATCCCTTGTGCCCTCATGGATGAACTTGCCTTGTTTCCTCAGCTCGTGCAGCTCCCGCTAATCGCCAAATTTTTTTTGTAATTAAGTAAACACCACAAATAATCAATATTTGAATGATTGCTCTAAGAGTTGTATTTTACCATTTTTGCAGCCGCCTCAGCAACTGCGGGCTTCCTTATTTCTCCCTTCTTATTTTGCCTCCCAGCTATCCAGACATCATGGTGAGGTAGAGGTGTGGTACCTATAGTAGAGGACTCATGAGTAGCAGCAGACTGAGTAGTATACTCAGCCTATAGTCTTTGGCGAATGCCTGCATACCCCTTTGGACCCATTGTGTGGTCATGCACATTCAGTTCATGCCTTGCTCTTTGCGCCTCATTGAGGGCCTAGTTAGTATGCACATTAATTATTTGGTTAGTAATACTAAATGTTAATCTTGAATAGGTGAATACAACGTATATTAATTAAATTGGGAGTGACACCTAATACCTTGAATTCATCATTTTTTCTTGAAGCAACAAATGTGCCCCATTCTTCTTGGTCCAGGAAGTTCCACTGTTCAGTGGCTGTCTTCTTCATCTTGTCACCTTCTTTTATGTATTCTCGGGTGATATTTTTCCTATAGTTCCTTAGGACTCTCCCAAGATATGAAACAAACGAATTGCGATTCACTCCAATTGCATTTCCTGCATTATCAAAATCCACAACAAGTTTGGGTCCATTGCCCCTTTGCGCTATTAACTTCTTCATCATAGTGATGACCCTTCTCTTGTCAACGTTTTGGTGCTGCTCATCAAGTGGCTCAAGTGCTTCAGAGGGTACATGGGAATCATCAACCTAAAATTTGACAAAATAAACACACTTACATGATATAACTATAAATGGACATATAGATATAAATATATGATATTTTTTAAAACTTACATTGTGAGGTGGCGCATTGATGTCCTCACCCTCATGGTAATCATCAACACGGTCATCAGGAGAATGCTCATCCATCTGAAAGTTCACATTCATATTGTAAAGTTCACATTGTAAAGTAATTCACATTGTAAAGCTCACATTGTAAAGTTCACAATCACATTGTAAAGTAATTCACATTGTAAAGTAATTCACATCGTAAAATTCACATTGTAAAGTTCACATTCACACTGTAAAGTAATTCACATTGTAAAGTTCACATTCAGAAAAATAAAACTTATAAGAAAATATAAACACGCCTCTAATATTGCAATTTTTTATCAATTAACAATCCTTCATTGTGATCTCTGCGCACATACAAGTCATCATTAGCTTCAATATTTTCTGGTGTTGGAAACCCAACTGAGAATGGACTGGAGTCATCATACTTATCATAGTACTCTTCTTCATCTATAGGATCTTCAATGAACTATCTTTTACCATGAAGAACAACAGGCTATTTATCATTTGCAGGATCATCGATATAAAATACTTATTTCACCTATGATGCCAATATGAATGGTTCACCCTTCTCGCCAATCTTTTCAAAGTTCACTAAAGTGAAACCCAATTCATCCACTATAACTCCTTTGGTGTTATCAACCCAATTACATTTGAAGAGCGCAATTCTGAAATCTATGTAGTCAAACTTCCATATGTCTTCAATGACACCGTAATATGACATTTTAGCTTCATGTGGAAACCTATCCTTTACACTTTCAAAAAACATAGTCGACACTTGAAGGGTGACCCCACTATTTTGGATGACACTCTTATCATCTTGGCGCTTTGTGTAATATGTGAATCCATTAATGTCATACCCTTCATAAGACATAACATTCAATTTTGGTTTAAAGGCGAGACATTTGATAGTTTCAGTAATATCATCTGGTGTTTGAGATAGTTGATGTAAGACTTTATCTTCAAACCACTTAATAAATGTCTTGTTATGCTCTCTAGCAAGCCACATTGTATTGGATCGAGGATATTGTCTCTTGATGAAATTGGTATGTTCCTCGATATAAACACTCACTTCGTCCATGTTGTGTAAAATATACAAGTGACCTTGTTCCAACTGCTCACAGCTGATTACTTTCACCCATGATCCCAAAATTCCTTTGCCAAATTGCTCCTCAATATTCTTGTCTTACCAGGAGTGTCATTACCACTGAGAAAGTCATTGCAAAAATCCATAACCTCTCTCACCACATAACCCTCAATAATACTCCCTTCAGGCCGATAACGGTTTCGAACATCACTTTTAAAAACACTCATGTATCGTTCAAAGGGATACATCCAATGCAAGAAAACTGGTCCCAACATTTTCACTTCCCTAGTCAAGTGGACAACAAGATGTACCATGATATCAAAGAACGAAGGAGGGAAATAATCTCAAGCTGACATAGGGTAACAACCACTTCTCTTTGCAAATTATCAAGAGTATCAGGGTCAATAACTTTGCTGCACAGACTGTTGAAAAAGAAACAAAGTCTGGTGATTGCAAACCTTACATGCTTCAGCAATATAGATCGAATTCCCATAGGCAATATTTGTTGCATTAGAGTGTGAAAATCATGAGATTTAAGACCTATCAACTTTAGATCTTTCATTGATACTAATCTACGGATGTTGGATGAGTAACCTTGTAGCACCTTAACATTTACCAAGCATTCACAAAAAGCTTTCTTCTCCTTTCTAGACAATGTGTAACAAGCGGGAGGTAAGTATGTTCTCCAATTTCCCATTTCACATAATTCTATTAATTCTGACCTTATTCCCATTTCACATAGGTCCAGTCTAGATTTTATCTCATCTTTAGTCTTACCTGGTATATTCAACAAAGTACCAATGACACTATCACAGACATTTTTCTCAACGTGCATGACATCGATACAATGTCTGACTGTCAAAGAACTCCAATAAGGAAGATCCCAAAATATTGACTTCTTCTTGAATAAAGATTTGTCACTCTGTGTGGCCATAGTACATTGTGATCTCTTACCAAATTCATTGAAAATGTCTTATACTCTTTCATAAACAACCTCCCCTAGTATAGGTTTAGGTGCACTCCGTTCCTCATTCAATCCATTGAATGCTTTGTGCTTCCTACAATACTGCTGGAATTTTGTAAGAAACCTTCAATGACCGAGATATACAATCTTACCACCATGTTTTAGTCTTGTTGAATCAATGTTCTCTTCACATATACGACACACTTTAGCTCCTTTGACACTATATCTAGACAAATTCCCATATGCTGGAAAGTCATTAATAGTGAAAAACAACATAGCATGCAAATGAAATGTCTCTCTTCGTGAAGCATCATAGGTCACCACACCTTCACCCCAGAGTTTCTTTAAGTCATCAATCAGAGGTTCAAGATAAACATCGATATCATTTACAGGTTGTTTAGGGCCCGATATCAACAACGACAACATTACATACTTATTTTTCATACACATCTAGGGAGAAAGATTGTATATAACAAGCATGACAGGCCAAGTGCTATGTTGGCTGCTCAATGTCCCTTACAGATTCATCCCATCTATACAAAGCCCAAGTCTTAGATTCCTATCTTCTTCACCAAATTTGGGGTACAATAGATCAATCTTCTTCCACTGTGGGGAATCAGACGCATGTTGTAGGATCCCATCATTATTTTTCTTAACATCTGCATGCCACCTCAAATTTTCACATCTATTGGATTTGCAAACAAACGTTGAAACTGTGATATTATAGGTAGATACTACATCACCTTGGTAGGAGAACCAGTTTTGGACTCCCCCGAAGTCGTCAATTTATACTGTGACACACCACATTTTGGACAATCTTTCAAATCCACATAGTCCTTTTGAAATAATACATAATCATTCGGGCATTCATGTATCTTCTTGGCCTCCATTCCCATTGGGCACAACAATTTCTTTACTTGGTATGTTGAGATTGTCAGCTCGTTTCCTTCAGGAAGCATTTCTTTCAACAAAGACAACAATGACGTGAAGCTTTTTTCACTCCATCTATTGTTAGTTTTCAGCTTATACAATCTCAACACAACACTAAGCTTCGTAAACTTAGTACAACCTGTGTATAACAATATCTCATCATCATGCACAATGTTTCTAAACATGGGAGGTGGATCAGTGTGCTCTACCCCACAAATATCCATCATCGCATCAACGATGTCTACTGGAACTGGTTCATTTACATCTACGTCATCGGAGGCAATTTCTTCTTCCACACAAGCACTGCTATCGTCATCCACTGGTTTTGGGTTTGAAATCTCTCCATGCCAGTGCCATTCTGTATAGCCTTGTACAATCCCGTTGCACATGACATGACTTTTGATTTCGTCACCAGTGGTGACTTTCAAGTTGTTACCACAATGCCTACATGGATAGTAGAACCTATCTTTAGGTTTTTTCCTATGTTCCTAAGAAAATCTAATAAACTGGTCAAGACCAGAAATAAACTCTGGGGGTGCAACGATTGTGAATGGACATCCATGATCTATTCATTCTATGATTAAAGAGAAAACAAGTATATATTACAACAAGATTAGGTTCTAGGGTTAACATGTTAGAGTTTATGCATGGTTAAAACTTTAGGCCAACAAATACATGTGCTGTCATTCTTATATATAATAAATGTGTACCACCTATCCCATTCTTGAACACCTAATCTCACTAGTAAGTGTATAATGTGTATTGGGTTTTCAAGAAAATTTCGGCAGCATTTCCCCGATGTTCTCCAAGTACATATGTACTTAGAGAACAAACATGGAAATGCTACTGAAATTTTCTTGAAAACCCAATACACATTATACACTTACATCCTAAGTGAGATTATGTAACGCCCGGGCCCACTGCCCAAGGCTCTAGTTATTAATCAGGTGCTGACCAGATTATCTAGATGATCATGGATGTGATAAGAACCTCTAAACTCAGGTACGTGGTTATAAGTATATGACTAGTTTTCCATGGTTGTTAAAAGTATTGTACTTGGATGCAACTACTTTATAAATGAGCTTGGATGAAACACTATAGTGTATTTTCCTTTGCCAACAAAAACTCTAAATATAAGATGAAAAGTTAGATGGATTGTAGCTACATGCACTACCTAATGCTGGATGTATGTGCCTAACATGGATGTATGAAATCTGGCCCATGTTAGATGTATGTATCCCTCGCTTTTTCTTCTCTATGGCCCACATTAGATGTATGTTGAAAAGGTGCTTGAAGTAGTACTATCGCATCAAATGACATGTTAAAAGAAATGTTTACCTGATTATCACTTTAAATAATGTTTTCTTTTACTCTTTCTTTCTCAAGTTAGTTCAATTATGCAAACATATTAGTATGCATCTTTCTACCCACGTACACAACACCTTGTGTGTTGATTCGTTGTTTCACGTATGTTTTAGGTTCAGAGCTAGCTTGGGATAAAAGACGAGAAGTGAGCAGTTGTCCAGGTTGTACCTATTGTCTAAGATCCTAGATAGCGTACATGTTCATATACTTGTGTAAAATTTTCTATTCAATGTGTAAATGTAACTTGTAATAGTTCATGTTATAATTACTATTCATGTTGAATGTTGAGAAATGTTATGGTTGTATGTTCATGTATGCGTATTATGCTTCCGCATCGCTCTCTGGTATGATTGGATGATGTTCTCGAATTCTGACCTCTCATTCCCAATAGGGTTTGGAGAAGCCAAAATCCGGGGACATCACAGATTAGGTGTTCAAGAACAGTCCCAAACCGGGGACTATCCATGATTTACTCCTAATGAGTAAATCTTGGACAGGTTTCTAGGCCGACAAATACATGTGTTGTCATTCTTATCTATAATAAATGTCTATAAACTACATGCAGCATGGTTAATCCTAATCTATAGAGCATTATTAAATAATAAATCAAGAAATCAATAGTTTCAAACAAAAGAGCTAGCAATCTTTACTAGACATTATATGTATCCCTAATCATCATATTTAACATACTACGTTATTATGAACATCCAGATCAGATTAAGATCATACTATGTTATAACTATTGGTTTAATAACCCTATTTCCGCATGTACATGTTTATCAACTTTAAAACCCTATAATTCATTGAAATCATTCTAATTCAATTTAAGATGTTGGGATCACATAATTATATAATGACATCAGAATATATAAAAGAATCATAATTAACATGATAAACAACATGCTCATCAAACTAGGGTTTTCTTGAATATCATCTAATATTCGTGTACTAACTATACCTTTGTAACAAGAAGAATAATAGAACTTTAAGTATATTTTATTCACAATCTACACATTTTTCTGATCAAAACCATATACAATATGTCTATAATTTGAGCTAGCATTCATTTCCTATATTATTGGCAATATTAATGTGTGAATCTGACCAGCCATTAATGGTGGTCGAGCAGGAGCAGGGTACCTGCTTGAGGACGGAGGAAGAAGAGCAGGAGCAGGGTACCTTTGTACGTGGCGGCGCCGACCTGGAGAACAGGGAGCAGAGTTGTGGTCGGACCTGGAGAGGAGCTATTGTCGGACTTGGAGAGCAGGGCTAGATGAGCCGCAGCTGGCCTAGATAGCAGTGGCTGGAGAGTCAGATGGCGGCGCAGAGTGGGCAATAGCGACGACCAAAGAGTGGGCGACGACGATGGAGCATGGCGGCGGCGCGCGGTGACCGGCGAGTGGGCGACGGCGACCAGAGATAACATCGGCATAGGTGGAGGCAGAGGAGCAGTGGCAGTAGAGAAATCACCAGACCAAACCCTCAATCGCGCGAGACAAATGAAACAGAGAAAGGGGGAAGAGTCTGGCTCGTGCGGGTGTTGTTAAGTTAACAATAGGTGTCGGTTAATAAAAACAACCGACCCTAAAAACTATAGGTTTCAATTACAAACAAAAAACTGACACTATTGTTCACTTATAGTCGTCGGTTCCAACTAGAAAAACCGACGTCTATCTTTATATGCTGACAAAAATAAATGTTCTCGAATTAAGACCATAGTCATCAGTTTCCGTATAAACACCGACGCTAAAGGGATGTGAAAATTTTCACAGTTAAGTGCACAAAAATACAACGACATCGGTTACTATCAGACAAACGGTGATAAAAATTGGGCAAATTTCTATCTCCCGGAAAACCTTTATTCGTTGGTTTCTTTTTTAACAACCGACGTTGTATGTTAAATTTTGGAGGTAATTTTTTTCACTGGAAATTTTGGATTTGGCGGTTAATTTTAGGCGTCGGTTTCTTATTAAGGAACCGACACTGAATAAAAGTGATACCCGTGTCTGGTCACCCTTCACAGATAGATGTCGTTTTTTTGAACGGACGCTTTATGTTGTAGGCGTCGGTGTGTTTATACAACCGACCCCTTTAAAAGTGACGTTATAAGGCATTTCTGTAGTAGTGAATTCAATCATGCTATGTTAAGAATGCACACCCATAACTTACTTTCACATAGAAAATTCTACTACTCGTCGAAGTAGTTCCTACATATTATTGTTCGATTATGCATTCTCCATTATGAAACATATCATGTAGGTTACCATATTATTGTGATGTTTGAAGTGACTTGCATTTCACCGTACATAGATGTCTGGAAGAAGATGGTGGTTGTTGTAGAGAAGAAATGTTGTCATATTACAGATGGAAAAATCATCTTATGCCATCCTAACCAAACCAATGGACTGAAAGAGGCCTGAATGTTGAACTCAGGGAATTGGAATTTCTAGACACTACTACTAAACAAAACAGATCAAGTAGCATTAAGAGAAGTATTGATTCAGTTATTAAACTAAGAACAAGAATTAAAATTGCAAAGTAGTAAAGCGGAAGGAAAATTAGATTAATGGATTTTTTAGGATACCCGTTTCACCATAATGTGATTTATGCATGTATTTTATCCAACTAATAAATAATTGTCTTTCTTTGTTTAATTAAGGGTGTGTATCTTGTACTCACATCATAACACACTATTTAGTCTAATTACTAACCGGCTTTCATAGTGTTAATATAGAAAGATAAATGAAAAAAGATCCCTTTGTCGAAAAAATTACTTTGCACTCTAGATCTCTTTCATAGTACATTATCCACTATGAATTATCAACCTATTAACCCTCTTGCACAACCATTAATAATGTATCATATATTGATGGTGATGTAGAATAAATATGGCAATAAAGCATTCCATTATCAAAATCAGAACAAAAGATAATCTTATATTAAATCAAACATAAGTATGCATATAGTCAACACAAGAGTACTCCCCAATTAGGTTTATCCCCTCACGCTCAACATGGATCATAGGATGGTAGGAAAGAAGAGAAACACATGGAAAAATATTGTAACATGTTTCAGGGATGATTCCTTCTAATGAACTCTTCATCTTGACGGTGTTGTGGCTATCAAATGACTCCTTAGGACACACATTTTTTTTGGATTATGGAAATATATTATCCCCAAAAGTAATTACAAAAAGTGTACTCCTTAAGAGGAGTGTCAAGGTATCATCCTGACCCTATACAGAGGGTTAGTCTACAAAATCCCAACAACACTTAATATCTGAGGTCAGACTAGTCACTATGGGAGTCTTGGTTCTAACAATGATACCAATATCCATGCGTAAACTATCAAAAAGTTGTAACTCATCCATGTGTTGGTGCCCATGGATCCTTCAGTTCCTTTCACTTCAAATTAAGTAGCATAGACCAGCGAGGCAGATGCCTGCAAACCGTGCAGGGGTTCTGTCCTTAGTCCACATGATAACTTCATCTTTTTGGAATGGTGGAGAGTGTCCCCATCAGTTCTTCAAGCATATGCGACTCCAGAGGTAACGTGCTACTTTGCATTCAAGAAAGAGATGACAGTGAGACTCCTCCTCCTCACTACATAACAGGCATATGGTGTCAGTATTCAACCCCCATCAGGTCATCCTATCATCTCATCCCTTATATCTTTACTTATTAAAGTATCATCATTACCATTCATATGATTCATCAATTTTACCCTTCATGGTGCAACATCCTCATCTTACTTGATTATATTAGCCACACCCTACTTTAGTGTATTGGCCATTATACCATCACTAGGGTTTCATATATCATTACATGGCATCACCCTGGATTTGAGTCTCATATCACATCATTGCATCAGGGTTCCATATAACATCATTCTAATTTAGGGTTTCACATTCAATAACCCACAATTAGGGTTTACTATTCATCCTAGTTAGGATTTGTATCACATTACCCTGAATTAGGGTTTTACATACTATCATACTTCATTAGGGTTTGGATTGCGTATAGTATCTTCCTTCATTAGACTTTCACATCACATTACCCATAGTTAAGGTTTTCTCATGGAATCAACCTCAATTCGAGATTCTCATGGAATCAACCTCAATTGGGGATTCACATGGAATCAACCTCAATCAGGGATTTATGAAGTATCTTCTCAATTTAGGGTTTTCATGAAGTCACCCTAAATTTGGATTTCCCATAATATCATCCTAGTTTAGAGTCACACCATCGCCCTAGATTAGGGTTACATCTGATATTGTATAAATTAAGGTTAGGGCTCAACAACCTTCTTGATTAAGGTTTCATGATCTCTTTATTAAGGATCATACCCTAATTGCTTAATCATTCATGTTGAAGGTGTTGAGGCTTATCCATTACATGATTATTCTACATGTATGGATTCCTCTCTCTCCCTCACTCTCTAAGATATTGACTATGTCAAACTTGATTAGATTAGATCAACCAACCCTCCAATTAAGTACATTCAATTAGGGTTGACATAATGTATTGAAATATAGCTTGTTTAATGCTTCAAGGAATAGCTCATCTAAGGTTACCAATTACTTGGTACCTTAAAGGTACAATCCTAGAGGTTATCTTTAAGATAATTCAATAACAATTATAGGGTCAATTGATCCTTCACCACATTGAGTTATTAATTGATTTGATCACATTAAATCATCAAACGATCTTGACCCCTTTAATCTCTAAACAGTTTGAAACCATTTGGGCAAATTGCCCTTGAAACCGAATGAGTTTGGGTCTCCAAACGGTTTGGGACCGTTTGGACCCAAAGGGTCTTGAGACCGTTTGGACCTAGACCATTTGGTCCAAACCATCTCAAAATTGAATGGACCAAAAAGTCCTTTCAACACTTACACGATTTATGATTTCAATGGATGAACTGATTATCCATTGAGTCCTTGATTTATTTATCACTTAAAATATTGAATCAACCTTCAAATAGACCATCAATTAGAGTTTTGAACCCAATTGATCTAGGATTTCAACTCAAGGAACCTTCAATTAGGGCTTGGAATCGAGTAGCCATTAATGATCAACATTGTGGAATTGATTCCATTGCAACTAATGAATCATCATCAAATTTTTGATATGACCAGACCCCAAATGGTCTTGAGGTCGTTTAGATGACCTCCAAACGGTCTTGAGACCATTTATCCCATTCCATCCTTGAAATTTGTGGAATTCAATAAGATTTGGGTAATTGGATTGATCATCAAATTAGCAATTGATTGCATTTCAATTTGGTATCTTTGGACCTTCAAATACTCAACCATACTTAACCCTAGACCTCCAAATGGTCTTGGTTGACCTCAAAATGGTCGTGAGACCGTTTGGGTGACCTCCAAACGGTCTTGAGATCGTTTGGGCTAAGTCAACCCAAAAATCTCAATTAACCAAATTGAAAATCAACACTTAACCAGATTAGGGTTTACTAATTAATTAACCTTCAATTGATGATCCCTTTTGAATTAATTAATAAAATTTGATAGATCATCAACCATCACAATTAACATCAGAATTCTCAAACTGTCAACCATGGTCAACTCTCCCAAACGGTTTGAAACCGTTTAACTTCAAACGGTTTTGGTTTAAACTGAATGAGCAACATGTTGAAACCGAATGAGATACGATTCTTTGGGAAAAGTGTCCAAGATGATGTCATCATCATATAACTTCGTTAATGTAACTACTAGTACATCTGATTTCATGGAAATACCATTTTCAACAAGCAATTAATCAAGAAGATGAAGGAATCAACGAAATTGCAAGATTAATAGTTGAATAACAATGTAGAGGGGTTCAAGTTATATAACCCGCTTCCAGTTGAGCTCCAAAGCTTCAATATCACGTCAAAAATGGTGTATTAAACTCCTTTCACGATCCCAAGGCTCATCCTCAAGCTTTGAGTGAAAAGGAATGGTTAGATTTGAAGAGGGGATCGAGATAAGAAGAATTCATGCATTGATTTGTGATTTCCACCATGGATTCAAGGTGAAAGGAGGTCAAGAAGCTTACCAACAGGTTGGGGCTCATTCTCCTCTTGCTCCCAAGCTCCCAAGGTCGTTTTTCAAGCAAAGAGTGGAAGTGAATTCGAAATTTCCCTTTTACTCTATGGATAAATGAGCTTATATGCAATTTTTATTAAAAATTCAATTAGGAGAGAGAAAGTAGGAATTATCTCCCCCTTATCCTTGCCACTTGCCCCCTTCTCTTCCTTAGGTACGAGGCTATCCTCTTTGCCTCTTATTCCTCTCAATTATCTACAATTTAAATCAAAGCAAATTAAGCACATTAATCCATTTAATAGTAATATCCATAAGTGAGTGGATATTTCTTTTTCTTATAATAATGTGAGTGGGTTTTTCACCTCCTTGAGATATTCCGTGGAACTTGCAAGGAAAAAGGACGTCCACACATATCTGAATTCAACCATTTCAATTTTGGTTGAAGGGCATTTTAATTAATATATTTCTTTTTGTATTAAATTGAATTAGGGTTTCAATTATGCATAAATCTTGATTATTTTAATATCAAGATTCTCTCTCCTCCAAATTAATTCAAATGAGGCGCCCCTCTCATTTTATCTTTTCCACATGATGCCAAGAAACATGAGGGACCCTCTAGAAGTGGTATTTTGCATATTGAACCCTAGATTTTGGCTAAATTACGCTTTACACCAAAACTAGGTTTTAATGCACAAACATTGCTTTATCAGCTCTTTCTTGGTACTCAGGCTTCTCCCAAGCCATACCACTACATCACACTAATTCTCATGATGATTTAAGATATGAGGAACGTTTAGTCATGTAAAATTTTCAAGTTAACCCCTCGACTTGGGTAATTTGCAAATTAGTCCAAAATAAGCAAACATTGCTTCAACATTATTCAAATATGACCAAAATTGAAACATAAGTTCCTCTTGAGCCTTAATTACTTTTCACAAGATAAAATTAAGGATCTTATTAACTTTCTTAAGCAAAACTCTCATGGTTAAGACATAACCCAAGTCAGGGATGTTACATTATCCTTTATGTAAACGGGAAGGCGGATTAGTCCAACATTGTCCACTTTTAAATATATTGTACTTATGTATGTTTTCTTGTTTTAATATGTTTTTTGGTTATTTTTCATCATCCTTGTGGCAACACATCCCATTATCACACAGATAACGAGGTGTTACACAAAAACGTGTGGAAATCACCATAACCACAGTTAATCAAAAACACAGGTTAATTAAAACCGATTGAGGAAAACTGATAAACTGAGAAACATATTACATATATATCCATACAAGCCTGGATACATGTCCACAGCTTAGAGCAACATCTGTCCTGTCATAACCATGAGTTCACCACCTGTTCATACATATAAAGGCCCATATCTAGTTAACAGCAGGATATACAAACGACATCGGTCGTGCATCGTGAAACAACGTCAAAACACCGCCAAGGACCTGAGAGTACAGGGATGACTCTAGACTCTACACCAAAACATAAAAACAGCAACATCTCCAAAGCTTGCCTTCTACAGATCTTCTCGCTGCTTGGCCGCAACTCCGCGACCACCACCACAACAAGCTCGACCACCTAAAAAGGGTGAAAACTAGCGGAGTGAGACAATTGAACATTGTCCCAGCGGGAGGCATAACTCCACGCCAAAACTTCAAAACCTTAGATAAGATAAAGCTTATCTCAGCAGATTATTGATAAAGAATATAACAAGAACAGTTATAAGTAACAAGCCATCCTGAGTCTTGCCAGCGGTATCAAAAGGGCATATAACCACTATATTTCCCAATGGAACATGATTGACAAGATAAACTCATAGGAATAATGCACAGTAACTGCAAGATAACTAAAGTTAACTACACAACAAGGCCTCAACCAATGTTTCGTATTTGTCTTATCAATACATACTAAACGGTTGTATTACGTTTTATTATGCCCTGAGGAAATGAACCGTACCGTTCAAATCCAACCTTCGGCTGCGAAGCCCATAGCTGGTGCCATACAAGGTAAATGGAAGAGCCGGAATCCAAGACCTTCTCCGCCTCATGGTCAGTACATGAGAACACAAAGCAGGACCGTAGTCTCGTGCTTGAAGTGGTCATAAGCCACAGGGTCAGCTCCATAGGCTACCCTCTGCCTAGTCCGCCTCGGTACAGGTCACGACACTAGAAACTGAGCCACATGTCTAAACACTGTGCTCGGAGCCATGAACGCATTCATGCTCAACATATCACATATCTGGAGCCATGGGCCATGTTCACCATGCTCGTCACACATCCGAGTCTGCAACTGCAGCTGTACTCGTTTCACCTCTCTATTTTAGGCTAGGAGAAACCTCGCATATTCAAAAATATGCGCTCTGGGTTAACCCGCAGGAGAACCCGTTTCATCATCACCCTATCCTGACTGGTGATGAATCTATGGCCAGGGCAAGCTACATTATAGATTACACTGTGATTAGTTAGTATCTTTTAGATGGATTGCAAGATTCAACCAAGTTGTATAATGTGCAAGGTATAACAGAAGTAAACAACATAAACTCAACATTAGGTATTTACGTCATACTAATTCATCTCAAGGATCTCACATCACATGTTATCACTTGGCCTCTTGCCAACCATCTAGACCCATCTCAAGGATCATCACACATCATGGGATCTCAATCCCTCATCACATAAAGCCATAGCCTCTCAGGGCTTTCAACATTATTATGAAATCATCATTCATAATACACCTGTCATCACAGAGTTCATTTACCCAATTCTCATAGCCTTTCATTGGGCTAAGCATTACCTACATGGTTAGCATCATTCAATAACCAGATGAATAATCAAGAGACTACAATTACTACCATAGTGTGACAATTAGGGTTAAGCACATTGTCAGTACAATCATGATGATAATAATTTCATCCATGCCTCATCTTTAAGTATATAAGTAAGCACATTATCAAGTAACCCTAATTCATGCTCAAGATCATATTTGGCATTTAAGAAATAGAGTGGTTACATTAATATGCATGTACTTTAGCCACAAGAACATAATTCTCGTTATTAAGCAATGAATCATCATAAGAGCATCATAACAAGTTGTGCCCTCACAAGAGATGTCAACAACCCTCACTAGAAGTCACCCCCAGGCAGAACCCACTTCTATCCATCCCCTATCGAGCGTGCAACCCTAGTAGGCGTGCAGAGCAAGACTAGTCCGGGTGAGCAGAGTAAAGCATGGGCGAGCAAGGGTGTGTGTGTCGGGCGACACGTGTGCAGGGCGAGCCATTCAGGCGTGCAAGGCAATCGGGCGAGCATAGCTCAACTGAGCGGGCAGGTTGATATCGGGCAAGCCAAACAGAACCGAGTGAGCAGGGCATGTCGGGCGACACACTGGGCGAGCCAAAACATGAGCGAGCAGGGCGCGTCAGGGAGAACCCGGGTGAGTAGGCCTATCGGGCGAGCTAAGCTTCTGAGCGAGCCAAGGTTATGTCGGGCGAGCCAAAGAAGTATCGGGCGAAACGCGTGCAGGTGAGCAAGGGAAAACCGAGCGAGCAGACTTGATTTGGGCGAGCGAGTAGAATAGAGCTATATCGGGTGAGCAGGGTTACTGGGTGAGCAAGACGACTGAGCGAGCAGAGTCAGAGTGCTCACCCGCTCAAGGCACAAAAGAGAAACTTTGCTCACTCCAACCGTGCAAGAGAGAACTAGGGCAAGGGCTGTCGGGCAGCACCTCCCCACACATCTCAACCAAGGTTCAAGCCATCTATACAAGCTCACCATCTTGCCCAAGGTGAGAGGAGAGTCTTGCTCAAGCCACCAAGTCATGTGCTCACCTCAATCGGGTAGGAAAGAGGGGTGTTGCTCATGGCATTAGAGCTCAAGCTCACTCATCTAGACCAAGGGGAGAAAGGAGTGTTGCTCTCCTAAACCCTAGATGTCAAGGATCGGCCAACATGCAAGGTAAACAAGGACCAAGCTACTAACTTACAAGGGCAAGACTAAAGCAAACATATATTGAAAGGAGAGTAAAGTAGTTTAGGGTTAGAGTCATGCAACCCGCCTTAAGCTCCAAGGAAGAAGATGCACTTGAGCTCCAAGGGTTGTCGACCACCAAAGCTCCTCCAAGAGGGGTGTGTCGACCTCCACTCCTTCAACTCCAAGGGTGTATCGGCCTCCAAGCTGCTCACACAAGGGTGTGTCAGCCACCTTAGCTCCTTCTTCAAGGGTGTGTCGGCCACCAAACAAGGGAGAGATGGAGGGTGTGTCGTGCACAAGGAGAAGAGGAACTAAAGGTACCTCAAGCTAAGGAAGGGACAACCTATATAGATGAGGAAGGAGGAGAAACCAAGGTGAACCCTTGCTAGGTGTCGTCCACCCAAGGGACACATGTCCACCAACTCAAGACACCTCTCTTGCAAGCCATAAGACACTTGTCCAAAATGAGCACCATGTGTTCTCCAAACATGACCAAGGTTGGACCAAGCACCATGGGCGACACAAGCCCACTCTAGGCCAACACAAGCTCGACTTGGCTGACACAAGGCCCAAGCAAGCCCAAACAAGGGACTCCAAGGCCCAAACAAGCTCAACAAAGGTCCAAAGAACTCAAACAACAAGCCCAAGCCTTCCTCTAAACCCTCAACAAAGCACAACCAAACCCTAATCACCACTCAAAGGTGATTAGAAAGCCTCAAACCATCAAGGTTAAGCAAAACAAATAGGGTAAGCCCTAAACGCAGGTCAGGGTCCTTACAATCTAACCCCCTTTAAGGGATTTCGTCCCCAAAATCCGAAGAGAAAAGCGAGGGATACTTACTCCTCATCTCTTCCTCAAGCTCCCACGTGGCTTCCTCAACGCCACGACGCTGCCAAAGGACCTTCACAAGAACCAGGTCCTTCCTCTTCAGCTTCTTGATCCTTTTAGGGCTTTGCTAGGCAAGAAGAGAAATCGGATGGAAGGTGTGGGAAAGAAAGGCTTGACCCAGGTGTATTTATAGGATGGGCGTGTGCAGCCACCCTCAGCCCGACTGTGTCAAGTTGGGCACGATCATGCTGAGGTGGTAGGAAAGCAATAAAAAGGCAGAAAAATTGGTCAAAATCACAACCAACGGTTAAAAGGTGGAAAAGACGGAGACAAACCGACACGTCAGTTAGTTAAGCTAGCAATATTGTTGGGTTGACTGACTTTTAACCATTTGACCAATGACTGCCTATGAAAAGTGATTTGTTGCATAACATAGCAGCCGACAATGTCGTGCACAGCTGGACACAGTCGTGCCGAGATGGAAAATTTGAATAAAAGATCAATTTTGACCGTTGACTGACAAGCAAGAAATGTGGACAAAAACATGAGAGTGGCCCGACCGTGCTGGCCTAGCACAATTATGCTAAGGCAAGCCCAGGCGGGCTCAAGTCTTAGAGAATCTAGATTTAAACAGATATAACGAGGGTGGAAAGTGTTGAAAACAACTTTAGAATCAAACACCACAGGAGAACAACAAGATATTCTAGATAACTTCCTTCGAAAAGATAGACCAAAAGTAGTTGTCAAGGTGAAAAGGAGGAAATGCATGCAATAAAGAGTAAAAGAAATCTAGATGATGCAAAGGAAACTAAATTTAAGAAGTTAGAGGAAAGGTAAAACTTGAATTGACTTTATTACGAAAATTTTAAAATTAAAGAAAAATTGTGTAGGTAATAGGGAGTGGCTTCCCTACAACTCCTACACTTGGATCCCAAATCTATAGTTTTGGGGTCCATGTTACCTATGTCTTGCCGATTGGACCCACCATGTAAGAGTAGAAGGTGGAGATGTGGTCCCTTCTGAGTCTGAAGAAGAGGAATAAAATCAGGTGACTCAGTGAAGTCATCTTTGTGCTACGATTTTCTTGAACTGCACTGAAATGAGTTCTTCGATACAGCATCCTCAAGGTACCCGTCGATGTACGAATATAAATAGAAAGGCCCTAGGATTTCAAAACAAGATGAGATGGAGGGCAGAGGTTGAAAGTTTTCTATAGGACTCCTCTCTTCTCTCTCTGCCTCTGAACTTGAGGTTGGATGCTCGGATAAACTTTCATGTATATTCCGAGTCATTCAATCATCTTCTGAATGAAAAATCATCCTGACGATGGAACTAGGTTCTACCACCCCAAGCTTGTCACATTCTATGGGGTATGGGGTATCTTCATGATTAGCAACTATGTTGTAGTGGATTTCCCATCTTGCTCCCTTTGTGTCAACTCTTCCTTGAAAAGGGGTTGTGGACAATGTCGGCTCATGTTGGTCCAGTTCATCATCATGGGTATACTCTCTCCACTGAGATGAATAGTCATCATCACTTTCTCGAACAAGTTGTTTTAAACCATGAATGGATTATTTCTCAAAGTGAAGTGACAAGTCTCAATATGAGATGTATCACCTTGGTCTAGATTGACATCTAAATTAGGTTCTTCAAATTGACCTTCATGTTGTGAGGTTGTTTGACTACCCTAATCATCATCATAGTAGAATCATTCATGTGTGTGTCTTGTATCTTCCATTGGTTGATCTGTTGAATCATCTGGATAGAATGAAGGGCTCTTCAGGCCCAATGGAATGGTGTTGATGACTGTCATCTTCATGGCTGTGTGATGGCACTTACAATTGGATGGTAACCAAATAAATGAGCTCTTGAAGTCTCCTACCCTGTTCAACATCCTTATCATGAAGCTGTTGTACTTGAGCAGCAATGCTTTCAAGATTCGTCCATTCTGCCATGCACTTATGTTGGAAACCCGCTGTATCAGACTGATGCACTTGGAAAAATCCTTGTTCAGCAGTTTGAAGTATATTTCTACTACAGTCTGTGATCTCACTGGCTACTTGTTTCAATGATCCTACTTTTCTAGTAGTTGCTGGAGTGGATCGACATTTTCTTGGAGATGAGGAGCTAAGGAGGAGGTGAGTGTGTTGACACTTTCTCCGGATAGCTCCACTGCTCTAATCAACTCTTAATCCCACATCAATGCGGAAGTTGATGGTTGATCCTCCATCTCCTTTGTTGAAATTTCAACATATGATGATCGTGAAGGAGAGTATAGCACGACTAGCTATAGAGCATGGTCTTCAATTACTCATCAGCAGACAGAACTGTGGAAAAATTTGGGAGGACAGGTGGACAAGATAACTTGCCTTGAGGACGCAAGATCCACGGCTGAAAAGATGTAAGAAAAGAAAAGATATTCAATATATATGAACAAGTATGTGTAAAATAAAAGAAGAACTATACATATATATACAGGCTTATGGATGACAGAATAAAATCTTTTAACGTGTAAATGTGGAAAACCACTTCCCCGACAATGGCGTCAAAAGTTGATCGACCTAAAAGGGGTGATCGGACTTTAAATTTATAACGCGAAACCTTCAAGGACCCCCGTAACTTTATTACGGGGTCAAAGTGGATATATGGGGTCGAACACAGGGACATGGGGACATTTAGTACGGTTAAGATCTCACTTTATGTCAGATAATCTAATCTGATAGTTGATAAAAGTATGGAGCTAGAACTAGTCTAGCAGATTGTTACAAAATAAAACAAAACAAAACAGATTATGTAGGATTCTACTAATCAAAGAGGAGTTCCTACCTATGTAACCACAAGTTGAGCAGTCTATGCACCCGTTCTCAGGTGTAGACAACCCTCAAACACCCCAGCAAGAAACCTACATCCAAACATAGTACGTACTATGGTATCTGTCCCTATGGGGTCATCCCACTTTCTCTCACACAGTGTGACGGGCCTTCCTCGTAGGTCACATCTGTATCAAGCTCAACCTCAACTGGCTGTATCACTGTACCTAAATCTGTATGACTTTTCTTCAGCATATTGATATGAAACACTGGATGCAACCTGTGCAACTCGGGAGGAAACTCTATCTCGTAGGCTACCTTTCCAACACGTGCTATAACTGGGTAAGGCCCCATATATCTGGGTGCCAACTTACCCTTCCGTCCAAACCTCAGCACACCTTTCCACGGCGAGACTTTAAGATACACTTTGTCTCCTACCTGGAACTCCAACGGTCGTCGGTGATTGTCTGCATAAGACTTCTGCCTGTCTTATGCCACTTTCAACTATTGCTGTATCACCTTGATCTTATCTGTCGTTTGCTGTACTAACTCAGGACCCAAAAGTTGATACTCACCTGATTCATACCAACACAAAGGAGATCTTCACTTCCTTCCATACAAAGCCTCATAAGGAGCCATGTCGATGCTTCACTGATAACCGTTGTTGTAGGCAAACTCTATCAAACTCAGATGTACATCCCAACTACCTAGGAACTGCAAAACACAAGCTCGAAGGAGATCCTCCACAATCTGAATAGTCCTTTCATACTGTCCATCCGTCTGTGGGTGAAAGGTTGTACTGAACCTCAACTGCGTTCCCAATGCTCTGTGCAACTGCTCCCAAAAACGACTGGTAAACTGAGGACCTCTGTCAGAAACTATTGTTGCTGGCACACAATGCAAACGAACTATCTCATCCACATACACTCTAGCGAGCTTTTCTGCTGTATACGTCGTCTTCACAGGCAGGAAATGGGCAGACTTCGTCAATCTGTCCACTATCACCCAAATGGAATCATGATTCCTAGTCGTCTTGGGCAGACCAACTACGAAATCCATGGTTATATGATCCCATTTCCACTGCGGTATCGGCAAAGGTTGTAACGTACCTCCCGGCTTCTGATGCTCAGCCTTCACTTGCTGACAAACCGCACATCTTGCCACGAACTCAGCCACATCTTTCTTCAAACCGGGCCACCAATACAAGTCCTTCAGACTGTGATACATCTTGGTGACACCTGGATGCATCGCATACATCGACGTGTGTGCTTCCTCAAGCACCAACTTCCTCAGATCATCAACATCTGGAACCACCATCCTATCACGATAGCATACTAGCCCATCCTCAGACTCATGAAACCCATCACGCTTGTCGTTGCCGAACTCTGATCTGGTCAACTGTACCGCCTCATCTGTCTGCTGTGCATCCTTGATCTACTGCCTCAACGTAGGCTTGACTTGCATCTGTGCGAAAAGACCAGATAACAGAGAAACTTCCATCTGCACATTCATCTATCGTAGAGAAACAAACATATCCCGCCTATGGCAAACCAGGGAACTCAACTGTGCCTTCTTCGAAGAAAAAGAAGACTTTCTGCTAAGCGCATCAGCTACCACGTTCGCCTTACCAGGATGATACTCGATAGTGCAGTCGTAGTTGTTGATCAACTCCATCCATCGCCGCTGTCGCATGTTCAACTCGTGTTGCGTAAAGATATACTTCAGGTTCTTATGATCCGTAAAGATCTGACACACTTCCCCATACAGATAGTGTCTCCAAATCTTTAACGCATGAACTACTGCTGCCAGCTCCAAATCATGAGTCGGGTAGTTCTCCTCATGCTTCTTGAGCTGTCGCGAGGCAAAAGAAACCACATGATCTTCCTGCATCAACACGCAACCTAAACCTTTCTTGGAAGCATCACAGAAAACAACATAGCCTTTCCCAGGCTCTGGCAAGATCAACATTGGAGCACTAGTCAGCTTCTCCTTCAGACTCTGGAAAGCTTGCTGACATCGATCATCCCACACAAAAGGTACATCCTTCCTGGTCAACTTCGTCATCGGTAACGCGATCACACTGAAGTCCTTGATAAACCTCCGGTAGTATCGTGCTAGACCAAGGAAACTACGAACTTCTGTCGGCGTCTTCGGCTGTTCCCAATCTGCAACAGATTCCACCTTCTTCGGATCTACCTTGACTCCTTCAGCGGATATCACATGGCCCAAGAAGGTCACTTCATCCAGCCAGAACTCACACTTACTGAACTTGGCATACAACTGATGTTGACGAAGAAGAGTCAACGCTCGACGAAGATGCTGATCATGCTCTAGTCTGTCCCGACTATAGATCAAGATGTCATCTATAAAGACTACAACAAACTGATCTAAGAACGGACGGAACACTCTGTTCATCAGGTCCATGAAGGCTGCAGGTGCATTGGTTAACCCAAACGGCATAACCACAAACTCATAATGACCATACCTTGTCCTGAAAGATGACTTCGGTATGTCATCTGCCTTTATCCTCAGCTGATGATATCCGAACCGCAGATCGATCTTCGAGAACACTGTAGCACCACGCAACTGATCGAACAGATCATCTATCCTTGGCAACTGGTATTTGTTCTTGATCGTGACCTTATTCAACTGCCGGTAGTCTATACACAACCGCATCGAACCATCCTTCTTCTTGACAAACATCACTAGAGCACCCCACGGTGACATACTCGGTCGGATAAAACCTTTATCTAGCAACTCTTGTAACTACTTCTTCAACTCTACCATCTCAGTCGGAGCCATCCTGTACGGTGTCTGTGCAACTGGCTGCATTCCTGGAACCAGATTGATCTCGAAATCAATCTCTCGGGGTGGGGGAACACCAGGAAACTCCTCAAGGAACACGTCTGCAAACTCACGAACAACTGACATCTCCTCAAGGCTAGGACCTTTCACCTTGGCATCTATTATGGTATCCACTACATGAGCTAGGAACGCCTCACATCCTTGTCGTAACAACTTATCTGCCACCAAAGCTGATACCAAACATGTCAGAAGAATCTTCCTATCTTCCTGGAAGATCCACTTCTCTCCAGCAACATCAAACACTGCCTGCTTGGAACCACAGTCCAAGACAACCTTATACCTCTCTAAGGTATCCATCCCAAGGATAACATCGAACCCATGCATAGCAAGTGGTATGAGATCCACTTGAATGCGGTGTCCCGAGAAAGACAAGACACAATATGGTCACTCTTCTCGAAGCAAAGAGGAACCATCAAGAGGGGTTTCTAACAACAAGCTATCCTTCTTACAGCTAACAGGTAAACGACAGTTCTCAAGCATACTATAGGCGATAAAAAAGTGCGTAGCACCCGGGTCAACCAGAACAGATATAAAGCAAGAAGAAGACATATCAGAATGAAATAACTCCATCTGACCTGTCACTACTCGCGGGTTGACTACCGCCTGCGGCTGATTCATAGCGTAGAATCGAGTCGTTGCTTGCTGTCCACGACCTCTGCTTCCCTGAGCAGACGATCCAGCCTGAGACGCTTGACCGCGTCCCCGTCCTCTGCCACCACTGGGATGTGGTCTCTCTAACCCCTGAAGGTTCTGTCTCGGCTGCTGCGTCACTTCAACATCGTTGTAGGGACAACTTGACCTGATATGCCCTGTCTGACCACAGGCATAACATGTCCTAATATCATCTCGAGGCCTGGATGGCCCTGTCACCACCACAGAAGCCGAACTTGGTGCCTTAGAAGGTGAAGAAACATAACCTCTTCCTCTACTCATAGACCACTGAGACGGTCTACCAGAACCTCTCATCACTGCCGGTGCCGAAAACCTGGGCTTCTTGAAGTCACCAAACCTCTGACTCTGGAACTGGGTAGGTCTCTTCTTAGCCATAGACTCTCTCTTCTCCCTTATAGATCGTTCGATCCTCCAAATAGATTCCACAAATGTCGCAAACCGTTCTCGGTTCTCCAACGCAGAAACTGGTGTCGTCAGCTCAGCACTCAGACCCTTCTCGAAACGTCTGATCCGTTCCTTGTCTGTCGTTGCCATGTGAGGACAAAACCTCAGCAGATCCATAAACTTGGCTTCATACTCGGTGATTTTCATCGTTCCTTGTCACAAACTCTCGAACTGACGGATCTTCTCATCCAGATACGTCTTGGGAAAGTATCTAGTGACGAACTTGCGTCGAAACACTTCCCAACAGATCACCTCACCAGGCCGCTTCTCTTCCTCGATGGTCCACCAGTGACCAGCACTACCTTTCAGAAGGTAGACATCATGCTTTACTTTGTCTGCTCCGGGGATGTCGAGGATCCGGAAAGCCTTCTCAAGACTTGTCAGCTACAGATCTGCATCCGCTGGATCAGCCGTTCCAGCATATTCCGAAGCTCTGACTCGGCGAAGCCGCTCAAAGGTCTTCCCAATACCCGATGCTCCTCCATGGGGAGCTTGTGCTCTCGGAGGAGGCACTGGAAATCGCTCAACCATGAGATTCATCGTAGCCATCATCTTCCCCATAATCTCTTGGTAGGCAGGATGTTCAAAAATGGATGGGTCAGGTTGGGGGACCTCAGACACCCGATCTTCATGCGCCTGTCCTACTGCTCCATCAACAGATGCAGCATCGCCGTTCTCAGCAGTGAGTTCTTCATGGTTTCCAGACATCTTGGCTTTTCTTCCGCTGAGGGCAGAAGATTTCTATGAGAAAATCTGGAAAACACATAAGAACAAACACAACCTAGTCCTAGATCCCTGTAGACTCAGCGAACCTAAAGCTCTGATACCAAACTTGTGGCAACACATCCCATTATCACACAGATAACGAGGTGTTACGCGAAAATGTGCGGAAATCACCATAACCACAGTTAATCAAAAACACGGGTTAATTGAAACCGATTGCGGAAAAGTGATAAACTGAGAAACATATTACATATATATCCATACAAGCCTGGATACATGTCCACAGCTTAGAGCAACAACTGTCCTGTCATAACCATGAGTTCACCACCTGTTCATACATATAAAGGCCCATATCTGGTTAACAGCAGGATATACAAACGACATCGGTCATGCATCGTGAAACAACGTCAAAACACCGCCAAGGACCTGAGAGTACATGGATGACTCTAGACTCTACACCAAAACATCAAAACAGCAACATCTCCAAAGCTTTCCTTCTACAGATCTTCTCGCTGCTCGGCCGCAACTCCGTGACCACCACCACGACAAGCTCGACCACCTAAAAAGGGTGAAAACTAGCGGAGTGAGACAATTGAACATTGTCCCAGCGGGAGGCATAACTCCGCGCCAAAACTTCAAAACCTCAGATAAGATAAAGCTTATCTCAGCAGATTATTGATAAAGAATATAACAAGAACAATTATAAGTAACAAGCCATCCTGAGTCTTACCAGTGGTATCAAAAGGGCATATAACCACTATATTTCAAAATGGAACATGATTGACAAGATAAACTCATAGGAATAATGCACAGTAACTGCAAGATAACTAAAGTTAACTACACAAAAAGGCCTCAACCAATGTTTCGTATTTGTCTTATCAATACATACTAAACGGCTGTATTACGTTTTATTATGCCCTGAGGAAATGAACCGTACCGTTCAAATCCAACCTTCGGCTGCAAAGCCCATAGCCGGTGCCATATAAGGTCAATGGAAGAGCCGGAATCCAAGACCTTCTCCGCCTCATGGTCAGTACATGAGAACACAAAGCAGGACTACAGTCTCGTGCTTGAAGTGGTCATAAGCCACAGGGTCAGCTCCACGGGCTACCCTCTACCTAGTCCGCCTCGGTACAGGTCACGGCACTAGAAACTGAGACACGTGACTAAACACCGTGCTCGGAGCCATGAACGCATTCATGCTCAACATATCACATATCTGGAGCCATGGGCCATGTTCACCATGCTCGTCACACATCCGAGTCTGCAACCGCAGCTGTACTCGTTTCACCTCTCTATTTTAGGCTAGGAGAAACCTCGCATATTCAAAAATATGCGCTCCAGGTTAACCCACAGGAGAACCCGTTTCATCATCACCCTATCCTGACTGGTGATGAATCTATGGCCAGGGCAAGCTACATTATAGATTACACTGTGATTAGTTAGTATCTTTTAGATGGATTGCAAGATTCAACCAAGTTGTATAACGTGCAAGGTATAACAGAAGTAAACAGCATAAACTCAACATTAGGTATTTACGTCATACTGATTCATCACAAGGATCTCACATCACATGTTATCACTTGGCCTCTTGCCAACCATCTAGACCCATCTCAAGGATCATCACACATCATGGGATCTCAATCCCTCATCACATAAAGCCATAGCCTCTCAGGGCTTTCAACATTATTATGAAATCATCATTCATAATACACCTGTCATCACAGTGTTCATTTACCCAATTCTCATAGCCTTTCATTGGGCTAAGCATTACCTGCATGGTTAGCATCATTCAATAACCAGATGAATAATCAAGAGACTACAATTACTACCATAGTGTGACAATTAGGGTTAAGGACACTGTCAGTACAATCATGATGATAATAATTTCATCCATGCCTCATCTTTAAGTATATAAGTTAGCACATTATCAAGTAACCCTAATGCATGCTCAAGATCATATTTGGCATTTACGAAATAGAGTGGTTACATTAATATGCATGTACTTTAGCCACAAGAACATAATCTCGTTATTAAGCAATGAATCGTCATAAGAGCATCATAACAAGTCGTGCCCTCACAAGAGATGTCAACAACCCTCACTAGAAGTCACCCCCGGGCAGAACCCACTTCTATCCAGCCCCTATCGGGCGTGCAACCCTAGCAGGCGTGCAGAGCAAGACTAGTCCGGGTGAGCAGAGTAAAGCATGGGCGAGCAGGGGTGTGTGTGTCGGGCGACACGTGTGCAGGGCGAGCCATTCAGGCGTGCAAGGCAATCGGGCGAGCATAGCTCAACTGAGCGGGCAGTTTGATATCGGGCGAGCCAAACAGAACCGGGTGAGCAAGGCCTGTCGGGCGACATGCTGGGTGAGCCAAAACATGAGCGAGCAGGGCGCGTCAGGGAGAACCCGGGTGAGCAGGCCTATCGGGCGAGCTAAGCTTCTGAGCGAGCCAAGGTTATGGCGGGCGAGCCAAAGAAGTATCGGGCGACACGCGTGCAGGTGAGCAAGGGAAAACTGAGCGAGCAGACTTGATTTGGGCGAGTGAGCAGAACATAGCTATATCGAGCGAGCAGGGTTACTGGGTGAGCAAGACGACTGAGCGAGCAGAGTTAGAGTGCTCACCCGCTCAAGGCACAAAAGAGAAACTTTGCTCACTCCAACCGTGCAAGAGAGAACTAGGGCAAGGGCTGTCGGGAAGCACCTCCCCACACATCTCAACCAAGGTTCAAGCCATCTAAACAAGCTCACCATCTTGCCCAAGGTGAGAGGAGAGTCTTGCTCAAGCCACCAAGTCATGTGCTCACCTCAATCGGGTAGGAAAGAGGGGTGTTGCTCATGGCATTAGAGCTCAAGCTCACTCATCTAGACCAAGGGGAGAAAGGAGTGTTGCTCTCCTAAACCCTAGATGTCAATGATCGGCCAACATGCAAGGTAAACAAGGACCAAGCTACTAACTTACAAGGGCAAGACTAAAGCAAACATATATTGAAAGGAGAGTAAAGTAGTTTAGGGTTAGAGTCATGCAACCCGCCTTAAGCTCCAAGGAAGAAGATGCACTTGAGCTCCAAGGGTTGTCGACCACCAAAGCTCCTCCAAGAGGGGTGTGTCGACCTCCACTCCTTCAACTCCAAGGGTGTATCGGCCTCCAAGCTGCTCACACAAGGGTGTGTCGGCCACCTTAGCTCCTTCTTCAAGGGTGTGTCGGCCACCAAACAAGGGAGAGATGGAGGGTGTGTCGTGTACAAGGAGAAGAGGAACTAAAGGGACCTCAAGCTAAGGAAGGGACAACCTATATAGATGAGGAAGGAGGAGAAACCAAGGTGAACCCTTGCTAGGTGTCGTCCACCCAAGGGACACATGTCCACCAACTCAAGCCACCTCTCTTGCAAGCCATAAGACACTTGTCCAAAATGAGCACCATGTGTTCTCCAAACATGACCAAGGTTGGACCAAGCACCATGGGCGACACAAGCCCACTCTAGGCCGACACAAGCTCTACTTGGCCGACACAAGGCCCAAGCAAGCCCAAACAAGGGACTCCAAGGCCCAAACAAGCTCAACAAAGGTCCAAAGAACTCAAACAACAAGCCCAAGCCTTCCTCTCAACCCTCAACAAAGCACAACCAAATCCTAATCACCACTCAAAGGTGATTAGCAAGCCTCAAACCATCAAGGTTAAGCAAAACAAATAGGGTAAGCCCTAAACGCAGGTCAGGGTCCTTACAATCCTCATGTATGTTTTCTTGTTGTAATACGTTTTCCAACCCCTTTTTAAGAGGTAAACCATCATATTTCACATTTCCTTCATTAAACATATGTCATTCCTCCTTAACTCTTTCATATGTCATGAAATTTTTTATTTAGTACTTCTTTATTCACATAGGTTGGTCTGAGGTTAGCTTAGATTTTCACTTTATTAGTTCATCATCATTCTTATGTGTTACATTTTGTTATACTTATCTGAGGAATTCTCTTCACCTTATGTGAATTTTACACCTTGATTTTATTAACAAAGATTTATCCGTCTTTTACTTTAGAAGCTTCTTGGGATAACCACTTCAGGGATCTCTTATAGCTTGTATTTATTCAGATCCAGGTTTTGTAGTGTCATGCCTTTCTTTTATGATTATCAGTAATTCAAGTTCTGATAGATTATGATGTAGTTCTTTTCTTCTTTAGGATAAGGTGAATGCATTATTGCCATGATTCATGTTTAATTATGCTCTTTAGGTTGTTTCTAAATGACTACTTGATTAGAATAATCAGAAAGAAAGCAACCTAAGAGTTCCATGCTCACCTTGTTCTCAATAGTTGTATGCCTGGCCAGGGCACTCAAGTACTGAGATTAGGTAGTATGCACCATGTTTTATGTCATGCTCTCAACTTAGACACCATCCTAATCCTAGTCTTAGTTTCCCTATAGAATCGCCTAGAGCTCTGATACCATTAAATTTGACACCCTTTGTCACAGAAAGTGAGATTACTCAAAACCAAACATGGAATTAACACTAATCAAGCATATTACCGAAAAACATAAGAAATTAAAACTGATTTCATAACCATGCATCAAGTTGAACTCATCATGTCTGAAGCCATAAACTAGAGCCACTTGTATTTCACTCATATCAAAAGTTGTTACATGACATAGTTCATTGGCTATCTACCCACAACATGTTACATGTAATAGCATGTTCATGTGCACAAATCACATTTAAACCATCATCGTATATGTCCAATGACTCAAACTGATGTACAATGTCTATAAACCACCCCTAAGGACTCGAGTGCACAGGGACGACACACAAGACTCTATTACTAGGCACTAGATGTAACACCCTTGACCTGGGTTATGAAATAACCCTAGATGTTTTACCTAATTAAGATAATTATAACTATGTCTTAATCTTTTGATAGATAATTAAGACTTAAGGAGAGCTCAAGTTTCAAGTTTGAGCATGTTTGAAGGTTGTTTGTGTTATATATGATAGTTTTGGTGTAAATTACAATTTACCAAAAATATGGGGTTAATGTGAAATTTACCACCTCTAGATTGTACCTTCTATCTCTTAGAATCATCTCGAGGAGATAGAAAGGTGGGGGCACCTTGTTTTAATCTTGGTTGAGTGACATTACTCGTGGTGTCAAAAGAACCAAAGAATGTTGAGTATCTTAAACCCTAGATGAGGTTGTGTCGAGTTATGAAGAGTATATGGGAGTGCCTATCAATTTAGAAACCATGGATAAGGTACCATATAGGATTAATAACTTTTTGTAAGTATTCATATTGGGCTAAGAACCTCAAGTAGGTGAAGCCTATCAGTTTAGATGTTTCTTGAAAAAAATGTATCAGTTTTCATATAAAGTGATATTGGGTTGTGATATCTTGTCAACCAAGCTACCCAATGGCTAATATCTCATATATTGGATTATCCATAAGAGTTTTCCATGACAAGATAATTATGGTTGCATGGTGCCACCATGCACGCACACTTGTCACCTAGTTACATATGGTGATGACACCCTCACATATACTATCTTGAAACTCAACTATAAAAGCCCCTCTTTTCACAAGAAACTAAACCTTTCGACACTTTTACCATATCCTTCTTAGTGGAAGACCCTAGGAGCTCAAGGAGAAAGAGGGAGCTCAAACATATTTCCTAAGGTGAATCCATGGTCATCGTCAACCTTGGATGGACTATGCTTCTCAGATCGTGGTTCCTTTCTTTGTTTTCTTCTTCACCAAATTCTTAACTATGGTATCTTCTTTCATATAGAAGTGTTACGATAGAGTCTTAGACTTTTGATAAGTCATCTTCAACCTTGGGAACAGGGATATTTTAATCTTGAAGCTCTTGTGTTGATCTTGAGGCGGGCTACATAACTTGAATTCAACTCTATTATTATTCACCTTCAATCAGGCAATACTTGATGATTCCTTTTCAATTTTGACTTTCCTTGCTTGAATGATGATTTTATGAGATTTACTGGATATATGGGACTATTTTCCATGAACTAAAGTGTTAATGGACGAAGGGTTGAAGCTTGAAGATGATGGAATCTCCTTTTCACAAACTGATATTGTTTTGAGAAACCCTACCCGATATGGGGTTATGTGAAGAGGAAATCAATACACATGAGTGTGTAAGCTATTATCAGTTTGATACATGTGAAGGACTATTGTTTCTTCAATTGTTTAGCCTATCACCTAAAGTAAAGTATAAGGGTAGGTTGGTATCTTGAAAGAGAATGAAATTATGAAGGCAATAGGGCAACCTGATATACTCTAACCCAAGCAACCCAACACAAGTGTGATGGGCGACACACCTAGGACGACACACTATGTGAAGGTATTACACTCCTTGAAGTCATGGACAACACAACAAGTAGTGGTGAGGCTGATACCTTGACAAGAGAGAAGAAAACAAGGGTGTTGATGATGGTTACCGATACAATCAAAACCCTAGAACCTGATATGTATCAAAACCCTAGAGGCCAATATCACTTGGTGATAGCTAGGCCGACACACTAGATAATAGTATGGTCAATACCCTAAAGTACACTATGGTCGATACCCTAAAGTACACTATGGCCGATACCCTAAAGTACACTATGGTCAATACACAAAGTGATAGGGTGGTCGATACCCTAAAGTGAGGTCAAGATGTTATGCATAAGTAAGGTGAAAATAGTTTGCTAAAGTATAAAGAAGTTGATGCACCCAGGTATGGTGAAGGTGATACACCTAGATGTGATTCATGGATGATATCACCTTAAGCACTAAACAACCAATATCACCCTAAGCACCTATAAATTGATATCTCTATCATGTGCCATGGATGACACAAGTGAAGAGTGTCATGGCCGATACATTTATCTAGTCCGACACAAGGGTTAGTAGGTAGGCCGATACACCTTGATGAGTGTAGGATGACACACCTTGATGAGTGTAGGTTGATACACCTTGATGAGTGTAGGCTGATACACCTTGATGAGTGTAGGTCGATACACCTTGATGAGTGTAGGTTGATACATGATGAATGTAATCAATTGAGACACTACGAAGTAATGATATGGATACACTTTAACAAGTGTAGGCTGATAAACCCTAAAGAGGGTTAAGCCAATGTAATAAGTATGTTGGAATCAATATCCTAGTAAGGATGAGAGAGAAATTTATACTACTCATATGAGTAAGGTAATACTTCATGTTGAAAATCAATTATTAATAATTGATGAGTGAAATTTAGTATGCTTGAATACTTATGGAAATAATATGAGCTCTTATGATGTGAATTAGGGTTTGGTTGTTAAATATGAATTTAAAAACCCTAATTGGCTACAAGGGGAAACCCTAACCCTAATTATGAGAAGGTTGCAATTTGAATGATTCTCTTTATGGCATGGTGATGATATTTACTTGATATTACTTTTACCATGAATTCCTAACCAAGCAGGTATTATGAGATGATGAGCGTAGATAGGTATGAGATATGATGATTTAGCATGATACGGATTATATAAGGCCTTGTGAACCATGTGAAATACTTGTACAACAAGTATGATATATATATGGGTCTGATGACCTAGAGAAGATTGTTGTCTGGTAAGAGGTGACACTGTTCAATGATGAACTGAGGGTTTGATATCCAAAACATGTGATCATGATAATGAAAATGTTGACGGGATGAGATTCCCAATAATGTGTTCAAGGGATTGAGATCCCAGGATAGGTGTAACAAGTTGTGTTCCAAATGATACAAGATTCCTTGAGAAAAATGTATTCCATATTTATTTATAGCATTTATCTATAATTTATGCTTGTAACTTGATTGATGCTAAAAGATGTTGTAATGTACCTAACTTATCAAGTGAAACTAAAAATGTAGTTTGCCCTTGCCATAGATCCATTCAGTGTCAGAACTTGCTGAATGGTGAAATGAGTTTTATTCAGAGCGCATATTGTTGGTATCTCCTTGTATCCTTAACTAATAGGATTGGATGGGGTCCATACTCTAAACATTAGGATTGGCTTCAGGCCATACCCTAACAAGAGTGCGGTTGTAGGCTATGACTCAATATATAATCATGATTGGTTACCGACCATACCCTGACACAATCAGGATTGACTACGGGTCATACCCTGATGAGGGAATAGCTGTGGGTTGTATCACTCTAGCTAAGAGCCTCTATACCCAGGCTAGCTAATTGCAAATTGACTCATAATGTCACTGCCAATAAAATCATACTGACCGAGGAAGGAGAGGTCGTGGAGTCTGGGTCTTCCATGGACCTTGTATGGAATTGATGCTACCTAATTTAGGTTGGTTGGAGCATGTGCAGTATACCTCATCTCCTCAGGGTATAAAATTGATTGTTGAAAGTTGTAATCAGCCGTTTAGCGTATTTTCTTAAGGATCAAATACGAAAACATTGAATGGGGCTGCAATTGTATTTGTATGACATAATCGATAGTTGTCGTACATGTTGTTCATATTCCTTCTAAAGTGATTACTTGATCTACTGTTCAATCATAGTTATCTGAACTTCTCAGATATGATAATATGTTGCCATGCTCATAATATATGGTCAGATCTACTTAGTATAGTGCATCTTTACTTTTTGTTCTAATAACAATATATCTATGATAATAATAGTGTTGTTGGGGAGTTATATCTCCCACTGGGACTTTTGTCTCACCATGTGGGTTCCAAAACTTTTTAGGTGGATGTGCATGAGGTAACAGAGATTGTGTAGCTAAGATAGGATAGCAACATGAAGAAGACCTAGAATTCTGAGGTGGTGTGTTGTCAGCTGCATCTTGTTGTAGATAGAAGTCCTACATGTCGTCCATGTACTCTCAGGTCCTTGGAGGATAGTTTTGTATCCAATTTTATGATCAATCTGATTTTTTGGCTAAAAGGTTGTTATTGCTAAAAGTTTGCTGATATACATGTTTTTGGTAAAAGCAAACTAATATCAGTTGAAACAGGGATGTTGCTGAGATAGCACATGTGTGATGTATCATGTTTATTATGACAGGCTTTGAACCTTTCTGTAATGAATTTCTTAGTGATGGATCTTTATGAAAAATGGTTTAAATTTTTAGTGATTTTCGGTAATCTGTTGTTAATGGTTGTTTCTGTATGGTTTTGTGTGACGTCGTTATCAATTTGATAGAGGTAGTCACAATTTTTAGTATCAAATCTATATGTTTGCTGAGTCTATAGGGACATAGGATTAAGGTCATTGAGTCTATTCTAGTATCCTCTAATTTATCTTATAGTGAATTATGCTTATATAGAAGAAGAAATAAAACCTAAAGATGTCTGGAGAACACGAGAAACATGTTGCTGAGAGCAATATTACTACACCAGAACAAGGTGCAAGGGATCAAGCAAGAGGAGAACGAGTCCTTGAGAATCCCCAACTCAATCCAGTCATGATAGAGAACCATGATTTTCATGCTCTCGTGGGGTAGGTTATGACAATAGTGATGCATATAGTGGACTAGACACTAGCAATACAACCTAGGGCACAAGTCCCCAATGTAGAATTTTTAGGTTCTGGTAAGACCTTTGAACGGCTATGCTGTGTAGGAGCTATATAATATGCTAGAACAGCTGAACTAGCTGATGTTGATCTATGGCTCACTGAGTTAGAGAAGGCTTTCAAGATCCTTAGTATCCCAGATGCTGACAAAGTCAAGCATGTTGTGAACCTTTTGAAGGGTAGTGTTGGCCACTGGTGAGCCATAGAAGAGGTAAAAAGGAATGATGAAGAGGTTGACTGGGAGGAATTTCTTAGAGAATTCGTCAATAAGTACTTTTCCAAACATACTTAGATGAAAAGATCTTGCAGTTTGATAAGATCCGATGTTTTGAGAAAGAATTGAATGTCGAGATGTCTACCTCGACAACTGCTTTGGAAAGTAGAGAGAGATTTGCCACATTCATGGAACATGTAGGGAGAATAGAAAGGTCAGTAATTGAGAAACGTGAGGCCAACTTTAGGAAAGGACCTACCCAGATCCAAGGAAAGAGGTTTGGAAGCTATAAGAAACCAAGGTTTCCTGCACCATCAACACCAAAAAGGTTTAATGATCATATATAGTAGATGACAAGTAAGGGTAGAGGCTATAGTTTTCCAGTTATTGGAGCCCATAGTACGACATCAATGTCAGTGACAAGGTTTCCTAGGCCACAATAAGAGATCTGAGCTTGCTACAAGTGTAGGTAGATAGGACATTTGAGGTGGCAATGCCTAAGGAGGGGAAATAAGTTGAGTATTGAGGAAAGGTCTGCACAATTCCAGGACATTTGTCTAGTAGCTCTAAAAAGCTAATTTTTTCAGTGCCATCAATACAACAAGCACCTAGTGCACCAGGGTAGTGGCAAGCAAGTGAGGGTAAAGGTCCTAATTGTCCACCAATAAGAACTCCTGACTTAGCTTCTACATTAGTAACACTACAAAAAATTTGGCCTTTATTGAAGAACATTTGTGAGGAACCGAAAATCGTGAATAATGATGTCTATTTGTGAGGGATCATCCTTCAAACATGGGACCAAATCCCTCAACCGTGTTTTTTACATCCTTAGACCTTTTAATCCCTCACAAATACATTACTCACTAATCAACCCATGAAAAATACCATGCCAAATATTTCCCTCCATCTCATAACCCTTCCCTCCATTCTAAAACACAACATTTGCAAATCAAAAATAAAAAAAAGATAAACCCTCCCCTCTCACGGCCGTGCTCCCTCCCGCACCATGTTCCCTCCCCTCTCATGTCGTGCTCCCTCCCACACCGTTTCTCTACCTAGACGATCACGGGGTGCTTCCGTTCCTTCCTCACCCCAGCCTTCGACGCCCCCAACACCTCTACGGTCGCCGCCGACAGGTGCCCTCGCTGACTCCTCACGCCTCACGACTCCTCAGTTCCAAATAGGAAATAGCCGCTGCCCTAGCAGTCTTTCCCGACGCGATAGCACTGTGGCAACCAACTGCCAGCGCGGCATCGGCAACCAACATTGAGCGGCGGAGACCCCTGCGCCAAGGTTTGACTGCTGGTCTTCAAGTCTTCTTCTCCACCTGTTCCCGATTGGTGCCAAGGTTGGAGACAACAAATCAATTTCAAGTAAGTCTTATTATCTTGTTCATCAAGTCTTCTTCTCCACCAACTTCCTGATTCCTTTCTCCTTTTCCTCTTTGATCGACGTCAATATGGCATATTCTTTGCAATAGATCAATATGACGGAGAAGGGGAGGTCACTGTCGGGGAGGACTCGACTGCTTTTGTTCTAGGGGAGTAGAGGATATTTTCGTGGGTGTACTTCGCCGTGATCCTAGGCGTTGTTTATTTTTATTTATCTACATTAAAATTAACAGTTTGTCATGGATCTGAACGTTTGTATACCATATAAAACTTTCCAGCATGACTTCCTATCAAAGTGAAACTGATGTATTCAACTATTTGCATACTTGCTCTGAGCGAGATACTTTATAATGTCCTGCAGCTGTTAATTAGGAAGAAATCTGACTATAGATCTTTTTTTTGTTGATATATTTGCTTAGGCGAAGGGTTCTGATATGCGGAACATGTTATCTGTCACTAGCATAGCAATTTATGCAGAGGATGAACTAATTGATGCAATTGATGTTGATAAGTCTGAACCAGCCAATGTTCTCAATGCTTCTCAAAATGGTCCCAGTGAAACTAAGGAAGGATTGTCTTATCTCTTGCCGTTACCTCCTAAGTTACAACAAATGTATACAACAAGGTAAATACCATATGTTAACAGTTTCATAAAACTCTATGCTTTTCTGTGTAGTAATTATTGCCATATTTAAATATAGATGAATAGAAACTTTCATGAATGCTTGGATTCATTTGATTGCACACATCAACTATGATGATACTACTATACATGGATTTGATTTGATCAATCTTGGTTAAACTGCAACATAATCAGACATAAATATGCCACTGCCTTCTTTTCTTATGAGGATAGACGTAAGATGGAGACCTTTACTGCACTTGTCAATTGGTTCAAGTGGTAAGCCCGGTCGGTTTGTTAGCCGCATGTCGTGGGTTTAATAACTAGTTGGAGCACCCGGAGGAAAGGTTTATAGCAACAACTAATGGTCTCTTTTGCTGTTGTGATAGGACTAGACTCTCCCTCTTACAATGAAAATTATTAAAAACAGATGGCAGTCTTTACTTGTGAAGTAATGTAGAAATGTGGCAGATGGAATATGAAAACATGAAAACCAAGTCTAGCCATTCCTCCTTCACTATCTAGCAGATATCCTTTGTCATATGTGCTTAAAAGTCCAAAGAGTTTCCACTAACACAGTGACATTTGGATGCCCCATTTTATAATGTAAGTGGATTTAATGATTAACATAGAAAATCTTGTTGTTAGGATGTTAAATCTAATAGTAATGAGTACAACAATGCATTTAATTTAGTGGAGTAAAACGAGCTGGTTTTTTAACCTTGCCATCCCAACCTAGTTTGCTTATCGGTATTTTAAACAACATGGCCCAAATGAGGCCTGAAGAACCAAAATTTTGTGGCCTCTGTTTTATTCCTTAGGTGCCCAAACTGTGTATCTTTGAGAAATCACTGTTGAGATTGAGACACATGGTTCTAGACATGAATGTGGACACGGGACACATATGTTGCTCATGAGAAATTATAGATCAAATTCTAGTATACATTAATTTGCACCCCCTTATAATTTCAATAAACTATGGTAATGAAAATGGTCTATCTTTAAAATCAAAATGCTCGACTCTTCTAATGTTATTGTTTGTCTTATATGCTCAACATTTTACTCTAATTATGGCATAAATAATTAATAGATACAATAATTATAAAATGGTAGGTTTGTCATGTCTAATGTGCCTTCGATTGTTTGCCTATGAAAGTAGGTGAAGCTATTCTATTACATGTTTGACAGTAGTCTCTTAAATCTGGTAAGTGATCAAGAGAAAATATTAAATATTAGACTTGCTACAAAAAACTAACATCTTACTCACCTGTTGTTATTCTCCATTGGAGAGTGACATGCCTAGACACACTTAGGGCAAGGCTTGATGTGTGCAATATGTTATCAATGTGTATTGTGGGTATGCTAGTGTCAAGTGTCCCCTACACAGGCATGGGAATTTCAGACAAGTATCTGAGCTTCATAATTGTGCTTATAAAGCTGATGGAAACTCAAACCTGAAACTGTCCAGTAGTGTAAAATATTGAATTTTTATATCTACATATGGAGAAGTTTCAGACTCAGTACATGTATTAACGTACAATTTCTTTGCACATGTTGCCGACATATCCATGTTGCCAATATAAGAACTAGTCTATGATTTTGACTACGTATAGTCAAAACACATTATATGAACCAACTGCTGAAACCTACTTCCTTGTTAGCAATCTGGTAAACAACAACTTTTTCTTGCACAGTTCCATCCCTGGTTTCCTTGTTCAACTGCAGCATTCAAAAGTAATTAGAGTATGTACAGCTGCAGAAGTAGACACAAACTAGCATAGCCATAATTAGGAGCTTAAAGTCTCAATGCTTGATGAAAAATGAATGTATAGTCATAGAACATGCTGCGAGGTTCTGTTAATTGCAAGATCTCAGAATAATAATATAAATACCAATAGGTAAATAGTGAGTCTAGAATAGTGACCATAGCTTGACCAATCTGGAAATACCTAACATTTTTCTGCCTTGCACGCCAAACTAGGATTCCACCCTATTTTAGGTACCATGATAACATAGAATCACTATCACAATTCTTGACTGGGTTAAACTTAATTGAATTAAAGTTTATAACGATTACTTTCAGGGAAAGGAGCCCCAAAGTTCCTGCAATCAGATTCGTTCATTTTTTTGTGTAAGCAAACTTGGTAGTTGGTACCATCAATCTCCATGGGTATTCTTATATTTTTCAAGTTGTAGCTGATTCATCCTTGCTACAAACTCGGGATTTAGTAGTCATCGTTTAGGGTTTAAGATCAGGTGTTCCCCGCATTCAAACCAACTAAGACAGTCATCTTGAGGTTTGTACTGTCACTGCCACTTTAATTCTTGAAAGTCATTTCTAATGGTATCTTTCTTTGTATTCCCACGCCAATTATTCGAATAAACATCAGGTAATAACTATAGAAGTCATGATTAGAAAAAGGTTTTATAGGGTGTGAGGCGCATCAACATTGATTAGACTGGATGTCAATATAATTTACTTGATTCTATAGTCTTCATGTAGTTTTCAGATTAGGACTTCCACATAAAATAGATAGGATTGTGCCTATAATCTTTATATTAGGACCTCATAGAACATATAAGAGCCTGCTTGCATTAACACAGTAGTGTATAAACTATTTTTGGATTTGCAAAAAAATCCAACTTATTTTCATTCTCATTCCACATAAGGCATGTTATACTCATGAAGGCATGCTATACTCATGAATAATCTTCTATAAAAGATTGAAGTTCTGCATCGGACATGAATTGGTTCCACACTCCCTCAGATTCTTAACAGAAACCTGCCAAGAAGTTAATGATTTCATCTGGAACTCCTCTGTATTTCTGAATCTTCAAAACATTTGCAGACTAAGGAAGTAGGGCATAACGGTCATCGTTGAGGTGAGTGACCTTTTTGAAGTGTTGACTCAGAGACTTATCCCCCTGTTGAAGACGGTACATCTCTTCTGTTATATTGTACACATGGGAGATATTATCTGAATACATCAGACTAAGATGGCCCTAGACATCCTTACATGTTTCCAAGTGATTCACCATACCAGTCACCTTGTTGTTCCATAGAGTTCAAGAGTAAGGATGTCATCTTGTTGTTCTGATAGTTCCGCAGACTCATTAGTGGAGGGTGGTCATTAGTCAGAGTCTTGTACTTACCCTGCCACTTGGAGATGATTTTAGTGATGGAACTCCGTTGACTGTAATTCTCTCTGAGTTTTAGATTAGTGATTATCTGTCTGTGGATGGTGAGGGTTGGACGTGGATCAGGGCCACAAACACCTTTTCGGCTTTTCTTCTATCACTATAGTGACTGGACCACAACTGCTGCAGTAACAGTGCTCTTTGATTGGATATACTACACATGCTTGCAGCCATATGCTGTTGGCGCTGGCGCCGGTGACCCCGACAGCCTCTCGTTATGTATGTTGACTGTGGTTACTTTTATATATGCTTTCTCAATGGTTCTAATAAATATCAAAATAGAGAATTAATCACATTACAGAATACTTACTTGTGATAAATTTACTAGAGAACAAAACATATCATTACAAAATGACGTCAACAGTGATTACTTTCATACTGATATCTACCATTATATGTTTTATTTGTAGATTTGAATTTGATTCACTTGCCGTTTAATTTAGTATGAAACCCAACTTGAAATAAAATGGCACTCCTAGTCAGTTGCTACTTCTTGAAATATAGATACTACTAAATACAAAAACAATTTATTCTTTTTGCGACAAAACTAGAGACTAATTGTTATTCACTCTGCTCTCTCGTGCGGATAGAATCCATTCGATTTGAATGTTTAGACTAAAGTTAAGCCAGCTAGGGCTTGGAACAGAACTTAAACTAGAGCTTGGAATAGAAATTAAACTATTTCTATCTGTACTAAGATTTCCTTTAGCTATAATATCGGCCACTTCATTCAGCTTTCATGGAATGTGGCAGATCTTCAGGTCTGTTCCTCCATTGGCTAGCTTTTGAGCTCTGCAAACATAGGGTTTGTACTTGGGATGGGCTGGGTTTGGCTTTCTCAGGAAAGTTCGGCCTGAAGGGAGTCAGATAGGATATAAAACATTTGCCATCTCTTCTCAGTGCATATCTCCAGGGCTCTGGGGATGGCCTTCAGCTCTTCTTCAACAGCAGAAGTAGCAATGGTGGGCTGACCTTCGCCAAGGATGAAGGTCCCCATAGCAGTGACTGCATTCCCCGCTTTATGAGTGTTAGACTTGTAAGTGGAATCAGTGAAAAGGAGAATAATATCATTGTCGATCCGAGCATGACAGGAAAGGTTCTTGTGATGGCAGGGAAGCCAAAAAGAATTTAAGGCCCGAGAATTGTAGCATATATGTAATTCTTGTTTGGCAACCCAATAGCATGATAGAAGTATCATCATCATCAACAACTAAGCCTCAATCCCAACTATGTTGGGGTCAGCTACATGGATCCTTCTTTTCCATTCAGCTCTATTATGGGTCATATTCTGGTTGAGATGTAGAGATTTAAAATCTCTCTTTATAAGCGCTTCCCATGTTAATTTAGCATGATAGAAGTATATAGATTGAAAATTTATCAATTTAGGTAACATGTGTTTTAAATATTATTCAAATCTATGCTGCATAAATATATAAGATGAAACTATCTAAATGTGAACGAGTAGCATTTCTACAAACTTCATTTACCCGTCGAAGTGTTTTCAAGTAATACTCAAAAAGTGCTAAGAGGGATTTATGAGGATAATTTTGCACAATGGAAAAGATAGGAAAATGAAGGGAGATACCATCTAATTGCATGCCTTTCGTAAGAACGTGATGGTGTGGCTTCTTGGCATGTGGCTGTAAGAAACTTTACGTATGCTCCTCTTCTATCTGCTGCATTTATCTTTCTGGCGTGCTTCAGATGTAAGCATAGCAACTGTTGTTGGTTTTACCACATCTAGTGTAGGTCAGGTAATGAGAGAACTTGTCAAGGTTAACATTGGATACATGTTATCAGCTTCAAGAAAAAGCTATGTGATTGTCATATCAACTGCTACCCCTTTGTTAAAGAATTATTCTACTGGTCCAAGGCAATGCAATAACACAAATTGGAATATGTTATTAGATCGGGAGCAATGCAATAATACAAACCGGAGTCCTCTTATCAGCCTTCTATTTTATATTTTACAACATTCACAGGTCACACCTATATATATATATATATGGAGTTGGGCGGTGGCCAATAACCCAATTACAGAGTGTGGGACTAATCCCATATATACAAAGGAATAGAATAAAAGAATAATGAATAATAAATACTTACCATTCTAACAATACCCAAGCGGTATTGTTTGACAAATCGATAAGAAGAATACTGAATTGTGTCTTTGCAACTTTGCTTGCAGTAGTGTGACCTCTTGCATCAGTATAACACATTGCATGTTTCTTACTCAATATTTTGATCTTGATTGATGAGCCTAATTATATGAAATCTTGATTTTATCAGTGATATTATCTGAATCTGTTGTGATTTTTGGAATGAGGCCACATTGGGGATGGGGTTGAAACCTTTGTCCATATTTGTACAAACTAGTGTATTGTAAGATGGCTGCTGACAATGCAGGTTTTCCGATTTCCTTTTTTTAAGTCACGAGTATCAAAAAAACTGTCTGGAGTAAATTTGCAGCTAGAACCACTGTTCGCATGCTTGAGAGTTTGATTCGGCTTGCCCAAGGTATGTGGTATTTGTTGCCACCTTGTTGCTGCAGTTTTCCTATTACAGATCAATGTCAAAACTTTGTAAGTTATACTGAACGTTTATCGGTTTGTGATTCCTGATCATATTTCATCCAGCACATGCTAGGCTCATGTTCAGAAATGAAGTTACTAGGATGGACGCAATCACAACTATACTTTGTATTGAATCTTCAATGACGACATCTGCTATAGTGGATAGTGTCAGAAATGCTCTACATTCCAACTTCATGGATGAAATGAGTACCCAACCGTATGAGGCCTGGCATTGATGAAGAGCACCACACCATTTGAAGGAATATGGAGACATTACAGATCTTAAGAGTTTCTAGCATGATATGTTGATTGTCATCAATCTCAAATTTTAGAATCATATGTATTCATTATTTATATCAACGTTGAGCACGCAATGTATGGATAATATTTTGCTTCATTAATAGAAATTTGTTTGAGTTCATTTAACATTTTATGTGTCATTTTGGTGTTGAAATTTCTTATGATGTCATGTGACTCTTATAAAAATATTGCTTGAGGTTATGTATATGAAGTTTTCATTTAAAATTTGATATTCACTATAGTAACAATTAATTATCATTTAACAATAATCAATAACCAAATCATTTACAGTATCCCCTCATAAATATATTGATGGTCCAGATTGACCATCAAAATTGCATTCATGACGACCACATAGCCCCTCAAAAATATATTCTCCAGGACCATCAAGTCCCTCAAAAATGTATTCATGAAGGCTAAATAGTCCCTCAAAAATGTATTTATGAAGGCTAAATAGTCCCTCAAAAATGTATTTATGAAGGCTAAATAGTCCCTCAAAAATGTATTTATGAAGGCTAAATAGTCCCTCAAAAATGTATTTATGAAGGCTAAATAGTCCCTCACAATTGTATTCATGAGGGCCACTGGTATTTGTCATGTGAGTTCTCTTCACGGACTATTTTTGAGGGCCAGACCCTCAACCGTCCCTATTTCTGAGGGCCTGTAGAGAGGGGTTTGTGACAGGACTCTCCCGTGAATAATGGCCCAGTTTCTTGTAGTGTAATAAGACCGACAAGATCATGGTACGAGGATAAGACATGTTATATATGTGGACAGGTTTGGCATACCAAACCCTTTTGTCTAGAAAGAAAGGATGAGATGGCCCAACAATCGAGGTCGACTCAGTAGGGATTACAGAAGTTGCAACCCAATAGTACAAAAAGGCAAAAGCAACAATAGGAAATAACTAGACTCCATGCTTTGAGTCAACCTGAGACGTTAGATGACCCGCAAAGGGTGACAGGTCCAATAGAACTTTTTTCATCCTGATTTGTATTCTCCTTATTTTACCTATTAATCATAAGAAGGATAGTCATTGTTAAGTTTCCTTTGGTTAAGTCCTTTGGGAACATGAGAAAGAGATGAAGAGGACTAGAATTTATACTCCGTCCAGTATTCTCTAAAATGTTTTATAATTACTTCTATTTATGTAAAAGAGGAAGAGGTGTAAAAGAGACACCTGGAAAGAATTGGAAATACTAACTCCTAGAACTTAAAAAGAGATGTTTAAAGGTAAGAAACATGATATAAAATAAAGTGCATACTACCTAATCTCAGTGCTTGAATACCCTGGCCAGGTATTCAATTATTGAAGGCAAGGTAAGTATGGGGCTCTTAGATTGTTGTCTTTCTGATTACTCTGATCAAGTAGTCATTTTGATGCAATCTAAAGAGCATAATGAAATAGGAAATGCGGCACAAAAATTCCTACCACATTCTAATTGTGATAAGGTGGAACTTGAGTTAATCTCAGACCAACCTATGAGTATAAGAAAGTATAAAGTGTAATCCTCATAATATGTGAAAGGGAATAAGGAAGATGATCCCTACTCAATAAAGAATATGTAAAGAATAATAATCCTTTCCATGATGTAAATATGAAGAATGTGGTAAAACAAAGAAATGCTCATGAACATAAAGAGCAAAAATCAAAGAAAGAGTAATGACATGCAATAATCTTTACAGTTCCTATGCTAATGGCAAGGAAACCAAGATGAAATCGGATTGAATGACACACGAGCAGTGAAAACTCGTATAATAACCAAAGAAAGTTGGGAATCTCCTTCTCTCTATTAGCAATCCCTGGATGGTGATGTGGTGACAAGGGAAAGCTTGTTTCCTTTATGTACTTCCTTTCCAGGGATGTGATGTTCAAGTGGTTCTCATATCACTTGATATGCATGGTTTTGAGGTGACCTTGAGATGGATACTTGAAAAATATCAGTTGGGGCTTGGATTTTGGTTCCAAGATGGTGACATCTGTGAATAATAATGTTTTGTGAATCCTCTAAGATGATAGGAAGATTCTTCTAACATGTTTGAAATCAATAGTGACAGCTAATAAGTTGAATGAACATGAATGAGATGTGTTTTGGCATATGTGATGGATACCAAGGTAAGGAATCCCAGTTTCTAAGGGATGCCAGTGGTATGTGAAATCAAGAAAAGTTTCATAATGAGAATTTGATGGTTAATACCCTTGAAATTTTGGTCTTGCCTTTGCCCTCAGATGAATATAATAATTTCCAGGTCTATGAACCTCCTCTTGTCATGTTACAAGTTGTGAAGGTAGCCTAAAAGTTAGGGTTTCCATATAAGTTGTACAAAGTACATACAGTGTTCTATGTTGAGAAAGTATGTCTTGACATAGTGTTAATTCTACAATCCATAAGTGGTAAAGTTAACAAAGGGTGTACCCTATGTGATAAATCTTGTGTTAATCTTGGATAAAGTTCCATGACATCACTGTAATATAGAAGATGTTTAATATAAGAATCTTGCTTAGTCATAAGTAAGTTTACTATTTTGAGATACTTTTGGTTGACTTCATAAAATTTTAATAAAGATTTAAAAGAGTAAGCACCTATCTCTTTTCTCTTGAGATTTTGGGGACGAAATCCTTGTTAGGTGTTGATGACTTGTAACACCCTTGACCAGGGTTATGAGGTAACCCTATATGTTTTGCCTAAGTAAGATGATTAAAACCCTGTCTTAATCTTTTGAAAAATAATTAAGACTTAAGGAGAGCTCAAGTTTTAAGTTTGAGCATGTTTGAAGGTTGTTTGTGGTATATATGATAGTTTTGGTGCAAATTGCAATTTACCCAAAATATGGGGTTCATGTGCAATTTACCACCTTAAGGACATAGATAAAAAATCATGAAAATTTAGAAACATGTTAGATGTCTAGAGTGCGGAACTCCGACCGCCGGACACCACACAAATGTGAGGAAATCCAAAAACAACATGCCCAAACAATCATCATTAGTATGTCTAACCAAGATTAAAACAAAAAGTCTAAATGAAATTTACAACATAATTCATATGTATAATCACTCTACCAAACATGCCCCTAGTGTGGCATCCATCAATTTGTTTATAAAAGAGAAATTTAAAATAATGTGAACATCATAAAGTTTATTACTTATCAAAATCTTCACGTCAATAACAAAAAAAAACTTCATAATAAATTCTTATTAAGTTCTTATATTTAGAACAAAAACATGAACAAGGATCACCCTTGATATTAAACATTAGAGCGATACAATTTTAACCTCCTTGTCGTTCCTTTGATTTCATAAAGGATGGATTGGACTTCTTGGTTTTTGAAGAGTTTTGGTTGTGTTTATGCTAGTTCTATCTTTAATGATTGTTTTAGTGATTTTCTGGAGGCATGTTGTTCTTTGACTTTTCTCATATCTTGTTTGAAAAGATTTCTCATTCTTCAAATTTGTATGTTACTTAATCATATGAGTGTTTGTTCCTTGAAAACTTGCAAATTAGTGAGAAATTAGTGTCTGAATGGTGTGGAGTCCATGAAAAGGTTGCTAATAGTACATCTTTAGAGACTCTAATTAAGTGATTAATGTTGTGTGTATATCGTAAAATAGGAATTGGCGGTTCCTCGATATCAATCATGAATTTTTTATTTGGATGTAGGACTTTTCATGTGTTATTTCTTTTGGTGTCATTGTCTTTTATTATGTTGTTACCAATTGATACTCTTACAATAAGGTTCAGATTCAATAAATTGATTCACCTGGTTCATTCGGGAGTTAATGTTGGATAACTCCGACTTGGTTCAAACTCAAAGACACCTACTGAAATCACAATATGAAGGTATGTTCGACAGATAACACAACACGTTGGACTTTTTGGGGGATTGTTATCTATATTAGTTTTACTAATACTAGTTAGTATTGGTTAAGCTCAATGTAGGTATAAGTACTAGATATTGATGAAAAATAATTTCTATATTTTCTGCAAATGAAAAGGTGGTTTAACCTCACGTTGTGCACTTAATATATAGAAATATATGTGACACTAGTGTTTAAGAGCTCTATGAGAGGATATACTCACTCTTGTGGTGGATATGATGACCACAAACATGTGTGTGTACACCAAACACATTAGACCTCTTTCTACTTGTTTGTGACTCGATTGAGTTTGGAAGAAGAGTGCACATCCGGTAGAATATGAAGTGGAGATGTCTTGAAATAGCATCTATTATTTTACAAAACAGTGCAAAATATTGTAACTTGGTTTTACTTGTTCCCCATGCTGTATTTGTTCTTACGTATTTAATCTGATTCTGTAACATAATATGTAGACCTGTTAATTGATTACAATCGCTTGCTATCATTTGTAACAAACGTTTTTGAAATCCAACATACAAAAAGTTCAGCCGACCGACGAGATGATCTTACAAAAGTTAAGATAAATTTACGATTAGCAAGCTTTAAGTTGAGGGGTAGAGGGTGTGACCCACTAGTACGATATAAAAACCTTATCCGATGCAAATCCCCTGAACAAGTCGAGGTTGGGGTTCGTCTGTTATAAGCTTTGCACCCTCGACCGACATGTGCTGGCTGACAGAGAGGGATTCGCTCTCACACACACAGTGGTGTGGAAGTATGGATCCATCGACTCTTGTTGATTATTAATGCCACGTTCCAACTTCCATTAAAATCCTGTTCCAGCAACCACGTGGTCTGGAACAGTGGGTTGGCTGCAAAGCAGGTGTGGCCGCTTGACGTCCCCGTTCGCCAATTGCCACTTGCGGACTGGCGGTGAACTCTGAACAAAGGGATCGACTGGCTGTCTGGCTGTCGCCACGCCACCTCCCGGCTGCAATAATGGAATCCCGCGATCCAAGTCTTGGCACTGCGGCTGCACCAGTACGGTCAGCAGCCGTGATCTAAGTGATCACCACCAGCACGGTCAGCAGCCAGCACGGTCATCACAGTGCTGCCTGTCTGGCCAGGGCAGACCAACGACGATGATCATTAGGTTCAGGGAGAAGAGAGAGATATTGTCCGACTCACCTCTGTTGTCGACGATGAGGATCGATGATGATGATATTCAGGTTTAGGGAGACAGAATGAAAGCCCTCTGCAAGCTCACCCTTTTGTGCTTGTGGTTAGCGTGGGGATGGGGTTGAGTGCGCCAGAGACCGTGTCGGGAAGACCAGAAGACGGCCGCCGGATGGGCCCCTGCTCACATGGCGAGAGATCGAGTTGCATCTCTCTCTGTGTCTCTGTATTTGCATCTCCCTCTAATCACGGTCTCTTGCTCTCTGTATCTTTTATTACTGTGTTCTCTCCATAACTGAGGGAGGAGAAAGCATGCTGTTGGAAAGTCTCCGTAGACCACTGCTGCTGCACCACAATATCAGGATCAGGACGGTGGGGGCGGAGTCGAGGGGCACCACCACCACATGCCTGTCACACTCCCTCTCTGTCCCTACTTCCTGACACGCACCGTCGTGACTGGATGATGAATCGTGGGTCACCCGGCGGTCCCATACCCTGCTCCCCGCCCGGCTTTGGATCTTCTTGGTAGATCGCTGTTTCACACCTGGCGGAGCTGCATAGCTAGGAACAGGAACTGCTTTCGCGTGGAGGTGGGGTGGGTCGGGTCTGATAATGGTTGCCGACAACTTGAAGAGGGGTTCATCGTATTGGGTGATGAATTAAAAATTCTTCTTCAGGTTAATTTAGCTGGAGAGTAGCTGAAATAATGGGGTTTGGCATACTACTACATATTCAATAAAATTACCCATATCGTACATGTCCAATGCCGATATCATTCTCTGATTATCTTATCATCTTGACAAATACATAAGAGTCTGTCGATCCATAAGAGAATTTGGAATTTGGAATTGGAACATATATTCTCAATGCTGAATTCCACAAGGCAAATGAAATTAAATTGGCCACACCTCTGTGGTAATGGTTTGCAGACATAACTCGAAGACGAAGGTTTTTTGGTATTTGTGATGAATGAAACCCATAGCCGACAAGTTTGTGGTTGAAACGTGTCAGTATTGATCAACGCCACAATGATCGGAGAGGCCAGGCGCTGATGAATTAGAGATTCGTATGGCTAATTTAAGGGAGAATGCTGACTTAATGGGTTATGTTAGACTGGCATACTGCATATAAAAGGCATGTTTGATTGCTCAGGTTTTGTCATATTTATTGTACTTTAGAGTCTATTTGTACAAGTTTTTATGTCCGATTTGTGGAAATTTTACATTTTTAAACAAAATGGGAATCCCTTATTTCGTTTTCCATCGAGAATTCTTCCGGTTGTTAGAATTCAACTTGAGTTTGCGGGAATATTATTAGATGTAATAGGAGTGTCACTTTTTGGCCTCATCAAAATTCTCATGGATGTCAATATTAGACTTAAGTTTTTAAATATAATGGGATTGATAGTTCAATTTGAGCTAGATCGCGGATGAAAAAAAAAATCAAATTCCGCGATTATGAAATCCAACGAACTAACCATAAAATCTAACTTTACTAGATTTAGAAAATGTATTTCACAAACTCGGAATGTACGAATGGAAAAGTTTCTGAAAACCGTCCAAATCAAACGTGTCAGATAGAATTTATGCAATGAGGATATGCTTCTTGAATGGATATCATCTCGACATTCATAGGAGAAATTGGAAGTATATATGATTCTCAATGCTGAATTCCAGAAGGCGGATGAAACTTAAAAGTTGCAAATATTACATGGAATCATCAAAAATTCAAAGTCTTAACATATATTTTTCAACACTTCCAATTAATAGCATCAGCAGCTACCGTACGTACCCGATTGGGACAACCAACTAGGGGAAGAAATGAAAAGTTGGTTGGACCTCTAGGAGTCATCGCATTTAAAACAGCAACCACTAGCATTAGCAGGAGTGGAGGTTCGTAGAAAGAGACACAGAGTTAAAGAAAAATATCACAAGGAGCAGAACAGAAGACGTACGTTACGTTGCGGTTGCACAGTAAGGATCGATGATGATGATGATTGGAGAGTGAGATGTCAGTCTAAACCGAAATGGAATTTAGGAGATCACTAGACCATACCAGAGAGGTGGTACCACGTTAACTAGCTGATTGATTGGACCCACATTGAAAGTTGCAGCTCACCAACCATAGAATAATCGACCTTGTCTACTACTACTAAATATATATTGCACACTGTCTGTCTTATATAACTCCTCGCCGGCCTAATCAAACAAAGTAAGACTGATCTCAGTACGTACCCATCGATATGTTATCTAGTATATTTTATATAAATACTCTGCACACACCATCAATACATCTGCATGAACAACAGCGACGCCGCCACGAATAATACCGACCCCTGCATCCCCAAGCCGACTGTGACGACGGGCATTGATGATGCCGACAGTGCTGCCGCCGCTCCTTCTATTTGGAGCGCAAGGCCATCGTCGTCGCTGGCTAGTGACTGCTAGCACTTGCCCCCTTTCTTGCAACTAAGTGCGCCGGCGTTGCCAGTCACCTCGTCGATGAGTGAGGACGGCCTCGCGCCGAGGCTGGATGCCCTGGCGTAGCTTGAAGAGGCGCCGGCGCCGGAAGGGATGAAGAAGGCGCCGTTGAGCAACAGGTCTCCCTCCGAGCGCCAGTTCCAGCTCTTCCACTCGCTCTCTGGAGCGTCCTCGCGCTTGGTCACCTGTGATTAAAGAAGAAAAAGAGCTTGTTTATTAGCTTATGATTGATCATGTGTACTTTGCAATCCAAAACAGGCATGGAGATTGTAATAATCTACGCTAGATGTGAGTTGTTTAGCTAAACGAGTGGGGTTTTGGGTTCCACATTGAGATGAGTTCAACAAACGATTAAATTCCGGTCGCGCGACTTGAGGTTCCCACCATCCAGCCAAACTAGATACACTTGTTTCCCTTGAAGCTCCCAACAGCACCCACACACCTAACTCATTGAAGGAGAAGATGGAATAAATAAAACTTGCAGTTGAAAATTGCGGCTGACTGCATGTGGGTGGCATGTGGATGTGCCCCTGCCCGACCAACCAAGTAAATTAACTGCTCTTTCTTTCCCTTTTCGCCCTTTCCCCCACTATCTCATTGACTGCAATTTGGTGGGAGTGTGTCGGTGTCCGGTCCGTCACTAGTGTGTCTGATTAATTGATGACGACTTAGTCTAATTCTGATTAATCATAAGCTATCATTATCAGGAACGCTAGCTCACCTCCTTGCTGAACTCGATATCCGGTGCCAGGAACCTGTTCCCCTGGCAGTTGATCGTCGGAGAAGCGCTGCCACCGATGGCATACATCTCCCAATGGGTATAATCATTGTTGACGACATGGAAATATCCATGTCTACACCTGGGCATCCTCTGGATCAATCCTTCTCCGAAATGGTTAAACGCGATGGTCACCTGCATATTCTTATCACTCATCAGCGTATCGCTGTGGCCCAACAGCATCACTTTATCGTGATGCGTCAGGTAGTTGTTTGAGATCGTGATCGCCGTCGACCCATGGATGGCGTCAATAAGCCCATCGGTGCAGCTGTACAGAGTGTTGTGGTCAACCCAGACATGGCTCCCTCCGAAGATGGAGACACCGTCCCCGTCAGAGATTGTCCTCCAACCGTAGTGTTCAGGGGAGTCGCGGACGTAGGCGTTGCCGCCAGGTTTGCAGTCGTGGATGTGGAGGCCGTGGATGATGATGTTGGTCACGAACTGGGCTGTGATGCAGGGCCCGCCGGCGATGTGGACCTCCGCGCCACGGCCGTCTAAGGTCTTATACGAGTTCATGAGCAGCTCTTCTTTCAGCTTGATCGTCATGTCGTGGGCGAAGATGATCCAGAGTGGCTCGTCTTGAATCACGGCGAACCGGAGTGTTCCGGGTTTCGGGTTGACTACGTCGGAGTCGCTGGGGTCGGTCACGATGTAGATTTGGCCGTTCTTGCCACCGATGGCGTTGCGGCCGAACCCGATCGCACAGTCCGCCAGGCGCTGACGGTTCTTCTCCCAGTTAGGGTCACATCTCCAGCAGTCGTCGATTGGGTTGCCTGTGCCGCAAGAGAGCATGCCCAGCTGACGGCGTGCCGTGCTGTTCTCTATGCTCCTGAAAAATGACATACCAAGCCGAATGTCTTGTTGGTCAGTCAGTTCTTTACAGAGTTATCAAGAATCGGGAATGCTGTCTTGTACTATCTGAATCCTTATGCAGCTGCTGCTTACCTCAGTACATCTTGAACGACGAGCTCCGGGTCATGGACGTGAGCAGGGGTTCGAGAGCAAGAAGCCGTGCTGCTAAAGAATGCAAGGAAGAAGAGGAAGAGGGAGAAGAAGAACGACAACGGGATGGACCGAGGCCGAGAAACACTAGAAAGAAGAATCGACATTACAACCGGAACGAAATTGACAGAGATCTCCGGTCACAGTGACCTCCCCTGGCTCTGCTTCTAAAGGAAACAGAGAACAAGGTTATCTAGATAAAAGGAAGGATGGGCGCAGGGGATGGGGTTCTATGTGCTACTGGGCGGGCAACTGGGGACGAGAACGGTGATCCACCAGTGGGGTATTTAAAGAAGAGTGGGGATGAACAGATATGGCCGGGACCCAAGGCCGTGGGCTGCTCTTTTTCTTCTGTCCATTTCCCCCTCTTCTCATCATTCATCAATGCATGGGCCATTGGCATTGCATGATACTTTGTTAATTCATTAATAAAAACCTTGACAAGTTAAAACAAAACTCTGTTTCATCATGACACATTTCTCTCTCTCTCTCTCTCTCTACTTTACATGATGAGGAAATGCGGTATGTTCGTTTATACCGTTACCATCTTCTTCCTCTTTTGTTTTTATCCGAGTAAATACCATCTTTTCCGTTCCTCTCCATCTTGCCTTTGAACAAGGGGATTATCACGATACGTGTACTACAAGATTAGGAAAACGATTCTTATTTTTTCTCAGCGTCTTCCAACTGACAACGACTCGACTCGACACCTAACATGTGTAGTAGTACGCTCACTGATGGGGATACTCCTCCACTTGCTAAAGCTTTTTGTTTTTTCATGTGTTGGTTTATAATACCTCTAGTTTTTAGTATTCATGCGATTAGTTGAGGACCCCTATGGAAAAACACTTTACACTATTCGGGAGAGCAAGAGGGAGGCCTAAAATACACTGTCCTTGCGGCCAGTCTAACTAACTGTAGAGTGAGTATGTTCGAAGAGTATCTATCCTTTTGGCAATTAATTATGGCGACATGGCACGACTATACAGGATAAGAGTTCGGATACGGGAATGAACTGGGCGTTAATAATACGGTGGGTCTGTTTACGAAAGGTTTCTTTAGAACATAATGCAGCTACAATAGGTTGGATTCTAGTGCATTGGTGTCAAGTGTGGAAGACATATTCCAATAGGATGGACGAGTTCGAGAATCTGGTGGCGAAATAATCACATCATTTAGTACAGCTCATATTAGAATGTGTGCTTAATAAAATTATAATGGCTTGAATATGTTATTATATATGAACGGATGTAGTTCATGACAGATGGATAAAGTTTCTTCAAAACACTTGGATATATACTTTTGGCAAGATGCTTTGGAATTAGATCATATTCCAATGCATATGTATGCATTTGGGACAACTCGATCTAGGGCTAATGAAGAAGCTGATTGTTACGGAGTGGGTTATCCATCAAATCCCAATCTCACTATCTTCATTTAAGCGTTAAGGGGTTCAATGTACCCAGTCTTAAATAATCCAGACCAAACAAACAACTTAAAAATTACTGAAGCAAGACTTCACTTCTATTAAAAACCATCAAAGGTTTACAAACTTTGATCGGGAGGCAACGTGAAAAGAAAATTACAATGAAAAATAAAATAAAAATATTCATGCTACACCCCTTTATCACTATATAGACCCTCACAAAGATCGGAATGATGAAGCTTGTTCAGAACTCCATCAAAGATTAGTGTCATCAACTAGTGTGGCAGATCATGAAAATACTTCATCAATCAAATGTTTTTGCCTAAAATTATAAAAAACGATGCTATCGAGGCAAACACATTCGTATTGCTTTAAGAAAAATATATATGATATTGTGATGGTAAATTAAATCATGCTTGGCACGACTTACGTATAGATCATCAACATGCGATTTGAAACGTTCATTTATGCGGTAAAACATATTTCATTACGATTTTTATTATTATGACCAAACGACAATATCTAGAGCTCCCCTGACACACACATAACTAGGGAGATGTTAACATGTTCCATCACCTCAAACTTTGTAACATAGTTAAGGAATATTACCTAAAGCATACAAGTAGCCTTACTCCAGCGCAAGGGCTCTCAATGTACATAGCATAAGGGACATATAATTTATGTTTCAAGGTTATTTTCATGATATATACATAAAAATCAAAAGACTAGTAAGTAAGAAATGTAGTAGTTCAAACAAATACATAATTAAGAATAAGCATGAAATAGATACTTATAAAGATATCATTAAATAACATTATCTTTTTAATAAGGAGTATAGGAACCCCTTTGAGGTATCAAGAATAAGATAAGATCCAATTGGAGTTTGGATTCAAAGATTCAAGTCAGGGCCTAATATACAACAGGTGGATCCAAGGGTCAATATACACGGTATCATCATTAAGGGTCTCATAGACCAAGAATCAAAATTTTCAAGTCTTATATCAACCTAGGTGGGGTTTCACATCAATCAACAATTTCAAGATTTCAAGTTTTTTGGAACTGATATTATATTTAACATCATATTCAACATCAACTTCATTAGATGATCCCACACCTACTTCATCTAGGACAAACCCTAGTCCATCATAAAAAGACCATCTTTATCAACATTAGGGGTTTCAAGATGAAGGCTTGATTTTGGTTTCCACAAGTATATTCATATGTTTTCTCAAGATTTAAATAGGGAAATCATTCGATTTTGTAATTTTCAAGACTAATAATTACAAGAACCATTTCAGATAACTGGATTCAGATTCCATGTCATCTTCATGTATTATTCAACATTAGGATCATTAACATAAATGTTGTTTATTTTCAATCTAGGGTTGCAAATAAACATCACATGATTGGTATGATCAAGAAATAGGGTTTTGAATATTCATGTTGCATAAGATTTAAACAATAATCATTTTCATAGATCTAATGAATGATACTGGAATGCTAATTAAAAAGGGGAAGATCTAGGCTTTGCTAGAATTTTTTTTGTATTCCATAAAATTTCTTCATCGACATTCTATATTTACTTGCTATTTTTGGATCTCGAATTGATTTATTACAATTTATAAAAGGTTTGAGTCATCTAATCAGTTACACATTAGAGAGCAACACTAATACTTTTTTTGGGAATAAGCATAAGTATAAGCATTGGATGTGGACACTATGATCTATGTGAGAATCAAATGACTAAGAATGGGTGCCTCCACTAGCCAGGTACAATTCACATGAAATATGGAAAATGATAACAAGGCATAAGAAATAATTATATTTCACCTAAATAACAACATTTACAACATCTTTAATTAATATGTTGACATTGCTAAAGTAATATTGTATATTCAAAATATATAAATCTAGTTTTATTATCCAAATTAGACTAGATGGTCATTTGGATTTTTTGTGAGTAAAGCTAAACCAACTTCAAGTTTGTATTACATGATTGATTGGATTTTTATTAAAAAGAATTGGTTGGGCTCGACAACCTTTTTACCATAACTTTGGTGGGATGGAGTTTCGGGGAATGAAATACAACCAATCAAAATTTACAAAACATGATTTACTAATGAAATATTATCTTATAACCTCTAATATTTCACGACCACTAATTAAAATCAATAAAACTGATTAGAGTTAGGGTTTCATCCTTTATATCTCTTGGTCATGTTAGAGAGTTGTAAAGAGTGGAACCTGAGAGAGGAGTCCACTCTTCACTAAATAGAGAAATATAAAAAAACCATCCTATTGAACAAAATAGAGAAAAGGAGGAATTTGATTATTTTTTCAAATAATATATATTACAGAGCAGGATATTGAATAAGCAGTAGGAATAAAACTTTGCAAAGTTACATGATGATCATTTACAATTGTTCCTCACTATGAAAAGTGGAATAGCAAACTAAAAAGGTTTACATTTGCTAAATCTAATAGAATACAAGACTTATTTCAGATGGAAACTCATCCATTCCAAGCTATCTTTAGGTTCAATACCATGTATGTGATCTTCCTACATACTTATCTTCTAAAGTACCTACACCTGGGTGGAAGGAACATCACCTAGAATATTAGAAAAAAGGCATAGGTCAACAAAGGCTGAGTATGTACTTATAATATAAAATTTGGACATTATATTGGGTTGAAAGTGTAAAAAGAGATGTTTCCACAAGAAGGGGGATATTTGCAATCAGGTAAAGTTCAAATGAGTTATAACAAGAGAAATGAGGCATATTCAAATTCATATTACAAGCATGAGAATAGAAGTACCTTTCCATAACAATTAGTCACAATTCCAATTTAGAATAATAAACATTTGAATGCATACTAATGTATACTAAATATGCCTAAAACATGGACATAACACCATAGGATCATGGCCTAGAGAAATAAGTGTGGAAACACACACACCCTTTGGTGGAATATGTTGGATTAGAGGGCTATAGAGAGGGGGGTAGGGGATACATGATTGACCAATGTGAATTGCTCCCCCTCAATTCATGCTTACCTAAACCTCCATGGTTAGTCTATCCACAAATAACCATATCACATATACATACTATATGGTCCCTATCAAGTCACATGATAAACGGTTAATAGATAAGAAAAGTATCATATAAGTGTTAAAAAAATATGGTTGAGAGCACTTCTCCCCCTTTGTCATCTGAAAAAGGTAGGGAGGTAGAAGAGAAAAAAACATGTCTTCTCCAAAACAACAAGCTAAAGCTATCAACTACGTATAGCACACATAAAATAAAGATGAGGTAAAGAGAAACAAGCAATACAGTGTCATAATAAAAATATGGAATAACATACCACAAACTCATAAGACATAGATCAACCAAAGAGTAAGGGTACATATGCTTAAGATTATAAAATTGGAACATTTCCTCACTACAAGAGCCATAAAACTAAGGATAAAACAATGCAATGATAAAATAGTACATCTCAGGTACATGTGCCTAAATGTCTCAGTACATATGAGTCTAAAGATATATATCTAATCAACACATACAAGACTAAGAAACTAAGACATCAAGCTATATCTAAGCTATCTATGTCAACATCATCATCATCATCCACATCATCATCTTGAACCTTGAGCTCGTAGTGCTCATCTTCATCTGAAGGTGCAATAGAGAGAACAACACCACGTTCATCACCAGAGGCACTAGCAAAGCCATTAGAACCAACATCGGAGCCATCATCCTCAGTGGACTCCTCATCATCAGCAACTTCCTCATCATCTTGGTCGGGCATCTCCTCATCGGCAAAAGGACTAAAACCATGACTGGGCCACAGGGCATTCTGATCATCCCAAGTCATGCCAAGAGTGTGTAACTCCTATGCCTGAGGGAAAAAGGGAGCAGAAGTGCCAATGCTGGAAAGCATGATAGAAAGGGCCAATAGGAAGAGGAAACACTCCAAGGGTAGGGGTAAGGGAACCAACAACAGATGTGGCAGTAGAAGAAGTAGGGGGAGGGGACAGGTAGAAGTGTATGTATGCATAGGAAGCACACTCACCGCCTAGGTACGGCTGGTAGGAGGGGAAAGGGTGGCTATAGGATAGGTTCATGGTAGACATGATCTGGCAGAGGTCTTAGTGTAGGTAATCCTAAACCTAAAGGTTGTATGCCTACTGATGCATCATATACCCATAACAGTTTCATTTGATACATTGAACGAGGCACGAGCATGTCAGGATGGTGGTGGAGGTGGTTGGGTAAGTAGAGGGCTCCATGTGTGGTAGAAGAGGTAGGCAGGAAGGTCTTCTTGATCGTGGTTGCACTAATGCGAACTCCTTTCCAGCTAGGTTTGTAATCGAAATCATGGAAAAGAGACTTCTGGGTAGCAAAAGCAAACAAGCCACAAATCAAGGTTGGGTGGGTACCACAGGTGTTCTTCTTGGAGTCAAAGCAGGTCATGTGATGTAGGATATATCGGAACCATTTGACTCCAACATTCTTCAACAAATAGTACATGATTACAACAATGGTTTTTGCAACGTCTGCTTGATTTTTCTTCGGGTGGACATTACAGTTAATGTCTATTCTTCTCAGAGTCAAAATAGTTCATGTGATGTAGGATATATCGGGGCCATTTGACTCCAACATTCTTCTACAAAAATACATGATTACAATATTATTTTCTACAGTGTCCGTTTGATTTTTCTTTGGGTTAATATTATAATTAACGACTAATGCAAGCATCCTATTTTTGAGATCGAGGGAATAGGATGGTAGGGTCGACTTTCTCTTATAGGGTACCTGAGGCTTCTTCAAGAACTTGTGGACATCAAGAAGAGTGAGGTTGAAGTGCTTGTAGAAAGCCTCGAGGTCCAAAAGGTCAAAATAGTTAGGATAATCCTTTGTCCATGAGTCAGTGACCTTTGTTCCATTGAAGAAGATGTTCAAGGAATATTTAGAGATTTTGAATTTAATCCCAACGATTGTGTAAGAGAGAATGATCTGGCTATCAGGTGGTGGCACTAATGTGTCATAGTTCCATGTGAGATCCACATAGAATTCATGAATCACCTTGGTGCTTGTGATAGAATCATGAAAGCACCGACGTTCTATGCACAAGGATCCTAGATGATGGGTATAGAAAAGGTCAGCAATCTCTTTGATAACATCCTTTGTTTTGAGAGGAGGCTCAAACAAGTCTCTAAAAGGAAAGAGGTTCCTAGGAAGGAGCTCCTTGTAGCAATTAAGAGCTTCAGAAGAGACAAAGGAGGTGTCATCAAAGGAGATCAAGCAAGGGTTGGATGAGGATGAGGGTACACCACCCGGGGTAGCTCTCTTTCTTCGATTGGATGCCATGTGAACGTATTGGAGAGCCAAACATCAACTAAAATGAAAGAGAACTGCATAAACATGATATCTAACCACCTAGATGAATGTGGGAAGAGGTAAGAGAGACTAGGTTAGGCAAGAGAAGGATGGTCGCACCTAGGGTTGAGGTTAAGAGGGGCTGGAGCTTAGGAATCGATCGACTTTTCTCTAGTTGAGAGGGAGAAATGTAGGCCAAAACCTATTATAGATTTGGTACAACCCAGGAATCGGTCGAGTTTGTCTTGGGGAAACTTGACCGATAAATAGAAAAACCCTTGACCTTGACTTGGGATCGGTCGAGTTGGCAACTCACCGACAGGTAGCCTGTATAAAAACATGAAATCTTGATTTCTTGCCTCTAGGGTGCTAATAAATTTTATTTCTTTAGGCTATTATGAATTTTAGATATGAGAGGGTACATTTCACTCATCATAGCGTATTGTTTTGTGATAAAACAAGTATTTGCAAAAAATACTCAAAGCGAGCAAAAATAAGGCAAGAAACAAGATAACTATAGAACATATCGAGCATGACATGATCAATTTAAGCAAGAAACATACAAATCAATTAGGAACTATCTATAAGGCATGCCAATATCATCATGAGCAATTATAAGGGGTTTGGATCTAATGAAAGTAAATTGCTCCCTAGATAGAGGTTTAGTGAACATGTCTGCAAGTTGATTCTCCTTACCACATACGTGATATAAATATCCTTTTTGGTAATGTTGTCACAAAGAAAGTGATGAAAAACATCTATATGCTTAGCTCTACTATGAAATTTAGGATTATATGACAAGTTAATTGTACTAGTATTATCACAGTAGATAGGAGAAGCATAAAAAATGTTAAAGTCGTGGAGCATTTGCTTCATCCATAGGACTTGGGCACAACAACTCCCAGCTGCAATGTATTTAGCCTCGGTAGTTGAAAGAGCCACAATGCTTTGCTTATTGAAGAAACAAGAAACTAGGCAAGGTCCTAGGAAGAAGCAAGTGCCACTTGTGCACTTTTTATCAATCAAGTGTTCTGCATAATCTAAATCACTATAAGTAGTACGAATAAAGTCCCTTGAGTTAGGATACCATAGTCTAAAATTTGGGGTTTTGGCTAGAAACCTTAAAATCCTCTTAACACCTACAAGATGTGATTCTCTAGGACTTGATTTAAAGCGAGCACACAAGCCAACACTAAATATCATGTCAGGTCTAGAGGCAGTTAAATAAAGTAGAATTCCAATCATACCTCTATAGAACTTCTCATCTACCTTTTCACCTTCTTTATCTCTATCAACCTTTGTGGTGTTTGACATGGGGGTGTCCATTGGATTGGTGTTCTCCATCCCAAAGCACTTAAGTAGCTCACTTGTGTACTTGTCTTGGTTGATGAAGTTCCCATTCTTTGTTTGCTTGATTTGAAAGCCAAGGAAGAATGCAAGCTCCCCCATCATGCTCATCTCGAGCTCACTCTGAATAAGATCACTAAAATCATTGCAAAGATCAAGATTAGTTCTTCCAAAAATGATATCATCAACATAATTTTGAATGATCAGAAAATTGTTAGAAGTTTGCTTTAGAAATAAGGTAGAATCTACTTTGCCCATGATATATCCATTATCTAACAAAAAGTTCTTTAGTTTCTCATACCAAGCTCGAGCTTCTTGTTTGAGACCATAGAGAGCTTTTTGCAACAAATAAACATGGTTAGACAAGTTATCATGTTCAAATCCTAGAGGTTGTCAACATACACTTCCTCCTCAATTGTACCAATAAAAATGCACTTTTAACATCCATTTGTTAAAGAAGAAAATTCTTGTGACTAGCAAAAGAAAGAAACATTCTAATTGAGTCCAAGTATGGATACATGTGCATATGTTTCATCAAAGTCTATACCTTCTTGTTGATTGTAGCATTGAGTAACTAACCTTGCTTTGTTCCTTACCACTTTGCCGCTTTCATCCAACTTGTTCCGATACATCCATTTGTATCCAATGATCTTTCTACCACTTAGTCTTGGAACAAGAGTCCACACTTTGTTTCTTTTGAACTTTTTCAACTCTTCTTGCATGATCTGGATCCATTCATCATCATTTAGAGCTTCTTTGACATCTTTTGGCACCATTTGAGAGATGAAGGTGCTTTCTGCTTGTTCTTTGTTGTAGGCAGCCCGCGTCTCCACCTTTCAAAAGGATTCCCTATGATGAGATCTTTAGAATGATGCTTTGCTAAGTGGAGGGTTGGATCCTTCTTTTCTTTATTCTTATCTTCTTCATCAACTAACACCTCCTTTCCTTTAGCACTGATGTTGAGCTCTTCTAAGAGAGGGATCACCTTACCTGCAACATCATCATTTGGAACAATATCTTTGGAAATAGAGGGGTTAGTCTCAACAAATCTAACATTTATAGATTCTTGTACTTTACACAGTTCTATGTTATATACTCATATGCCTTGCTGGTAGTGCTATAGCTAAGAAAGAAAGCCTTATAAGATTTTAGATCAAACTTTTTGAGAGAATCCTTGGTGTTCAAAACAAAACAAGGGCAACCAAAAACATGAAAGAAGTCGATGGAAGGCTTTCTACCACACCATCGCTCATAAGGGGTTTTCTTAAGAGAAGGATGAGTAAAAACCTAGTTTTGCACAAAATATGAAGTACTAACGGCTTCAGCCCAAAACTTATTTGGAGTGTTGTACTCTAGAAGCATAGTCCTAGCCATCTCCTGTAGGCCATCCACGAGAAGCACACCATCGCTCATAGGTGAGGGTGATGTGGGCAATTCACTTTGTATCAAGACATATTCTTTCTATCTACAACCCCATTTTGTTGAGGCATTTGAGGTGAAGAAAAATTCTGTGCATACCCAGATTCCTCACAAAACTATTCAAACAAATCATTTTCAAATCCTCCCCCATGATCACTACGGATAGAAACAATCTGAAAAGAAGCTTCATTTTCAACTCAATTGCAAAAAGTCGAGAAAACATCAAGAGTATCACTTTTTGAAATGAGAAAGAAGGTCCAAGTAAAGCGAGAGAAATCATCGACAATCACTAAACAATACTTGCTACCATGAAGCAATTGCGTACACATTAGTCCAAATAGTTCAATGTGAAGAAGCTTAAGAACTCTTTTGGTGCTAAGGACTCCTTTGTATTTGAAGGAGGACTTGGTTTTCTTTCCTTGAGTACAAGGCTGAAATTTCTCATCCTTTTCCAAATCCAATTTGGGAAGTCCTTTGACCAAATCCTTTTTGCTCAACTTCTTCATTTGATGCATATTTACATGGCCAAGTCTACGATGCCATAAAGAAATATTATTCAAATTGGCAACAAGACATCTACCAACAATAGGATTTATAGATTCTAGCACAGTAATATAAATATTACCATTTCTAGTTCCCTTATATATGACATTAGAGGAGAGGGAATCTAGAAGCAAGCATTCTATAGAAGTAAATAGCACAAGATAACCATTATCACAAGTTGACCAACACTAATTAAATTGTGATGTAGGCCATCCACGAGAAGCACATCTTGATACAAAGTGAATTGCCCACATCACCCTCACCTATTACCTTACCCTTGTTGTTATCCCCAAAAGTCATCGATCAACCTTTCTTCTTTGTGAATTCCTTGAAGAGGATGATTTCACCAGTCATGTGTTTAGAACAATCACTATAAAGAATCCATTGACCTTTAACCTCACATATGTCTTCACTTGTGGAAGCCATGAGAGCAAGATGACATTCACCTTCATCAGAGCTTGAGCTACTTGAAGAGGATTCTTCCCAAGCCGCATGAGTTGCATCCTTGTTTCTTTTCTCCTTCTTATACTGCCTCTTGTACTTACCTTCTTTCTTGTAATGATCCTTATTCTTATGGCTGATCTTGTGGTGGCTCTTCTTGGCCTTTGGTAATTCATTCTTGGAATGCCCCTTTTATCCACACTCATAGCACCTTGGAGTTGAGGATGAGGAAGGCTTTCCTTTGAAGTGCTTTCCCTTGGAGTAGTTGACTTCATAATCACTAGGGTTGTCATCATCACTTGAGGAGGTAGGATAGGACTGGAAAGCAAGTTGTTGTTGAAGGATCATTGCCTTCACTTGAGCTTTGAAGGCATTGTCTTTAATCTTCTTTGACTCATTCTCTTCTTTCTTTTCATCTTCCTCTTGCTTGTCTAGCCTTGGATCATGAGCTTGAAGATTGCCAATGAGATCCTCGATAGGTAGATCTCTAATACTTCTTACTTTTTCAATAGAAGTCACCTTGGATAGCCATCTCTTAGGAAGGGACCTAAGTATTGTGGAGTTGATTGCTCCTTTATCCAAGGGTTGTCCCAAAGCTGCAAGTCCATTGACAATGGTGTTGAGCCTTGAGTACATGCCCACCACTCTTTCCTTTTTGCCCATCTTGAAGTTCTCAAGCATCCCATTGAGAATGTAGATCTTAGACTCCTTGAGTTGTTGTGTGCCTTCATATGTGATGCACAACTTGTTCCAAAACACATGAGTTGTGTCCCAAGATGAGATCTGATAGAACTAGAAAGGAGAGAGGGCAACATAGATGATGCTAACCACCTTGTCATTGAGATGCCCTTCTTGACTGTGGCTTTATCCTAAGTGGCCACATCCCCAGTTGGCTTATTGTAGGAGATAATCACCACCTTCCACATATCGTAGTTGGTTCCTTCAAGAAAGAACAACATCCTTTGTTTCCAGTAGAGGCAATTGGTGCTGTCGAGGATCGGTGGTCGCATGGAGAAGCTTCCCTCTAGGTTGAGTGACCCAAGTAAGTCGCCCATGTTCTCGTCTCATGGGAGATGTGTCAAAGAAGACTGTGGCTCTGATACCACTTGTTGGATTGGAGGGCTGTAGAGGGGGGTGAATAGAGCTATCTAAGAGCTAGTCTTCTACCTCACAAAGGTCTTACCCACTCTTGCAATCAATTGGATGCTTTCACCAAGGTCCTCCCCTTAATACAATGAGTCTTCAGCCTTGAGGCTTTACCCACTCATCTCCTTGGATCTTCCACCTTGATCATCGCCTTCACTCAGAGTATCCTTGAGTACCTTCTTCTCCAGTTGAAAAAGCATGCTCCTTCTCCTTCTCTTGGAGAATCTTTCACCAAGCAAGAGATTTTGAGAAAGGGATGGGAAATATGGAGCTTGAGAGATTTACAAGCATACAAATGGGCATCTCTCTTCATACAAGACCTATATATCTCACTCATAATGATGAATTGAGTTATTATCAAGAGAGAGAAAGGGGCTCAAGTGGACTAATAGCACTCAACTATAGAAAAGCCCTTGAATAGAATGAAAGAGCAACCTTGGAATGAACTCCAAGAGGTCATGTTTATAGTTGGGGGTTTCCACTAGAGTGCGGGAACACTTGTACACATTTACTAGACATTTGGAGGGTTGGAATGGATATAATTTTGATTTTTGCACCCCTCCAATGGTTAAAATTACTTTTTTTTGCATTCTCCATACAGTGCATTCATCTGAGTTTCAATAAAGATAACTCATCCTATCAAACTATGTGACAATACCAATTTAAACCGTTGGTCAAGTTTATTCGAGGGTAACTCGATCAATCCACTTAAATTGAGTTTGCCTTGCAGAGGGATCGATTGAGTTCTGTGAAAGTGAAACTCGACCAATCAACATTCATTTTTAAAATCCATCAAGGATCGGTCAATTTGCCAACTCAACCGATGAAGTGCCTGTGATGAATTTTACAAAATGAATTTTTAAGTGATAAAACATTGGAATTAAGTGTACTTGATTTTTTCTCATCTTAGTTACAAGTCGTATCATCAATACAAATGATTAAAAAAAATGTTCTAAGGTAATTTGGAATGTTTTTCCAAATTGAACATTTGCATTGCTTTGGATTTGAACTAGAGCAAGCTAGGGCTTGAGCAATTTGATCCTTTTCATGTACCTAATGCCTGAAATCAATCTTAAACAAACAAATTAGATGCATATGAATGGAATGGTTAAGTCATTATTAAAATATGGATAGTGTTCAACACTTAGGTCAATAGAATACAAACACCTTGTATAAGTATGGTAGTACATAAGTACCACTATTCTAGATATTGTAGTCAAATACGTAGAATGTATAAATAGAGTGGGAAGACTATCATTTTAATCAATGTCACATAAAAGAGATTCCAAGAATGTGGGGTGTAAGAAACTATATAAATAGAATAGTTCAACACTCACATGAATACAACAAATTACGATCAGGAATATGAATGTTCAAATAAATGGATTTCCAAAAGAATTAATAGTTCAAAATATGCATCATTAAAAGAATGTAAGTTTGACTCAAATAATTTCCAAAATAAAATAGAAGATGTACTTACCTCGAACGTCATGTCCACTTATACAAAAGTACTCCTATAGTACATTACTTGATCTTTCAAGCTAATTTTAATATGTAACTATTGGAAAATTGGGCCAACAAATAAGGCAGCTAAGACAAAAATAAATAAATGTTCGATTCTCTAATCAATGAGATCTCGTCAACAATGAGGTATCTAGGAAACAAATTTGCAAGAGATATACCTAGTCCTAGAGAAAGTCCAACAACTTATCCTTACAACAACGTGAGTACCCCTCTTTTTATAGGAGTGATCGGCCTAAATCGCACATCCTAAAATTGGAGGCGGATTTGAGGTAGTCGAGCTTATACATTTATAAACCCGAATCCTTCTAGGCCCCCGCAACTTTGCTTACGGGGTCGAAGTAGATATACGGGGTCGAACACAGGGACAAGGGTGGTAGTGTTGAGAACCCAGAATCGACACGCTACACTCCGGCAGGTATAAAGAAATGATAAATTCCCCAGAAGGGAAGCAGTAAGGTGACACGAACAAAACAAGAAAACTATCTCCAAGTGGAGTTACTAGAAAGATTTAAGGTTTTAGTCATTTAGCAGTTTTTAGAGGTTTTCTTGCAACAGAAACAGAAGGATAAAACTAGGGCTAGAGCAAGGTACGAATGATAAGACTACAACATAACAAGCGGCATCGGTAACATCCTGCACCCCTCCTCTCAGAGTGGGTACCTCTAACCAAGCCTCGGCACCCCTCTCGAGGTTGCTGGGCTCAAAGTTAGAGTGGAATGTTACTGACACGACTCCGTTCCAGGCACTCTCGTACTCCAGAATCGGACCAAACACTAGAGCCACAACACAACTCTCGAAGTTGTTGTGACGGGAAAACACGATTCAGTAAGCGAAACGCGATCCAAACATGCAAGCTAGAGTTCAGATATCAAACATAGCAGTCATCCAACATATTGTACCAAGCATAGAGCGGCAAGTAATTAAGCTTTTCTATTTCCATAAACAGTAAGGGTCTTAATACATTGCGTAATTAAAGAATTAAATAACAGAATTAAAGATATGTATCGCCTCCTTGATGTAGAAGGGCGACAGGCTACAGTGGACCACCCCGCCCGATACCGGTCAGAGCCTAGCCCGATACAGCCATGTCGGGCGGCACACTCTCTTGAGCGGCTCATCGTGATGACCGACTGTATCGTTCAAGGACCTGGCCGATACGCTCAAGTCAGGCGACACACCCTCTCGGGCGGCACGCATGACAGGTGAAGCGTATCGGGTTCAATATCGTGTCCGGCATGGAGCGACAAGTTCCACTGTCGAGGAGTCGTGCCGGGCATCATCGTCGGCCGATATCGGCCCACAGTGTCGCCTGGGACGGTCTAAGTGAACCATCCCTTCCCTCTCGGGCGAGGAAGGGCTCACCTAGTGTCGCCCGATACAAGCACTGGGCGCGATACTCCAGCTCTCGCCGTTCCCTCCGAAGATCACTCAACTGTCCGAATTCTGAAGTATCCGAACTGACCCAGCTATCTTTTCGGCTCCCTGTAGCTGCTATTTATAGGCAGCGGTTGGGGGAAGTTATGGTGCTCGAAGCGCCACGTGTCCTCCTCATTTGCGGTTCGGTGGATGGCCGATACTGGTATCACTCGGCTCAGGAGTGTCGGCTAATCGATCACGTGGCGGGTGGCACGCCTACCGGTGGGTGGCTGTGTCGCCCGAGAAGTCTTGGCTGCCGGGCGAGATCGGCTCCCTGTCGGGTAAAGGGTGTGTCGTCTGTCAGTTTCTTCTGGCGCGGCATCCCTTTGTCGTGCGTCATGGTGTCACTCCCCCTTGTCGGGCAGGGGTCGTATCGGGCGTCAGGAAGGCCGAAACAGACTTGGACTTATTTGTGGGCCGGGATGGCCTTATTGTGTCAAAACGGAGGAAAAACTCTGCAAGAGATGAAAATATTTGATTAAGAGCGTTGCCCGGCCATTTATTGCGAAAGTGCATATAAAAGAGAGGAAAATAGCAAAAAAGGGCAGTTTTGATAACAGAATAAAGGCCAAAAACATCACAAAATTGGGTGTTATCAAGGAGGGCCAGGGTTAGGGTTTCTGGTCCATCTGAGAGTCAAAGAGGTAGCATTTCCTATTTTTTTTGGAAGCTATGAATGGTGAACCGGTCAATTCATTGTTGACTCAGTCAGCTCATATTCTTTCCTATTTTCAAACACACTAGCATTCAATATTTGATTAATGTGCACTCATGACATCAACATCAATCTTTGATCCAATCAAATTGATCATTGAACTATTCACTCCAGATGATGAACTATTCATTTCATATCATGAAACATTCATTTCATATCTTGAAATGGTCATTCCACTTTTAAAATGGTCATTTTATATCATGAAATGGTCGTTTCATTTGTGAAATGGTTGTTTCATTCTTCCAGTTCAAACAATATTCAGCCAATGTTGTTTTAATTGACTTGAAACTTGAATTGATCAGTTCAACACTTGAATTGGTCGGTTCACAGTCTAGTCAGTTAATTTTCAACCTTAGATGCATAAATTGAATACCTAAACACTCAAGTAATCAAGTTAAACATCATCCATGAATAAACTCCTATTCTAGGTACATCCTATGTGTGTGACCATATAGGTCCCAAGTTATGTTGGCAGTGAATGTCCATAACTAAGTTATGACATCACAAGCAATGAGAGGTATCTATCAACATGTCATTTCTACTCAAGTAATTTGAAAGTTGGAGAAAAAATTCAACCCACAATTTGGAATTAGTGTTACTGTGGTCGTATAGTTCCTTTCTCTTTGATATCTGGAGTGAACTCGAGGCATGGAATTGTCATCCTCTCAACGTTTAGTGCATGTTCCTTGAACTAGATCATGGACATACATTTCTCAGTCTCACTTATAACATGGCCATACATTTCTCAGTCTCGCTTGTCAAGTGGCCTAGATATGAATCTCCTTTAGGAGGGGCAAATCCCATCTTCATCACTTACACTCAATCCCCATGTGTCACAGAGTACCCCAACATCACCTTTATAGCAACCCTTATTCAAGTTCACATTGGATGATGTCAAAGTACAACGAACGACATGTGATGAGTGTAGTAATTTTAGGTGTAAGAACCATAATCACCACTATCACTATGAGAGTTGATTCTAACTACCATTCCATGGTATCCATGTATCACTCTCAAGGTGGGTATATATGACACACTGTTCTCTAACATGTATCTGTGTGCTTGACTTGATATCACATTTCATGACTAATGAGACTCTATTGTCAGTCAACACACACTCTAGTTTTATGTATTAGTATCGTCTATTTTTCTTCCACAGTAATATCTGATGAGGGATACAACCAAGAATGTATACATATGATCTCATTATTTAGGTCCTCAATCTGAAGACATATGTCATCAAGTGGAATCATTCTTTAAACCTCTACTATGTACGCATCATCATCTCATGATTGAGACAAACATGATAGACATAATTACCTTTATTATTAATAAATCAGGTATCTAATGCCTCATTGCAATCATATTATGATTGGCTCTCTAGTTGTACATACCAATAGACTCTCATTTGCACTTAAATCCAATCACCCACAAATCTTATTCCTAATGATCTCAACATGTCCATCATGTTTCTTCTACACTAGTTCTTTTATAGTGGGTTAGCAATATTTGCTTCTAGCTAGTCGGTATTTTGCAAGTTTCACTTCCCCTCAATGTATGACTTTTCTTATGAGATGGAAGTATTGTAGTATGCTAACTGAGATTCCCAACCTATCTAATAGATCCATTACTATCACAGTATATCTAGTGTGCCATAAAGGGTTTGGAACCTCCCACAAGTTCATCTATACGAACTTATAGATCCATACAATATCTTTTGATGTTCTCATAACACTAAGATACTCAACTTCAATTGCAAAACAACTATCTCTTGATCGGACTTCTTCCAACTTACAATTTTTTGTTTTAAGATCAAATACAAATTTAGATTGTGATCGAAAGCTTGCATTAGTGTAACTCTTTTTAACACCCAACTCTTCCTTATTACCATAATCAAGGTACTGATCCTTTAGTGCTTCTCAAGTACTAATTGATGTGAAAAAAGCTTTATGGAAATCCAGTGACTTTTACTGGGATCTGATTAATATCCACTCGTCATGTCCAATACATATGAGATAATAGGATTAGTACATAAAAATGCATACATGATAGATCCAATTGTAAATGCATATGGTATCTACCCAATGCTCTTCCATTCTTCAGAAGAACTAGAACACTAGACTCTAGAGATACTAATTTCACACATTTTGTCTTATTGAGTATTACATGTTGAACCCCTATAACATATTGCCAATGTGTGTGCTCTTACTTAGGTCAAAAATATTTCTAGATATATCTCTATAGATCTCAATTCCTATCACATAGGATGATTTGCCTAAACTCTTCATAGAGATGGTTCTTCCTAGCTAGGTTCTAATATTTGTAGTATAAGGATATTATTTCCCATCATCCTGTTGAACATAAATATACTACAACTAAATCTTTTATAATCACATATTTCATCTTCATTCTGACTCATGTCAAACTATTTGATTGTCTTGTCAAATCAAAATTCCAGCTCTGAGATGCTTGCTTCAATCCAAAGATTGACCTTTGTATCTCATAGATTTTATTTGCAATATTGGATTTATAAACCTTCACGTTGTGTCACTTTCACATACTCTACAGGATTCCTATTAGGGAATGCGACTTTAAAATCCAATTTTCCAAATCTCATAGTTATACTAAGCCGCATTGGTAAGCATGATCCTGATGGATTTAACCATGGAAATTGGTGAAAGGATCTCATCATGTTCAACACCTCAAACTTGTTTAAAAATCTTAGCAACCAATGTACCCTTATAGGTTTGTACACTACCATCCATGTTGGTCTATTCTCAAAGACCCTAATGCACCCTATCAGTCTTACCCCTTAAGGTGGATCCACCAAGGAATACATTGTTGGACATGGACTCCATCTTGGATCACTTGGCCTTAAGCCATTTCTCAGACTCTGGTCCCTCAACACCTTCTAGGTAGATTGTTGAATCATCATCTATGACCAACTTACCGTCTTTTTGAGCCATAAAATATCATAATCTTTCAAGCTCAAGACGGATTACTAGATCTATGAGGTGTTTTGTGTTACATAAGGAACTTGAGATTCCACAACAACTTGTGGTTCTCATTGTTACTATTGTACCTCTTTTGGTTAAATGTTTTTTGTTGGTCTCTAACTTTCCAAGTTCTACTTTTCTCCCACTATTTTCCTAGGAAATGAATTCCTTTTAGGAATATAACCATCTTGGCAACAAACAATTTTGTTGTTGGATTGGAATATAAAAGTAGTGTTCAACAATAAAACATTTCTGTGATTTATGGACACATCTTTTCAAGAAACTATTTTCTTAAATAAGTTTTTAATCCTAATCCATATAAGAGACATATCAAGACATCTCCCATGCCATATCTCATATGGTGTCTTTTAAACCATTTTAAATGGTACATTGTTTAGTGTAAAGCATGTGATGAAAAAGGAAATTGGAATATCGACTAGATTCATTGATAATCACACCATGACTTAACATGGTATGATTTCTTCTTTCTGATGCATCACTATGTTTCAGGCGGAGTTCATTGTGATACACTATCATGGTCTCTCCATTAGATCCTCGAACTCTTGGTTAAAATAATTTCAACATCGATCATATCAAAGTGTCTTAATACTTTTACCAACTGGGATATGTACTTCATTAATAATCTCCTTAAATACTTCAAGATATTTGTACTTATATATCATTAAATATAAATCACCATATCTATTGAGATCATCAATATACATATAATGAGGTACTAGTAACTACCTCTAACATTTATTCTAAAAGGTCTTATATACATCTACATGTATAATCCCTAATATAACATTCGCTCCCCCACTACACCTAGTGAAGATACTTTTGTCATATTGCACAATAAACAAAACTTGCATGTCTTTGTTGGTTCAATAACCAAAAGAGTGTAGATGACCATCATTATGGATTTTGAAAATGCATTTCTCGTTTATCTACTTTAGATGACAATGCTATGGGTATTCATTGTTTGAGTCATCAAGTCATTTAGTTTATGAAACTATCAAATATAAACTATGAGACATTGGGGCTACTGCCATAAAAGATCTTACCTTTGAAAATGAAATGTCAATTTATTGATGACATTCTTGTCCATACAAGTGATGCTTTTTCATTAATGGAAGGTACATAATAGCACTTCACTAACTCTATTACATGCCCATTACATGAATGATAGATTGCAACTGTAGTGGAAACAATCCTTGCTTGGTACAATTCTATCTCACTTCTTTTCAAGTCCTAAAGTGGAGATATCTATCTCTTTCTCCTTCTTGAGTTCCTCTATATAAATAGGAAAATTCCTTTTCCAAAGTCCATGTTGGTGACAATGGTGGCACTTTCCTTCCTTATTCACTCCTTTATCTTTCAGTGGAGAAGGATTTGGTTTCTACCTAGCTTTAGAACCCTTCTTAGCTTTGACTTTGCCTAGACCTGTCAAACTGGGTCAAAATCCGCGGGTGCCCATGGGTCGACCCGTTTAAGTTGGGTTTGGGTGGCAAAATTTACCACCCGCTGAAAATCACCCAAACCCATACCCACCCATTTATTAAGTGGGTTTCGCGGGTGATCCGCGGGCACCCGTGGGTGACCCAGTTAATTGAAGCAAATATATTCATATACATAATATACACATACACCTATTAAAAGATCTTGCTTGTTTTGTACAAGTTAATTCTTTACCTTTACCAACAACAATTGTATTCTCTTTATTTTGTGTTTGCAATTGGCAATAACAAGTACTTGTAATATTAGGAATGCCTAATGTTACATGACAAAATTGTGTATTTTTCTTGTGATATTTATCTATGAAAACCACATCGATTTTCCTAATTTATATCAACATACAACGAGCTGCTACTTTTTCATATATCAAAAACTAATCGAATAGTTTGACGTCAAACATAGTAGTTGGTTGGTTCTTTTGCACTATATTTGACATAAAAACAATAGTTACAAGCTGTTTCAAATATTGCTTTTAGTGTTAAAGAAAGCAACTGATAACTTATTGGTGATTGTACACATTTTATATGGGCATCGACGGGCAACCCGCAACCCGCTGGGTCAGGTTTGGGTGTGCTTTTCTTCCACCCGTTTAGAAGTGTATCTTTTTGACCCGCACCTGCCAGACCCGCACCCGCAATGACCCAACCAAAACCCAACCCACCCACCCACCCGTTTGATACGTCTAACTTTGCCCTTGATTTCCCTCTACTGATCATCATCACAGATTTGGGTTTGTCCTTCTTCATCTGTGCTTCAGCTGTCCTCAACATTCCAAGTAATTCTGACAACGTCTTCTCAAAATTATTCATGCTTGAGTTCATGATGAACTTGTTGTATGATTCTAGTAGAGACTGCATAATCACATTTATGGCCAACTCTTGACCCAAGGGAAATCCTAGTCTAGCAATGTTCTCCACATACTCAATAAACTTGAGTACATGAGGACCTACTGGATCTCCTTCAGCCATATCACACTTGAACAAATCCTTTGAGACATCATATATCTCTTGTCTTGCTGTATCTTGATACATGTCCGTAATATGTGTTACCATCTCAATAACATCCATGTTCTCATGTGGTCTCTGCAACTTGTAGTTCATTGAGGAAGACATTAGGCACTTGACATCTATGTCATCTCTAGAATTCTTCTTGTAAGCATCCATGTCACTCTTAGGCATAGTGGGAGGAGGTTCATCTGACTCTGGTGTCTCCATGACATAGAGCTTGCAGTCCTGTGTGAGGATGATTCTCAACATCTGGAACCAGTCATGGAAGTTTTTCCTATTTAACTTTTCCTTCTCAAGAACCAATGACAAATAAAATGTATTTGTGTTTTCCATTAGATTCTACAAATGAGAGTTTGTAACTTTAACATTTTTGATTAATTATATTTGATAAGTTTAATGATATTGATTATGCTTTTAATTAATTATCACTCCCACTCTTTCATTCAAACTTATAGCTCTCACACATCAATTTAGAAGATTGCAATGTACAATCTTCTAGTGAGACAAGACCTAAAATATTTGTATTATTACCTAGCCATCACCAGCGTCCATAACTAATTATTAAGGTAGGCAACTTTTGCCAATTACATCTCATGTAATTCTTGGATAAATGATATGCACAACTCTTTGCCACATTCATCCACATGCTTATAGGCACTTAATACCATTAAGGTCACCTAGTTAAGCCTGACCTAAAAGCCAACACGATAGCAATATATCTTGCTTGACATGCCCGCATTACTACCATCACACTTCCACGCGATAGACAGTGCACCATGCTTGGTGTGCCAATACATAGTCAATCACGTTTTTCATGTGTGCTGCTTATGGAAAGCATCTTAGACTTAATATTTATTGAGGGATTTCATATAAATACATATACATTTCCAATCACCACATATACTACGTATCATACACATGCTATAACCACAAACAAAAACATGAAATTAGAAGTATAAGGGATATGGTTATGGCCAGTCTAATGTAATTCTTTGGAACCATAAGGAATTGCTACCACCTAAGGTCCACATAAAATGTGTGACATTTGCTTACAGAAAGTTGTGTTAGAACCATTCGGATTTGATCAGTTCAACTCTTAATTTGATAGACTCACGTCTTGGTCGGTTGGTCTCTTGAATCAGTCATATAGTTTCTGGTTCAAGAGATGTTTGGACTCATCTAGCTGATCGGTTGGGCCACCAGTCAATCAGTTCATCCTATCTTCTGGCCTCCTTGGTCCTCCATTCGATCGATTTAACATCTGAACCATTCGGTCCATCTGGTGCAAAATGCCTCCTCACAACAAAACATAAATTAAAACTATCCTATTCCATATTACATTGTAAAAGGGAAAACCTCAAGTTACATTTGAGGGAATATAGGAAGAGGAGCAATAATTTATATCTGTAAAGGAGAGGAGAGGCTCGGTATGCAAACTGAATAACAATTTAAAAAAAAAATCAAACAACCAAGAACACAATACACATGGTTTGGCCATAACCATGCTTACATCCACCATAAAAGCACTTTTAGGGTGACACATATTGATTGCATATACATCATTTTACACACACACAAACACACACACACACACACACACACACACACACACACACACACACACACACACACATATATATATATATATATATATATATATATATATATATATATATATATATATATAGTGTGTGTGTGTGTGGAATTGTATGTAGTATTAATTGGATATGCACATTAGCCAGTTTAATATTCACATCATATCTAATAAAATATATCCAATCATATCGATTTAAATCCCTGATACACTGTAAATTGACGTGAGTCTGATACTACTATTGAGAAATCGGCACACAGATAAGGCAGCAAATTTTTTTTTAATGCTTGATTCCCTAATTAGCAAGATCTCATAAAAAATAATGTATATAGGATGTAAAAGATATACTTGATCATGGAGCAAGTCCAGTGTCTTATCCTTACAACAACGTGCTTCTTCTCCAAGCAACACTCAAGTAGTCATCATCAACAGTCTGTTGGTAAAACACCATAGACGGTGGTCAAAGGAATCATCCTAGAGGCAAGAAAAAGTGTCCTACCCTCTAGAGTAGTCCACGTAGACCACCAGGAACTCCATGTTGAGCTACCAGAGCTAACTAGAAGGAGTTGTCCCTTTGAACGTAAATATGCTAGGATTGATTTTCTCTCCCAATTGTCTCTCCCTTGTTGTCCCTCCCTTTCACAGGTGGGACTTTCTTGGGCTCTCTTGTTTATCACATCCAGAGAGGACAATAGTTGTCAGATCTTATGGTTGTGTCTGGGAAACCCCCAAAACCCTTTATTAATAGGAGGGCCAAGATTAGGGTTTCCAATCCATTCTGGGAGTCGAAGAAACAAAACTTCATATATTTTTTGGAAGTTGTGAATGGTGAACCAGTCGGTTCACATGTGAACCGGTCGATTCAACCCTTAAAATGGTTGCCTCATTTGCTTTCCTATTTTCAAACACACTGACAATATTTGATTAATGCACAATCATGTCATCAACATCAATCCTTTTTCCTTTCGAATTTATCATTGAACCGACACTATGAATGATGAACCAGTGGTTTCATATTATGAAACGGTCATTTCACTTTTTAAATGGTCATTTCATATAGTGCAATGGTTGTTTCATTTGTGAAATGGTTGTTTCATTCCTCCAGTTCAGGAAATATTCAAGCAATGTTGTCTGAATTGACCTGACACTTGAATTGTTTAGTTCAACACTTGAACTGATCAGTTCACAGTCCAGTCAGTCAATTTTCAACCTCAGTTGTTTAAATTGAATACCTACACACTTTAGTAATCAAGTTAAACATCATTCATTAATAAACTCCTATTCTAGGTGCATCATATGCGTGTGACCCTATAGGTCACAAATTACATTTGGTAGTGAATGTCAATGATTGACTTATGACATCACAAGCAATGAGCAATATCTAGCAACACATCATTTCTATCCAAGTAATTTGAAAAGTTGAAGAACAACTCTAACCTACAATCCTTGATCAATGTTATCATGATTGTATAGTTCCTTTGTCTTTGATATCCAGATTGAACTTGAGGCATGGGATCATCATCATCTCAACGTTCAATGCATGTTCCTTGGGCTAGAGAAGATTGTTTGAGATGCATGGGAGATCACATATCACATATTCAATCACATGAGTATGGCCATACATTTCTCAATCTTGCTTATCAAGCGATCTAGATATCAATCTCTTATAAGAGGGACAAATCCACCTACATCACTTACAGTCAATCCCCATGTGTCATAGAGTACTCGGTCATAACCTTTATAGCAACCCTTATTTAAGGTCACGTTGGATGATGCCAAAGTACAACAAATGACATGTGATGAGTGTAGTGATTTCAGGTCTAAGAACCACAATCATCACTATTACTATGAGTGCTGATTTTGACTGCCATTCCATGGTATCTAGGTATCACTCTCAAGGTTGGTCTATTTGATACACTGTTCTCTAACATTTATTTGCGTGCTTAACTTTATATCACATATCATGACTAACAAGACTCTGTCATTAGTTAATGCACACTCTAGTCTTATGTATTATTTTCATCTATTTTTCTTCACAGTAATATCCAACTACGAACACAATCAAGAATGTATGTACTCTTATCATACATATGATTTCATTGTTCAGGTCGTCAACCTGAAGACACATGTCATCGAGTAACATCATTCCATAGACATATACTATTTTGTGTCATCATCTCATGATTGAGACAAACATAATAGACCAAATTACCTTTATCATTATCAAATCATGTATCTAATGCCTCATTGCAATCATCATATGATTGGCTCTCTGGGCATGCATACCAATAATAAATATTTTTAGATCAATAATATCTCATATGATTGATAAAATCCTTGGAAAGCCTTTTTGGGGAAGTCTGAATTAGAACCTAAAATTCACACCAAAAGGTCGGCTAACAAGACATATATTTTTGTATTGTCTGATTAGCCAATATTTAGTTATAGTTTTATAGACATTAAATTGTTTCTTACTAATTTAATATAAGAAATACACTGAAATGGTTGACATCATCACCTCTGTTATTATAGGTTAATTAGGTGTGAAAAGGTGAAAGCACAATTTGACTTACTCAACAGATCATGTGGGAAAGAAGTTTGGATGATAGAAAAATCCTTAATTTCTCTACATGTTAAAGCCATAGAAGAAGGCCTAGTGGGTCAAGAGAGAGATTTTACAGGAGGAGTAGTATCTCCTCCTTCTCACCATCATAGTATCTCTACTAGAGCTCAAACCATAGAAGGAATTCACATTCCTTAAGTCCATGTGCAGAAGCAAGGACCTAATGATGTCCTTAGCACTTGGGTGAACTCAAAAATCTCAAGAACAACCCTAGAATTTCTACGTATACCATAATGAAGTTCCAAACGTGAGATCCATGACACATAAAGAAGGGATATATGGTCAAGCGAGGGGTTCAACAAGAATTTCAAACTATCACTGAAACCAAAGAGGTCGCAAACTAGGAGAACCATGGTTCATAACAAGCTGTCAACCTATAGGCACAACAGAAAGGGAAAATCCAGACATGGGTATTTACCATGATGCAAATTATTTTAAGGATCAAAGGCAACTCTGGGTCTCAAAGATCATAATGGCCTCTTAAATGTGGTCATATTGTGCTAGCCACATGGATTGGTCTAATATGAAGACAAGGTGGCACCGAGCTGCTCTTTGACGACATATGAGATGACAGTGACTGAAGAATATAGAAAGGTAGTGGGTTGTAGGGATCTGACTGCCACACTCCACGGTGAAGTTTGGAAAACCATTGCATAGGTCCAAGGGATCTAACAAATGGATCAATTGTACTAGAGATGATTCTGATGTTTGAGGTGCGAGTGAGGAAACCTGATATGCCCAAGAAATTTGAGGTGATTAATTGAGGTGTGACAGGTGAAATTGGGGGTAGAGGAAAGTGTTTAAGAGTTAGAGGATGCTTTCCCCCCCCCTAAAATATAGGTGTGTGATAGGATACAAGGTCAGGACCATGGACCATGACTTGATAGTGACTAGAGTAGCAAAGATGGAGACTGCAAGGTCGATACATGCATTAAGGCTACTAAACCCTTATTTGGTCAGGGTCATCAGTGTGAAATGAAGAGGAGGAGGAGTGACCTTCCCTGTATGGCATGGACTAGAGACACAATGAGAAAAAGGATGAAAGTACACATTGAAGAATGACAATTTTGTGGTTGAAGCTATTGTGAGAGAGAAGGGGAAGAAGAAGGTCGTATGGCTATTTGATCGGGTTGCCAAGTGGATCTGTCCAACTATGAGCATAAATTATTGTAATGTGATAATTGGTGTGATAGGGAGAATTATTAGGGACAAAGGTTAAACACAATGATTAAACACAATAAATCAATCCAACTTAGAAACTATGATGTTCTATCTACAAATTTCAATTGAGTGAGCAAACGATAACCAAATAGCATGAAAATTGATAAGTAGGCTAATTAGGATACAAAGAATCCAAATTTGACATGAATTTAATATTTAAAAAATGTTTAGCATTATATTTAATTATTTGTATATTTACATCCATTTAACCTATTTATCATCTTATTTAATCATTGTTACATAATTTGATTTCATTTATCTTATATCCCTAGGAATACTTTAGAGTGTCAAATTAAAGTTAAGAATGGCGTTTAGTAAATTTGTTCACTAAGTCTTGTTATTGAATGTAGTACAGTTACTTACCTTAGATATCATAATTTAAGGGTATTTACATATCCATGATACTAATTGGTTACAAATATATCTAATGAAATTTGAACTAGGTAAATCAGGTACTAGTTATTAACATAATTGAATAGGGCCCTAGAAGAAGGATGGGTTAGCCCATATAACTAGATTTGAGTATGTTACATGAGTATTAATATTTAGTTAATTAGTTATTGGGGCTATTTGAATATGGGATCAAGTATGTCTTGGTCCATTAGGGTTATGTCCGAGTCTCTATGATTTCTCCTTCTCCTTCATATAGGAGGGGGTTTCTATTATCAAATACACCAAATAGCCTTTTATTTACTTTCTGACATGGTCTTAGAGAAAGATGCTCTTGAGAAACCCTAGATAGAACAAAAAGGAGCCCCCTATAGCGACAAATGCCATTTACATTGCTTGGTTTCTAGCATGATTTTCTTTAGTTGTCCCAAACCCATCATAGACTGCTACCCCACCAACAATTGCATTTACCAAGAGTGTCACCTAATCTCCTTCCACCTCCAAAAATCCATTATAATCCTCCTTATTCCATGCCCAAGGTATTGTATACAACTTAATATTTCTTTGATACTAATGGTAATTTGCTACATATATTTAGCTACCAAGGAATAATTAGTTAAGATAATGTATGATGACAATGAGAACCGTCTTATCTTACATGATGTCAACATAATTACTAGATGCACTTCCATGTGATTTAGTGATGAGATAGATACTGATGCATATACCGATCAAAAGTACATCCTACAACATTGGTGCATCTCCAAGACCTGGCACACCTCCCTTTCAAGTCCTCTATTGCATCGACAACAATCTACGCCTGCAATTCTAGAAGCCATTGTATGCATCCTCCAATATGCCCAAAAACACTCATGTTGTCATTCATTGGTTCCTCTACTCTAAGAAAAATAATAACCTCATCTTGTTCCACATCACAAAGATGGAAATAGTAAGGGCAACCATGAGACAGTTATCTTGGCACATGTTGCTCCTTACATCAACTTGATCACCAAAAAGTCAACCAAGTTCCTCAAACAAAATGATGACATTGTAGCACTAAAGTGATAGTTTGACCGTTCCAAGAACTTGTCCTCTTTAACTAGTTGCAAGGGAATCACAGTGCCTCAAAACTACCTAAACTTCAAGTGTAAGGTTGTGACCCACTATCGGTAGGGAACAACATCTTCACTTTTGGCCAACCATTCTGGTCGAGACCAACTCTTACATGCTCATTGTGAAGTGCTAGTGCAATCCTGTTAGATACAAGATGAAGACGCCATGTATGCTACTTATTTGGCACCAAAGAATTGGAAGAACACCTTTTTTCTATCCTTCTAGCCTACTACTTACATTATTATTCTCTCATTCTTACACCTATTATTTTGTTTTTTTAATCCCTCCAACCCATACACATTTATCTCCTTCAATATGTGTTCTAAACCTCATACGCTTTATGCCTATTGCAAATATAATCATTGATCATATCTAAATTTGAATCTAATTCACACCACAAGGGGCTTCGCCCCCAACATCCACTATATTTGTTAGCCTATGGGAGGGGAAAATGAGTCTTTTTAGGTTACACAAAGATTTATATAATTTTCCCACCAAATATGTCTAATGTGGTCATGTTATCTGTTATGCTCCTCTAAATACTTTACTACAAATACATTTCCACTGCCACTATTTCTAACTTTCCGCCCCAACCAATCTTGGTTCTTTTCATGGTTGGTGTGAGAGATGATACTATAATACGAGTAGAGGAGTGATATGAGATGGAGGAGATCTAAATTCTATTTATGTTCCTATGTATTATTTTTTTCTTCTATATGCTTCTTAAAATGATTAGTATTTGGAGCTTCATGAATGTTGCCTACTTATTTGCATTGATGGTCTTCTATCTGACTATATTGTCTATATTGTATTGCCGTGTGCCAACACTATGTCTTGTATGTGCCCTATTTTTATGTGTACCCTTTACTTTTCTATTATTTTTATGCACATCGACTACTGATATTGTGACCTAGCACTCTTGGGGATTGTGATACATCACTCTATGTACTACAATGATAGTGATTGTGATGAAGATAGTGACGCCTTCTTATTGTTGTTTACTTATACTATAGATGCTACTTCCTTCTTATCGAGAAGATTTTGTTTCCTTATTATGTATGTGATGCTTATGAATTATCTAATTGAGGAGGGTATTTAAGTAGTTGAGTGGTTTATTCCAATATTGAAGGGCGGAGGGGGAATACTTGCATGGTCTTGGTTCCTTTTCTATTTCTTTGTTTTTTCTATGTCTCTCAGTTTACAAGATGACTTCAGATTCTCCCAAACATCATCTTGAGGGTGTGACACTTCGTCACACTAAATGAGATTACTCAAAACACAAAAAACAAAACACAAAACACAAAACACAAAACACGATCAACTACTAATTAATCACATAGTCAAAAATGTGGAATAATTAAAACCAATTCCAAGAATGTAAATAAACTCTAGAACATTTACATAAAGGTCCATCATTCTATTCTCATATACTGTAACAAGTATTCACATATGGGTCCAAATACCTTATTCACATCCTACATATAAAAGATATTTCACATATACATGCCATATATTTACAAACATTGGTATACTACCAAAATCTTGTGTCGATACGAGTATATCATCTAGAAAACACATCCCATACCCAGACTTGAGAGTACATGGATGATACTAGGACTCTACTACTAACATCTACAACTAACCAACCTTTTGAATCTATTGATCACCAGGTTGGTTCTCTTCCACAACGTGACCTCAACCTCATTGCCCGCGACCACCTAAAAAAATGTGGTGACCCACATGTCAGACCCAGTCCCAGCAAGAGATATAACTCTCTCCAACATATATTGATTATAAAATATTAATTAACAGTAAATACATTGAGCAATTAGGGTATTGAATAAGCAATATGAATAGATTGAACAATATAAGCATACTAAGCAGTTAAGCAAATAAGTTGTAGCATCAAGTAGAATTACTCAATTTTCATAAGTCTGCATCATGTAAGAACTATGTAGTCTAAAGACAAGACAAGTGTTAATCAACCAATGTGATATGTATTAAACCCTAGTAATTATACTACACGGCTGGTATTATATCTTTTATTATGCCCTGGGGAGTTTGAGTCGTACCACTCAAAGTCCAACTGACCACTGCTTGGTCACAATCAGTTCCATATAAGATCAAGGAAGAAACGAACTCTAAGATCTTCTCCATACTCGGTTAGTACGAGTCTGCACTGCAATGACATCTCAGTCTAACTACAAAACAATGACATATAGTCCTATAATAAATAACTAGCCCACCTTGTTATAGGTCATGGCTCTAGAGACCAAGGTATGCAAAGCAAAACCTTTATCACATGATAATCACTGAGACACAACCACAACCATTCTCAAAAGAGGGCTAGGTATGACCACAATCATCCACCCTTAGCACTTGGATTCAGGATGATAAGCACCCCACATACTCAATAGTATGTTCTCCGAGTTTCCCTTAGGAATACTCATTTCACCATCTGTCAAGTTCTGACACTCAAATGGATCTATGACATAGGGCACTACATGATTAGAATTTTACTTGATTAATCATTGCCAATTGGGTGAATTAAGGCTTCATCATACAAATGGACATACAAACCCTAATTCATTTCTAGCAAGTGTATTAGCATTACAACTTTAGAAGATATAAAACATTTGAAATATAGATCTCAAACATATTACCATATGCTATCATCCATTGCACTATAATTGTTACACCCCGATCTCACAATTTCCTCAAATCATGAGATTAGGGCATAAGATAGGATTTATATGTAACACAAAGAACACCCTTAACTTTTACTTTTCTTAAAAACTCTTGTTTCTTCGCATTGAACCACATAAAACATCTTAACAAGGGAATCTGAACATTTCCTTTACTAATCAAACTTTAATAGTAAAGATACATGTATAAGCATTCACGATGTCTTTCACACATTATGCACATGAAACTTGCTAATTAGCATACATATCAAAGAGGAACAATATTACACATTGTAATTACAACTCTCTCTCTAAACTCTTACTGAGGACCTAGAGTGACAAGCACCGACTGACTCAACTAATCTCGTACTTGACTCCTGTGGCAGGTCTACAATGATGCTCTGACCATCTTCAAGTCCACGCGGTTAATCCTAAAAATGTTTGAGTAGAGGGGTGAGCCTACTCGCTCAGTGAATGAGTACTTCATGGAAACAGACTAATGCACTAATGTGATTTCAGATATAATTTGAGTAAACGATATGAGATTTAACAACAATAAATACCACACTGAGCAGTTCTAAAACATTATAATTGAACTAACAAAGAATGTAAATATTGCATCCAAAGAATAACTACTAGAAGACTATGCTCTAGTCTTCCTTAACTCTATCATTTATAAAGAACTCTGTGAACCTATATGATCATATTTTAGATTATGCCCTGATCTATGCAGTGTACTCTGCATAGAGACTCGCAGTGCAGTACGACCACACCGTACAAGACTTAGCGACACACCCGGGAAATGCTAAGTCTGACTGCCAGCGCTGTTCTGCTACAGGACCCCAGGCTCTCCGGCCTGACTCATAGGCTCTACGGCCTCATTGCACTACTCTGAGTGCTCTAGACTCCTCCTCTAACCTGAGTACACAGGCGCAGGGAGTCAACACTGGGTTACCAGCAGAATTACTCAACCGGTTGGTGTTGGATAACCCTATCCCCAGTGCCACCGAAATTACTCAATCGGTTGGTGTTGGACACTATCTATCAACCCTCGTGCCACCAGAATTACTCAACCGGTTGATGTTGGACACGAGTTTCACCCCTAAGGCGCAGACCTCCCAAAGGGGTTCTACGGTGTTCAGGGCACCTAAGTCTAACATTAACATTTTAGATACATGTAAACAGAAATCATAACTCATGTATTTAACATACATCATGTCTCAGTAACATCCCTTTCTAGGGCATGTCATATCTCATCACCTGCAATTTATGAGATAAGTATTGAAAATAAGAAGCCCTGCAGTATGTAGATATCATCTCAGAGAGAACAAGCATATAAAGTTAAATGCACTAGAAACATACAATTCAACAATTTAGCATCAACACATCTCATATCGAGACCTTTCATATTATCATAACATGATTCATTGAACACCCTATCCTTAGGGTTTCATTCGCCTTATTCATTCATCACATGCCAACACCCTACTCTTAGGGTTTCATTTGCCTCATTCACCTTTTCATTTACCTCATTCACTTGTCACACGGCTCTTATCATGATCTCATGAGATATAAGCATTAACGAAATAAAGATTGTTTCCAACAAATCATATACAATCAATATAGATATGAAATCATGGAAACTTAACTAAATTTAGATTTTCCATATCATTTACTGAGATATCATGTATTAAGAATAAAATTCAATTAAGATAACCCATGAGATACATCCTAACCACTTATAGGATTACTAGTCCTTTTCAATAAGGTTGAAACACTAGTGATATCTCAATTAGGTTAAGCCCTAATTACATCATTTGATATAAATCTGAAAAGCATTCTCACTAGGAAGTGTTGTATACGTTTCTGATATGAATCTACCATTTAAGAATCATTCAAACAGAGAAGGAATCCACATCATATCAATTTGTAACAATCTTAAATCAAACGAACATTTTAGGATTTAGAATTATATGCTAAGCATTTAGGGATTTAGGTGCTATAATCAAATTCGTGCATTACACTGTTTGAAGGAAGAACCCACTCACCCTAAGGTGTGAAAACACCTCACAATTGTAGCTCAACTCAGGGAATCTCGAATTCCTATCAAATCCCTAGCAAATCTCCCAATTCTTCTTCCATTCAACTCAGGAACCTTGAAAAAGAGGGATTATGAAGAAAGGGTGAGAAAAGAGGGAATTTCGACATCCTCTTGGATCAAATCAGAGCATGGACGGAAATCTTGACATGAGAGAGAAGATTCACCATAAAAGTCTATGCAAAGGATCCAAACTTACTTGATTTCACCCTTCCTGGAATCGCAAAACCCTAATTCAGCAATTCCCCCACTTTCTCCACTCAAGCCCTAATTCTCCCTCTCTCTCTAGGAGCTCGTTTCTCTAGAATGAAATGACGAAGAATGAGAGCTGTGTGTGTGTGTGTGGTCGATCATATAAGCTAATTTGAGCTGCTTGGGTCAATTGGAAATTGACCCTACACTCATCTTTAATTATATTGGCTGAATATTCAGTTTCACAATAGCTTCTGTAATTCGCCTACTGAACAGCTAACAGAAGCTCCTAAAATTCTGGAAATTTTATATGTTATACCTAATGGAGTTTCCGACCTCCAGTAACAATTTGAGATCATTTCTTGTTACGAATAATTAATTAAAAATCAAACAGTGCACTGCCATATTGCAGTCTGCAGAATATTCGGCCGAGTTTGTCCTGCACAAAACTCGACCGACACCCTTACTGTAGAGATCAAAAAGTCATCCAAAAATTATGCCAATTTAAAAGAGTGTCTAAAACTGTGTTTTTCAAGCACAGTTAAAATTTGAGATCAATTATATATACCAATAAAACGATAAAATTCAATTACCACACTGCTGTATAAATCTGGAAATATGATCGGCCGAGTTTGAAACTCGACCGATAAACAGGTCAGAGAATTCTTCAAAAATTCTGATATTTTTCAATGTTGTTCACATTCTATATATACAAATCATATCCAAATTTTAAGTAAATCAGAGTTACACATAAAATACTAAAAATCATTTAGTGAGACATTCTACTTATCAAATTCTGTATTCATGTATCATCAAAACCCTATATTGGGCCGATTAGGGTTTATGTTTCTCAAACCCTAATTACAAGACAAAAGAACATTTTGACTTCTTATCATAATTAAAACATCCTAATTGTGTTATCGTCATTAATTAGATTTCAAGAATGATTATTCCAATTAATCTTTGCAATTGTCTAGGTAAACCCTAGTTTACCAATTAAGCTCAGATGGGGTCGTAACAACTCTCAGAGAGTTCTATTGTTCTGTATCATCTTTAAGTGACAAAAGCAAGTTCACCATGCTGTTTTAAACTTTAATAACATGTTGCTCAGATAGCAAAACAGTCTTGAATTAAAAGACTAGATTCAACAATCAATTTTACAATACTACTCTTGGCATCCCCATTGGGTCATGGATGCATGAGGTGAAGCATTACCACCTCATTCCATACTATCCTGTTTCGATCCTGGGACCTGTGGGTTATGGGCCCACACACAATACAAAGTGTAACCATCACATTATATCATTTTAGGGTTTCAACAACAGTAATAGGGTAATACACGATTATATCAGTCATTCAAGCATTAATCATACTCAATTACCATCACTCAGTTATATTAGAGCTAGGTATAACAAGCTACACCTCATTAGGGTTACTTGTCCAAACAATCTAATTATCATCCCTTTCTATTAATATGAGTAAATAAGTATGACTACCTTGTTCAGGGTATCTCTCCATATGTTCTGACATCATCCAAACCGTAACACCATATCACAAATATACAATAGTAAGATGCATATCAGGTATGAATTACTACAACTATCATACGCCTTTAGTTTAACATATAGCTCGCACACATACACTGAAATCATATGTAGAACCAACTTTCATACCCTAATATGCCTTCAACAAATCATACATGTAAAAACAAATTCACATATTACACAAAGCTAGTATTTTCCCATATCTCTCTGCTCATTCATTACTTCTTTACTTTTTGCTACCTATCCTTTTCATATGATTATATACAATAAACATCATTAACATTGAAGCATTTAAGATAGGATTTATATATAACACAAAGAACACCCTTAACTTTTACTTTTCTTAAAAACTCTTATTTCTTCGCATTGAACCACATAAAACATCTTAACAAGGGAATCTGAACATTTCCTTTACTAATCAAACTTTAATAGTAAAGATACATGTATAAGCATTCACGATGTCTTTCACACATTATGCACATGAAACTTGCTAATTAGCATACATATAAAAGAGGAACAATATCACACATTGTAATTACAACTCTCTCTCTAAACTCTTACTGAGGACCTAGAGTGACAAGGACCGACTGACTCAACTAATCTCGTACTGGACTCCTGTGGCAGGTCTACACTGATGCTCTGACCATCTTCAAGTCCACGCGGTTAATCCTAAAAATGTTTGAGTAGAGGGGTGAGCCTACTCGCTCAGTGAATGAGTACTTCATGGAAACAGACTAATGCACTAATGTGATTTCAGATATAATTTGAGTAAACGATATGAGATTTAACAACAATAAATACTACACTGAGAAGTTCTAAAACATTATAATTGAACTAACAAAGAATGTAAATATTGCATCCAAAGAATAACTACTAGAAGACTATGCTCTAGTCTTCCTTAACTCTATCATTTATAAAGAACTCTGTGAACCTATATGATCATATTTTAGATTATACCCTGATCTATGCAGTGTACTCTGCATAGAGACTCGCAGTGCAGTACGACCACACCGTACAAGACTTAGCGACACACCCGGGAAATGCTAAGTCTGACTGCCAGCCCTGTTCTGCTACAGGACCCCAGGCTCTCCGGCCTGACTCATAGGCTCTACAGCCTCAATGCACTACTCTGAGTGCTCTAGACTCCTCCTCTAACCTGAGTACACAGGCGCAGGGAGTCAACACTGGGTTACCACCAGAATTACTCAACCGGTTGGTGTTGGATAACCCTATCCCCAGTGCCACCGAAATTACTCAATCGGTTGGTGTTGGACACTGTCTATCAACCCTCGTGCCACCAGAATTACTCAACTGGTTGATGTTGGACACGAGTTTCACCCCTAAGGCGCAGACCTCCCAAAGGGGTTCTATGGTGTTCAGGGCACCTAAGTCTAACATTAACATTTTAGATACATGTAAACAGAAATCATAACTCATGTATTTAACATACATCATGTCTCAGTAACATCCCTTTCTAGGGCATGTCATATCTCATCACCTGCAATTTATGAGATAAGTATTGAAAATAAGAAGCCCTGCAGTATGTAGATATCATCTCAGAGAGAACAAGCATATAAAGTTAAATGCACTAGAAACATACAATTCAACAATTTAGCATCAACACATCTCATATCGAGACCTTTCATATTATCATAACATGATTCATTGAACACCCTATCCTTAGGGTTTCATTCGCCTTATTCATTCATCACATGCCAACACCCTACTCTTAGGATTTCATTTGCCTCATTCACCTTTTCATTTACCTCATTCACTTGTCACACGGCTCTTATCATGATCTCATGAGATATAAGCATTAACTAAATAAAGATTGTTTCCAACAAATCATATACAATCAATATAGATATGAAATCATGGAAACTTAACTAAATTTAGATTTTCCATATCATTTACTGAGATATCATGTATTAAGAATAAAATTCAATTAAGATAACCCATGAGATACATCCTAACCACTTATAGGATTACTAGTCCTTTTCAATAAGGTTGAAACACTAGTGATATCTCAATTAGGTTAAGCCCTAATTACATCATTTGATATAAATCTGAAAAGCATTCTCATTAGGAAGTGTTGTATACGTTTCTGATATGAATCTACCATTTAAGAATCATTCAAACAGAGAAGGAATCCACATCATATCAATTTGTAACAATCTTAAATCAAACGAACATTTTAGGATTTAGAATTATATGCTAAGCATTTAGGGATTTAGGTGCTATAATCAAATTCGTGCATTACACTGTTTGAAGGAAGAACCCACTCACCCTAAGGTGTGAAAACACCTCACAACTGCAGCTCAACTCAGGGAATCTCGAATTCCTATCAAATCCCTAGCAAATCTCCCAATTCTTCTTCCATTCAACTCGGGAACCTTGAAAAAGAGGGATTATGAAGAAAGGGTGAGAAAAGAGGGAATTTCGACATCCTCTTGGATCAAATCAGAGCATGGACGGAAATCTTGACATGAGAGAGAAGATTCACCATAAAAGTCTATGCAAAGGATCCAAACTTACTTGATTTCACCCTTCCTGGAATCGCAAAACCCTAATTCAGCAATTCCCCCACTTTCTCCACTCAAGCCCTAATTCTCCCTCTCTCTCTAGGAGCTCGTTTCTCTGGAATGAAATGACGAAGAATGAGAGCTGTGTGTGTGTGGTCGATCATATAAGCTAATTTGAGCTGCTTGGGTCAATTGCAAATTGACCCTACACTCATCTTTAATTATATTGGCTGAATATTCAGTTTCACAATAGCTTCTGTAATTCGCCTACTGAACAGCTAACAGAAGCTCTTAAAATTCTGGAAATTTTATATGTTATACCTAATGGAGTTTCCGACCTCCAGTAAAAATTTGAGATCATTTCTAGTTACCAATAATTAATTAAAAATCAAACAGTGCACTGCCATATTGCAGTCTGCAGAATATTCGGCCGAGTTTGTCCTGCACAAAACTCGACCGACACCCTTACTGTAGAGATCAAAAATTCATCCAAAAATTATTCCAATTTAACAGAGTGTCTAAAACTGTGTTTTTTAAGCACAGTTAAAATTTGAGATCAATTGGATATACCAATAAAAAGATAAAATTCAATTACCACACTGCTGTATAAATCTGGAAATATGATCGGCCGAGTTTGAAACTCGACCGATAAACAGGTCAGATCATTCTTCAAAAATTCTGATATTTTTCAATGTTGTTCACATTTTATATATCCAAATCTTATCAAAATTTGAAGTAAATCAGACTTACACATAAAATACTAAAAATCATTTAGTGAGACATTCTACTTATCAAATTCTGTATTCATGTATCATCAAAACCCTATATTGGGCCGATTAGGGTTTATGTTTCTCAAACCCTAATTACAAGACAAAAGAACATTTTGACTTCTTATCATAATTAAAACATCCTAATTGTGTTATCGTCATTAATTAGATTTCAAGAATGATTATTCCAATTAATCTTTGCAATTGTCTAGGTAAACCCTAGTTTACCAATTAAGCTCAGATGGGGTCGTAACAACTCTCAGAGAGTTCTATTGTTCTGTATCATCTTTAAGTGACAAAAGCAAGTTCACCATGCTGTTTTAAACTTTAATAACATGTTTCTCAGATAGCAAAATAGTCTTGAATTAAAAGACTAGATTCAACAATCAATTTCACAATACTACTCTTGGCATCCCCATTGGGTCATGGATGCATGAGGTGAAGCATTACCACCTCATTCCATACTATCCTGTTTCGATCCTGGGACCTGTGGGTTATGGGCCCACACACAATACAAAGTGTAACCATCACATTATATCATTTTAGGGTTTCAACAACAGTAATAGGGTAATACACGATTATATCAGTCATTCAAGCATTAATCATACTCAATTACCATCACTCAGTTATATTAGAGCTAGGTATAACAAGCTACACCTCATTAGGGTTACTTGTCCAAACAATCTAATTATCATCCCTTTCTATTAATATGAGTAAATAAGTATGACTACCTTGTTCAGGGTATCTCTTCATATGTTTTGACATCATCCAAACCGTAACACCATATCACAACTATACAATAGTAAGATGCATATCAGGTATGAATTACTACAACTATCATACGCTTTTAGTTTAACATATAGCTTGCACACATACACTGAAATCATATGTAGAACCAACTTTCATACCCTAATATGCCTTCAACAAATCATACATGTAAAAACAAATTCACATATTACACAAAGCTAGTGTTTTCCCATATCTCTCTGCTCATTCATTACTTCTTTACTTTTTGCTACCTATCCTTTTCATATGATTATATACAATAAACATCATTAACATTGAAGCATTTAAGATATGATTTATATATAACACAAAGAACACCCTTAACTTTTACTTTTCTTAAAAACTCTTATTTCTTCGCATTGAACCACATAAAACATCTTAACAAGGGAATCTGAACATTTCCTTTACTAATCAAACTTTAATAGTAAAGATACATGTATAAGCATTCACGATGTCTTTCACACATTATGCACATGAAACTTGCTAATTAGCATACATATCAAAGAGGAACAATATTACACATTGTAATTACAACTCTCTCTCTAAACTCTTACTGAGGACCTAGAGTGACAAGGACCGACTGACTCAACTAATCTCGTACTTGATTCCTGTGGCAGGTCTACACTGATGCTCTGACCATCTTCAAATCCACGCGGTTAATCCTAAAAATGTTTGAGTAGAGGGGTGAGCCTACTCGCTCAGTGAATGAGTACTTCATGGAAACAGACTAATGCACTAATGTGATTTCAGATATAATTTGAGTAAACGATATGAGATTTAACAACAATAAATACTACACTAAGCAGTTCTAAAACATTATAATTGAACTAACAAAGAATGTAAATATTGCATCCAAAGAATAACTACTAGAAGACTATTCTCTAGTCTTCCTTAACTCTATCATTTATAAAGAACTCTGTGAACCTATATGATCATATTTTAGATTATGCCCTGATCTATGCAGTGTACTCTGCATAGAGACTCGCAGTGCAGTACGACCACACCGTACAAGACTTAGCGACACACCCGGGAAATGCTAAGTCTGACTGCCAGCCCTATTCTGCTACAGGACCCCAGGCTCTCCGGCCTGACTCATAGGCTCTACGGCCTCAATGCACTACTCTGAGTGCTCTAGACTCCTCCTCTAACCTGAGTACACAGGCGCAGGGAGTCAACACTGGGTTACCAGCGGAATTACTCAACCGGTTGGTGTTGGATAACCCTATCCCCAGTGCCACCGAAATTACTCAATCGGTTGGTGTTGGACACTGTCTATCAACCCTCGTGCCACCAGAATTACTCAACCGGTTGATGTTGGACACGAGTTTCACCCCTAAGGCGCAGACCTCCCAAAGGGGTTCTACGGTGTTCAGGGCACCTAAGTCTAACATTAACATTTTAGATACATGTAAACAGAAATCATAACTCATGTATTTAACATACATCATGTCTCAGTAACATCCCTTTCTAGGGCATGTCATATCCCATCACCTGCAATTTATGAGATAAGTATTGAAAATAAGAAGCCCTGCAGTATGTAGATATCATCTCAGAGAGAACAAGCATATAAAGTTAAATGCACTAGAAACATATAATTCAACAATTTAGCATCAACACATCTCATATCGAGACCTTTCATATTATCATAACATGATTCATTGAACACCCTATCCTTAGGGTTTCATTCGCCTTATTCATTCATCACATGCCAACACCCTACTCTTAGGGTTTCATTTGCCTCATTCACCTTTTCATTTACCTCATTCACTTTTCACACGGCTCTTATCATGATCTCATGAGATATAAGCATTAACTAAATAAAGATTGTTTCCAACAAATCATATACAATCAATATAGATATGAAATCATGGAAACTTAACTAAATTTAGATTTTCCATATCATTTACTGAGATATCATGTATTAAGAATAAAATTCAATTAAGATAACCCATGAGATACATCCTAACCACTTATAGGATTACTAGTCCTTTTCAATAAGGTTGAAACACTAGTGATATCTCAATTAGGTTAAGCCCTAATTACATCATTTGATATAAATCTGAAAAGCATTCTCACTAGGAAGTGTTGTATACGTTTCTGATATGAATCTACCATTTAAGAATCATTCAAACAGAGAAGGAATCCACATCATATCAATTTGTAACAATCTTAAATCAAACGGACATTTCAGGATTTAGAATTATATGCTAAGCATTTAGGGATTTAGGTGCTATAATCAAATTCGTGCATTAGACTGTTTGAAGGAAGAACCCACTCACCCTAAGGTGTGAAAACACCTCACAACTGCAGCTCAACTCAGGGAATCTCGAATTCCTATCAAATCCCTAGCAAATCTCCCAATTCTTCTTCCATTCAACTCGGGAACCTTGAAAAAGAGGGATTATGAAGAAAGGGTGAGAAAAGAGGGAATTTAGACATCCTCTTGGATCAAATCAGAGCATGGAAGGAAATCTTGACATGAGAGAGAAGATTCACCATAAAAGTCTTTGCAAAGGATCCAAACTTACTTGATTTCACCCTTCCTGGAATCGCAAAACCCTAATTCAGCAATTCCCCCACTTTCTCCACTCAAGCCCTAATTCTCCCTCTCTCTCTAGGAGCTCGTTTCTCTGGAATGAAATGACAAAGAATGAGAGCTGTGTGTGTGTGTGGTCAATCATATAAGCTAATTTGAGCTGCTTGGGTCAATTGCAAATTGACCCTACACTCATCTTTAATTATATTGGCTGAATATTCAGTTTCACAATAGCTTCTGTAATTTGCCTACTGAACAGCTAAAAGAAGCACCTAAAATTCTGGAAATTTTATATGTTATACCTAATGAAGTTTTCGACCTCCAGTAAAAATTTGAGATCATTTCTCTTTACCAATAATTAATTAAAAATCAAACAGTGCACTGCTATATTGCAGTCTGCAGAATATTCGGCCGAGTTTGTCCTGCACAAAACTCGATCGACACCCTTACTGTAGAGATCAAAAAGTCATCCAAAAATTATTCCAATTTAACAGAGTGTCTAAAACTGTGTTTTTCAAGCACAGTTAAAATTTGAGATCAATTGGATATACCAATAAAAAGATAAAATTCAATTACCACACTTCTGTATAAATCTGGAAATATGATCGGCCGAGTTTGAAACTCGACCGATATACAGGTCAGAGCATTCTTCAAAAATTCTGATATTTTTCAATGTTGTTCACATTTTATATATCCAAATCATATACAAATTTGAAGTAAATCAGAGTTATACATAAAATACTAAAAATCATTTAGTGAGACATTCTACTTATCAAATTCTGTATTCATGTATCATCAAAACCCTATATTGGGCCGATTAGGGTTTATGTTTCTCAAACCCTAATTACAAGACAAAAGAACATTTTGACTTCTTATCATAATTAAAACATCCTAATTGTGTTATCGTCATTAATTAGATTTCAAGAATGATTATTCCAATTAATCTTTGCAATTGTCTAGGTAAACCCTAGTTTACCAATTAAGCTTAGATGGGGTCGTAACAACTCTCCCCCCCTTAGAATGTTTCGTCCTCGAAACATAAACCTACAAGAAAGATACATTCAAGGTTATTCTAAGCTTTTAAAGCCTTCCATGTCATTATATTCTTGTATTTCATACCTGAATGTAGTTTTCAACATTAGATCTTTTAATTCTTTACTAAATCACAATATATTTCAAATAGTTCTCAATGATATCAAGCAAATTCTTTATGCCACAGTCAAACATAGAATGCAAAGATAAACCACCACACTTTCACTGTGCAACTCTGATACTTTGATACAACTATCTCAACTTACGCTGTTCAGAGAGTTCTATTGTTCTGTATCATCTTTAAGTGACAAAAGCAAGTTCACCATGCTGTTTTAAACTTTAATAACATGTTGCTCAGATAGCAAAACAGTCTTGAATTAAAAGACTAGATTCAACAATCAATTTCACAATACTACTCTTGGCATCCCCATTGGGTCATGGATGCATGAGGTGAAGCATTACCACCTCATTCCATACTATCCTGTTTCGATCCTGGGACCTGTAGGTTATGGGCCCACACACAATACAAAGTGTAACCATCGCATTATATCATTTTAGGGTTTCAACAACAGTAATAGGGTAATCCACGATTATATCAATCATTCAAGCATTAATCATACTCAATTACCATCACTCAGTTATATTAGAGCTAGGTATAACAAGCTACACCTCATTAGGGTTACTTGTCCAAACAATCTAATTATCATCCCTTTCTATTAATATGAGTAAATAAGTATGACTACCTTGTTCAGGGTATCTCTCCATATGTTCTGACATCATCCAAACCGTAACACCATATCACAAATATACAATAGTAAGATGCATATCAGGTATGAATTACTACAACTATCATACGCCTTTAGTTTAACATATAGCTTGCACACATACACTGAAATCATATGTAGAACCAACTTTCATACCCTAATATGCCTTCAACAAATCATACATGTAAAAACAAATTCACATATTACACAAAGCTAGTGTTTTCCCATATCTCTCTGCTCATTCATTACTTCTTTACTTTTTGCTACCTATCCTTTTCATATGATTATATACAATAAACATCATTAACATTGAAGCATTTAAGATAGGAATAAATTATTCATCATTCTTGCTATCACACAAGAATTTATTTCTTATCGCACTTCATCATATTGTATGTCACTATTACATTCACTAGATGACCCTACCAAGGTAGTTATGCATCATATATGATTCATTTTCTCTTATCATTTCATTCCCATCTTGCTCTCATTAAGGAATATATGAAAGAGAAGATGATTTTAAGACTTGGAATTCTTGTATTCAAACATTCTCTTAATACATTATCATATGCAGATTTACTTAGTTATCAACAGAGATATTTAATTAATTAGCACTTGCCTGAATCTCACAACCTCTTTATTTTATAATTTCTCCATCATATTTCAAACCCTTTCTTATGTTCCACAGTCCTCTTACCATATACTACTCTTTAACCCGTCATCTTTAATTCTAAATTTTTCTTTTATGACCATGTTGCTTATTCATATGTATGGTCATGTATACCATGTTGCACATATTTCCTCCTTTATCTTTATACTATTGTGAAGTTAACGTTCTAAATTAATAGTCCTTCTATTAGTTTTTCCTCATGTTGAATACATTACATATTCTTCATTTTTAAATCAAGTGGATCATGTATGGGTCAAACATAGTTTTCTTTCAATCAAGTTTTTCTCTTTTGAATACAGTCCACCTTTGTATGACTTATTCATTCATTAAACTACACCTATGTTCTTTGCTTAGAAACTAGTTTGTTGTTCTAGTCTTATGAATTACATGTTCATACGATCCTCTTTAATTTTATGGACCTATTGAATGCTCAACCCTATTCTCTACTTAGCCTTTGCTTTAGAGTTCATAAAAGCATTATACGCTATTATATGATTCATTCTTCATGATTGATTCTTGTTATCTTGAACCATACATACATACATTTCACATATCTTTTCTATATTTCATATGTATAGTTCATGCAAAATTAATCAATAAACTGATTATGAGCTTCATATCATGTTCTATTATTCCCAATTAAGGGTTTCACATTTGAGACCCCAAAGTTAAACCTCAGATATCAGTTTCAACAAATTCTTAGTTGTTCTGATCTTGCCCATATGTTTCAACATCTTACTGTATGTACATTCTTACTCTGATGTGGGTCTAATTATTCCAATTCTATTCTTATTATGCTATTGATAGGATTCATTAGATCCTACTAACACATCCTGCCAACCGGACCAGGCCAAACCTGAAATCCTGAAGCCAAGAACTACAAAGGATTACATTCTTCCTGAACTGCCACTCACAGCTCAGAAACTCGGCCGATTGGTCAGAAACTCAGCCGATTGCTTCACAACTCGGCCGATCCGCTTGAAACTCGGCCGATCAACTTGCCGTTTGATTTCCTAAAAAAGGAAACTCGGCCGAATTACATACAACTTGGCCGATCAATTTGCTGTTCGGTTGCCTATTAAGGAAACTCGGCCGAATCACATACAACTCGGCCGAATCGCGTACAGACTGAAAACCTAAACAGACCTGCTGATGTCAATTTCACTCGAATCAGCGGGCAAAACTATAGAAACAAAAGCCCATTCAAAGGTCAATTCTAGTCTACTTGTTACAAAGAATAAAATCAATAAATGCTACAATTGCATAGTGTACAACAGATATTAAAGACCCATATTTCAAAGTATTGAATATTTCAATTCAAACATATAAGAGCATTTCTATACATTTCCAACAAAAACAACATTATGAAATGTAAGTTCTATCTCCTTTTACATTTATGCTCTTAATTCTTGTTTCTTTTCTCGTTTTCTAACCCTAACATATCTAGGGTTCATCTCTAGCCCATTCTTCCACTGTATACCTGGCCAGGGTATACGTGAGAGAATAGACAGAGTAGCTTGTACTGGTTGATCCAAGTACTCAGATATCGGGCCAGGATATCCAAATACTCAAATCCCCAAAGCTAACATCAAACATCTCCTATCTGCCACACATAGGACTCTAACTTACTAACTTAATGGTCCTTGACAACTCACCCTAAGCTCTGATACCAAGCTGTTACACCCCGATCTCACAATTTCCTCAAATCATGAGATTAGGGCATAAGATAGGATTTATATGTAACACAAAGAACACCCTTAACTTTTACTTTTCTTAAAAACTCTTGTTTCTTCGCATTGAACCACATAAAACATCTTAACAAGGGAATCTGAACATTTCCTTTACTAATCAAACTTTAATAGTAAAGATACATGTATAAGCATTCACGATGTCTTTCACACATTATGCACATGAAACTTGCTAATTAGCATACATATCAAAGAGGAACAATATTACACATTGTAATTACAACTCTCTCTCTAAACTCTTACTGAGGACCTAGAGTGACAAGGACCGACTGACTCAACTAATCTCATACTTGACTCCTGTGGCAGGTCTACACTGATGCTCTGACCATCTTCAAGTCCACGCGGTTAATCCTAAAAATGTTTGAGTAGAGGGGTGAGCCTACTTGCTCAGTGAATGAGTACTTCATGGAAACAGACTAATGCACTAATGTGATTTCAGATATAATTTGAGTAAACGATATGAGATTTAACAACAATAAATACTACACTGAGCAGTTCTAAAACATTATAATTGAACTAACAAAGAATGTAAATATTGCATCCAAAGAATAACTACTAGAAGACTATGCTCTAGTCTTCCTTAACTCTATCATTTATAAAGAACTCTGTGAACCTATATGATCATATTTTAGATTATGCTCTGATCTATGCAGTGTACTCTGCATAGAGACTCGCAGTGCACTACGACCACACCGTACAAGACTTAGCGACACACCCGGGAAATGCTAAGTCTGACTGCCAGCCCTATTCTGCTACAGGACCCCAGGCTCTCCGGCCTGACTCATAGGCTGTACGGCCTCAATGCACTACTCTGAGTGCTCTAGACTCCTCCTCTAACCTGAGTACACAGGCGCAGGGAGTCAACACTGGGTTACCACCAGAATTACTCAACCGGTTGGTGTTGGATAACCCTATCCCCAGTGCCACTGAAATTACTCAATCAGTTGGTGTTGGACACTGTCTATCAACCCTCGTGCCACCAGAATTAGGCCGATTAGGGTTTATGTTTCTCAAACCCTAATTACAAGACAAAAGAACATTTTGACTTCTTATCATAATTAAAACATCCTAATTGTGTTATCGTCATTAATTAGATTTCAAGGATGATTATTCCAATTAATCTTTGCAATTGTCTAGGTAAACCCTAGTTTACCAATTAAGCTCAGATGGGGTCGTAACAATAATGAACTATATTACCATCATATCATTTCAAGATATCCATTTCTTATCATAAGTTCTAGGGTTTCAACCCCTATTGGAACATGAAAATGATTTCACCTCAATCAGGGCTCAGCATGCCCAAAGGTCATTTAAGACCATCACATTATTCATAGCAAGGTCATCCTCATTATTCCATGCCTTAAACAAGGCTCAAAAGGTCATAAGCAATTATGTGTCCATAGGTATTATTATGGCAAGGCACTATGATATTCAAATAACACTACATTGTGGTTTCAGCACAAGAAGAGTGTAATACATTGCCACATTAATAATTCAAGAGGTCTGATTATAACCAATCAACATCATCTAATTACATTGAGGTTAGGTATAACAAGCTATATCACATTGGAGTTACGCATCCACTTATTAAAGTGATTTATCAAATATAACTATACAAGAGCAAAGGTAAGACTACAAATTAATGGTATTGAACCATCGAATTATCATTACTAGGACCCACATATAATACCATGGGGTTTATTATAATACATTGTATGTTGATGCATCCAATGTTATTCATTGGGTCGGGTTCATTGTTCAAGGTTACCAATTGAAGTATGAGTCTAACCATTAGATCATTTGAACCAAGGAACCATTGGTTTAAGGTTTAGTCAAATCTACAATTACATTATTAAATCACCACATGTGGTGATGATCTGATCCACCATTAATTGTGATCATTAAGTCACTATTGGTTGTTAGATCAACAATATATTCATTTAACACCATCAAATATTAAGCTAATGTCATCAGTGATTGATAGCACCCCTAAAATACTTAGTGGATGATAATTAAACAACTGATTGAGCCAAAACCTGACCTAAGGGGGTGACCATAGGTTTTCACCATAAAATTTGACACCCTTGATCATGAAAGTTAGTTCCCAAGACAGAAACACCATTGGTTGTTGAATGGTATGACCATCAGTTGTGTGATAGGGAAGGAAATAGCTTGAAAACCCTAATTTGAACCATTGATTGTTTTGTACTTAGAACCATAGGTTGTTGCTATCAACCTATCCCAGATCATATTATACCTTATAAAGGTCGTACACATGTTTACAAGTTCATATAGAACTAGAACATAATAGGGAACACCATAAAAAATTCGTAACCCTAAACAAGCATGGTTTCTTTATGCTTAGATCATCACATTAAAGCATAAACATGAACTAACAAGCTTCTACCAAGAAATATAAGTGAAGAATGTTATATAACTCACCTCTATTGAGTAGTTCATATCCCAAAAAGAAAGAATCTCAAGAAAATAAGGCAAGAAAATCCTAGATTCAGATCTGAACTTGGCCAAGTAGGCACTTCTCTCCACAAAGAAGCAAAACCCTAGAAGAAGAAACAAGAAGGATAGATTTTTGAGTTCTAGAGCCACTTTCACCATGGAACAAAAAGGTTCCGACCTGGATAAATATAGTAGGAATAAGAGAAAAGAAATAAGTGGAGGAAATAAGGTAATACTTACACTTTTAGGTCAAAATCACTAGGAAGGAGCTTTAGGAACCCCTAAAGGAAGTCAATTGCAACCCTAGATTCTTTTTCCAAGAAGATCCCCACTTTCTTCTTTCTTGGACAGGAACTTTGAAGAATCATAGAGGGAGAATGATGTTCATATAAGGAGGGAAGTGGTGGAGAGAAAATGGTTCGTTTGGATGCTTAGGGATAGGTATATAAAACTTTAAGATAAAGAAAAAGAAAAAGTTGAAGTTCTAGTATCGTTCCAAGTGTCCATGGCCTTAAACTATTAAGAATATACAAGCACACACACAATAAGCTCACCCACCGTCCATATAGACCTGATTATCTCTCCTTTGTCAAATTTCCAAGCCAATCAAATAATTCGTTAGTTGATAGCTACTAAAGGTAGCTCATCCATGAAGGGGTAAACCCTAAAATACGCTTGAGGAAAACACCTTCAAACCATGGCTCAGCTAGGAGACCCATGGATAAAAATACTCAAGAATGATAAGATAACATATAAAGAACATAATGTATGTGAAAAATTGCAAAGAAAACCCCTCAATTGGGTAAATTGCATAAAAGACCAAAATGTACATAAAATTACATAACTTGTTCAAACAGTGTCCAAATTGGACAAATTTTGAAACTTAAGATTGGCTTATGATTTTAAAGCATATCATAAGGTAATATTAGGGTTTTAAGCATTAAATTATGGTAACTAAGCTTATTCAACTCATTAAGCAAGTTCAGGGGCCTTACAACTGTAAACCCCTAACAAGGATTTCGTCCTGAAATCCTACGCAAAAAGAGATGGGTATTTTCTAATGCATCTCATTCTCTAGTTCCCATGTGGATTACTCTATTCCATGGTGATGCAACAAAACTTTCACTAGTATTATATATTTTCTCTTTAGCCTTTTCACCCTTATATCCAAGATCAACACAGGACCCTCAACATAGGAGATATCCTCATCTAACTCAACCTATACTGGTTGGATTGTCTGCTTGGTATCTGGATGGAATTTCCTCAACATAGAGATGTGAAAGACATTATGAAATCTATTTAGATCTAGTGGTAGCTCCAACTTTTATGCTACCTTTCCAACATGAGATAGGATAGGGTATGGTCCCATAAATTTAGGAGCCAACTTACCCTTCTTTCCAAACCTCAGGACACCTTTCCAAGGTCCGTGTCAGTTATCTGCATAGGATTTCTGCCTGTCCTGGGCTACTTTCAACTGTTGTTGTATCACTTTAATCTTTTATGTAGTCTGTTGTACTAGCTCAGCATCCAAACATTGATATTCACCTGTCTCATACCAGCAAAGAGGAGACTGACATCGTCTCCCATACATAGCTTCATAAGGAGCCATATCTATTCTTCTTTGATAGCTATTGTTGTACACAAACTCTATCAGAGTCATATGTACATCGTAACTACAAAGAAATTGTAGCATACATGCCCTCAAGAGATCCTCTAAAGTATGAATAGTTCTTTCAGTCTAGCCATCAATCTACGGATGAAAAGCTATGATGGATCTCAGCTGTGTTCCCATTGCTGAATGCAGACACTCCCAAAAATGACTTGTAAACTGTGGACCTCTGTCAGAAACTATAGTCACTGGAATGTCATGCAGACAGACTATCTCATCAACATATATTTGTGCCAATTTCTCTGCTGTAAACGTCATCTTGATTGGCAGAAAATAAGCTAACTTAGTCAATCTGTCTACTACCACCCATATGGAATCATGACCCTTGGCTTTCCTAGGAAGACCAACCACAAAGTCCATAGTAATATGATCCCATTTCCACTGTGGTATTGACAAGGGTTGTAATGTCCCTATCGACTTCTGGTGCTCAGCCTTCACCTACTGACAAACTGGGCATTTGGCAAAGAACCCTACCACATCACACTTTGGACTTGTCCACCAATACATGTCTTTCAAGTTTTGGTACATCTTGGTACTTCCAGGATGCATTGCATACATGGAGGAGTGAGCATCGTCAAGTACCATCTTCCTCCACCCATCAACATCAGGAACTACTGTCATATTATGGTAACAAACTGTACCATCATCTTCCTCATGAAAGCCATCATACTTTGCACTGCCAATCCCTGATCAGATATTTAGTATCACAATATCATTATGTTGTGCATTATGAATATACTGTCTCAAGGTAGGTTTCACTTGTAACTATGCTAACAATCCTTCCAACAAGGAAACTTCTAGTTGTACATTCATCTGGAGAAGAGACACTAGCATATCTCTCTTCTGGCACATCAACAAATTTAATTGTGCATTATCTACCATTGATGATGAAGATGACTTTCTACTTAATGCATCAACTACCACATTCACTTTCCCTGAATGGTAGTCTATTGTGCAATCATAATCCTTAATCAATTCCATCCATCTCCTCTGCCTCATATTCAACTCATGTTTTGAGAAGATATACTATAGATTCTTGTGGTCAGTGAAGATCTGGCACTTTTCTCCATAAAGATAGTGTCTCCAGATCTTTAAGGTATGGACCACCGCTGCAAGCTCCAAATCGTGTGTTGGGTAATTCTCCTTGTGTTTCTTAAGCCGTCACGAAGCAAAAGAAATCACATTTTTATCCTACATCAACACGCATCCTAACCCATTCTTTGAAGTATCGCAAAAGACAATATAACATTTCCCTTTATGTGGCAGTACTAACACCGATGCAGTAGTAAACTTTTCTTTCAACATCTGGAAAGAATGTTGACACTTATCATTCCAAGCAAAAGGAACATCCTTCCTAGTTAACCAAGTTAGGGGTAATGCTATAGAACTGAAGTCTTTGATGAACCTCCTTTAGTACCTACCAGACCTAGGAAACTGTGGATCTCTACCAGTGTCTTTGGTTGTTCCCATTATAGTAGAGATTCCACTTTCTTAGAATCAACACAAACACCTTTTGTAGATATAACATGGCCTAGAAAAGACACTTCAGATAACCATAATTCACACTTGTTGAACTAAGCATATAGTTGATGCTGCCTCGACAAAGTCAATGCCTGGCAAAGGTGTTTCTCATGATGTTGACTATCCTTGGAATATATCAGGATATCATCTATGAACATGACCACACACTAATCAAGATAAGGTCTAAACTGTAATGACCCGACATCGAATCAAGCCAAATCACCACCAGTAATAATTGCAGAATAATCATAAGCTGCAGATTAACAAAATCACTAAAAATTAAAACTATTTTGCAAAGAGATCCATTTCTAGGAAACTCTTAAAGAAGGAAACCAAACTTTATATACATCATGGCTCACATTGTACATACATTACACTGTATCATCTCGAGGATAACATATATCGGTTGATTTACCAAAACCTATACATAAGAAACATAAAACCTGGAGGAAATCAAGCGAAAATCTCATATCGTTCATAAAACCATCACTTACTGACTCCAAGGACCTGAGAGTACAGAGATGCCACATAGGACTTCTATTTGCAAGACACGGCAGACAGTACACTCATCCTAAGTTGTTACTGTTGTCCCTACTGTTGTTTTCCTTCCTCTACAGAACGATCTCTACCTCCTCGTGCACGTCCACCTAAAAATTGTGGATCCCATGGGGTGAGACAATTGTCCCAGCGAGAGATATAACTCTCCACCAAAAATGTTATTATCATAGGTAAACAATATAAAACTGATCAAATGTTCTTTTATATTAATAAGCAAGATTAATCACTATTGATAAGCAGATTAGAACATTCTCATCTTTTAAAGCATTGCAACTATCTATGATCGAGTAGTAAATCATATATTCAATTTACAATGAATATGAAGAACATGTGTATCGTTTACCCATCATACTATACCAACATCTCAAACTTATCATGTGATAATATTATCATGGTATGATATCAATGAATCATTCACATTTCTAGTTATTGGTCACAGTCAATCCACCAGTCAGGTATTGGTATCTACCAATCTTGTGAATATACCCTATAGGTATTAATCTCAGTCAATTCGCAAGCCAGGCATTGGATTGTTCCAATCTTGTGAGAGTACAACCTGGTATTGGATTGTACCAATCTTGTGAGATTACATCCAGATATTGGATTGTACCAATCCTGTGAGAGTACAGCCAGGCATTGGATTGTACCAATCCTGTGAGATTACATCTAGGTATTGGATTGTACCAATCTTATGAGATTATAGCCAGGTATTGGATTGTACCAATCTTGTGAGATTACTACCAGGTATTGGATTGTACCAATCCTATGAGATCATGGCCATATTGCTAAGGATTTCATAGTAGTTGGAATACCTTTATGTTTCCCTTTCACTTTTGTCATGGTATATCAATCCCATAAACTCATAATTGAATACCACATCGCCTTTATTAGGAAATATGCCTCGGTCAAGCCATCATACCCATTCACATTGATACAAGTATTCCTCATATCTCATTTTAGTATATTCAAAACACTATAGCCCTTATTTGTCTATAACCATAAAGCATGTATGACCAAGATTTCATTATTATCATTATAACCATTTATTATTATCATTATGTTACGGGGTTCCCATTTCCCTAATTTATTTTGAATATTGCCATCTCTTACATCAATCTCTAGATCATGAGACTATTATAAACATCTTGTCACCTCTCACTAGGAAACATCCATCTCTAGGTCATAAGACCTATATAAGCATTATACTTGTTGTACAAGTATTTCACATGGCTCACAAGACCCATTTAATCTGTATTATATGAAACATCATAGTTCATACTTAGCTATGCTCATTATCTCATGATTACCAACATGGTTAGTACTTCATGATAACCACAATATCAAATACGTATCATCACCATGAAACATAAGAGAAATACAACCTTCCCATCATTTGGGTTAGGGTTTCTGTTACAACCCGTTCCTACCTTTGTTGGTAATCCTAGAGTTTTAAGATAATCTTAATGCTTGGCATGCTTTTGTTAGTAATATTATATGTTGCATTATGTCTTAACTTTGATAACCTTAAATACTTGTTTGGGCAACTCATAATCATAACTTAAACATACTATAAAGATCCGAGTTGGAGTTAAGATATAATTAACCCATACATGTGTGCAAGAAGATAGTTAATGACATTGGAGGAAATAATTATTAAATAATTTTTATTTTATAATATTATCAAAATAATATTTTAAGATTGTATATAATTTTATTACAAATCCAACAAAAAAAGAATGAAACAAATCAGAGTCAAAATGAGAGATTTATGCCCTTTTTAGTACGCATACATTGAGGACCGCGACCGACGCTGCGTCGACACCGCGACCCGCGGTCGATACCGCGACCCGCGGTCTATACCGCGACTGCGATGCTGCGTCGACACCGCGACCGCGGCCAACGCCGCCCTAGATAACAAATCATAAAACAATCATATCTCGTGCAATACTTATCCATTTTCAATGAAACAAAGTGCGTAGGAACCGCGATTCGATCCCTATCATCCCAGACATCTTGCTCTATGAGGTGGCGACCTAGATGGAAATTGCTGGGGAGATTTTTGGGGAAGAATGTGAAGAACAATAGAAATCAAAGGGGTTGCTATAAATTCAACTTGGTAAGTCATTTTAACTGTGTATTCCTTCTTCTTTTCACTTCCCCTTGATCGAAACCCTTGATCCAGTTATTTGGAGGTTTGGTTTAACCTCTAATCTCGTTTTCTATCTACAGCAGGCCCTGTTTAGGGTTGAAAGGAAGATAAAATCACGGATTTTTCTGGGATCTTGATATGGATTTGAGATCTTCAAAGATGGGCTACGTTTGGAGGGTGTTTTCACACCTTAGAGTGAGTGGGTACTTCCTTTAAATAGTATATTGCACGTAAAATGATTAAATTTATCAAAAATCTTCAATTGCTTGGTATGCGAGTACAAACCCTAAGTTGCCTTTTTGATCTAACTTTTGCAAGATGATATGAAATGGATTATTTCTCTATTGTTATGAATTTCAGATTGTGAAATCATATTAGAAATGATTGCAATCCATCTAAATGATAATTCTTAAAGTATTTGCAGAGGTTATTAAATTAAACTTAAATTTAGGGTTTTCGGCTATGAGTGAATTTGTTGTATAATTGAATAAATAAGTTGTCTAGTTGAATATCCTTGGTTATGAATGATTGTTTTATTTGTATGTGAATTACATAAATGTTAGGTAAGATTTTGCACTTCATTTGGCATGGAAACCCTAGTTCAGTTTATTATAGGGTTTCATATATATATATATATTCAATTATATGTGAACTGCTGAGAGAAATTCTTATTGAATGATGTTATGATGAATTCAATCCTTATGCAAGTTATGTGATAAGTGAATGAGGTAAATGAAACCCTAATGATAGGGTGTTCAGTGAAACAAGTATTGTGATATCAATGTTTCTCAGTTTGAGATGTGGTGATGTTTAACAATTTAGTTGTGGTAAATGTTATCAGATGGTTTATGAAATGAATGTTTACAAATATGAATAAAGATATGTTGATGTGATGATTGAATTGTGAATTTAAAGAGTGAATTAGACATGTAGATGCCCTAAAAACTGTAGAATCCTCACAGGATGAGGCCTGCGCTGTGAGGAGGAAATGACTTCCCGACTGGAGGTAGTCCAGATCGAGGTAAGATGGAGCGCACCAGTAGGGTGTGGGGGTCTTTATCATTAGGGAAGTCTCCTTACAGTTGTGTGGTACCCAACACCAACCGGGGATTCCGGTGGTACCTGTGTTACTTGTTGAATGAACAGTGGTCAGTAGGTCCACTGATGCAGAATAAGCCTGAGGGCTTTGACTCACCGCCTGAGTACCCAGGTTGAGAGGTGGAGTCTGAGATATCCGGCCGCTCCCATGAGCCGCCGAGAGGCAGACGTGCTGAGGCTCGCTGCTGACGAGGTCTTACTCAAGATATAGTCTTAGGAACCCGGGCATGCTTCTAAGCCTTATACAGTGAGATCGTAGCTTGCTGTGATTCTTTCACATGTTGTGGTACACATCATGTGGGTTCAGGGCATAATAAGATGATGAGAGGTTAAACAAGTGTGTCCAATTATTCAATTATTCTTTGTATGATTTTGAGTTATTAGTTCTCTTTATAATCAATCAAGCATGTTCATATACTGATTCACTCTTGTAGATGTCTTGAGTATTGTGCCATATTTATCTTTGTGAAAATTAGTCTCTGTAAAGATTACTGCTGTTATAATTGATATCAGTCGCTCAAAAGTGTATTTGTAATTATATCAATGCTTTAGACTGTTTCTTTGAGTACTCATTCACTGAACGAGTAGGCTCACCCCTCTACTCACAAAATTTTTAGGGAAACCATGTGGACTTGAAGAAGGTCAAAGCATCAGAGTAGATCTACCACATGAGTTAAGTATGAGTTAGTTAAGTTTAGTCAGTCCCTGTTACTCTAGGTCCTTGTATGGATGTGAGAGAGTTGTAAATGATATTTTGTATCTTTGTTTCCTTGATAAGAGAGAATTTATCTGATTGTCATGTCATATGTACATGGAAGTGTGATAAACAAAATGAATGTATGGATGTGTATCATTAATGTTGAGATCATATTAGAGTAATAAAAGTTTAATTCTTTGGTAAAGTTTGTTTATGTGATTGGATGTGAGAAAATAAAGAGTTTGAAATGAAATTAAAAAAAAAATTAAGGGAGTGAACTGTGTATTAAGTATAATCCTCATAGTCATGCCCTAATCTCATGATTGGTGGTAATCATTGGATGTGGGCGTGACAAAGTTTTGGTATCAGAGCTTAGGCTGAGTTTTCAGGGACCATTAGGATAGAAAGTTAGAGCTATAAGTGTGGCAGTTAAGAGTTTATGTGTCTTTAGCTCTGGAAGGTTTGGGTATTTGGATACCCTGGCCAGGTATTTGAATACTTAGATTGACCAGTATCAAGCTACTCTGTCTATTCTTCTCTGGATGCCCTGGCCAGGTATGCAGAGGAAGGATGGGCTAGAGAGAAACCCTAGAAATCTTAGGGTTAGGAGACTGGAAAGTAATGAAGGAGTAAGAGATTAAACATAAAATGTGATACAAATCTTTCTTTATGTTGCTTATTTGATTGGATATCAATAGAAATGCTCTTATATGTATGAATTCAAATTATCAGTTTGTAGAATATATATGGTTCTTTTATATTGTTGTGTATCATGAAGTGATTCAGTTATTATTTATATTCTTTGTATCAAGTAGACCAGAAGTTATGTTTAAATGAGTTTTCCCTAAGTGGATTTTCTTTCCACATGTTTGAGATTAATAGGAGTTGGTTATTCTTGAGTAGCTCTTGGCTTCAGGACTGTAGGTTTGGCTTGGCCCGACTGGCAAGATGCATTACTGAGATCTAATGACTCCTATTAACAATATAATAAGAGTAGACTATGGATAAATTATACCCACATCATAGTGAGAATGTCTATACACTAAGATGTTGAAACATATGGGAAAGATTAGAATAGCTAAGAATTAGTTGGAACTAATATCTGAGATCCAACTTTGGGGCCTCATATGAGAAACCCTTAATTGGGAATAAAGGAACAAGACATAAGGTTCAGATTAAGTTTAATGATTAGTATTATATGAACTCTAAATATGAAATATGGAAAGGATATGAGAAAAGTATGTAAGGGCCGAGATAGTAATAATCAATCATGAGGAATGGATCATATAATCGAGTATAATGCTTTTATGTACTCCAATGCAAAGGAAAAATAGAAGAAAAGAGTTGAGTATACAATAAGTACATAGAAGTGAAGAGTCTTCAAAAGAGTTAAAGTAAAGAGAATTGGATGAACATGTAAATCATAAGAATGGAGTAACAAACTTAGTTGAAATAAAGAGAAATGTAGAAATGATGAGCTTGATTAAGGAATGAGGGTTATGATATAATTGAGAGCATGGAATGTATACCTTTATTATGAAGTTTAATACATGCATCCTTACTACCTTTGGGTTCTAAGTCTCTATAGAACAACAAACTAGTTTCTAAAAGAAGAACAAAAGTGTAGCTAAACAATGAATAAGTCATACAAAGGTAGATAATATTCAGAAAGGAAAAACTTGATTGAAAGAGAAACCAAGTTTGAACCATGCATGTGCCGTTTGATTTAAAATGAAGGATATGCAATGTATTAAACATGAGGTGAAACTAGTAGAGAGATTATTGATTTAGAATTTCAACTTCACATTAATAGAATGATAAAAAGAAATATATGCAACATGGTATACATGATCATACACAGGAATAAGCAACATGATCATAAGAGAAAAATTAGAAGTTAAAGCTGATAGGTGGAAGAGTAGTATATGGTAAGAGGATTATGGAAAGTAAGGAAGGGTTTGAAATGTGATGGAGAAATAAAGATTATAAAAGAAAGAGGTTAGGAGATTCAAGCAAGTGCTAATGAGTCAAGTATCCTTGTTGATAACTAATTAAACCTACATATGAGAAATGTATTAAGGGAATGTATGAAGATACAAATTCTAAGTCTCAGAATCATCTTCTTTTTCATATATTACTTAATGAGAGCAATGTTGAAATGAAGTGATAAGAAAATAAATCATATATGATGCATAACCACCATGGTAGAGACATTTAGTGAATGTAATAATGACACACAATATGATGATGAAACCCTAGAAGGATAAATTGAGAATGTTATATATATGAATGGTGAGGTGAGAGAAAGGAAATTCAATTGATAAGATAAGGAAGACTTTAGTAAAACTTGTGAGATCCAAACTTTGAATTTCAAATTAAGGGGGCAAAGTCACATCACAATAACGTCATGATACTGATAAGGACCAAACCCTAGAATGCTTAGAGTTTTAGTAGTTCAAGGGATGTCACTAGTTATTTGACCTTGAATACTAGCATCTCTATAAAATAAGATCACGAGATTTGCACTATGAGAAATAAACTAGCACTGATAGTAATCCAGGGTTTAAAGGTAGCTAATCTGAAAGGTTGATAAACAATATGGAAATGTTTTAGAGAAAAGGGTAATAAATAATTTTGAAATGTAACAAGTGTTATTTGAACAAAAGGAGAAATACAACATGAGTAAAGTATGATGTGAAATAAATTCGTGCAGTGATGTCAAGAATGATGAATAATCTATTCTTACCTTGTATGTTTCAATTTTAGGGATGTTTATTATATATGATCAAAATGAGAAGGATAAGTAACAAGAAGTAAGTAGTAATGAATGAGGGGATAAGAGAAAACAATGGCATTCAGTAATACGTGAATTTGTTTTTAGAAGTGTAATTTGTTGAAGGTATAATGAGGGATGTAAATTGGTTCTACGTATGATTTTAGTATACTTGAGCAAGTAATATGTTAATTTCAGGTGTCTGATAGTTGTAGTCTTTCATACCAGTAATCCATATTAGTATTGTACAATTGTGGTATGGTGATATGGGTCAAATGATGATAAAAAAATGGAGGGTTACCCGGAATAAGGTAGTCTTACCTATTCACTCATATGAATAGAAGGGATGATAACCATATTGTATTGATATGTAATCCTAATGAGGTATAGTTTGTTATACCTAGCTTTAATATAACTAAGTAGTGGTAATTGGGCATGAATAGTCCTTGAATGACTAATACAATCATGGAGTACTCTGTTACCATTGTTGAAATCCTAGTATACTACAACCCGATGATTACACCTTGATTTATGTGTGGGTTCATACTTGAGAATAGTATGGAACGTGATGGTGATGCTTCACCTTATGCATCCCTGATCCAATGGGGATGCCGTAAGTAATGGTTTGGGTATAAGTGTTGATTAGTAACATTAATATAATTTATCTTGTTGAACCTAACTCTAATACAAATAGATTAAGATTAGTATTCATGTTTAACATTCTTATATGATGGAATGATGGTGGAGTAACCCCCTTAATATGATAATAACCTTAATATGTTAATTGGTGGTTATTATAGCCACATGGTTGACACTTTCTTATGCTAAACATGTGCATTATCAATATGATGAGGGTAATCATATCTATATTCCTTGCATGTTGATGTAATAAAGGAATGTTCTTAATGTTAATATAACCTTGCTATGTTTGTTTATGAATATTCCCTAGCTCATTAATGAAATATTGTGTTAATACAGTGTGTTATATGTAAGTATTGTTGTTGATCCTTGTTATAAGGCATGCAAAGATAATGATGATCTTGTAGGGAATAGTATGATGGTCTTAATGACCTTTGGGCATGGTTGAGCCGAGGACGAAGTGTAATCCTCTTCTGTTGATAAGGGTTGATACCCTGTGATATTGTATAAAGGGTTTATATCTTGTGATAGTATGATGAGTAGTGTGGTCTCATGAATGGCAAGTGAATAGCACCATGTGATGATGAGGTGAGAAATTATGTTTCACACTTTTTATATCTTTTCGAAGTTGTGATTTGAAGAGAAACATATGACTTAATGTTGAAAATAAAATTCTAGACCGTAGTATTTGAATGCTTAAAAGGAATGAGATACCCCTAGTAAAGGTTCTTTGGAGGAATCATGGTGTAAAAGAAGCTACCTGGGGAGTGGATACAGAGATGTTTAACAAGTATCTTTTCCTCTTTTAGAAATTTCAAGATGAAATTTTTATTAGAAGGGGAGAATTGTTACAACCCGTTCCTAGCTTTGCTGGTAATCCTAGAGTTTTAAGATAATCTTAATGCTTGGCATGCTTTTATCAGTAATATTCTATGTTTTGCTATGTCTTAACTTTGGTAACCTTAAATACTTATTTGGGCAACTCATAATCATAACTTAAGCATACTATAAAGACCTGAGTTGGAGTTAAGATAGAATTAACCCATACATGTGTGTGAGAAGAGAGTTAATGACATTGAAGGAAAGAATTAATAAATTATTTTTAATTTTATAATATTATAAAAATAATATTGTAGGATTGTAGAGAATTCATTTATGAATCTAAAAAAAACCAAATCAGAGTTAAAATGAGAGAGTTATGCCCTTTTTTAGTAAGCATGTATTGAGGACCGCGACCACGACCGCGGCCGACACCGCCCTAGATAGCAAATCGTAAAATGATCATATCTCGTGCAATACTTATCCGTGTTCAATGAAACAAAGTGTGTTGGAACCGCAATTCGATATTCTATCATCCCATACATCTTGCTCTACAAGGGGGAGAAATGGAGTGTGATTTTTGGGGTGATATTTGGGGAAGAATGTGAAGAACAATAGAAACTAAAAGGGGTTGCTATAAATTCAACTTGGAAAGTCATTTTAACCGTGGATTCCTTCTTCTCTTCACTTCTCCTTGATAGAAACCCTTGATCTAGTGATTTGGAGGTTTGGTTTAGCCTCTAATATCGTCTTCTACCTATAGCAGGCCCCGTTTAGGGTTGAAAGGAAGACGAAATCATAGATTTTTCTAGGATCTTGATATGGATTCGAGATCTTCAAAGATGAGCTACGTTTTTAGGGTGTTTTCACACCTTAGGGTGAGTGGGTACTTCCTTTAAATAGTAGATTGCATGTAAATGAGTTAATTTATCAAAAATCTTCAATTTCTTGGTATGCGAGTACAAACCCTAAGTTGCCTTTTTGATCTAACTATGCAAAGATGATATGAAATGGAGTATTTCTCGATTGTGATGAATTTCAGATTATGAAATCATATTAGAAATAATTGCAATTCATCTAAATGATAGTTCTTAAAGTATTTGCAGAGGTTATTAAATTAAACTGAAATTTAGGGTTTTCAGCTATGACTGAATTTGTTGTATAATTGAATAAAGAAGTTGACTAGTTGAATCTCCTTGGTTATGAATGATTGTTTTATTTGTATGCGAATTACATATATGTCAGATACGATCTTGCACTTCATTTAGCATGGAAACCCTAGTTTAGTTTATTACAAGGTTTCATATATATATATTAAATTATATGTGAACTGCTGAGAGCAATTCTTATTGAATGATATTATGATGAATTCAATCCTTATACAAGTTATGTGATAAGTGAATGAGGTAAATGAAACCCTAATGATAGGGTGTTCAGTGAAACAAGTATTGTGATATGAATGTTTCTCAGTTTGAGATGTGGTGATGTTTAACAGTTTAGTTGTGGTAAATGTTATCAGATGGTTTATAAAATGAATAGTTTACAAACATGAACAAAGATATGTTGAAGTGATGATTGAATTGTGAATTTAAAGAGTGAATTAGACATGTAGATGTCCTGAACACTGTAGAATCATCATAGGATGAGGCATGCACTGTGAGGAGGAAACGACATCCCAACTGGAGGTAGTCTAGATTGAGGTAAGCTGGAGCGCACCAGTAGGGTGTGGGGGTCTTGACCAGTAGGGCTGACTCCTTACAGTTGTGTGGTACCCAACACGAACTGGGGATGCTGGTGGTACCTGTGTGACTTGTTGAATGATCAGTGGTCAGTAGGTCTACTGTTGCACAATAAGCCTGAGGGCTTTGACTCGCTGCCTGAGTACCCAAGTTGAGAGGTGGAGTCTGAGATATCCGACCACTCCCACGAGCCGCCGAGAGGCTGACATGCTGAGGCCTGCTACAGACGAGGTCTTACTCAAGATATAGGCTTAGGAACCCGAGCATGCTTCTAAGCCTTGTACAGTGAGATCGTAGCTTTCTACGATTCTTTCACATGTTGTGGTACACCTCAGTTGGGTTCAGGGCATAATAAGATGAATGAGAGGTTAAAGAAGTGTGTGCAGTTATTCAATTATTCTTTGTATGTTTCTAAGTTATTAGTTCTCTTTATAATCAATCAAGCATGTTCATATACTAATTCACTCTTGTAGATGTCTTGAGTATTGTTCCGTATTTATGTTTGTGAAAAATTAGTCTCTTCAAAGATTACTACTGTTATAATTGATATTAGTCGCTCAAAAGTATATTTGTAATTATATCAATGCTTTAGACTATTTCTTTGAGTAATCATTCACTGAGCGAGTAGGCTCACCCCTCTACTCACAATTTTTTTAGGGAAACCATGTGGACTTGAAGAAGGTCAAATCATCAGAGTAGATCTACCACATGAGTTAAGTATGAGTTAGTTAAGTTCAGTCGGTCCCTGTCACTCTAGGTCCTTGTATAGATGTGAGAGAGTTTTAAATGATGTTTTGTATCTTTGTTTCCTTGATAAGAGAGAATGTATATGATTGTCATGTCATATGTACATGGAAGTGTGAGAAACAGAATGAATGTATGGATATGTATCATTAATGTTGAGATCATATTAGAGTAATAAAAGTTTTATTCTTTGGTAAAGTTTGTTTATGTGATTGGATGCGAGAAAATAAAGAGTTTGAAATGAAATTAAAAATAATAATAATAATACGGGAGTAAACTTTGTATTAAGTATAATCCTCATAGTCATGCCCTAATTTCATGATTGGCGGTAATCGTGGGATGCAGGCGTGACAGTTTCCCTTTCTTACCGATTAGGGTTTTCAAGTCATATCAACACCCTTCATTAGGGTTAGGGTTTCCCTTTATTAACTGATTAGGGTTTCAAATCATACCAACACGCTTCATTAGGGTTAGGGTTTCTCTTTATTAACTGATTAGGGTTTCAAATCATATCAATACCCTTCATTAGGGTTATGGTTTCCCTTTTTAAGTCGATTAGGGTTTCTAATACGTTCATAAAGAATCAAAACCCTTATTCATACTCCACACATATTAAGAGTATCAATGTATACTCATTACATGATTATTATACAAGTATAAGTTTCTTTTTCATCCTTAATAGGAGGTTGATTACATCATACTCCATTAGGTTGGATCAATCCTTCTCCCAAGGTACATTGGCCCACATTTATCAAAATTCATTAACTCTTTATGTCTTAATGTATCATTTGACATAACACACTACATGTGTCACTCAATCAAGTGTATTAGATTGAGGTACTTCCTCCATATTGGGTATAGAGGTGTAGGTATGCTTCCATATCAGGTATAGAGGTGTATCCTCATCACCATATCATGCATGAGATATATCCTTATCTCCATATCGTACATCCATATCAGGTTACTCAACCTTTAAGGTATGCATATCGAGTTTGACCCTTATGCTCATATCCCATCAAGGCCTTCATGGTATCATCCTACCTTTCATCATGTGATGAGTGATAGTATAGACAACTGATTAGTCTCAACTAGCTCAAGTGTACAAACTGATAGGGGTGTGGGGTCCCAATGCATATCGGATTTCACAACATCATATTGGGTCTCAACATCATATCGGGTTAGGGTGTATACTCAACACCATATCGTGTATAAGGTGTGTTCTTGTTCCCATATCGTGCACAAGATGTGTATATTTGTCACTCATATCATCCATGAGGTATACATTCATCAATATATTGTGTTGGTGGTGTATTCATATCACCATATCAGGTTACTCATCATCTAGGGTTTGTCATATTGGGTTTGAGTATATACTTGACTCCATGTCGTGCATAAGGTGTATATTTGACCTTATATCATGCACATGGTGTATGCTTGACACCATATCGTGCACAAGATGTATACTTCATTATCATATCATGTATAAGGTTTATGCATCCTCATTGTATTGTTTTAGTGATATGTTCACTTCACCATATCGGGTTAGAGGTGCTTCAACCCAATATCGGGTTGAACCATGATGATGTCATCATCATCAACCTATAGACTCTTGTTATTACTGTTCTAATTCATGTATAGCAGTACTATATCACTAATAGAACTCATGGATTCATCAACTATGAAAGCAAATTCGAATTGAAAGTAAATCATCAACCATGGCAAGATTGATGGTAAATAATAACATAATTGAGTTCAAGTTATATAAACCACCTCAAGAGATACTTCAAAGCTCCAAGCTCCAGATATTTACATTCCCAAGGTTGAAGATGAGATTATAAAAGGTCCAAGACTTGAGCTCCTCAGCACTATGCACGATACTTCACCACTTGTGGCTGATATCCCTCACGTGTGGCCGATATCCCTTCACTTGGCCGATATCACTTTGCTATGGCCAATACAAGGCTATATGCATGATACCCCTCTTCCTATGCATGTAACCAAGACACTATGAATGATATCTAAGAGAAATATGGTGGTAAGATTCAAAAAGATTCACTAATAGGTGAAAGGAATGGTATATATAGTTGAGGTTCATGAAAAAGGGTGAATATGAGGTGGCATCACTTTAAGCTACTAGGTGACACATGTCCATGCATGGTTGAAATGTGTACATGCACACACTCTTATTTATCTTGACATGTAAAAAACTTGAGGATAATATAGAGATAATATCTCATCCATCACTTATCTCTTTGGATAAGATATATCAACTCAATCACCTCTGTATTCACAACTAGATACAACTTTATCAAGGAAGTTGTAAACTGATACACTTCACCTCCTTGAGGTTCTTACGCCGTTATGGAAAAGGACAAGATTTAAAACCTATATGAGACTCCCTGTATGGCTCCTTGGCCGATAGGCACTCTCATATGGACTCTACAACCCGATATAACTCATGTAAGGGTTTCAACTATACATCATCTCTTGGTCTTTTCATCACCAAGAGTACTATCATTCAAATATGATTCAAACATGGTGTCTCCTTCTTTCTACCTCCTCTAAATGATACATATAGGGAGTATAGACACTCTAGAGGTGGTAATTTTCATATAAACCCTACATTTTGGGTAAATTATGATTTTTACCAAAAATGGTACACAAGGCACTAACATTCTTAAAAAAAGCTCAAATTTGGAATTTAGGCTTTCCACATGCCACCACTTAGCATCATTATATTTATTATGATGCTAAAACACTTGACACACATTCAACATGTGGCATATTGCAATATAACCCCTCAACTTGGGTATATTGCATTTTGGCCCAAAATAAGAGAACATTGCTCAACCATCATTCAAACAAGACCAAACTTGAAACATAAGTTTGTCACCTGATAAAAAAATACTTCAGAGAATTATATTAAAGTTCTAAACAACTTACTTAAGCCAAACAAATAGGGTTAGCCCTAAACCCAGGTCAGGGATGTCCAATTATAAACCCCTAACATGGATTTTGTCCTCAAAATCCCAGATGAAGGGAAACAATTGTTATCCATGCATTACATCCTCAAGCCTCCACGTAACATCTGAATGTCATAGAGATGCCATAGAACTTTGACCAGTACAAAGTCCTTCCAATCAGGGTCATCATAGAATCTCCGTTATACATGATACATACTCAATTGTCCTTTTCATCATTGACTGCAGAATCAATTCTTTGTCAGGTAACACTTTCTTATTTAGAGAAGTATTATACATACTTTGTATAACTTGGGTGTCAAACCTTATTGATTTGTAATCTTCTCAACTTACAACTTTATGTAATAAGTTTCTTGATCTTGGGAATCTTCCATACCCCTCACTTAGCTAAGCATTTCTCCTCCAAGGAAAGACTAGATTTCATTATGTCACCCATTTGGGGATACAAGTCTTATCATGCTTCTATTGTGCCATTCTAATCTGCTGACACAACACTAACTTACTTATGACTTGTACCAACCAACCCTTTAGCTGTTTATTTTCTTGTCATAAGGTGAGGCTACCTATCAAAGAAGAACTATCTTAGAGGTATCTCTAGATGTTATTGTATAAGCTACCTCAATAGATCTAGATAGGGATATTCTAAGGAATTATATTTAGCTTGATAAGCCTTTCCCATGACAATTCTACAATTATTCCTTCAATTACTACATCCTTTTTGATGTTATGTTTATGCAGAGCATAAACCCCTAACATATGGTCCATGCTATCATATGTAACTAAACTATTCTCGAAGTTGGCCTTTCTAGGTAACCAACATTAATCATCTTATTAGGAGTCATGTCCTCACTGTATCATACCTTTAAAAATTCTTGGACACTAGAATTCCTTACCTTGGTATTCGTTATATATACAAAAAGCACATTACATCCTTATCATTTCCATTCTCTGTTGTTATTACCAAAGACAAACATATAATAAGACCTTTCTTTCATCTTGAGACATTTAATTATCACATATACTTTGTCTTGGAACCAAAATCCAAGACTAGATGATACTTTTCAATGTACCCATCTATAGGTTACTTCTATCCCACAGACATCAAGTGTCATAAGACTTACTTGAATACCATGTCCCTGAAAGGGAAGAACATAAGGAATCATATTCCTTTATATCGCCCCATCATTATCCAGGGTTGTTTATCAAAGAAAAGAGATTATCACCTCCTTGATTATTGCATGAACTTTCAACTGTTCATGTGTCATTTAATCTTGTTTTATCTTAGGTTCCTTGCCATCAGCATAGGAATTATAAAGATGATTACATGTCATCATTCTTTTCTTTGTTATTGTCTAGCATGTTCATGAACATTTTCTATATTCACATCATGGAAAAGATCTTTACTCTTCACATTCTCTTTAGAACACATAGAATTCATAGATCTGAGTCCCTTATCACATTACTAGGGATTCTCATCCCTTATTATCATCATCATGATTTCTAGATCTGGGTATTCAAACCCTTAGTTCATCACTGAACACTATTACCACTTATCAGGTAACCATTACCTCTAGGTTCTCAGACCAAGGTATACATTATACTTAACATCTTCTTTTTTTTTTATAGGTTGATCTGTGATTAACTCAGATTCCTTCTTATAGAAATTAGGATGTGGTATAAATATCTGTGTCACATCTCCTATTTCATTATGCTCTTTAGATTGTTTCAAAATGACTACTTGATCAGAGTAATTAGAAAGATATCAATCTAAGAGTCCCATACTTACCTTGCCTTCAATAGATGAATACATGTCCAGGGTATGCAAGAACTGAAAAAGGTAGTATGCTTTTTGTTTTATATTATGTTTCTTACCCTTATCATCTCTTTAGATCTTACTACTTAGTATCTCTTAGTATTATGTAGGTGTTTCTTTTACATCTCTTCCCTTTCTACATGAAGAGAGAAATTTCATAACATATAAGAGAATATTGGACTGAATATAGGTTCTCATTCTTTTTATCTCTTCCTCATGTCCTCATAGGACTAATCAAAGGAATATCAACAATAATTACCTTTCTTATAATTAGTAGGCAGATAGAAGAAAAAGGAAAGATAATTCAGAATGAAAATTTCTATTTAACATGTTACCTCTTACATGTTATCTAGTGTCTTAACTGTTGGGTCACCTTATTATTTCTTCTTGGACACTACCACCTCAGATGTCCTATTTGTCCACATTTATGGCAAGATCAGACCCCACTTGGTGACCACTACATAGGTGTACTATATTGTGGTTGAACTGGTGATATTGAATATTTTGGCTGTTTAATACCACCAAACAACTGATCCTGCGACTGTGTAGACCTTATTTTGATGTTTGCCTCATGTTTCTTTGTCACATGCCTTTCTATCCTTCGGAAAGATTCCACGAATGTGGTGAATCTCTCTACTTTCTAATGCGGCTGTCGAAATAGACACCTCAGCATTCAGTCCTTTCTTAAAATGTCGAATCTTCTCCTGCTCAGTAGCAGCCATTTGAGGACAAAACCAAAAAAGTTCCATAAACCTAGCCTCATATTCATTAATTGACATGGTTCCTTACCAAACCTTCTCAAACTGTGAGATATTTTTGTCTAAGTATGTTTTTGGAAAATACTTATTGATGAATTCTCGACGAAATTCCTCCCAACGAACCTCTTCACCATTCCTTTTTACCTCTTTTATGGCCCACCAGTGGCCAACACTACCTTTCAAAAGGTAAATGCCATGTTTGACTTTGTCAGCGTCTGGGATACTAAGGATCTTAAAAGCCTTTTATAACTCAGTCAGCCGTAGATCATCATCTGCTGAGTCAGTTGTTCCAGCATATTTTATACCTCCTATACGGCGTAGCCGTTCAAAAGTCTTACCAGACCCATGTTCCTCATTGGGAACTGGTGCCCTAGGTGCTGGTGATGGCATTCAGTATGCCATATGCATTACTGTGGTCATGAATTTCCCAAAAAGAGCATGAAAGGTTGGGTTTTCTAGCATAGCTTCCTCAAAATGGGGATTCTCAGGCACTAATTCCTCTCTTGTCTGATCCTTTACACCTCCTACTGGTGCATCAACATTGCTCTCAGCAACATGTTCCTCGTGTTCTCTAGACATATTTAAGCTATATCCCTTCTTCTGCATAAGGAAAAGTCACTATAAGGTATACTGCAGTACACTAGAACCAACACAACACCTTAGTCCTATGTCTTTGTAGACTCAGCGAACCTTAATCTCTGATACCAAAACTTTGTAATGAACCAACATCGAATCAAGCCAAATCACCACCAATAATATTTGTGGAATAATCATAAGCTACGGGTTAACAAAATCACTAAAAATTAAAACCATTTTGCAAAGAGATCCATTTCCAGGGAACTCTTAAAGAAGGAAACCAAACTTTATATACATTATGGTTCACATTGTACATACATTGTATTGTATCATCTTGAGGATAACATATACCAGTTGCTTTACCAAAACCTATACATAAGCAACATAAAACCTCGAGGCAATCAAGCCAAAATCTCAGACCGTTCATAAAACCATCACTTACTGACTCCAAGGACCTGAGAGTACAGAGACGACACATAGGACTTCTATCTACAAGACACGACAGATAATACACTCAACCTGAGTTGTTACTGCTGTCACTACTATTGTTGTCCTTCCACTATAGAACAGTCTCTACCTCCTCATGCACGTCCACCTAAAAATTGTGGATCCCACGGGGTGAGACAATGGTCCCAGCGAGAGATATAACTCTCCTCCAATAATGTTATTATCACAGGTAAACAGTATAAAACTGAGCAGAGGTTCTTTTATATTAATAAGCAAGATTAATCACTGTTGATAAGTAGATTAGAACATTCTAATCTTTTAAAGCATTGAAACTATCTATGATAGAGCAGTAAATCATCTATTCACTTTACAAGGAATATGAAGAACATGTGTATCGTTTACCCGTCATACTATACCAACATCTCAAGCTTATCTTGTGATAATATTATCGTGGTATGATATTAATGAATCATTCACATTACCCGTTATTGGCCTCAGTCAATCCACTAGTCGGGTATTGGTATCTACAAATCCTGTGAATAGACCTTATAGGTATTAATCTCAGTCAATTCGCAAGCCAGGTACTGGATTGTTCCAGTCCTATGAGAGTACAACCAGGTATTTGATTGTACCAATCATGTGAGATTACAGACAGGTATTGGATTGTACCAATCCTATGAGAGTACAACCAGACATTAGATTGTACCAATCCTGTGAGATTACAACCAGGTTTTGGATTGTACCAATCCTGTGAGATTACAGCTAGGTATTGGATTGTACCAATCCTGTGAGATTACAACTAGGTATTGGATTGTACCAATCCTGTGAGATCATGGCCATAATGCTAAGGATTTCATAGTAGTTGGAATACCTTTATGTTTCCCTTTCACTTTCGTCATGGGATATCAATCCTTTAAACTCATCATTGAATACCACATCACCTTTATTAGGTAATATGCCTCGATCAAGCCATCATACCCATTCACATTGATACAAGTATTCCTTATATCTCATTTTAGTATATTCAAAACACTATAGCCCTGATGAATGTATATTCATCGTAGTTCAATCATCTCGTTTAGCCCAATTTTGGTTACATTCGTGCTTTTATTGGCTTTATCTTCTAATATGTGCTTTTATTTGGCTTAACTGCTTTATTGAGCTTTTATTGGCCATATCTTCTTATATGCGACTTATCTTAGTCCGATCAAATTTGATCACAAATTTAATTGTATTTTTATATCATTTTTTGACAGGTCAATTTGGGCATTGGGCCCATGTTCTAATCCATTCCTTTATTTTAGCCCTTGGTTTGGGCCTGGTCAAAGCAAGTCAACAGTCCCTTTATCTCTTTTACGCCGCTACAATGCTCTCTCTTCTCCCAGATCGCGGGCTCTAGCATACCCTAATCGCGATCGAGACTAATGCTCTCAAAACCGCGGTCGCAGCTAATGTTGCCAAGTACCGCGGTCGCGATTCTCTCTAGACCGCGATCTGCTGCTTCCCTGGATCGCGACCTCAGTTACTTCACAACTAATTGTGAACCCTCTCAATGACCCTGCCTGCGGTCTCCCCCTCTCAAACACCACGACCACTCCAGAATCACGACCTCATAACCACGGTCGCGGCAAGCTTTTCCACCCGCGATCAACATCCAACCATCAAGCAACGAAGCCATGACCTGTAGTGTGACCTTACGGAGGCAATCATGACCTCCATTGCTCCCACGATCTTGTCTCCCCTCTACTGCCATAACTGCACCTGTGGTGTCCTTCTTAACCCCACCATCGTGACCTGCCTCCGAGGTCGCTGCTCTACTGCATCCCACCACAATCGCGGTCGCGACAACATTCCAACTAATCACGACCTATAGCTAAAGCTCGTGACCAAGCTAAAAGATCGCAGACACCTATCTACGGTAATAACCGCAACCTTCACCAACTCTCTGCACCTCCCCTGCATAGCCGCGACTGCGGTAACCTCTTCACAGACCCACGATCGGGTCCTACAACTAACCGCGACACCACCGACACCGGCATCAATCCCGCGATCTCCTCCAAGGCACCCCGCGACCGGGGCAACATTCAGAAAAGCCGTGACTATGACATCATTCAAAAATCCACGAACGTGACATCATTCAAAAATCCGCGACCGCGACATTCAAAACGCCGCGATGGTGCAAAAGCCGCGATCATGCAAAATGCCGCGACCGTGCAAAAGCCGCGACCGCGACATTCAAAACACCGCGACCGTGCAAAATTCCGCGATCGTGCAAAACGCCGCGACCGTGCAAAAAGCCGCGACCGCAACATCATTCGAAAAGCTGCGACCTGCTGCTAAATTATAGAGGTCGCGAATCTAAGTCGGTGCCCAGCCTGCCTATAAATAGAACGCGACTCTAGCCCATCAAATCATCATATCCGGACGTCGTTAGGCTGCAAGACTGTCCTGGGCCTAAGGAGATGATCTCCATAGCCAAGAACCTGCCCCTGTGGTGGTTTTGCGGCCTGTTCACCCAGATCTGGAGTGAAGGCTCAGATCTGCAAGCCACCTCGATCAGATTTGGATCTAGATCTAGATCTGGGTCTAAATCTACTGCGTCTACGCCATTTCTACGCCACCACCTCATCCACGAGCATCTCCTCCTGATGTGAGCATGAACTACGAGAAGAAGAAGAAGGTGGAGAGAGGAGATCTGCCACATCTGTCGTGGCGTTCTTCTCTCTTCTTCCAGATCTGCTCCGACGTTGTGTAGAAGACTGTTCCTCGACAGAGCTACGATCATCTTCTTCACCATGCTCATGGAAAAATCCTCTCTTTCTCTTGTTTTTCTTGTTTCTCTCATCATGAGCGAGTAGTTTACTTTTTCTGGGGTGCGGGGACTAGCCCCTCTACCCATGCTTTCTTATCTTTTTATTAAACATTCCATGGCATGTATATAATCTTTCATTTTGTTGTTAATCGTCGATGTGTTCTTGTGGATTGATCACCTGCTTGCATTTATCTTGTTCGTTTCCTATGTTGCTAGAACTTCAATGCGTAGGTTTTGAATGTCGATTAACGCGATTGACTCCCATGCTAGAAATAGAATGGGATTCCTTGAGGTCGTAAGTGTATGATCCGTGTGGTGACGGGCCATCTAGCCCACAGTGATGCTTCTGTGTGCCTGACGCCTGTATAGGGGGCCCACAACTTCATTTGGATTTCTATATCTTCGGAGCCGTAAGTATGTGATCTGAATGGTGACGAGACATTTGATATCTAAGGTGATGCTTACGCGAACCTGACGCCCATATGGGGTTTCTACATCAGCTCTATTTGAATGGTTATATCTTTCCTGGATGTTTGATGTTTGGATGTTATTGCATGTGTAGTGGTGGTGAAAACCCGAGACCATCCCAGCGATTTCTATCATTAATCTTTAATCAACTTTTAATCCTACTCTTTTACTTTCCTTGCAATTAGTTTAATTAAACTCAATTCAACCAACCTTGTTCTAAATATTAGTCTTGATTCAACTAGATTTGACTAGAGAAAGATTCTTAAAAATGTTGTCCCTTGGGATTTGATCCTCAACTATATAGCGATAAGACCCGTCCACTTGCGGGTGGTATTATTGCACATTGTTTTGGTTAAAAATTTAGGGATTTCAACCCTAAGTGAGTTTGTTAGTGCGATAATATAAGCCACGTCAAATTCTGACACCGTTGCTAGGGATAACGGAATCGTCTAGTTAAATCTAGTTCTTTTGAGGCTAATTTAGGTTTTTCTTTTACTTTTGATACTATCAATCATATATACTTGAATTTGGTTCTACTCCATCCATCTCACCAGCAAAAGATATTTCCATCCTAGGTACCCACAAAGTCTAGTGTATGCGCCGCTCGGACAGTCCCGAACTCTCTGCTAGATTTGACCCTAAGATAGACAGAACCTTTCACCGTCAGTAAAGAGAGAACCAGGCAAGAATGGCTCAAGAGGAGGAAATTGCTCGAAGGGTAGCTCAAGCCCTTAATGCACAAAGAGATAGACTTATGCAAGAAGCCCGAGCTGTAGTTCAAGAAGAAATCCAAGCAGCTCAAGTAGTAGCTCAACAAGCAGAGTTACAAAAAGACCTTAGGGAGTTCTCAATCCCTAAAGCTATCGACGTTCATCACCCAGTGCAACCTCCTCCCATCAACGCCCCCAACTTTGAGATACGGGCACATTGGGTTACGTTGCTTCAAAATAGCCCTTTCTATGGTAAGCAAGGAGAAGATAGTCAAGAACATCTTCTGAGGTTCATAGACTTATGCGCCATGACAAAGCAAAATGGAGTCACAGATGATGCCATCAGACTCCGTCTATTCAAATACTCTCTTTCCGATAGAGCCATGAGTTGGTATAATTCCTTGCAATGCGAACCCATCACCACTTGGGAACAACTTCAAAATGTTTTTCTAGAAAAGTTTTATCCACCTTCTCTCACCTATGAAATTAGGGGCCGAATAACGCAATTCACCCAGGTCCCTGGAGAATCCCTAGCTGAAGCATGGGAAAGATACAAAGAGCTCTTGCGCAAGTGTCCACATCATGGCATCCCAAAGAATCAACTCATTGAAATATTTTATAGAGGTGTGGACGATGATATCAATAGGTTTTTGGATTCCTCGTCTGGAGGAAACTTCATGCGTCATAGTTATGATAGTGCATGGAAGATTGTCACCCTTGGAGCTGAAAACCAAGCCAACTGGGGTAGACCTGTTGGCAAGGGAGTGCTGAAGGTATCTATGGCTGAAGAAACACCCAAGTACAAGTCTATCGCTGAATCTCTCAAACTCCTAGTTGCCAAGCAAGACCATCTAGAATCATCTCTCGCAGCTTATGAAAGAAGATGCTCACCCCCTGGACAAGAAGAACAAGTTAAGTCAGATTCACTCTTCTATGAAGCATGCAAGGGAACTGATCATTCTACTCTATCCTGTAACATTCTCTATGATGTTGTTTTGAGTAATACCTATCCCCACAGAGATAATGGTCAAATGGAAAGTCTGAACGCCATCAATACCATCCCTGGTCAAGGGTACTATAATCCGAATAAGAATAGGAACCATCCAGGTTTTCAATATGGAAATCCTTCTGGAGCGGAAAACTCACGACAACTTGGTTCAAATACTCAACAACGAGGCCCGCCAGGATTCTAGTATAACCAACAACCAAATTTTGGGAATCAAGGGAACTTTAGAGGAAACTACTAGAATAGAAACTACAACAATTATCAGAACAATTCTCAGTTTCAAAACCCCAACCAAGTCCTTTATCAACAGCAACAACAAGGGCAACAAGCCGGTCCCATCCATCCTGATGACAAATTGTCAGCTATTGAGAAGATGCTGCAGTCACAGCAGGCTATGATAGCTAACCAGCAAGCCCATCAGAAGGCTATTGAATCTCAACTAGCTCAACTTACAGCTAGCATGAAGCCACCTGTTGGAACCTTTGCCAGACAACCAGATAACAATCCTAAGCACTCAGAGCAATTGAAGGCTGTCACCACCAGGTCTGGAAAAGACTATTCTGACCCCCCTACTAAGATACCAACGGCGGCAACAGACGATGATGACTTTGTGTATGTCCAAGACTCTACAATACCTGAGTCTCAACTGAAGGAACAACCAACCGCTGATAATACAGACAAAGCTAGATTGGAGGAACCATTGGCTGCGGAGGCAGAAGACACACCTGAGTCAGATGTGCCAGTATACAAGCCCCGTCCTCCCTTCCCAGCTCATTTGAAGCAGACAAAGCTCGATACTCGATTCAACAAGTTTAAGGAAGCCATGAAGAAGCTTCATGTAGATATACCCTTCCTTGATGCGCTGGCCGAGATACCAGCCTGGACTAAGTACTTAAAGTCTCTCCTCACAAGGAAGTACATAACTAAAGAATATGAGACAGTTAAGCTAGCATCAACCACTTCCGATATCATCCAAAGCAAGATGCCCAAGAAACAGAAAGATCTGTGATCCTTTGGGATTTCATGCCATATCAGTGACTCCTCATGTAAGAAGGAGTTAGCTGATCTCGGTGCTAGCATCTCTATCATGCCACTTAGCCTTTGTAAGAGGTTAGGGTTTGCAGAACTTCTCCCGACTGGAATGACCATACAACTTGCAGATAACTCTATGACTCTTCCCTTAGGAATCATTGAAGATGTCCCTATCAAGGTTGGAAAAGACTCTTATGTCCCATGTGACTTTGTCATCATGGACATAAAGGAAGACGCCAGATACCCTCTTATCTTTGGCCGTCCGTTCCTTGCCACTGCAAGAGCTTTGATTGACATTGAAGTAGGGACTTTGCTGCTCAGACTAGGGAATGGAACCCTTGAGTTCAAAGTTTTTGAAAGCATGTGAAGACCGAGCATGCAGGAACAAGTCTATTTGATTGATTGCATTGAGAAAATGTCGCTCCTCACACAAGAGGAGTATGAACAAGACGATCCTTTAGAAGTAGCTCTAACAAACCCATCTGCTGAAATTTTCATCAACAAACAAGTTAAAGATTGTATCCTTCACCTCAACCCTGTAGAGGAAGATCCTAAAGCTAAGTTCGAGGAACTCAAAGCTGTGAATGTAACTGAAGAGCCATGCGAGAATCCAGAAGCCCCTGAAATGAAGCCCCTGCCCGAGGGACTTAAGTACGTGTTTTTGGATGATCTCAAGGTTTGTCCAGTTATTATAAATTCTGATCTAACGACAGAACAAGAAGATAAACTCCTAAAAGAATTAAAGGAAAGAAATAAAGCTATCGACTACAAGATGAGCGATCTCACTGGGGTCAGTCAAGTGCTTTGCATGCACAAAATATCTATGGTGGAAGACCACAAGCCGACTGTTGAGCATCAACGAAAGTTGAATCCTAATATGAAGGAAGTAGTCCACAGCGAAGTCATCAAGTTTCTCACTACCAGAATCATCTATCTGATATCTGATTCACGTTGGGTGAGTCATGTACATGTTGTTCCAAAGAAAGGTGGCACTACTGTGATACAAAATGAAGATAATGAATTCATCCCCACTCGAACAGTAACCGGGTGGAGGATTTGCATTGATTACAGGAAGTTGAACAAGGCAACACATAAAGATCATTTCCCGATGCCTTTTCTAGATCAAGTCTTAGAGTGATTGGCTCACCAGGAATATTTTTGCTATCTCCATGGTTACTCTGGATTCTACCAAATTCCTATACATCCAGATGATCAAGAGAAAACTACATTTACCTGCCCCTTTGGAACATACGCCTTTAGAAGGATGCCATTCAGACTCTGTAATGCGCTTGCAACCTTCCAACGCTGCATGGCAACCATATTTGTTGGTCTAACCGAAACTATTGTGGAAGTTTTTATGGATGATTTATTTGTATATGGGGATTCATATGATTCATGCCTAAGGCACCTCTCCCTTGTCCTCAAACGATGCAAAGAAACACATCGAGTGCTTAATTGAGAGAAATGTCATTTTATGGTAAAAGAAGGTATTGTCCTTGGCCATAGAGTCAGTAATCGAGGAATTGAAGTGGACAAGGCCAAGATCGAAGTGATCTCCAAACTGTCGATCCCTACCAATGTAAGAGAAGTCCGTGCATTCCTTGGTCATGCAGGCTTATACAGAAGGTTTATCAAGGATTTCTCCAAGATAACCAAGCCCATGACAAACGTGTTGCTGAAGGACGCCGACTTCTATTTTGATGAAGAATGTATCAAGAGTTTCAACAATCTAAAGCATGCCCTTACAAAAACACCCATCTTCCGAGCTCCAGATAGGAAACACCCATTTGAAATTATGTGTGATGCCAGTGATTACGCGGTGGGAGCCGTTCTGGGCCAATGTATAGAGAAGAAACATCATGTCATCTATTATGCATCAAAGACCCTTGACGAAGCTCATAGGAACTATGCAACTACTGAGAAGGAACTCCTAGCAGTCGTATATGCCTTTGATAAGTTTAGATCCTACCTTATTGGTTCAAAGGTTGTTGTCTACACTGATCACACTGCTATTCGTTATCTTCTAAAAAAGAAAGATGCAAAACCTAGGCTAATAAGATGGATTCTCCTATTGCAAGAATTTGATCTTGAGATTAGAGATAAGAGAGGCACAGAAAATGTTGTAGCAGACCACTTAAGTCGTATCCACACTCTGGAAACTGAGAAGATCCCAATTAACGACTCTCTTCCAGATGACCAGCTTATGAAAGTCTTAGAAGCTACTCCTTGGTACTCGGACTATGTGAACTACCTTGCCGATGGTGTCATCCACCCTGAGTGTACTGCAATGCTCTAAAGAAATTCATGCATGATGTGAGGCAATATCACTAGGATGAACCGTACCTCTTCAACCTTTGTGCTGATGGTCTCTACAGACGTTGTATCGCTGAGGAAGAAGCCCAACTTATTTTAGAGCAATGCCACACAAGCCCATTCAGAGGCCATATGAGTTCAAAGAAAACTTCTTTGAAGGTTTTGCAATGTGGTTTCTTTTGGCCAACCATATCCAGAGATGCTTATAACTTTGTTTTATCATGTGATAACTGTCAGAGAACGGGAAACATTACAAAAAGAGACGAGATTCCACTTAAGCTATGGCAAGAAGTCGAGATTTTTGATGTTTGGGGAGTGGACTACATGGGTCCATTCCCATCCTCATATGGATTTTCATACATCCTAGTCATGGTTGATTATGTCTCCAAATGGGTAGAGGCAATACCAACAATTACTAGAGATTCAAAACCCGTCATTAAAATGTTCAAAGATATCATTTTCCCCATTTTGGAGTTCCACGCACTGTGATCTCCGATGGAGGTTCTCATTTTCTAGAAAGAAGTTTTGAAGCATTGTTGAGAAAATATGGTGTAACGCACAAGGTAGCTTCCCCCTACCACCCACAAACTAGTGGGTAGGTAGAGATTTCGAACCGTCAACTCAAAGCTATCCTAGAAAAGACAGTAGGACGCAACCGAAAGGATTAGTCAGTGAAAATCAATGACGCCTTATGGGCCTACCGAACCGCGTTCAAAACACCTCTTGGAACAACACCCTTCAGACTTATCTATGGAAAATCATTTCACCTGCCCATGGAACTAGAACATAAAGAATGGTGGGCAATCAAACATATAAATTTTGACATGAAGAAAGCAGGCGAAGCCAGGATTCTACAACTTCAAGAGCTAGAAGAACTCCATATGATGGCTTATGAGAATGCATGAATCTAGAAGGAATGCACAAAACTTTGGCATGATGGTCATATGAAGAGGAAGGACATTCAAGTGGGAGACCAAGTTCTACTGTTCAACTCAAGACTGAAGTTATTCCCAGGAAAACTCTGTTCTCAATGGTCTGGGCCATACATTGTCAAGAGCATCTACCCACATGGTGCATTTACTTTATGGAGTGAGAAGTCAGGTGATTTTGTGGCAAACGGCCAACGCTTGAAGAGATATTTCACCACAGCTAATACTAGCACTGATGAATTGATGAATCTGTCCAAACCGACATATCTACCAAAAAACTGAAGAAATCACGTCGAGCCATCGACGTAAAACAAAGGCGCTTGTCGGGAGGCAACCCAATCTTTAACTTAGCTTTTACTTTTAGTTTTATTTTTAGAAAATTTTGCACCTGGTAGACAATGCATCACAAGATGCAGTCTTAAGTTTTGATAGTTTCCATTTTTGAGATTTCAGTTGGAGGACGTGTCGCCGAAAGGAATGTAACCACATCTGGTGGACCAACCGGCACGAGTGTTCCCCTCCATCTCAGATTTAGAGTTTGCTCGGGACAAGCAAATTTCTAAGTTCGGGGTGGAGGGTGGGTGGTACGTACTTTACTTTCCACCCTCTCCTATACGTTTCAGACTTAAGATTTCATCGTTGAAATTTTGTTGCAATTTTGAGCAAATTTTTCAAAAATTTTCAAAAGTTTTCATAGCAGTTTGTATAGAAACTTGATGAAGTTTTGACGCTTTTGTTTCAATCAAAGCCATTACCTAGCCAGCTATCCTGTTTTCCAATGCAGTCTTGAATCATTATACCCTCCTTATTCAAAACGAAGCCTCAAGGAGAACAACTTCTGAAACTAGCCGATGATTAGAAATCACCGTGTGAATCTTATGAATCCTAACATCACGATCAGTAGATATGGCAAGTATCTGTCAAACTGAGAGGGATCAAACGCGTTGTGCTTCCTATCTGACTAGTGGAACCATAGCATGGAATCTCCACCAGATCCTCATCAAGTCATTATTTGAGCAGAGTATGATAAGGAGAACGACCCGGTGCACTGAATTATAAATCAAGTTGCACTCTAATCTGAACTCGCTTCTACACTTCTTCCATCATCTTCTTACCCCTTCGTTCATCAAAAACAAACAAAAATAGCCAATATAGTGCCAAACCTTAAGTTTGGGGTGGCACACTCTATCTCTCTTTACGCTTCTTCCATACCCCTCGCTATGAAATAGGGGCGTATCACCAAGAAAAGATTCCAAAGCACACATAAAAAGTAATGCAATCTCGAGTCGAATAGAGGAGAGATTCACACACAAAGAAAAATGCAATCAATGAAATTGCAATTCATATAATAAAAATCTCGAGTCGAATAGAGGAGAGATTTATTTCTTCCTTCCATACCACCCTTCACTCCCTTTTCCACCTAAAGGCACAATGAATGCCTCCATGATCCTAAAAACACCAGTGTCAGATCAGGTGCACACTTGTTGTTCTGCGGGTATCTGTGGACTTCTACAAAACTCTCTGACATGCTTGATTTTGGAAAAAGTAGGGAGGAAGTGATATTGGGAAGAGAACTCGGGAACGAAGATATGGTAAAATGTGTTATGTGATCTCAGGATGTTGAGACACTTAGTCATACCGAGCAGAAAAGAAACAATCGTGATGTGAAGATGAAACAATCACACGAGTTGAAAGTATTCATCAAGCGAGGGTTTTAGATTTTGTGTTACTCGAGGACGAGCAACGTTTAAGTTCGGGGTATTTTGATGAATGCATATTCATCGTAGTTCAATCATGTCATTTAGACCAGTTTTGGTTACATTCGTGCTTTTATTGGATTTATCTTCTAACATGTGCTTTTACTTGGCTTAACTGCTTTATTGAGCTTTTATTGGCCATATCTTCTTATATGCGACTTATCTTGGTTCGATCAATTTGATCACGAATTTAATTGTATTTTATATCATTTTTTGACAGGTCAATTTGGACATTGGGCCCATGTTCTAATCCATTCCTCTATTTTAGCCCTTGGTTTGGGCCTAGTCAAAGCAAGTCAACGGTCCCTTTATCTCTTTTACGCTGCTGCAGTGCTCTCTCTTCTCCCAGATCGTAGGCTCTAGCATACCCTAATCGTGATTGCGACTAATTCTCTCAAAACCGCGGCCGAGGCTAATGTTGCCAAGTACCACGGTCGCGATTCTCTCTAGACCGCGATGTGCTGCTTCCCTGGATCGTGACCTCAGTTACTTCACAACTAATCATGACCCCTCTCAATGACACTGCCCGCGGTCTCCCCCTCTCAAACACCACGACCCCTCTCTTCTTCCCGCGATCGCGGTATCTACCCTCATAACCGCGACCACTCTAGAATCACGACCTCATAACCACGGTCGCGACAAGCTTCTCCACCCGCGATCAACATCCAACCATCAAGCAACGAAGCCACGACCTACAGTGTGAACTTACAGAGGCAATCGCGACCTGCATTGCTCCCGCGATCTTGTCTCCCCTCTACTGCCATAACCGCGCCTGCAGTGTCCTTCTTAACCCCACCATCATGACCTACCTCCGAGGTCGTGGATCTGCTGCATCCCACCACAATCGCGGTCGTGGAAATGCTCCAACTAATCGCGACCTATAGCTAAAGCTCGCGACCAAGCCAAAATATCACAGACACCTGTCAGCGGTAATAACCCCGACCTTCACCAACTCTCTGGACCTCCCCTGCATAGACGTGACCGTGGCAACCTCTTCACAGACCAGTGATCGGGTCCTACAACTAACTGCGACACCACCGACACCAGCAACAAGCCCGCGATCTCCTCCAAGCCACCCCGCGACCGCAACAACATTCAGAAAAGCCGTGACCGCGACATCATTCAAAAATCCACGACCGCGGCATTATTAAAAAAGTTGCGGCCACGGCATTCAAAATGTCGCGACCGTGCAAAAGCCGCGACCGTACAAAATGCCACGACCGTGCAAAAAGCCACGACCACGACATCATTCGAAAAGCCGCGACCTGCTGCTAAATTATAGAGGTCGCGAATCTAAGTCAATGCCCAGCCTGCCTATAAATAGAACGTGACTCCAGCCCGTCAAATCATCATCTCCGGACGCCGTTAGGCTGCTGGACTATCCTGGGCCTAAGGAGACGATCTCCATAGCTAAGAACCTACCCCCGTGGTGGTTTTGCGACCTGTTCACCCAGATCTGGAGTGAAGACTCAGATCTGCAAGCCGCCTCGATCAGATCTGGATCTAGATCTAGATCTGGGTCTAGATCTGCTACGTCTACGCCATTTCTACGCCGCCACCTCATCTACGAGCAACTCCTCCTAATGTGAGCAAGGACTACGAGAAGAAGAAGAAGGCAGAGAGAGGAGATCTGCCCCGTATGTCGTGGTGAACTTCTCTCTTCTTCTAGATCTGCTCCGACGTTGTGTAGAAGACTGTTCCTTGACAGAGCTGCGATCATCTTCTTCACCATGCACATGGCAGAATCCTCTCTTTCTCTTGTTTTTCTTGTTTCTCTCATCATGAGCGAGTAGTTTACTTTTGTTGGGGTGCGGGGACTAGCCCCGCTACCCATGTTTTCTTATCTTTTTGTTAAACATTCCATGACATGTATATAATCTTTCATTTCATTGTTAATCGTCGATGTGTGCTTGTGGATTGATCACCTGCTTGCATTTATCTTGTTCATTTCCTATGTTGTGAGAACTTCAATACCTAGGTTTTGAATGTCGATTAACGCGATTGACTCCCAAACTAGAAATAGAATGGGATTCCTTGAGGTTGTAAGTGTATGATCCATGTGGTGACGAGCCATCTAGCCCACAGTGACGCTTCTGTGTGCCTGACACCTGTATAGGGGGCCCACAACTTCATTTGGATTTATGTATATTCGGAGCCGTAAGTATGTCATCTGGATGGTGACGAGACATTTGATACCTAAGGTGATGCTTACGCGAACCTGACACCCGTATGGGGGGTTCTGCAGCAGCTCTATTTGAATGGTTATATCTTGCCTGGATGTTTGATGTTTGGATGTGATTGCATGTGTAGTGGTGGTGAAAACCCGGGACCATCCCAGCAATTTCCATCATTAATCTTTAATCAACTTTTAATCCTGCTCTTTTACTTTCCTTACAATTAGTTTAATTAAACTCAATTCAACCAACCTTGTTCTAAATATTAGTCTTGATTCAACTAGATTCGACTAGAGAAAGATTCTTAAAAATGTTGTCCCTTGGGATTCGATCCTCAACTATACTGCGATAAGACCTGTCCGCTTGTGGGTGGTATTATTGCACGTTGTTTTGGTTAAAAACTTAGGGATTTCAACCCTAAGTGAGTTTGTTAGTGCGATAATATAAGCCTCGTCAAGCCCTTATTTGGCTGTAACCATAAATCATGTATGACCAAGATTTCATTATTATCATTATAACCATTTATTATCATCATTATGTTATGGGGTTCCCATTTCCCTAATTTATTTTGAATATTTCCATCTCTTACATCAATCTCTTGATCATGAGACTATTATAAACATCTAGTCACCTCTCCCTAGGCAACATCCATCTCTAGGTCATAAGACCTATATAAGCATTATACTTGTTGTATAAGTATTTCACATGGCTCACAAGACCCATTTAATCTGTATTATATGAAACATCATAGCTCATACTTAGCTATGCTCATTATCTCATGATTACCAACATGGTTAGTATTTCATGTTTACCGCAATATCAAATACTTATCAACACCATGCAACACAAGAGAAATACAACCTTACCATCATTTGGGTTAGGGTTTCCCTTTCTTACCAATTAGGGTTTTCAAGTCATATCAACACCCTTCATTAGGGTTATGGTTTCCCTTTATTAACCGATTTGGGTTTCAAATCATATCAACACCCTTCATTAGGGTTAGGGTTTCCCTTTATTAACCGATTAGGGTTTCAAATCATATCAATAACCTTCACTAGGGTTAGGGTTTCCCTTTATTAACTGATTAGGTTTCAAATCATATCAATACCCTTAATTAGGGTTAGGGTTTCCCTTTTAAAGTTGATTAGGGTTTCCAGTACATTCATCAAGAATCAAAACCCTAATTCATACTCCACACATATTAGGAGTATCAATGTATACTCATTACATGATTATTATACAAGTATAAGTTTCTCTTTCATCCTTACTAGGATGTTGATTACATCATACTCCATTAGGTTGGCTCAATCCTTCTCCCAAGGTACATTGGCCCACATTTATCAAAATGCATTAACTCTTTATGTCTTAATGTATCATTTGGCATAAAACACTACATGTGTCTCTCAATCAAGTGTATTAGATTGAGGTACTTCCTAAATATCGGGTATAGAGGTGTAGGTATGCTTCCATATCAGGTATAGAGGTGTATCCTCATCACCATATCTTACATGATATATATCCTTATCTCCATATCGTGCATCCATATCAGGTTACTCAACCTTTAGGGTTTGCATATAGAGTTTGACCCTTATGCTCATATCCCATCATGAATTTCATGGTATCATCCTACCTTTCATCATGTGATGAGTGATAGGCTAGACAACAGATTAGTCTCAACTAGATCAAGTGTACAAACCGATAGGGGTGTGTGGTTCCAATGCATATTGGATTTCACAACACAATATTGGGTTTCAACATCATATCGGGTTAGGGTGTATACTCAACACCATATCGTGCATAAGGTGTGTTCTTGTTCCCATATTGTGCACAAAATGTGTATATATGTCACTCATATCGTCCATGAGGTATACATTCATCACTATATCGTGCTATTGGTGTATTCATATCACCATATCGGGTTACTCATCATCTAGGGTTTGTCATATCGGATTTGAGTATATACTTGACTCCATGTCGTGCATAAGGGATATACCAGACCTTATATCGTGCACATGGTATATGCTTGACACCATATCGTGCACAAGATGTATACTTCATTATCATATCATTTATAAGGTGTATGCATCCTCAATTTATCGTTTTAGTGATATGTTCACTTCACCATATCAGGTTAGAGGTGCTTCAACCCAATATCGGGTTGAACCATGATGATGTCATCATCATCAACCTCTAGACTCTTGTTCTTACTTCTCTAATTCATGGATAACAGTCCTATGACACTAATAGAACTCGTGTATTCATCAACTATGCAAGAAAATTTGAATTGAAAGTAAATCATCAACCATGGCAAGATTGATGCTAAATAATAACATAATTGAGTTCAAGTTATATAACCCACCTCAAGAGCAACTTCAAAGAACCAAGCTCAAAATCTTCATGTCCCCAAGGTTGAAGATGAGTTTATCAAAGGTCCAAGACTTGAGCTCCTCAGCACTATGCACAATACTTCACCACTTGTGGTCAATATCCCTCACTTATGGCTGATATCCTTCACTTGGTCGATATCACTTTGCTATGGCCAATACAAGGCTCTATGCACGATACCCATCTTCCTATTCATGATACCAAGACACTATGCATGATATCTAAGAGAAATAGGGTGGTAAGATTCGAAAAGTTTCACTAATAGGTGAAAGGAATGGTATACATATTTGAGGTTCATGAAAAAGAGTGAATATGAGGTGTCATCACTTTAAGATACTAGGTGCCACGTGTCCATGCATGGTTGACACGTGTACATGCATGCAATATTGTTTATCTTGACATGCAAACCACTTGAGGATAATCTAGAGACAATATCTCGGCCATCACTTATCTCTTTGAATAAGATATATCAACTCAATCACCTCTTTATTCACAACCCAATACAACTTTCTCAAGGAAGTTGTAAACCGATACACTTCACCTCCTTGAGGTGCTTAGGCCATTATGGACAAGGAAAAGAGTTCCAAAACTGATATAAGACTCCCTCTATGGCTCCTTGGCGGATAGGCACTCTCATATGGACTCTACAACCCGATACAACTCATGTAAGGGCTTCGTCTATACATCATCTCTTGGTCTTTTCATCACCAAGAGTACTATCAAATAAAATATGATTCAAACACGGTGTATCCTTCTTTATCCCTCCTCTAAATGATACATAGAAGGAGTAGGGACACTCTAGATGTGGTAATTTGCATATAAAACCCTACATTTTGGGTAAATTATAATTTGTACCAAAATTGGTACACAAGGCACTAACATTCTTCAAACAAGCTCAAATTTTGAATTTAGACTTTCCACAAGCCACCACTTAGCATCACTCTCTTTCTTATGATGCTAAAAAACTTAACACACATTCAACATGTGACATATTGCAATATAACCCCTCATCTTGGATAAATTGCATTTTGGCCCAAACTAAGAGAACATTGCTCATACATCATTCACATAGGACCAAACTTGAAACATAAGTTTATCACTTGATAAAAAAAACACTTTAGAGAATTATATTAAAGTTATAAGCAACTTACTTAATCCAAACAAATAGGGTTAGCCCTAAACCCAGGTCAGGGATGTTACATAAACACCCTATTCACTAGATCCATAAAAACTACAAGTACATTGGTTAGCCCAAACGACATAACCACAAACTCATAATGACCATACCTAGTCCTAAAAGTTGACTTGGGTATGTCATAATCCTTAATTCTCAACTGATGGTAACCTGACCGCAGGTCTATCTTTCAAAACACAGTAGCACCTCTCAGTTGATAAAAAAGATCATCAATCCTTGACAAATGTTACTTATTCTGTAGTCTATATACAACCTCATTGAACCATCCTTCTTTTTAACAAACAACATGAGAGCACCCCAAGGGGAAGTGCTCGGCCTGATAAAACCCTTCTCTAACAGTTCTTGTAACTATTTCTTTAACTCCTGCATATCTACTGTCGCCATTCTATATGTTGATTGTTCTATGAGTTGTGTTCTAGGAACAAGATTGATGTCAAAATCAATCTCTCTAGGAGGGGGAATGCTAGGAAATTCATTAGAAAAGACATCCTCAAATTCTCACACCATTGGTACCTCCTAGATACTAGGATCTCTTGCCTTGGTATCCACAACATGAGCTAAGGAAGCCTCACATCCTTGTTTCATCAACCGCTCAACTATCATAACTGACATCAAACATGTAGGAAGAATCTTCCTATCACCCTGGAAAATCATTGTACATCTCCATCATGGAATGTCGCCACCTTAGTATTACAATCCAAGACTACCTTGTATTTTTCCAAGGTATCCATTCCTAGGATTACATCAAAACCATGCATGTAAGTGGCAAAAGATCCACTTGAATGTTGTGTCCAGAAAAAGAAAGAATGCAAGAAGGGCACACTTCCCGCAACTTGGAAGAACCAACCAAAGGAGTCTCTAGCCATAGGCTATCAGATCTATGACTAATAGGCATATAACAACTATGTATCACATCTCTAGTGATAAAAGAGTGCATCTCACCCGTGTCTACTAAGACAAATACAAAGCAAGAAGTAGACAAACCAGAATGAAATAAATCCATCTGACATGTCACCACTCGTGGATTGACCACTGCTTCTGGATGGGTCATGGCACCTTTCCATCACCTGTTGTCATCCACGTCCTCTATTAGCTTCTCTAGAGGATCCTTCCAGTGACGCTTGACTGCGTCCTCTGCCACTAGTAGTACTAAATTGTTGCTGTAGTGAACTCTGCTGACTCTATCTTGGTTGCTGAGTCACCTCCTCATTTTTCATAGGGAAATACCACTTTGTGTGTCCCACTTGTCCACTATGGCCTAGACGGTCCCATCACTGAAACTGATGATGTGTAGCGGGCTCCTACAGGTGGAAAACTGCGACCTCTACCCCTACTCGGGGCCCATTGGGATGGAGTGAATGACCTCTTCTCACTAAATGTCAACCTCTACTGCGACTCTGATGGAGTAAATCTTGGCTTCTTAAAGCCTTCAAATGATTGTCCTTGGAATTGAACTGGTGATTCTTAGCATTAGCTTCACACTTTTCTATGGAAGACCTCTCAATCCTCCTTACGGATTCCACAATGATGGAAAACCTCTCCCTATTTTCTAGGGCTGATGTTGTTGTAGTCAACTCATTACTTAGGCCCTTTTCAAACCTACGGATCCTTTCTTTGTCAGTGGCTACCATGTGCGGTCAAAACCTCAAAATCTCCATAAAATTTGACTCATACTCATTAATAGTCATAGCCCCCTAAGGAATCTTCTCATCTAGATAGGTCTCTAGAAAATATTGGCTAACAAATTCCCTCTGAAAATCCTCCCATCCTATCAAAACTCCAGGCCTTTTCTCCTCTTCTATGGCCCACCAGTGGCCGACGCTACCCTTCAACAAGTATACTGCATGCTTAACTTTGTCTTCTTCAGCAATGTTTAGAATTTTGAACGCCTTTTCCAGCTCAGTCAACCACATGTCAGTGTCTGTTGGATCAGAAGTACCTACATATTCAATCACCCCAACATGTCTAAGAAGTTCAAATGTCTTCCCGAAACCTTGGGACTCCACATTAGATGTGGCTGCCCTAGCTTGAGGTATTGGCACTCTGTCAGCAATATGTGTAATTGCGACCATCATTTGTCCAAACATAGAATGAAACTTAGGATTGGCCATCATTGTCAAGTTCAAATGAGGCATTGGGGGCTACTCTAGCCCTGCTTCTGGTACTCTCTCATCACATTCCTGCCTCCTAACACCTCTTCCTAGTGCAACATAGCTACTCTCAACGTGTTCTTCATGTCCTCCAGACATATTTGCATAAGCATAAACTATGATCAGATATGTTGGATACATAAGAACATACTCAAACCTAAATCCTATGTCCCTATAGACTCACTAAGTCTAGAGCTTTGATACCAACTTAACTGTGACACCTCATCAAGCTAAATGAGATTACTCAAAACACAAAACACAATCAACTACTAATTCATCACATAATAAAAAATACGAAATAATTAAAACCAATTCCAACAATATAAATAAACTCTAGAACATTTACATAAAAGTCCATCATTCTATTCTCATATACTGTAATAAGTATTCACATATGGGTCCAAAGACCTCAGTCACATGCTACATATAGAAGATATTTCACATGTACATGCCATAAATTTACAAACATTGGCATACTACCAAAATCTCATGTTGATACTAGTATATCATCTAGAAAACACATCCCATACCTAGACCTGAGAGTACATGGATGACACTAGGACTCTACTACTCACATCTACAACTAACCAACCTTATGAATCTATTAATCACCAGGTTGGTTCTCTTCCAAAGTGCAACCTCGACCTAGTTGCCTGCAACCACCTCAAAAATATGTGGTGACCCATGGGTGAGACCTAGTCCCAGCGAGAGATATAACTCTCTCCAACATATATTGATTATAACATATTAATTAACAGTAAATACATTGAGCAGTTAGGGTATTGAATAAGTAATATGAACAGATTTAACAGTTTAAGCATACTAAGTAGTTAAGCAAATAAGTTGTAGCATCAAGTAGAATTACTCAATTTTCATAACTCTGCATCATGTAAGAACTATGTAGTGTAATGACAAGACAAGGATTAATCAACCAATGTGATACGTATTAAACCCTAGAAATTATACTACACGACTGGTATTATATCTTTTATTATGCCCTGGGGAGTTTGAGTCATACCACTCAAAGTCCAACTGACCACCGCTTGGTCACAATCAGTTCTATATAAGATCAAGGAAGATCCAGACACCAAGATCTTCTCCATACCCAGTCAGTACAAGTCTGCACTATAGTGACATCTCAGTCTAACTGCAAAATAGCAACATATAGTCCTGTAAACAACTAGCCCACCTTGGTACAGGTCATGGTGCTAGAGACCAAGGTATGCAAAGCAAAACCTTTTGGTCATCGCACTAGGGACCAAGGTATGCAAAGCAAAACCTTTATCAAATGATAATCACCGAGACACGAATGCAACTGTTCTCACAAGAGGGCTAGGTATGACCACAGTCATCTTCCCTCATCACTTGGATTTAGGATGACAAGCACCCCACATACTCAATAGTATGTGCTACGAGTTTCCCATAGGAATACTCGTTTTACCATCTGGAAAGTTCTGAAACTCAGATGGATCTATGGCACAAGGCACTACATGATTAGAATTTTACTTGATTAATCATTGCCAATTGGGTGAACTAAGGCTTCATCATATAAATGGACATACAAACCCTAATTCATTTCTATCAAGTATATAAGCATTACAACTTTCGAATATATAAAACATTTGAAGTATAGATATCAATCATATTATCATATGTTATAATCCATTTCATTGTTATGAACTACATTATCATCATATCATTTTACGATATCCATTTCTTATCACAAGTTCCAGGGTTTCAACCCTTATTGGAACATGAAAATGATTTCACCTCAATCGGGGGTCAACACGCCCAAAGTTCATTTAAGACCATCACATTATTCATAGCAAGGTCATCCTCATTATTCCATGCCTTAAAAAAGGCTCAGAAGGTCATAAGCAATTATTTGTCCATAGGTATTATTATGGCAAGGCACTATGATATTCAAATAGCACTACATTGTGGTTTCAACACAAGAAGAGTGTAAAACATTGCCTCATTAATCGTTATAACCAATCAACATCATCTAATTACATTGAGGTTAGGTATAACAAGCTATATCACATTGGATTTATGCATCCCCTTATTATAGTGATTTATCAAATATAACTATACAAGATCAAAGGTAAGACTACAAATTAATGGTATTGAACCATCAAATTCTCATTACTAGGACCCACATAGAATACCATGGGGTTTAAGATTTAGTTGAATATACAATTACATTATTAACTCACCACATGTGGTGATGATCTGATCCACCATTAATTGTGATCATTAAGTTACCATTGCTTGTTAGATCATCAATATATTCATTGATTGATATCACCACTAAAATACTTAGTGGAGGATAATTAAACTTCTAATTGAGACAAAACCTGACCTAAGGGGGTGACCATAGGTTGCCACCATAAAATTTGACACCCTTGATCATGAACATCAGTTTCCAAGATAGAAACACCATTGGTTGTGGAATGGTATGACCATCAGTTCTGTGATAGGGAAGGAAATATCTTGAAAACACTAATTTGAACCATCAATTGTTTTGTAATTAGAACCATATGTTGTTGCTATCAACGTGTCCTAGATCATATTATACCTTAGAAAGGTCGTACACATGTTGAAAAGTTCATATAGAACTTGAACAGAATAGGGAACACCATAAAAAAATTGTAACCCTAAACAAGCATGGTTTCTTTATGCTTAGATCATCACATTAAAGCATAATCATGAACTAACAAGCTTCTAGCAAGCAATATAAGTGAAGAATGTTATATAAATTGCCTCTATAGAGTAGTTCAGATCCCAAACAACAAGAATATCAAGCAAATAAGGCAAGAAAACCCTAGATTCAGATCGGAACTTGGCCAAGTAGGCACTTCTCTCCACAAAGAAGTAAAACCCTAGAAGAAGAAACAAGAATGATAGATTTTTGAGTTCTAGATCCACTTTCACCATGGAACAGCAAGGTTCCGACTTGGAGAAATATATGAGGAAGAATATAAAATAAATAAATAGAGGAATTAAGGTAATACTTAAACATTTAGGTCAAGATCACTAGGAAGGAGCTTTAGGAACCCCTAAAGGAATTCAATTGCAACCCTAGATTCGTTTTCCAATAAGATCCCCACTTTCTTCTTACTTGCACAGGAACTTCACAGCATCATAAAGGGATAACGAGATTTATAGAAGGAGGGAAGTAGTGGAGAGAAAATGGTTCGTTTGTGTGCTTATGGATAGGTATATAAAACTTTAAGATAAAGAAAGAGAAAAAGAAAAAGTTGAAGCACTAGTATCTTTCCAAGTGTCCATGGCCTTAAACTATTAAGAATATACAAGTACACACACAAGAAGCTCCCCCACCATCCATATATACCTGTTTATCTCTCCTTTGTTGAATTTCCAAGACAATCAAATGATTTATTAGATGATAGCTACTAAAGGTAGCTCATCCATGAAGGGGTAAACCCCAAAAATACCAATGAGGAAAACACCTTCAAACCATGGCTTAACTTGGAGCCCCATGGCTCAAAATACTCAAGATTGATAATACAAAATCTAAGGAACATAATGTGTGTGAAAAATTTCAAAGAAAACCCCTCAATTGGGTAAATTGCAGAAAAGTCCAAGATATACATAAAATTGCATAACTTGCTCAAACAATGTCCAAATTGGACCAAATTTGAAACTTAAGCTTGTATTATGATTTCAAAGAATATCACAAGGTTATATTAGGGTTATAATCATTCAATTATTGTAATTAATCTTATTCAACTCATTAAGCAAGTTTAGTGGCCTTATTGAAGGGGTGGGTGTTATAGAGTCTTTCATTTAGTTAATTAGTTGTTGGGCCTATTTTCATATGGGCCACAATAGATATTGACCCATTAGGGTTCTATCCAAGTTAGTATGCTTCTCCCTTCTCCTATATATAGGAGGGAGTTTTCTCCAATTGAAAACATTGAATAGCCTTCTATTTACTTTCTGACAAAACATTTTTTAAAAACATTAACTTCCTTAAAATCTTAACATTTCACAATTAGGGTTCTATATTACCAAACTATAACCAATTTCATTAATTTATATGGTTGATATATTCTATCCATGTTGTTATCGACTACTTTATTATAATCAATCAAGAACAATAAATACATAATTCAACAAGTAATTGTTTTTATCTAAATAAGAAGAAACCAAGTCTTTCTAGTATTGTTGAATATTAACATCTTATAAGAAAGAAAACTACAATACTTTACATTTTACTAAACCCTATTTTCTATTGAAGTTTCATGATTCTTTTTTATCTGATACCAAATTGTTACCAATTAAACTAATAGACCCTAATAGGTAGGATAATATCATATATGAGTCTAACCTTATCTGCTGTTAAATTCTAATGTATTTTGAACCAATTTAACAATAAAATACATTTATTATCATTTAAAAGAACCCCTCCATAAAGAAATACTTGTATCTTATGTCAGCTAACTTCCCCAAGAACTTAGATTTTAAATTCACCATTCCCTCCTAGACTTACAAAGTGACGCTCTCTATATGCTATCACTTATATCCACAATAACTATCCAAATAACTTATCTATACCAACATTGACATGCACTTTCTCTCCCACTTGCACCTTTTCTGATATATTTAGTTACTATATAATTTTATGTGGTAGGAGTTGGTCACTTTTGTACAACACTAGCACAAAAATACCTCTTCCATTTAAAACATAGTTATCATGTAAAATTCTAAAGAGGCATTTATGAAGATAAGGTAATAATTAGACATCCCCTGCTTCCTTTACAATGTTGTCATGATACAGGATGCATATTCCATTTCTTAGAAACAAACCCAATTCAATAGGTAAGTATATGTCCATTCATTTAAATCTTGAGCCTTATCTATAGCATATATTTTGAGAACATAAATATACACTTGAATTTTGCATCTTTGTCCCTTTGGTAAACAACTATTATAAACCTTTCTTGTACAATTAATCCACAAACTAAGCACAATATACAATCAACAAGCATTTATATGTTTTTGTAACACAATCCAAATAAAATTCTTAATATAATGCGTAGTGAGTTCTAAATTAGATCCAAAATTCACACAAGATTTTGGAACTGAGCATCAATAATCACAAAAACACATATCAAAGTAGTGACCACCAATAACAACCACAATTAAAAATGATGCTTAGCAAATATCCAAAAATTTACATCAATCATGAAAAATGCTAGCTAAAACATAAAAAAGAATTGTAATTTAGTTAAATAACAACATTTATACAATTTCAATTGATACTCTATTCTTTCCAAAATACTATCAATCTATTCAAAAGTTTCCAAATTAATATTTATATATGCATCTTATATGTAATAATAGCACTGGTCATGTCTTCTATTGTGCCTTTCAAGTATTGATAAGTGATGCAATAGAGATACACACACACTAATTCCAATAATATCACTATCACTAAACCAACAATATTCATTTATCAGAGTACCTTATTAAAAATGTTTATGGTAACAAAGTCTTTACTTTGGTCTCTATATACCTCATTACAAGTTATTGCATGAGCTTCCATATTTTTGTATAGGACTATATGTGTCATTATGAACAAAACACATATTCTCCTTAAGTATTAGCCATAAATTTCCATAAAATCATTAATATATAATAGATATTTACAATGACATTCTTCCATATTATTCTCCTTAGTCTTATGACTTCACTTTCTCCTTGTAATGAAATTGAACATGGTTTAATATAAGTATAAAAATATATATTTTTATGTTAGCTATAAATTTTTTCTGAAAAAATAATATATCAAAGACTCTCTTGATAAAAATATAACAAGAGGACTCTTGGGATGATTTAAATTGGTATAAAAATTGAAACTCTTAGACTTGTAGTGAATATTACTAGCAACTACCAATATTATCTTCTTCATGTGTGAATTGAATGGATTACCAGATTTTGTATGGATATACAAGAAAAAATTGTGTCATAGTAACAATACTGTAACTCCCAGGCCCACTGCCCAAGGCTCTAGTAGAGTTTCAGAAATGACGACTGTCCCCACAGACCACCACTAGCCTTAACTGCGTGCTTTGTCCTCACTCACACGCATGCCAGGATCAATTTCCCGATAGGTCACCCATCCCAGTACTATTCCAAGATGAGCACGCTTAACTATGGAGTTCTTAGTGATGGGCTCTCGGAAAAGGAGGTGCACCTTGGTGATATGGGTAGTCCAATCATTCTTTTTAAGATCATTTTATCCAAGGCCTCAAATCTTGGGATGTTACAATATCCCCCACTTAGACTCTTGACGTCCTCGTCAAGGCTCAACTATATGGCCTCATAATCTGACCCCATTTCAGTGTAGACCCACAATGGCCCATGCACACCCAGCTCCCGATCATGGAATACCAGCACAAGGGTGGCTACATCAACCATGGACAACCCTTTCCTACATGCCTGGACCGCACGACTCAAGACTGAGATGCCATGCCCATGTGGGCCCCACCTACTGGAGGGGAATTGGCTCTGATACCATTTATAATGCCTGAGCCCACTGCCCAAGGCTCTAGTAGAGTTTCAGGAATGACGGTCTCAAATCTTAGACTTGTAGTGAATATTACTAGCAACTACCAATATTATCTTCTTCATGTGTGAATTGAATGGATTACCAGATTTTGTATGGATATACAAGAAAAAATTGTGTCATAGTAACAATACTCCCTACATATTTAACACACACACACACACACACAAAGATATATATATATATATATATATATATATATATATATATATATATAATGTAATTTTGTATCTCACACCATTTGATCTCTACACACCTTAACTAAGTGGTATAATCATCATGTACAACATCAAAATTGAATACAATTACAAAATTTAGTGTAATAAAGTAATGTTATTTTATTTTCAAATGCTAACTAATACATTGAAATACTTGATAACTGAGTTAAAAACATATATGATTTTTTTTCATAGTATTAGAGCCAAGATTTATCATTTGATCCTACGGGAATAGAGTTTTACTTACTTAAGACCACTATAAATTAAGATTCGATGACTATTACGTAGAAGGGTTCACAACTTAGTGGTCTCTACACTAGGTTACATTTTAGTTGTTTATAATTGATGCATATACCTTGTTAACCAATACATATAACCTTTATTAAGAGCCCTTAGAGTCTCTATATCTAGGCATGATAACTTTAGGATGGACTAAGGCATCATGGGTTGTTTCTATATCATGGCATGTATAATGAGTCACTTCAACTATATGCCTAGTCATTTTATTTAGCATGCATCAACAAGTGGGTTTAGTAAAAAATGTTGATGCTGAAAAATTCATGGGTAAGAGAAGTTCCAAATTAGGGGTGGACAAAATATTAGCAGATATACCATACTAGAACTCAGTGAACCAAACAAAATAGTTTCGTATGGTCTACAAAGGCCTTATGGTTTGGTCTAGTCTCATTATTCTTCAACCCATATCCTAGTAATCTACTCTCAGTCTAAGGGTTCAATATCATCCAATAATTGGACCATACCAATATTTAACACACACACACACACACACACACACACTATATATATATATATATATATATATATATATATATATATATATATATATATATATATATATATATATATATATATATATATATGGCTAAAAGAATTGTGTCCATGAGTACATATAGCTTACATGTACCCATCTTCATTTATGATAATTGTAAGATTCTATTGAACAATCTAACCTTATGGATGTGATTCATACCCCTTAGAGAAGATGTGAATAAAAAATCACCGCAATCTAACATGTATACATCATCCTTTGAAAGAATATGTGTATTTAGTAATCAACGGTAAGTTGAAAAAGCTACAAAAACCGTTGGATGATATATTGCTATATCTCATGATCCATATGAAATATGGTGATGATTTTTTAAACATGTCTAATCTATATGGTGTTGAATGAATCGATATGGTTGGATTTTGTGAGCATACTCCACATGTTCCATTTAAATGGTAGGTACACATAAGTTACATGTATTGGTTGGTACACACTTCCTAACCCCTATATATATATTTATTTATTTATTTATATATCATCAATAACTTGACGTATATAAAACTAAAAATACATACCATCCTAAGGCTAAACATTACTAGATTAATTCGGTGATTGTGTACACATTTGCTCTTTTTTTCAAATTTTAATGCATAATATCTTATTCTTGGAATAATAAGTTGTTAATGATTTTTTCATGAAGTTATACTTTTAGACATAAAAAAAAAATTGACATAAAAACTAATCCAATCACTCATTCCAAGATAATAAAGTACCCATTGTTGAGGTAGTAGTAAATACCATATTGCTATAGTTTGAGGCTAGACCATATCAAATTAGACTGGATGTTCTAGACTAGCGCGGTCCAATATGGACTTGCTAATAGTCTAGTTCATACATTTTCTAGACCACTAACAACATGCTATCACGTGGTTTTAGACTCAAACTAAGCCATACTAGAACATTGACAGCCATATCTGAATGAACGGCCTATTTTGGTAAAATAATACTGATCATTGTTACAAGTAAATGGATATCAAAATGTGTTTAAATGATACCGAAATTGTCAATTGTTAATTGTTCGTGTGTGCTTTACTTTCCAATACTCGAGTCTTTATATAATATAATGATGCTCCTTTTATCATGTTGTGCTAAAATTATGTGTTTCTAATACTTCATCTTTAAAGTGGGTAATATATACCTGCTGTTGCGTTCCCAACTCATTGAACTAAAGATCTAGCTCACGACCAAATGTACAACTTTTTAAGAAACAAGAAATCAAGAATTATGCTAAAACGAGCCGTTCTGTAGTGGCGCTCTCGTGCACTCTTATAGGTGGACACAAGGGCTAGTTGTTCATATACCAAAGATTTTCGTATGGTATCTATACTAGACGATCTAGTTATGATATCGGGTGTCAATTTATATATGACTATAGGCTTAAAACAATTAATTTTGGGTGGATTCCAGATAAGATAACATCCATATCAATGTAAGAAAGCCCAACATAGAAGTCGTCAACAACCATTTTATAAAGAGTTATAAACCCAGAAGACATGGCTTGACAATAAGTATTTTTTCACTCCAATTGGGATTCACATGCTCGGAAAGGATTTTGATAACATTAAATATGATATGTTCAAGACTTGTTTTCCTTTTGGGTTTATATTTTCTTGGGATGTTCAAACATCATCTAATATTCGCGCCTCAGCATATATAGGACACGTTTGATTAACAGGATGTGGCCGTAATGGATTGTATCTCATGCTCCAATAATGCAAAAATTATATTTGATTCAAGGGACTGGAGAAAATGAAGAAATCATACAGTTTCGGGTAAGTAATAAAAGCTGGATAAAGTTATCCATTTGAAACTGCCTGGACGCGGTGTTCCCGCAACTTTAACGCTGCGAGCAGTAGAAAGAAAAGGCGCGGCCGCATGAAAGGTGCAGATGAACCAAAGCTGAAGTATGGTATTCCGGGAATTTTCCTAACCAGAGAAAACATGTACCGGGAATTAGCTAATGCTGCATTCCGTCTCATCCAGCTAGACACAGCAAAACAAGCGTGCCCATAGTTCCTCATATTGGTCCCTGTCTAGCAAGCGATGCCCCTGGGACTGCTTATTGGACCTTAGAATACTGCTACTCTGGAATGGTTGAAACGTTTCATTTGTGTTTCACAAAACAAATAAAAAAATGTAATTTGATGAGTATAATTTCATGTTTGTTATGTATTATAGAATTTTGTAATCAAGCAGGCATACCAGAAAATGCTCTTGCCGACAGAAATGGAGTTATAGCTAAAGAAAGTCAAGGGCACCCAGTCACTGCCCCCACACAATGTCCTACACCCTGCCGTACATTGAACCAAGAGAGTTTTGCACGTGTATTAGTGAATGAAATCAACATACAATATACTTATCGCCGGTCAGCCAGTAAACACGCGTCGTCTCATAAAAATTCTTCTATACCCATGTGCGTTTGGGGCTAGAAAGCATTGACTGCACACTATCCACGCACAATAACTCACTTGTAATGGTGTTTCCTTGAAATGGAGACGCAGTAATCAGATCAGAGCTCCTTGCACATGGCAGGTTGGGTGTAGACACTAGTTGATAACTTCATCGTTGAAAGTTAAGTTCAAATCAATGTTCATGAAAAAAGCAGCAGGGTCCAGGGGTATTTTTGCATATTGAATTCCTACCAGGGCATCGGGCAACAATCAACACAGGGTCCTCCTGCCTACTGAAGAAACTGGACATTGTACACATGGATCTCTAGGTAAAGCACAGTCATACATACGATAGTAAGCTATAAGTGCGGTTGTCTATCATGCCCAACAGGAAACCCCCACCATCCCATGTAGTGGCCATGTGCACCGGGACGATAAAGTCGTGTACCAATTTGTGAACCATTTATATATGAAAAAAAAACTGAAATAGCACAATTCAAAAATCCAAATATAGCATTTCCATGAAAATAATTCCCAATATAGCCCACTTTCATGAGAAAATGTCACTCGAATTGACGTTTTTCTGGTCAAACTACTGAAAACGCCATTCGCAATGCAGCATTTTGCCAGAGATAAAAAAAATAAAAAATAAATAAAAAAGCAAAAATGCCAAAAGTGTTTACGTTTTCACCCAAGTTTCATTTGGTGAAAGCCCCAATACTTTTGGCATTTTTACTTTTTTCTTATTTTTTTTATCTCTGGCAAAAAGCTCGACGTTTTCAGTTGGTTGACTAGAAAAACGCCGATTCGAGTGACATTTTCTCAGTAAAGTGAGCTATTTTGATAATTATGTTCACGATAGTGCTATACTCGGATTTTTTTTTCCTGAAACTGTGCTATTTTGGTTTTTTTCCCTTTATATATATTGTCCCCAAGACACACGACTGAAACTAACTCTAAACTGTACGTACTCGACAAACATATGAACAGAGGGGATTGACATAGGACCTAATGATCTCAAGATACAGTTATGTTAATCCAAAAAGCTATATTTGACTTTTTGTGGGAAAAATCTAGCAGAGAATGGCAGTTGGTAGTACGTCGATCTTGTTAATAGTACACCACTACTTATTTTTGACGATGTGTGAGCATCTTCCATTGGAACCTTCCGTATTGAAAGGCCAATACTCGTATTCCAACCATCTTTGTGGGCTTATGTGGCGACCATATCACTAAGCCGTCTATAGAATAATCAAATACACATGACGTCCTTTAATTATTTGCTCTCATGATTCTCATTTGTGGTACGTCATTACGCTCAAATATGTGCACTAAGACATGTGAAGGAAAGGACTGATCCTACCGAGCAAGCTAGGATTGTAGATTAGTGCTCGCAATAGGAAGTTGAACTATTAACATTGCATTTTCAGGGAGGATTGTCGCGTCAATGATACGCGTATACTCTGCCAAGGAAGCTCTCAGTCGGCATGCATTCATATTTTGTCTTTTCCTAAAGATGGCGAGTAAATAAACAATAACCACTATCCATGATTCACTATACAAGGTAAGCTGTTTTTTTTTTCAAGAGCTTAAATGAAGCTCTGACAAACTTTAAGCACCGGAGGACTGTTGTAGCTAGAACAAGAAAACATTTATGACCCCTTTAAAAGCTTGGACTTTGTTAATGATTCCCACAATGTTCGGAATTCAATGACACCATGTATTGCATCATTTTCGTCATCAACGAAACGGATGAATATAGCTTCATTAGGGAAGTAGTAGATGTGTGCTTCTCAATAAGCATTTGGGTAAGAGCTTGTAGGATTTTTTTTTTTAGAATCAAGTGTAAGAGATTGTAGGATGACGCTATATCAATTTGCATTTTTTGGTGGAATTCTCTACTTTATCATCAATTATAATTTTCATAAAGAAATTTGGTTAGATAAGCTATAGATTGTTCTATTTTTTCTCTTTGTTTTAATTCTCATGTTGATACATACTAGCTTAATACCTATGAAGTACATTTCTTGGCTTTCCGTATAAGGATAATAAACTTTATTCTTAGCTCACTAATTATAGCTCATTCTCTATGTTATCAAAGTTAATGCTACTTTCGATAAATCTTTCATGCTATCTTCTATACACTATAAGCATCGAGGTTCCTAGTTATACTTAGGGGAAATAAAAATATATGTGAAGACCAAAGATGTTATCGGTCCACAAGGTTATGCAAATTATCACTCTTCTTTAGCTTTGGTCAAACAATGACTATCTAAGAGGACAGAAAGACACTCGAGCTTCCTAATAAAGTCGTCCAAATAAAAGACAAAAAGACTATCAATCTCTTTTTAGAAACATAGATTTCCTATGTGCTCTCAAACATCATATGCATGAGTATCAGTTATGAGCCTACTACGTACACTAATGCTATCAAAATTGATTCCTTGTGTAAATAAATAAAATTGCATCCATAGGATCAACATAGGGACTTTGCATTTTTGTTAAGACACACTATGTTTTTGAGATAGATTAAGGGGATAAACTCTAATAAAATTGTATAACCCATGACTAATCATAGGCCAAAACCAACTCTTATATCGTTATGAGAAATTATGACTTCTAAAAACAAAATAATATGTAAGCAAAGTGACTCAAAGGATATACTTGCAATAGATTTAAGAATTCAAAGACAAAGAGAACCATACTTACTACTTAATATCTCAACATTGTGATACCAACAAATTATTAGAGAATGGTATAAGAGATTATATTTGTTTATGGCTCAAAATTGTACATGAATTTTGAAGTGTTATTTCTTAGTATATTGCCAGTAGATTGCATATTTGCTTAGTATTATTTGTGCCAACGACATTATTAAATGATACAAGTTGCATAAGTGATATTGTCTAGATGTCTGTTATAGATGGGGAAAAGGATTTGAAAACATAAGCAATGTAAAGAAATGGACTTGAAGATCTATAAGCAACAAGAAGTAGAAACCTTGCTATAACTTATGTACAAGGAAACAAGTAGGTGTCACAATTCACCATGAATGATTCTAACATTTTCTCAAGTCAACTAGGCGTTCACTTTAAGAATCAATCTTATAGTTTCCATGGTGAAAGAAGGAGTAGGGACACATATCTTTGTCCAAGGTTGTATCATGTACAATATGTATTTGTGTAGATATTGCATATGTAACTAGGTGTTTTAAGCATAAATGTATAAAATTTGAAACACACACATGGTAAATTTGACCTACATGTGTGATACTTGATGTTCGTCTAGTAATTCAGCTTTTTGTGAAGATGAGATATCTGTGGTAGGGTTTATGTACCACAATAATTCAATATTGATAAAAGGTGATGCCACATTTGTTTCTTAAATGAAACTTTTTATCTTAAAAACTACATACAATGTATAGCTGACTTCAGAGCCATGGAAACACCTACTTGGATCACGGCCTTATATGTGGGACATAATATAATACATATTATAGAATAATATATTGTAATAAAAAGTGTCATTCATTAAGTAACATGATAAATGTAGTGAAAGGACAAAATATTCATTTGAAATACAACTTCATTAGGAAAATTGTGTATATGATAAACTATTTTTTATGGGAAATATTCATTTTAATTTGTTTTTTAAGTATCATGTTGGATAAATGTTTGATCCTTACATAAAAAATACTATCTCCCTTTTGCATCACACCCATAGGGTCATGTAGAGGTAGTATGTTGTTTAATAATTTACTTGACATGTAGAAGGGGACATCATTGACTGAACTAGTACTGGAATCGTGACATTTATTTCTAAGGCTTCCATAGGAATCTCATTATCATAATAATATATAACTAGGTTGCATTTTTAAACAAAGTTGTGTTATTTGCATTCATATATATTTCAAGACCAAAATTTTCCCCCAGTCCCATTGCATCATAACTGATGCATTGTAAGAATGTAATATTAGATACTTTCAAGTCCTAGAGCAGGCTAGGATTAGTCTTTTCATTCATTTCCATCAAGTCATTTAAATAAGGCCCCAACAAAGCATGTTTAGAATTAATCACTTTACTTCAATTCATGTGAGACTTTTTCATAGTATAAATCCCATTAAAATTGATAAGAGAAAATGTTCATGTACATATTTTAATGATCGTAGAAGAAGTGTTGCTAAAGCATGTTCATTGCATTATTTTACTTACTTGGGAAAAGGCTAGTAGAATCCTTTCACTACATTAACTACTTTGTAGGAGGAAATGTTAAACTATTATTACATGAAGTCCATTTAATAAGCATGAGAAAAACCTATTTATGAAATGAGGTCCTTGGAAAGAGGCCTGAGTAATCATTACAATAAGTTCTACAAAGAGGACAAGACAAATATCACTTTTAGAAAATCTCCTTTCACATGAAAATAGTTCACTGTAGACGTTGTTTACTAAATCTATCCAATGCCTTCTGATGAAAATTGGGAAAATCTCATTGATGTATTTCATATTCTTTAAGCATGATTATGTTATCATATTTTCATTGCACTTTTAACTCACTTAAATAAGGCTGAAGAAGCCTTGATCATTATATCCTTTCAGTCCCCTTTCTAAAGATGTAACAAAGCTCATTTTTTCCCAATACATTGTAAGGATGTATGAGTTATGGTATATGTATATGTCCCTTCAAATTCATGTGGAGGACGATTGGGATTTAAATCACCAATAACAAAAAAAAATATTTTCTCATGGATTACTAATATAAGATTGGTATATTATGATGTGTATAGGTGTAGTAGATTAAATAATATACTGAAAAACCTTGTCACCTATGATAGTAAAGATCAAAAGTAGCATTTTGTTTGGTAAAATCCAACAAATCAACAATATTTTGGAATTAATCTATTTATATAAGCAAAACAATTGGTTACAAGATAATTGGTCAACTGACAACTAGTGACTTATTTAATTATAGAAAAGAAAGCCTAAATATTAGAAACATGTGACTTGGAGATACTGAGAGGTTTAAGACCAAATGGAATCCTTTATATCTACAAGCACAATTTAGCACATTACATACTTATTCTTCCAAATATTTGTACTATTCAAATACTACTATCTACTAGATTCTAGAATATTGTTTTTAATGTTTCTTAACTCAAGAATAGTATTTTATAGGAAATTATTAAATTTTTCATCTATGATTATCCTACTAAAAAGCATATTTCAAAACTAGGGATTTAAAAGCAAGTATTCACGTACTTTCAAGTCATAAACCAACTAATTCAAGTTCCTTAATTTCTAATTAAGGAATATCAATCCACAAATACAAGGGGTGATGAATACCAAGAAAAGATAGTTCAAACTTAGGACTAGATAGAGAGTAACATATAATCCATGAAACTATATACGTTACATAATAATATGTTTTCAATGCAAACAAAACCATTGTTTATCCTTATAACATGGGATTCTATGGAGAAATGATGGATGCAATGATGTTTCTCCTTCACATTTACAATTGAAATGGAATAAATATATAAATGGAGAGGTTTATAATATAAAGAATGAATTTATAAGGGGATTCCTTCTAGGTTATCACTCCTTTGCAGTAATCCTATTGCTTTAGGTTATTTATTCTTCTTCTTCCTCTTCCTTTTATCGATCCTTGAACTTCTTTCTATTTCTTCTCCATTTCCTTAACAATATAGAGGGTTGAAAGGCTATTCTCAAGAGCCCTTAAGTCACCAAATGTGTTTTTGATAAAAATTGGAGATGTCCCCTTCAAAAGGAATTTGTTGCTATATATACTTTATCCATCAATTGTTCAAAACAACATGTCCCAAGGTAGACACAACAAGTTACCCATGCACCAAAAACAACTATTGTCTTTGTAAATGACGTGTCAAAGAATAGACACACCATGTTTAGTGTTAGTAACCTCATAAGTACATAAAACATAGTGTGTCTAGGATGAGGATGCCATTTTGACAACATCTCTGTTGATGCAAAATTCATTGTCTTCTCTTTGACATTGGACTTGTTGATTTTTAGTAAAGTGTTTGAGAGTTGACACAATGTGTTCATGCAGTGACAAAATATGTTCAGGGCTATTAAAAATTTAGTTTTTATTCTTCTTCATTTTATTCCATCTTTTTTTGTTTCTAGTCCATGAAGTATTTAAGATTTAACTATCTTGATATCTGCATAAAATAATGATGTTTTGCTGATCATGACATAATTCTGAAACTCAAGATAAAACATTTCTGATTTATGATAAGCATCATGAAAAATGAATGAATAATCACGTAAAAGTATAGTCTAGAATGCATTTATCATTTTTCCTTTAATATGAAAGTGAACTTTAAAGCCTATATATAGGTATATGATTAAAAGAGTACAAATATACCTCGCGTGAAAACCATGTCCAACTTGAAAAAGATACCAATTCAAGGAGATAAAAAGATATGATACCATAATGGATACTTTATTTAAGAATGACTTTAGTAATTGTCAATGATAACAATTGACTATTTCTACAAATTATCTTGTACCTTATTTTGGGATGAAAAACTACAAATTCCCCCATTTCTGACCACCTTGCAATAAGAATAATCACATGAGGTAAGATACCTTCCCTTACATATCACCTAGCCCATGACCTCCCAAAAAACCCCTCATGACCTAATATTTTAGAATTAATACCCTTATATCACATGTGTATCATGATACATTCTTCCGTAGTTTTGAATTGATACTGTTTTTTTACCTACTTAATATCCAACTAACATGAATTTAAAAAAAACTTCATGCTCAATCTTGTAGAAATAATCTATATTATTAGACTCCAATGATTACCTAGAATAGTAACCATGTGATAGAAACTGATTTACAAATATCCACGAGAATGATCATGCCACAATAGCATGCCCACTATATTTGTGTCACTTAGTAGATATTTCCTATTACGTTTTGGTTGAGTATACCTCATTCACAATCAAGACTGATAAATAAATACTAAATCCCTTGACAAACCTAGAAACCTATAACTATAAGTATGCACTTACCACTACCTTAGAGATTCACATTTTAACACCCAATTATTTGGAGACAATCAAACAATTGATATATGACTTAGATTATAGGCTATGTTAGATTGTCTACTACGTCTACAAAATTTTGAATTCTCATGCAGTACACCTCTTTAAGAGAAAAAAGATGACAAAGAAGGTTATTAAATCATTGTATTGCTTCAATCATATGGGAGACAAACACCATGAAAACTCATGTTTACTACTCTCTTAGTACAATAACCACATAAGAATATAATAAAATGAGCATCCATGGTTCTAAAAGTGATGATATCATATTTCTTTACCTCCTTCACTCCATTTTTTTTAACTATAATTGTTCTCTATTATCTCTTGCATCCTAAAACCCTTTTAAGATCATTTTCAATGGCTAGGCCAAGCTGTCACAAAGTGGAAACTGAGGTGTTTAGAAACTTCACAGAATGGACTATACCTAAAAATTATGTAATTTCATTTCATTGCAACATAAAATTATATTGATATTTTAGAGTCATTATTTAATTTGCATAATTTTATTTGGAAAAACATGAAGGCTCCATCCTCTCTCATATCTAGTTTAATGTAAAGAAGGATCACCATTTTGCTTTTGGTAGGATACCACAGTTTATGAAAAGACAAATCACACTAATGTAAAAATAAATTTCTTACATATAATGGATGAATTTATTGTTCACTAATCACATTCTGGACTCTATTAAACATGATAAAATAAGACCTTTATTATCTAACTTTTAGATTTTCAATTTTTTTTACGATCTCCCATACACATGATGTCACCCATATGGATGGAGTGATTGTTGATCTTTAGCTTTTTCTTAATATGAGAATATAATAGATCATAAATAGATACAAAAATATAATTGAACTTGAGATGTGACTTGCTGAAATTTGGTCGGTTTAATCACTCTACCTCCCTCCCTCATAGACACTAAGGTTTAGGTTGAAAATGTCTTGAAGGATAGATTATGTTATGCTAAAAGTCACATGAACTATATATAATTCAACCTTGTACGTTGGACTATACCAAGAGACACATTATGTATTTGTGCTTTCTGAATGAATGATATGACTTGCTCCTTATGGGTGTTATCTTAAAGGAGAAGTTTGAGCCTATTGGGATAGATAAGACTGACATATTTTGGTAAATATGACATATATTTAAGAATAATATAGCCATCTAGAAGATGTGGAATATTTAGGATATGGTTTTCGATGCATTTTTTTTAATGTTCTCCCATATTTTAGTTACCCTATTGTGACTTTGGTCTCAAAACTTGGTGCTCGAGAAAACATTCAAATCATGTATGTAGAAAATAACATGTGTGGTATATTTCTTATTGATATATAAAAAACTCTCCTACTATATAGGAAAGAAAGAATATAAAATAGAATCCAACTTAACAATGATGGTCCAAGACAATTAAGATTCATCATCTTAATATGGGAGTTAACATAGTAATCATAAGTAATATATTTACTCTCTTTTCTAATCATAGCTTAAACAAAAAATAATCAAGGTTTTGCTGGCAGTTAACATAGAGACGTGATTGAGGTGTCATTTTCTCCCAACCAATATTAAATCTAGATAAATCCAGTCATACCTTTAGAATGATTTTCTTGCCCATTTTTTGATAAAACATTATCTTATATACATTGACGTTGATCATTATCTATAATGACATGATCATTTTTTGATATTATATACTAGTTAGGAGTTTCCTATCTAAACAATAGTTTTATCTTAATTTTAAATTGTAATGAATATTTAATAACACACTAGCTAGGTCTGGATTCGCACAATCTAGATATGTGGTAAATTCTGACCAAACTTATTTTGCATATGTATTTCCAAACATTGTGACCTATCTTACTTGCAGGGGAACATCACACCATAAGTTTCATTGTCTCAGGTTTTAGGTTCATGCTAACTTGAATGTAGGATGTAAATGAAATAATGTTCACTATAGTGCCATGTAATACAAACTTGAATTTTTTTTTTTGGTTTTATTTTTATGTTTGTTAGCATAAGTAGTTTGTTTCATTTTTGTTAGAAATTGATCTTAGTCACATTGTATCTAAAATTTCTATTTTCATGTAAGTACACTTAAATGAGGATCCATCTATCCACTTAAGTGTATCCATATATTCCTAGACTCCTATATATAGGAGACTTATAGAATCTTTACATAGTACTAAATATATGGTTACTACTTTCTATATGGTTTCAGACACAAGGTCCTAACCCTAATATCTCCCACCCTTCCTCTTCATTTTCTACTTCTTATCCCTAGTGAACATCAACCTCGGAGGACAACTGTGTGCCGTCGCTCGCAGTTGCCCCCATGACTCATGCCACCCAACCATTGACTATCGCCCACCCACAGAAGCTTCCGCGTGCGGCTTGCGCCAGTGGAAGCACCCGTCATCAGACATTCTACCAGCCACCAGGTGTGTGCTTTGAAAATCGTGGTAGCCAACCATTGGTGGGCAACTGCTCTTCATCAGCCTCTAGCCCACTGCCATCTCAGTTCCCCTTTAGATATTATCCATGACATTTCACCTCTATCTTATCCCTCTTCTTCCCCTGTTGTGGTTCCTTCCACATATCTAATTTAAATAATAATATAAAGTGAACCCAAACACCATGTCTTAACTTATAAAGCATAAAAAAAGTAAAAGGGGTATCTTTTTCTTTGTTATTTCCTCTATGAGATTGTCTTATCCCACATGCTTGAGTCTCTTTTCTTGAATTAGGGATCTAATTTTATGTACATCACTACACCTTTATTCCTATGATTTGATTTTCTTTCCTACCACACTTATTATGATAGTGCTATCTTTATTTCTTACTACCGTGGTTATTCTGATAGTATTTTTTATACTGTGCTTATTCTAGAATCTCCTTTCCTATCTTTCCTATACCTATAGGGCTTTTTATCTATACCTCACCTATAATCTGATACTTTACTTTTTGCAATGACGAAAAATAAATAAGAAACCTATAATGATACTCCACATGTCACCACTATCAAAGTCAATGGTGACAAATATTTACTAGATGAATGCTATTTCTACCTTTCTACACTCCCATGGAAAACTAAAATGTATCAATAAAGATGAACCTAAACAGCCTGCTGAGGTATGGATCATGGGAAGTAGGAAGGTGTTCTCTTTTCTTTGGGGATGTATGGAGCCTAATGTGGCTATTAACTACATGTAACATAAAAATATCAAACTCTGGGAAGAGATGAAGCAATTCTATACATACGAGGGCAAATGTCTCCTATTATACAATGAAATGACTAATATATTTTCTAAACATTAGGCATAGTGTTCCTTATCCAAGTATTATGATTCCATGAAGTCCCTCATGAATCAGCTTAACTTCTTCTCACCCACCACCTCTGTCAAAATGATCAAGGTACATGATATTGTTATTATCAGAAGATTGCTTAGTGGCCTTCATCCTCGCTACCATACACTAACTTCTTCTTATCGAGACCCTAATCCCATTCACAGGTCAGGCTTATGTCTGTCTATCCTTGGTTAAGATGTTTTCTACTCCAACCCTTTTCAATGAAGTGTTTGAAGCCCAAACTACAATGAAAGGTGTTGCAAGGGGTGTGGAATGAGGATGTGGCTCTAGACATAGTCCAAAAATGTGTTTATTGCTATAAATTAGGCAATATTTAGAATGGTTGTCATTCAAAACATGGAAATCATACTTATTTTGGAAAAGTGATCGGAATGAGTTCTACACATGTTGCTCAAACCTCTACACCCCTCATTGGCCAAGGTTCTCCATAAACTAGTGTGAATCCTAACAAGACCCAATAACCAACACATATTTTACTTATAAAGGAGGAGTATGAATGACTTGAACAAACTACACACAAATAACATGATTCATCCCTTCATAATAGCATGACAACACCATCACCTGAATGGCACAATAGTGAACTGTCTACTATCATAGAGTCAACTCGTCTCACTTCTCACCAAGGTAATCTCAGGGCCACTATGATTGTCGCTCAGTGTACCTAGATATTGGATTCTAGTACGACTCAACTTATGACCAATATACTAGATCTTCTTACATCATCTAATTCTTTTATCTCTCACACTACTGTCACATTAACAAAAGGATCAATCAAATATGTCATCCAATGTGGAACTATTCCCATTTCATTTAAACTAAAGCTTTCTATTGTTCATTTTGTTCCCAAATCTCCATATTATGTTATGTATGTGGATAAACTAGTGTATTCCCTTTAGTGCTTCATGACTTTCGGACCGACTGGTTTTGTTCTATAGGACAGAAGGAACTTGATGATGATTAGTAAGGGGGTGCTCTATGGTGACCTAGACTACTTATTCATTATCCTTTACCTCAGACTAGTGTTCTTGTTACATCCTTGCCTCTTCAACTACATCTTCTCTTTAGCCACCCATCTCTGGACTTGTTGAAGATCTTAGACAACTCTATTTATAATTGTTCATTCATTTAATGTGATGATTGTTAGCTGGGAAAATGTCATCGTGTATCTTTTCCTTCTCGTATTGTTAACCAGTATTTGAAACCTTTTAACTTGATATATAGTAATGTGTGTGCCCCCTTTTGAACAACTGGTTACAATGGTTTTAAATTTTTTCTCACCTTTTTGGATGATTTTTTCCAAATGACATGGCTTCACTAGTACATATATGACATTTAATGTCACTTTTGGTGACGTCGGTTCCTTATAAATTGACACCAATCTATCAAAAACATCGGTTCTTCATGCTAACCATCACCACATGTGAAGTCATGCTGATTTAGAAAATACACGGGTACCTCTTTAACTTTAACGTCGATTTTAGTTCATAGAAACTGACGTCTAAAATTGCTCACAAAATACAAATTTTCAAGGAAAAAGTTTGTCTCCAAAATTTTCAACCAGATGTTGGTTTGCATACAACCGATGACAAAATGTTCATGCGATGTACCTGCGGAAAAAATTATCCCCCCATTAGTCGTCAGCTCTACCAAACAAGCGATGACTTAGACTCCCCAATGAGTCACATTTTGTTTTTGGAGATGGGTCTAAATTGTCAATTTCTTATAAGAAACTGATGACTTGGTGTTTTCGTGCCATGTCCTCGCAAAAATATTTTCTCCTCAAATTTCTTCTTAGACGTCGGTTTTTCTTGCTAAAATTCAAACTATATTCCTAACCTGAGAGCCATTTTTTGTTTGGATATGAAGTTAGTCGTCGATTTGTATAGACTCAACCGATAAATATGGCCCCAAATTGGTGTCTATTTTTGTTTGCTTTAGGAGTTAATCGTCAGTTTTTGTTTATTCAAACCAAAGACTATGTCTGTAGTTGTCAATTTTACTATAAAACCGATGACTTTGGATAACTTAATAGCCCCCGCGCGATACATACGTTCTCCCCATTCTCTGTTTCATCAGGACTGACTTGCTTCTCTCTGGCGATTTGTATTCCCCGCTGCCACTTCCGCTACTGCTGCTACCAGCCTTCGCCTCTACTAATAAGCTCGCTAGGTGCTCTTCCTCCAGCCGCCACATGTGCATCATCGCCAGATGCTCGTCGCCATCATCCACCTCCAGTCGTCACTGCAACTACCACCACTACTGCCACTGTCATCTCTAGTCATCCCTAGTCTCTGCTGCCATCTCCAGTCATCTCTAGTCCTCTTTAGTCAATGTCGTCATCTCCAATTGCTGCCGCCAATGGTGGGGTCACTAAAGGTACACTAGTACATAACACACCTTTAGTTTCAGTTATTTAAGACCTTTAGTGCCGGTTTCAATGCGACACCTATGTGGGCACCGCGAAAAGGCAAACCGTTAGGCATCCGTTTCCAAACCGATGCCAGAAACCTTCACACGCCACCAAAAATGCGCCAGCAGGGGGATATAGACATCAGTTATTATTACGGAAACCGACGCCATAACCTTCGCTTTACAGAAAGGGTGCCATTTAGGACATCATCAGAGTCAGTTTATTATTGATAACTGACGCCATATCACCTGCTGACACGGCCGTGCTGGCCAGCACGGCCGTGGTGTCTGGCCTCATTAGGCGTCGGTTTTAGCTATTAGTCGACGATGTAAGTATCCATCAGCGTCAGTTTATTATTGATAATCGACGCCATATCACCTGCTACCACGGCCATGCTGGCCAGAACGACCGTGGTGTCTGGTCTCATTAGGCGTCAGTTTTAGCTATTATCTGACGCTGTAAGAATTTGCCGTCAGTTTTTTCATATAACCGACGCCTATTGTATGTATTTTTTTATCAGTCTGCAGGCCTTCTGTTGCTGATTGCAGGATGAGAAACCTGTAGTTCAGTTATGAACTACATGTTTTACTACATCCATTGATATCGGCCAACAACAGGCCACAAACCTACAAAATTAACAACATTAATTTTCACACATTTAGCAACTTGCAGTTCCATTTTATTTTCACACATGTAGAAACATTTAGGTAGCAATCTATAGTTCCATTCATTTTCACATTCACACATGTAGAAACATTCATATAGCAACCAGCAGTTTCATTCATTTTCACATTCACACATGTATAAACATTTAGACACATGTAGAAACATTCAGATATGTAGAAACATTCACACATATTACAATTCAGTAATTCATTTACAAAATATCATTCTTTAGTCATTATTTGCTATCAACATCCTAATTATATTTTAAAAACCCCACTACTTGTATGGATTTTTCCCATTCTTGTCTTACATCATTTAATTCTTCCGTCGTATAGGGAGCATGTACATCTAGTAAGGCCTTTCCTGTAGTGTGGCCAGTTTTAAACACCTACAAAGAAAATGATGTATATATATAATTAATAATATATAAATAAGATTGATATATTTCATATTATCTAATGAGACTATATATAATACCTCAGGAATGGTATCGATGTCCACTGCGGCATATTTGATAATCATGTGCATAAATCGCATCACATAGTATGCACATGTCGATCCGTTGTCTTGTGTAGCACACTATGAATTGAAACATACAAAATATTAAAAAATACAACTAATTAAGCATTGTTCACATAAATAATATATACATTGCATTCGGGAACTTACTTCCACCACTAGTACAGGAATGGTCTGTATTGTCGGTTTTTTTAAGCCTGTAATGTCACTTTATAACCGACGCCTAAGTGGCCGTCGCTATAGAATTTGATCTATAGCGTCGGTTTATTTGACCAAATAAAACTGACCTTACAGAGTAAACACCGACGCAAAAGGTTGTAAAAAATCTGATCCAGGCGAGAAAAAAGGAGCCTGTAAGGCCGGTTATTCCAAAAAAACTGACGCTGTAAACGATCTCGGTCGAGAAAATTGTCGACCGATAATATTTTCGGTCGACAATTTTCTCGACCGAAAGAGTTTACAGGGTCGGTTTTTTTGGAATAACCAACGCTAAATATTGAAAAACCACTTCAGTGTACTCTTCGGTCGAGAACATTGTCGACCGAAAATATTGTCGGTCGACAATTTTCTCGACCGAGAGAGTTTACAGGGTCGGTTTTTTTTGGAATAACCGACACTAAAAATTTAAATAAACATTTCAGTGTACCCCTCGATTGAGCAAATTGTCGACCGAAAATATTTTGGTCGACAAAATTTTCGATCGAGGGGTACACTGAAATGTTCTACAGAAACTGAAATAGAACAGAGGATTCATATATTCTGGGAGAGGGGAGCATTGATGCTCAACCGTCACCATTCAAAACCACACATTCATGGCAAAAATGATTCATAATCACATCATAATTTACAAAATGATGGATTGCTTGAAATATAAGGAGGAAAATTTAGCTTGAAATCCTAGAAATATACCATCTTTTGAGAGATTAAAAGCAATCATTATCCATATGCAAACAAGGTCTATGATTACCACTTCCATCAAAAAAATCATGCACAAGATGTAGGGTTCATCTAAGATGATAAACTACTCAAGAACTATCATACAAGCTCACACCCTAGGTAAAGGTACATCTTTATACTTGGATTAATATTTTTAAGGCAAAATCATGTACATATAACATAAGAGTGAACAATAATCATGGATAAAGTTATATAACTCACCTTAGAGATGATGTAGAAACTCCAAACAGCAAGGTAGATTGAACAAAAATGTGGAAGAAATTCTAGCTTGGGCACTCCTCATCAACAAGCTGGTTCCTTCTCCAAAAAGGAAGCAAACCCTATGTTGCAAAGGTAAGAAGAAGAGAGGGGAAGATGTTTTCAACCATTATCTCAAGATTCACCATGGAACGTCATGGATTCATCCAAGAAGAAGAGAGGGGAAAATAGAACAATAAGAAAAACAAAGAAAAAGAGACATATCTCACTTACCAACACTAAGAAAGGTGGATCCGAACCCGGAAACGAACTCGAGAACCTTACTTGGAAACGACGAAGACCTTCCTTGGAAACGGCGGTGACCTTACTTGGAAACAGAGGCAACCTTCGTGGAGGATGAGATGACCTTCACGGAGAGGCGGCGACCTTCGTGGAAGTGTGGAGAGGCGGTGACGACGAGCTCTTTTCGCGGAGAGGAGGCAAGGGCTTTGGCGGCGTGGAGAGGTGGCAAGGGCTTCACGGACACCACGATCCTCTTCGAACACAATGACGAGCTTCTTGGCAAAGGCTTTGGCGGCATGACAACAATGAAAAGTGATGCCATGGGTGAGAAGCAGAGAAGGTATCCGCTGCGGAAAAGGTATCGGCGCCGCGTGAGAGAAAAAGAGAACGAAAATTTTGTTTCGCGGGGGAGAAAGACTAGGTTTTGGCCATTTTAAAGCAGAGACTCGACCTGTAGCGTCGGTTAAAACAAACAAACCGACGCTAAAGATAAGCGGTGCCCGTGTCTGGTTATTTAAAAACACTCAAACTCATTTTCGGTCAACAAATTTGTCGACCGAGAGGTTATCGGTTGACAAATTTGTCGACCGAGGGGAGCTTTAGCATCACTTAAAAGTAAAAAACCGACACTAGAGGTTCTTATACATGTGTGAACTAAACTGGATCCAAAATTCATGTCGGTCGACAAATTTGTCGACTGAGGAGTCCTTTAGGGTCGGTTATAAGAAAAAAATGACCCTAGAGGTGCTTATACACGTGAAATCTGGCTCCTTCTTGGTCGATGAATTTGTCGACCGAGAGGTTATTGGTCGACCAATTCTTCGACCGAGGGAGCTCCAAGGTCGGTTAAAAGTAAAAACCCGATGCTAGAGGTGTTTATACAACCCTAATATGGGATGATGTTATGTGAGACCCTAATATAGGGTGATGTCGTGTGAAACCCTAATAGGGGATAATGTTATGTGAAACCCTAATATGGGATAATGTTATGTGAAACCCTAATATAGGGTGATGTTGTATAAAACCCTAATATGGGATAATGTTATGTGTAACCTTAATATGGGATGATGTTATGTGAAACCCTAATTGATAAAGATGGGAAACTCTAACCCTAATGAGGGAATATTGATGTTATGTTTGTATTGCATGATGTTGATATGAAATTGATATGGTTGTTATCAAGTATACTAACCATGCAAGTATCATGAGATAATAAGCGTATAAACAGGTATGACCTATGATGGTAATGGGCCTTGTGAGCCATTATTTTATTTGTTGCATAGTGAGAGGTGACAACAAGAAGTTGAATATGCCTAGTGAGTTATGTGAGATGCTTGTGTAACAAGTATCCTGAATACCTTGGTCAGATGACCTGAAGGTAATAGTTACCTGATAAGTGATAACCATGTTTAGTGATGAACTAAGGGTTTGAATATCCAAATCCAACAAATGTGATGATGGTGGTATTGAGGGATGTGAATTCTCAACAATGAGACAAGGGATTGAGATCCCAATGCTTTATAAAGTTTTGAAAAGTACTAAATTGGATCCAAAATTCATGTCGGTCGACAATATTGTCGACCGAGGAGCCCTTTAGGGTCTGTTATAGGAAAAAACCAACCCTAGAGGTGCTTATACACGTGAAATCTGGCTCCTTCTTGGTCGACGAATTTTTCGACCGAGAGGTTATCGGTCGAAAAATTCGTCAACCGAGGAGTCCTTTAGGGTCGGTTATAAGATAAAACTGACCCTAGAGGTGCTTATACATGCGTGAAATCTGGCTCCTTCTCGGTCGAGGAATTTGTCGACCGAGAGTTTATCAGTCAACAAATTCGTCGACTGAGGGAGATCTAGGGTCGATTAAAAGTAAAAAAACCTACGCTAGTGGTGCTTATACATGCGTGAACTAAACTGGAACCAAAATTCATGTCGGTCGACAATATTGTCGACCGAGGATCCCTCTAGGGTCGGTTATAAGGAAAAAACTGACCCTAGATGTGCTTATACATGTGTGAACTAAACTGGATCCAAAATTGATGTCGGTCAACAATATTGTCGACCGACGAGCCCTTTAGGGTCGGTTATAAGGAAAAAACTGACCCTAGAGGTGCTTATACACGTGAAATCTAGCTCCTTCTCGGTCGACAAATTTATCGACCGAGAGGTTATCGATCGAAAAATTAGTCGACCGAGGAGAGCTTTAGGGTCGGTTAAAAGTAAAAAAATGACGCTAGAGGTGCTTATACATGCGTGAACTTAACTGGATTCAAAATTCATCTCGGTCGACAATATTGTCGACCGAAGGGACTTCTACGGTCGGTTATAAGGAAAAAACCGACCCTAGAGGTGCTTATACATGTGTGAAGGCAAACTGGATTCAAGATGTCTCCCGTGTTTTTTGTAGACATATAAGGTCGGTTATTTGGAAAAACCGACCCTATAGATTGAGGCGCGAAGCCAAAATCAAGCAAATTTTTTCCGCGGGAAACTGTAGTTGGATTTCTAATCCAATTGTCTATAAGGTCGATTATTTTATGAAAACCGGCCCTATAGAGATACACTACAAGGTCGGTTATTTTAAGAAAAGTGACCCAAGAGGTCTTAAGTGGTGCCCGCATTTTTTATAGACATATAAGGTCGGTTATTTGGAAAACTGACCCTATAGATTTACACTAAAAGGTCGGTTTTTTTTAAGAAAACTGACCCAAGAGGTCTTAAGTGGTGCCCGCATTTTTTTTAGACATATAAGGTCGGTTATTTGGAAAACTGACCCTATAGAGTTACACTACAAGGTCGGTTTTTGTAAGAAAACCGACCCAAGAGGTCTTAAGTGGTGCCCGCATTTTTTTTAGACATATAATGTCGGTTATTTGAAAAAACTGACCCTACAGGTAGTGACGTTATAACCCATTTCTGTACTAGTGCACGTTCTTCCAAATTATTGGCTGGTTCTTTTTCCTGGGGACCTTTCCTCCAGCCTTTTTGAACTCATCTAAAGCCCTACATGTTAATGTAACACAATACATTGCATAATTAAATAGTAATGTAATAACATATGTTAACAGATATGAAAATGAAATATTTCTCACTGGAATAATGCCATTTTCATTGTGTGTCCATATTTTGAATTCAATTTAGTCCCCTTAGGATCTAGATAATAGACAGTGAACATCTCGAGGACAATAACTAGTAACTCCCAATGCATACCCCTAGAGGTAAAAAAGTTAAAATTGATAACTCAATATCCACAATAAAAATGTAATTTTCTTAAGTCCAAATTATAAGAAAAGTAAACTTACTCCACATTGAATGGAGCTATTATCACCATCTTGTTATTTTGAGCAAAATTTGTAAAAACATCACAATAGTATTGTTGAACTGAAAAAGGGTCTTTAGCTACTAGACTAATCAAACATGGAATCAAAAATCCTACATATTCAAATGAAAAATCTGCACATATCTTGTCTAAGTAGCTGTAAAACATGTATTACATATGAATTAATATATAAGAAACCAGATCACTAGATCCTACACAAGGTATATGGATGTCTAAAGTAGATCTCACCTTATCCATAGCTCTATCATAGATGTATTCAGCCAATCATATCGAAACAACTCCAAAATATCTTGTATAAATAGTTTGTTTTCGTATGATTGACCTGCAACATCCGCATCTATAGAAACAGTTATAGGGCAATTTATATCATGTTCGTCTAACCATATTGCCATACCCCTATAATTAGGACCTAACGGGACAAGTAGGTCCTGTGGAAACCCAACTTGGTAATGTAGGAGGTGGAGGTGGAGGCCTAGATGCTCTGGGTATCTTCTTTTTAACCTGTATATATATATAATTTTAGATCAATTGACATCATATACACACACTAACAATTTAACGTAATGTAAATTTACCATACAATTTTAGTATAGAGGACATCCGCTTTTGGCCACAATATCACTCCGCCATCTTCCTCAACAAGCGTTTCACAATCTAGGTGGGCATATGGCAATGGAAGATCCATCCACTTGGGGAATATACGTAGCGGGCTCACACGAACCCAACCAGCTGGTAATGGAGACCCATGAAATATTTCCCCTGGTAGGGTTGGGTAAGCCGACGCCTCTGCAACGACATATTCTTTACTTTTTAGACGGCATGGCTTCAACCCCTACAAATTTGTGTAAAGAATGTTATATACATATATGCATATCATCTTGAAAACATATCATCTTGAAAAGACTAATTACTATGTCATAAAAATACTTACAACGGATGTGCTAGGTGGTGGATCTACATGATTACTACTCCCAACCTCTGCAGTAGGAGTAGAGCAGTACGCCATAGGTACTATCTGCTGAGTGGTAGCCAGAGATGCCTGTCACTTGCTCATTGCTTCATGGAGTGTCTTATCAACTGCTTCCTTGACTCTCTTATCAACTACTTCATCGACTCTCCTATCAACTATCTTATCTACCTATACATGGATAAAAGAAATGTTAGATTATGATTATTGAATTCTCTTTTACAGTAACATTCTAAAGAAAGAATAGGTTACCTCTTCTTGTGAAATTCCCGCTTTTAGGACATGTTTGCGCTGGGATGGCCCAAAGAACGCTTTGATGCCCACACCAGCGCCTGCAACCCTAACACGTCCAGGATGCTCTGGGTTATCTAGAGGAACTGTCAATTCATCCCTTGTGCCCTCAGGGATGAACTTGCCTTGTTTCCTCAGCTCGTGCAGCTCCCTCTAATCGCCAAAACAAAAATTTGTAATTAAGTAAACACCACAAATAATCAATATTCGAACGATTTCTCTAAGAGTTGTATTTTACCATTTTTGCAGCTGCCTCAGCAGTTGCAGGCTTCCTTATTTCTCCCTTCTTATTTTGCCTCCCAACTATCCAGACATCATGGCGAGGAATAGGTGTGGTACCTATAGTAGAGGACTCTTGAGTAGCAGTACACTGAGCAGTAGACTCAGCCTGTAGTCTTTGGCGAATGCCTACATACCCCTTTGGACCCATTGTGAGGTCATGCACATTCAGTGCATGCCTTGCTCTTTGCGCCTCACTGAGGGCCTAGTTAGTATGCACATTAATGATTTGGTTAGTAACACTAAATCTTAATCTTGAATATATAAATACAACGTATATTAATTAAATTGGGAGTGACACCTAATACCTTGAATTCATCAGTTTTTCTTGAAGCAACAAATGCGTCCCATTCTTCTTGGTCCAGGAAGTTCCACTGTTCAGTGGTTGTCTTCTTCCTCTTGTCACCTTCTTTTATGTATTCTCGGGTGAGATTTGTCCTATAGTTCCTTAGGACTCTCCCACAACATTGCATCACACATTTATGATGTAGCTTTTCATCCAATGCAAATATACTCTACAAAATAGAATTGCTATTAACTAGTATCCAAAAAATTAGTAATCTACAAAATAGAATTGCAAATTAATAATAACTCACGCATAAATCCTTCTATATTACGTCTTTCTTCCCCTTAGGAACTTTATGCTAAGAATCTATCTTATAACCACAATGGCTACGAGTAACATACCCAAGATATGAAACAAACGAATTGCGATTCACTCTGATTGCATTTCCTGCATTATCAAAATCCATAACAAGTTTGGGTCCATTGCCCCTTAGCACTGTTAACTTCTTCATCATAGTGATTCCCCTTCTCTTGTCAACTTTTGGTGTTGCTCATCAAGTGCCTCAAGTGCTTCAGAGGGTACATGTGCATCATCAACCTAAAATTTGACAAAATAAATACACTTACAGGATATAACTATAAATGGACATATAGATATAAATATATGACGTATTTTTAAAACTTACATTGTGAGGTGACACATTGATGTCGTCACCCTCACGGTAATCATCATCATGGTCATCAAGAGAATGCTTAACCATCTAAAAGTTCACATTCACATTGTAAAGTTCACATTGTAAAGTAATTCACATTGTAAAGCTCACATTGTAAAGTAATTCACATTGTAAAGTTCACATTCACATTGTAAAGTAATTCACATTGTAAAGTTCACATTTATAAAAGTAAAACATATAAAAAAATATAAACATGCTTCTAATATTGTGATTTTTTATCAATTAACAATCCTTCATTGTGATCTCCACGCACATACAAGTCATCATTAGCTTCAATATTTGCTGGTGTTGGCAACCCAACTGAGAATGAACTGGAGTCATCATACTTATCATAGTACTCTTCTTCATCTATAGGATCTTCAATGAACTTTCTTTTACCATGAAGAACAACTGATCATTTATCATTTGTAGGATCATCGACATAAAATACTTGTTTCTCCTGTGATGCCAATATGAATGGTTCACCCTTCTTGCCAATATTTTCAAAGTTCACTAAAGTGAAATCCAATTCATCCACTATAACTCCTTTGGTGTTATCAACCCAATTACATTTGAAGAGCGGAATTCTGAAATCTATGTAGTCAAACTACCATATGTCTTCAATGACATCGTAATATGACATCTTAGCTTCACGTAGAATTTTATCCTTTACACTTGCAAAAAACATAGTCGACGCTTGAAGGGTGACCCCACTATTTTGGATGACACTCTTATCATCTTAGCGCTTTGTGTAATATGTGAATCCATTAATGTCATACCCTTCATAAGACATAACATTCAATTTTGGTTTAAAGGCAAGGCATTTGATAGTTTCAGTAATCTCATCTGGTGTTTGAGATAGTTGATGTAAGACTTTATCTTCAAACCACTTAATAAATGTCTTGTTATGCTCTCTAGCAAGCCACATTGTATTGGATCGAGGATATTGTCTCTTGATAAAATTGGTATGTTCCTCGATATAAACACTCACTTCGTTCATGTTGTGTAAAATATACAAGTGACCTTGTTCCAACTGCTCACGGCTGATTACTTTCACCCGTGATCCCAAAATTTCTTTGCCAAATTGCTCCTCAATATTCTTGTCACCAAGAGTGTCATTACCACTGAGAAAGTCATTGCAAAAATCCATAACCTCTCTCGCCACATAACCCTCAATAATACTCCCTTCAGGCCGATAACGGTTTCGAACATCACTTTTAAAAATGCTCATGTACTATTCAAAGGGATACATCCAATGCAAGAAAATTGGTCCCAACATTTTCACTTTCCTAGTCAAGTGGACAACAAGATGTACCATGATATCAAAGAACGAAGGAGGGAAATACATCTCAAGCTGACATAGGGTAACAACCACTTCTCTTTGCAAATTATCGAGAGTATCAGGGTCAATGACTTTGATGCACAGACTGTTGAAAAAGAAACAAAGTCTAGTGATTGCAAACCTTACATGCTTCGGAAATATAGATTGAATTGCCACATGTAATATTTGTTGCATTAGAGTGTGACAATCATGAGATTTAAGACCTATCAACTTCAGATCTTTCATTGGTACCAATCTATGGATGTTGGATGAGTAACCTTGTGGCACCTTAACATTTACCAAACATTCACAAAAAGCTTTCTTCTCATTTCTAGACAATGTGTAACAAGAGGGAGGTAAGTATGTTCTCTGATTTCCCATTTCACATAATTTTATTAATTCTGACCTTATTCCCATTTCTCATGGGTCCAGTCTGGATTTTATCCCATCTTTAGTCTTACCTGGTATATTCAACAAAGTACCAATGACACTATCACATACATTTTTCTCAACGTGCATGACATCGATACAATGCCTGATTGTCAAAGAATTCCAATAAGGAAGATCCCAAAATATTGACTTCTTCTTGAATAAAGATTTGTCACTCCGTGTGGCCATAGTACATTGTGATCTCTTACCAAATTCATTGACAAAGTCTTTTACTCTTTCATAAACTACCTCCCCTGGTATAGGTTTAGGTGCACTCCGTTCCTCATTCAATCCATTGAATGCTTTGCGCTTCCTACGATAAAGATGGAATTTTATAAGAAACCTTTGATGACCGAGATATACAGTCTTACCGCCATGTTTTAGTCTTGTTGAATCAGTGTTCTCTTCACATATAGGACACGCTTTGGCTCCTTTGACACTATATCTAGACAAATTCCCATATACTGGAAAGTCATTAATAGTGCAAAACAACATAGCATGCAAATGAAATGTCTCTCTTCGTGAAGCATCATAGGTCATCACACCTTCACCCCAGAGTTTCTTTAATTCATCAATCAGAGGTTCAAGATAAACATCGATATCATTTCTAGGTTATTTAGGGCCCGATATCAACAACGACATCATTACGTACTTAATTTTCATACACAGCCAGTGAGGAAGATTGTGTATAACAAGCATGACTGGCCAAGTGCTATGTTGGCTGCTCATTATCCTGTACGGATTCATCCCATCTGTACAAAGCCCAAGTCTTAGATTCCTGACTTTTTCAACAAATTTTGGGTATAATAGATCAATCTTCTTCCACTGTGGGGAATCAGATGCATGTCGTAGGATCCCATCATTATTTTTCTTAACATATGCATGCCACCTCAAATTCTTCGCATCTATCAGAATGGCAAACAAACATTGAAACTATGATATTATAGATAGATACCACATCACCTTGGCAGGAGAACATGTTTTGGACTCCCCCGAACTCGTCAATTTATACCGTGACACACCACATTTTGGAAAATCTTTCAAATCCACATAGTCCTTTTGAAATAATACACAATCATTCGGGCATGTGTGTATCTTCTTGGCCTCCATTCCCATCGGGCACAAAAATTTCTTTACCTAGTATGTTGAGATTGGCAGCTTGTTTCCTTCAGGAAGCATTTCTTTCAACAAACACAACAATGACGTGAAGCTTTTGTCGCTCCATCTATTGTTAGCTTTCAGCATATACAATCTCAACACAGTGCTAAGCTTCATAAACTTAGTACAACCAGTGTATAACGGTATCTCAGCATCATGCACAATGTTTCTAAACATGGGAGGTGGATCGCTGTGCTCTACCCCACAACTATCCAACATCGCATCAACGATGTCTACTGGAACTGGTTCATTCACATCTACGTCATCAGAGGCAATTTCTTCTTCCAAACAAGCACTGCTATCGACATCCACTAGTTTTAGGTTTGAAATCTCTCCATGCCAGTGCCATTCTGTATAGACTTGTATAATCCCATTGCACATGATATGACTTTTGATTTCGTCACCAGTGCTGAATTTCAAGTTGTTACCGCAATGCCTACATGGATAGTAGAACCTATCTCCAGGTTGTTTCCTATGTTCCTCAGCAAATCTAATAAATTGGTCAAGACCAGATATAAAATCGGGGGTGCAGCGATTGCGAATGGACATCCATGATCTATCCATTCTATGATCAAAGAGAAAACACGTATATATTACAACAAGATTAGGGTCTAGGGTTAACAAATTAGAGTTTTTGCACTGTTAAAACTTTAGGCCAACAAATACATGTTTGTCATTCTTATATATAATAAATGTGTATGACATATCCCATTCTTGAACACCTAATCTTACTAGTAAGTGTATAATGTATATTGGGTTTTCAAGAAAATTTCGGTACTTAGAGAGAAAACGGGGAAATGCTGCCAAAATTTTCTTGAAAACCCAATACACATTATACACTTACATCCTAAGTGAGATTAGGTGTTCAAGAACAGTCCCAAACTGGGGACTATCCAAGATTTACTCCTAATGAGTAAATCTTGGATGAGTTTCTAGGCCAACAAATACATGTGCTGTCATTCTTATACCTATAATCCTAGTTTCATCATTCATATCCTATGTTTTGTGTAACATCATTTAATCATGCTTGTCAGTAAATAATAAATAGTAAATAAACCATGATTCCATATATCAAAGATTTGAATAAAAATGGAGCCTAATGGAACATTGGGAGAGTGAGAATATTATACCTCACTTGAAGGTTGAAGAAGAAATATATGCAAATCAACGGTATGTCAACAACACCTGCAACAACACAAATGCACACAAATGTAGATGCATGTTCATCATCAAGATAATCATTACACACAAATGTAGGTATCTGATCATAATTGACCAATATAGCACAAAATCAGCCACCACGGTCGTGCTACGCAGCTCGACCGTGCTACCAACACGGTTGTGCTGCCCAGCACGACAGTGACAATCTGCGATTTCACAACATGCACCATCATCGGTCGCAGAGCAGGGTACCTGCTTGAGGGCAGAGGAAGAAGACTAGGAGAAGGTACCTTCGGGCAACCGACGAGGAGAGAAGGGAAACCGGTGGCGGTGGGGGGGAGCAAAAACTGGCGAAGAGACCAGGAGCAGAGCAGGAGACCGGCGAAGAGACCAGGAGTAGAGTAGGACACCGACGGTGGCATCGGTGAGGAGAGCAGTAGCAGCGAGCAGCGGCGGTGAGGGGGAGCAACGGCGGTAGGATCGCCAGACCTAACTGATCGACCAATGAAATAGAGAGATAGTGGGGAAGAGTCTTTCGCGCGGGGGCTATTAATTGCACCATCGACGTCGATTGTTTAAAAAATTGACACCTAAGAACGAATGGCGTCGGTTACCGAAAAATACTGACACCTATGCTCAATGATAGTCATCGGTTTTTACTAGAAAAAACCGACATCTATCTACATATACCAATTAAAAAAATTGTTATCGATTAATTACCATAGTCGTCAGTTTCTTTAGAAAATTGACGCCCAAGGGGTGTAAAAGTTTTCCCGGGAACAGCGCAGGAAAACCCATAGGCGTCAGTTATTGTAGTAAAACTGACGACCAAAATGTGCCCAATTTCTGTCTCGTGAAAAACCTTTCGGTGTCGGTCTAAGAGTTAATAACCGACGCCATATGTTAAATTTTGGAGGTAATTTTTTCATTGGAAATTTTGGATTTGGCAGTTAATTTTAGGCGTCAGTTTCTTATTAAGGAACCGACACTGAATAAAAGTGATACCCGTGTCTGGTCACCCTTCACAGATATTTGTAAGTGTTTTTTAACCGACGCTTTATGTTTTAGGTGTCGGTTTATTTATACAACTGACGCCTTTAAAAGTGACGTTATAAGTCATTTCTGTAGTAGTGGAAAGAACATTTTGTTTTTTCTTTTGTTTTTTGGATGTGCTACTGCTGTTTGGACATTTATGTGTTATTTGGGCTCTAACGCTCATTATGTGTTGTAATCTTACTCTTATTTGGCGTAAAATCTCATTCTAATACTAACTTTAGTGAATTTGTGTCCCTATTTGGCCTAAAAATCATCCCCTTATTCCCTTTTGCTAGGTTTTTTGTAGATAGCAGTCAATGCATGAATGTGATAAAATTATGGTGATGCATGATCACATTTTTGAATCAAATAATTCTTTGACCTAACTTAATTAATTAATATTGTTAATGGTTATTTACTAGTTATATTAATTAACTAATATTGCTTTCTTTCTCTCTTATTAGTGATTGATAACTTAGTTCAATAATTGCTTTTCAAGATGTGTAGTTGATTAATATTGATTAGTTAGGGTTAATGATGCATGAATGAACTAACTCAAATGGAAGAATGAATTGAATTAAATGATGTTACATAAAACATAGGATATGAAGGATGAAAAAAGGATCATAGGTATAGGAATGAAAACATACATGTATTTTATTGGCCTAGAAACCCGTCTGAGGTGTACTCATTAGGAGTAAATCTTGGATAGTCACTGGTTTGGGACTGTTCTTAAACACTTAATCTCACTTAGGATGTAAGTGTATAACATGTATTAGGTTACCAATATGTTTCATCAACACTTCCCCATTTGTTCTCTAAGTACATATGTTGGTGGACATTTGCCCATCTACATCGATGTACTTGGAGAACTATGAGGAAATGCTACTGAAATTTTCTTGAAAACTGAATACACATTATACACTTACTAGTAAGATTATGTCTTCAAGAATGGGGTAGGTGGTACACACATTCATCACTGAACCCTAATATGTAAATCTTTAAATCCTAAACCCTTATCCCTAAATCTATAACTATATATCCTAATCTATCTGTAAATCCTTAACCTATTATGTAAACCCTAAACCCCAATACTTATCTTCTCTTTGATTATAAAATAGATATATCATGGATATCTATTCCAAATCACTGCATTCTAGAGTTCATTTATGGTCTTGATCAGTTTATAAAATTTATGAAGGAACATAGGAAACAACCTGGAGATAGGTTCTAATGTCCATGTAGGCATTGCGGTAACAACTTGAAAGTCAACACTAGTGAACAAATCAAAATTCATGTCATGTGCAACAGGATTGTACAAGGCTATATAGAATGGTACTAATAAGGAGAGATTTCAAACTTGACATCAGTAAATGTGGACAGTAGTACTTCTTTTGAAGAAGAAATTGCCGCCGATGATGTAGATGTGAACGAACCGAATCCGATAGACATGGTTGATGCAATGCTAGATAGTTTTGGGGTAGAGAACAATTGTAACGTCATAGGATTTGAGGCCTCAGATATAATGATCTTATAAGGAATGATTGGACTACCCATATCACCAAGGTGCACCTCCTTTTCTGGGAGCTCATCATTAAATAACTCCATAGTTAAGCGTGCTCATCTTGGAGTAGTACTAGGATGGGTGACCAGTCGGGAAGTTGATCCTGGCTTGTGCGTCAGTGTGGACAATGTGCGTAGTTAAGGCTAGTGGTGGTCTGTGGGGCCAGTCGTCATTCCTAGAACTCCACTTAAGAGTAGGGAAGTGGGCCTGAGTGTTACAAAATGGTATCAGAGCCATAACCCCTCCAGTAGGTGGGGCCCACATGGGCATGTGATATGCCAGTCTTGAGCCGTACGATCCAGGCATGTAGGAAAGGGTTGTCCATGGTTGATGTAGCCACCCTTGCGCTGGTATTCTGTGATCAGGAGATGGGTGTCCATGGGCCATTCTGGGTCTGCACTGAAATGGGGCGATGTTACGAGGCCTTATAGTTGAGCCTTGACGAGGACGTCAAGATTCTAAGTGGGGGAGATTGTAACGTCCCAGGATTTGAGGCCTTGAATATAATGATCTTATAAGGAATGATTGGACTACCCATATTACCAAGGTGCACCTCTTTTTTCGGGAGCCCATCACTAAAGAACTCCATAGTTAAGCGTGCTCAGCTTGGAGTAGTACTAGGATGGGCGACCAGTCGGGAAGTTGATCCTGGCTTGCGCATCAGTGTGGACAATGTGCACAGTTAAGGCTAGTGGTGGTCTGTGGGGCAAGTCGTCATTCCTAAAACTCCACTTAAGAGTAGGGCAGTGGGCCCGAGTGTTACAACAACAATCCACCTTCCTTATTTAGGAACATTGTGCATGATGCTGAGAGACCAGTATACATAGGTTGTACTAAGTTTATGAAGCTGAGCGTTGTGCTGAGATTGCATAATCTGAAGGCTAACAATAGATGGAGTGACAAAATCTTCACATTATTGTTGTCTATGTTGAAATAAATTCTTCTTGAAGGCAATGAGCTTCTAATCACAACATATGAATTAAAGAAAATATTGTGCCCAATGGGAATGAAGGCTAAGAAGATACACGCATGCCGAATGATTGTGTGTATTTTCAAAAGGACTATGTTGATTTGAAAGACTGTCCAAAATGTGGGGCGTCAAGGTATAAAATGCCGACTTTGGAGAAGTCCAAAACTGGCTCTCCTGCCAAGGTGATGTGGTATCTACCTATAATACTACATTTTCAACGCTTGTTTGCAAATCCAATGGATGTGGAAAATTTAAGGTGGCATGCATAGGTTAAGGAAAACAATGATGGGATCCTACGACATGCATCTGATTCCCCACAGTGGAAGAAGATTGATTTATTGTACCCTAAATTTGGAAAAAAGTCAAAAATCTAAGACTTGGTGTAAAGAAGTGAAACCACGTCTCTACTAAAAATTTGAAGAATAGAACCTCCAGTTCAAACACACTTCAAAGGTATGCTTGGAGTGGGTTTAAAATTTTGAAATCATTATTAGCGGTATACAAAACAATAAAAGTATAGCAGCGGAATAGAAACATTGACTATATTCAATTTCTCAAACAAGATTACAAAAGTATATCTCAATCTCCCACATAGGGTTTACATGTATGATACAACATATGGATATAAGATAGAGAAAAATCTAAACCACATCAAGATTATCTCCCAACTTTAACTCCTTAATCAAGGTCAACAACTTTATGCCATGTTCATCATATCCTTCACCTAGGGTTGGAAGCATAACCCAGCAAGAAGAGAAAAATATATGACATCAACAAAGGTTGGTATGTGCATACTAAAAAGAAAACTTTGAGAAATATAGGAATTAAGTACATCATGAATAAATTCTTCACATGAAAGAGATGAGGACTACCCACAAGGGCATAAAAGATAAGAATTATCATCACATAATAAAAAAAGATACTTGCCATAATCAAAATAATAAAGTTTGTGCAATACAAGCACATAAAGAAAGTAGGGAACACACCCCTCAATCATCATCATAACTTGCATGCATGTGAGATAAGCATAACCCTAGAACATTATAAACACAAAGTTTACTAAGTCCCATAAACTTGAAACCTGATAGAGATAGGAATACTGTCAATCTCCCCAATATATAAAATTGAGAATGGAATACTTCCAAACTCAAGTATAGAGAATGGGATACTACCACTCTCCTCAATAGATAACAAGGGAATACTACCCAAAAACCAATGTAATTTACACTACTCTAGTGCTACCGAATCACACACCATGTAAAATGTAGAGGCAAGTAGAAAAGTATAGTCAGAATTATACAATGTTGCCATCACACAATGGACAACACAAACATATACACATCCACTTCAAAGTGGGCACATATCATTATATAAGACCAACATGCACCAAGGCACAAGATAGATATCAAAGAATATCCATGTCCACAACAAGCAAGATAGTTCACATGAACCATGATATCAAGAGAATAGACATATTTGTAGACCAAAGTCAAAAGAATGATAATATAGGTGAATTGCTCAACATAGAGGAATAGGGGATACAACATACATCAACTTTAGAGTCTACTCAGTCCAAAACCAAGTCTAGGTCCAATCCTAGGCCTCCAAAGAACCTATGATGCATACATGTGGAATTAGGGTTAGGTTTCAATTAATTTCATAAACCCTAAAAATCATCTTTTTATTATTGGTGAATTCGGTAATCGAAACCATGCCTAGGTTTAGGTTATACTTTTCTAAGTTTAGAACATATTTTTTTATATTTTGCTGACTTATAAATTATTAGTAATGAATTTTACAATATTTATCTATTTAGATCAATCCATTAAAATCACCTCTTTATAACATTAGATTTGGGCAACAAAACCAAAACCATTAGAAAGTTTATATTTTCTGAATCCAACGAACTATTTATTTGTAATTTTTGGCCCAACGGATAATTAGTTATGCATTTTAGAATTTTGACCAATCAGATAATTAGAAAATGCCACGTAAGCTGAGATATTGCAAAAGAAAGGGAGAGAGGGTGGAAGCCGGCCCTAGCTAACTTAGACCAACTACAAGCGGCCGTGCCCCCAGTCAAACCTCAGTTGGACCCGCTCCAAACAAAAGAAACAAGACGCAAAAAGATCAAAATGCTCCTGCCAGTGAAAAAAACTATGAGAGAAAGAGGAGGGTAGATCAGGGAATCAACATGCCACAACTTAGAAAAATTAGGCAAATCCGTGAGAACCGATCAAACTTGAAAGAAAGAACACGAAAAGCAAGAAGACATCTCCACGAACTTGAAGAGCCAATCTATTGGGACCGAGATGCCAAGAAACTCGAGCACAACCTGCCGTAAAGCTCTTAATCAAAGCCAAAAATCAGAACATGAAGACACATGTAAATAAACAATTGGATGGAGAGAAAGTAAATACAAGAGGTTACAAAGACAGAGGTGGCAATATATATATAGGTGGGGGATCGTAAAGCCCAAGATAGCTAGGTACCCAAAAACCAAAGGAGAGTGAGCTTTGAGAAAAACTAGGATACTCAATGATAGATCCAAAGTGGGATATGGAAACATGCGGAATTAAATTTATAACACAAGGGAGAAAGAATATTGAGTAGTGATTGAGAAACGGGGGAGAAAACTTCAAAAACCCAGACCCATGGATCTGGTCCCGCACACCCATCCTACTCGAGGTAGGAGATGGGTTCCATGCCATTAAATATGAGATCAGATGTTGGAAAGAAGCCGTGAAAAAGGATGCCACGTGACACATGTAAATAAGTAAAGCTATACCCAAATCAGATTCCAATTAAAGTGTGATTGCAATAAATTTCCTAATTTCTCTCTCCTAATACGAGGGTGCAAATGAATCCAAAATTGGATGAAATTTTGCATAGAGGCTAATTAAAGCATGTAGATTCTGATTATAAAATTAGATTTGCCTTTTGAGAACTTTTAATGTATTAAATAAGTCAAATCCTATTTTCTCTTTCCTCCTTCATTAATGGTTATAAGATTATCCAAATTTGATGAAACTTCACCCACAAGTCATATTTAATGTGTTGGATATGAATCTACCATCAATTTTACATTTGGAGTTGTTTGAGCATTTATTTAATATTTTAAAGGTTCTACACACTTTCTCTCTCCCGATTTCACCTTCAATCAAACTTTCTCCAAACTGAGTGAAAACTCACCCGAAGGCATATTTTAATATGTAGGTTATGAATACAAAGTTATTTTGCTCTTTAGGAGTCATTTATTATTTTATTTCATATCTTGGGGAAAACTTAGATCTTTTCCTTCCTAAATGAATTAAATTAATTACTTTCATGTGAATAATGCGAAACTTGACTCCCAAGGCAATTGGGACCCAAGGAACATGATTTTTAACTTAGATTTCACTTTTGGGATTCCTTTTAATGAGATATGTCATATGGCCCATTAGTTCATTATTCATCTAATTATATTCTTATTATCTCCATATGTGTCATATATGATTATTAAGTAAGATTTATTATGTTACCCTCTATATAATACTTGTGACACCTTTTATGTTACATTATTGGCCTAATTGCATGCATTAGGGTACCCTTGTTTGGCTAAGTCAATAGGGTCAGACTTCTAATGTAGGGTTCTATTTCTGGTATGTTACATCACTCTACCCCTTTAAAAAGGATTTCGTCCTCGAAATCTATTGATCCAAACATCAAACAACCAACTACTCTCCACCCCTTAAAAGGTTTAACCTACTAAAGTCAAACTAAATAACATTTAGGGTTACCCACATATCTTTTGGCTGTGAAAATGTTAGAGATTTGTATTATTCATGTATCCAACTATAGTCATGCCATCTAGGGTTGAGCTTTTGGTCCTTATGTCTCTAACCTATCAACCCTACAAAAACATCCATGAGTCATAGGGTAGGTCAACTACACCTTTATATCAATCCTTGTCATAACTCCAAAACTAGGGCTAGAATTCTATTCCAACTAATTCTAGGGTTTCACTATCCATACTTTTTAAAATCTTTATTGTGACTTAGTTCAAGAAAACTTCGATAAAATCTAGAAAGTTTTGTACATATAATAGTATATTTGAAAATAATTTTTATTCATGAAAAACTTTGTGATGTAAAACCAACATCCACACTAAAAATCAATATGAAAACAAAGTCACAATATTTCCATAGTAAGACCTCCTTTTCCTACTACTCCTCATAAACTAATTTCATCCTTATATCAAACCTCATTGCATTATAAGATCATCATTGATCAAATCTAGGGTGAACATCTCACCTAGAGGTAACTTAACAAAGTCAAGGGTTCTAATAGGGAGATAAAATTTAAATAGTCAGATTCCGACTACCATGGCTCTAATACCATGTTGTAAAGAAGTGAAACCACCTCTCTACTAAAAATTTGAAGAATAGAAACTCCAGTCTAAACACACTTCAAAGGTATGTTTGGAGTGGGTGTAAAATTTTCAAATATTTATTAATGGTATACAAAACAACCAAAGTATAGCAACAGAATAGAAACATTGACTATATTCAATTTCTCAACAAGATTATAAAAGTATATCTCAATCTCCCACATAGGGTTTACATGTATGATACAACATAAGGATCTAAGATAGAGGGAAATCTAAACCACATCAAGATTGTCTCCAAGCTTTAACTCCTTAAGCTAGGTCCACAAATTTATGCCATGTCCACCATATCCTTCACCTAGGGTTGGAAGCATACCCCAGCAAGAAGTGAAAAATATATGACATCAATAAAGGCTGGTATGTGCATACTAAAAAGAAAACTTTGAGCAATATAGGCATTAAAGACATCAATAATAAATGATTCCAATGCAAGAGATAAGGACTACCAACAAGGGCATAAAAGATAGGAATTATCATCACATAATAAAACAAGATACTTGCCATAATCAAAATAATAAAGTTTGTGCAATATTGTCACATAAAGAAAGTAGGGAACACACCCCTCAATCATCATCATAACCTACATGCATGTGAGATAATCATAGCCCTAGAACAATATAAACACAAAGTCGGCCAAGTCTCATTAAATGAAACTTGATATAGATAGGAATACAACCAATCTCCCTAATATATAAAATTGAGAATGAAATACTGCCAAACTCGGGTATAGAGAATGGGATACTGCCACTCTCCTTGATAGAAAACAAGGGAATACTGCCCAAAAACAACGTAATTTACACTACTCTAGTGCTATTGAATCACATAGCATGTAAAATGTAGAGGCAAGTAGAAAAGTATAGTAAGAATTATACAATGTTTCCCTCACACAATGGACAACAAAAACATATAAACATCCACTTCAAAATGGGCACATATCATTAAATAAGACCAACATGCACAAGGCACAAGATAGATATCAAAAGAATATCCAAGTGCACAACAAGCAAGATAGTTCAAATGAACCATGATATCAAGAGAATAGACATATGTGTAGGCCAAAGTCAAAAGAATGATAATATAGGTGAATTGCTCAACATAGAGGAATAGGGGATACAACATACCTCAACTTCAGAGTCTACTCTATCCAAAGCCAAGTGTAGGTCCAAGCCTAGGTCTCCAAAGAACCTATGATGCATATATGTGGAATAAGGGTTAGGTTTCCATTAATTTCATAAACCCTAAAAATCACCTTTTTATTATTGGTAAATTAGGTTATCAAAACCATGCCATATTTTAGGTTATACTTTTTTTGAGTTCAAAATAGATTTTATATATTTTTCTGACTTATAAATTATTAGTTATGAATTTTACAATATCTTATCTATTTATATCAATCCATGAAAATCACCTCTTTATAACATTAGATTTAGGTGACAAAACCAAAACCATTAGAAAGCTTATATTTTTCTAAATCCAATGACTATTTATTTGTAATTTTTGGCCCAATGGATAATTAGTTATGCATTTTAGAATTTTGACCAATCAGATAATTAGAAAATGCCATGTAAGCTGAGAAATTGTAAAAGAAAGGGAGAGAGGGCGGAAGCTGACCCCAGCTGATTTTGACCAACCTCAAGCGGCCATGCTCCCAGTCAAACCTCAGTTGGACCCACTCCAAACAAAAGAAACAAGGCGTGTAAAGACCAAAATGCCCATGCAAGGAAAAAACAACCACGAGAGAAAGAGGAGGAAAGATCGAGGAATACATTACCACCCTTCTTCCTTCACCACTCGCACGCCATGGCTATGAAGCAGGAGGCCGCAGCTCAGAAAAATTAGGCAAATCTACGAGAACCGATCAAACATGAAAGAGAGAACACAAAAAGCAAGAAGACATCACCACAAACATGAAGAGCCAATCTATTGGGACTGAGATGCTAGGAACCTCGAGCATGAACCACCGCAAAGCTCTGAACCTGTAACGACCCACACTTTTGAGTGTCTAAAAGACCTTACAGTCGTAGATCGTTAATCATAACTTCCAGGATCAGATTCATGAAATAATACAAAATAGTAAACAATTTCCATTAATGATCAAATATTTACATCTTTCGATAAAAAGCTCATCTAAGGAGTTACATACTTTTAAACAGAATTAACTTTTACAGTTGTGAAGATAAACCATTAAGACTAAACCTTCATGATTAAACTATAGTGTCTTCAACATCTCTATCTGTACCTTCGTGTCCACAAATCAAGTATATCTGATACCTAAAACGCCGACAAACAAATACGCGGTTAGTATATTGCTATACTGGTACGTGGATTCAAACAATAATCACAAGTACAGATATAAGCAAACATCTTTATCTTGCATATAAGAAAATAAACTTGTCTTCATATTCTAACCCATATCTGGTCAACTACCTCAGGTGTAATCACTATCCCTCCGAGGCTCGTGTGCATTACCCTTAAGATCAGTCTAACCCAGGGTTCAGAATACTATTATTTACTTTACATGATACTCATATGCACTTTATAGTTTGCAAGAACTAAATAAACAAGCAAGCAGTTTATTTGTCGTTCAATCTCATCGAGAAACATCGGCAATCTCGGAATTCGATACATGTATTCATAAGTGTAACCACGTACCTTATGTCATTACAGAAACCAGGCAGAACATTATATACTTTACAAGTGTATCCAAACATCCCTTCAATAAAGCACGTAATCAACAAGTATCTGAAACAAAGCATACTGCATATGCGTCACCATGTATTCATATTATATTATTCAGATCTAGATGTGCTCCTAAACTAGGGTTTAGGACTATCTCGTGTTTGGACCAAGGATTAGGGTCACAAACCCTAACTCCTCACGTTATGGTTTCTAAGATCACTAATTCCATTATGCATATTAGGTAAAATCCTAAAAACACAAACAGTAAAGTGACACATCGTGAAATTTAGAAATAAAGTGCAAGGAGGATTACATACAGTAATTCAAGCTGGGGATAGTTAGATTTCCAAGTTTTAAAAAGGTAAGTAAAGTTTTAATTTTTGTACCCAATTCCAGTTTAGTTAGTAGAATTTCATAATTATTGTTGATTATATGTTGAACCTTTGATCCTGTTAATTGAAAATGGCTCTGACCTTCGGGTCTCCCTTAATTGGGGGTTACCGGGGGGTGGGGTCATCCAACGCCAAAAACCGAAACATGGAGACATAAGCAAATAGACAATTGGATGGAGAGAAAGTTCGTACAAGAGGTTACGAAGAAAAAGGGGGCAATATATATAGGTGGGGGATCGTAAAGCCCAAGATATCTAGGTACCCGAAAACCAAAGGAGAGATAGATTTAGGAAAAACTTGGATACTCGATGATAGATCCTGAGTGGGATATGGAAACATGTGAAATTTAATTTAGAACACGAGGGAGAAAGAATCTCAAGTAATGATTGAGAAATAGGGGAGAAAACTTTGAAAAACTGGACCCATGGATCTGGTCCCACGCGCCCATCCTGCTCGAGGTAGGAGATGGGTTTTACACTGTTAGATGAAAGATCAGATAGTGGAAAGAAGCAACAAAAAAGGATGCCATGTGACACATGTAAATAAGTAAAACTATATCCAAATCGAATTCCAATTAAAGTGTGATTGCAATAAATTTCTTAATTTCTCTCTGCTCATACGAGGGTGCAAATGAATTGGATGAAATTTTGCATAGAGGTTAATTAAAGCATGTACATTCCAATTATGTAATCAGATTTTCCTTTTGAGAACTTTTAATGTGTTAAATAAATCAAATCCTATTTTCTCTTTCCTCCTTCATTAATGGTCATAAGATTATCCAAATTTGATTAAACTTCACCCACAAGTCATATTTAATGTTTTGGATATGAATTTGCCATCAATTTTACATGTTGGAGTTGTTTGAGCATTTATTTAATATTTTGAACATTCTACACACTTTCTCTCTCCTGATTTTACCTTTTAATCAAACTTTCTCCAAATTGAGTGAAAATTCACCCAAAGGCATATTTTAATATGTAGATTATGAATCCAAGGTTATTTTACTCTTTTGGTGTCATTTATTATTTTATTTGATATCTTGGGGAAAACTTAGATCTTTTCTTTCCTAAATGAATTAAATTAATTATTATTATGTCAATAATGTGAAACTTGACTCCCAAGGTATTTGGGACCCAACGAACATAATTTTTAACTTAGATTTCACTTTTGAGATTTCTTTGAATGAGATATGTCATATGGCCCATTAGTGTCCCATTAGTTCATTATTCATCCAATTATATTCTTATTATTTCTATATGTGTCTTGTATGATTATTAAGCAAGATTTATTATGTTACCCTCTATATAATTCTTGTGACACCTTTTATGTTACATTGTTGGCCTAATTACATGCATTATGTTACCCTTGTTTGGCTAAGTCAAAGGGGTCAAACTTCTAAGGTAGGGTTCTAGTTCTGGTATGTTACACTTGGGCTTTGTACCGATGGGATGAACCCATATGACACGTTGAGCAACTAGCATAGAACTTGGCCTATTATTCTTGTTATATACAATCTTCCTCGGTGATTGTGTATGAAAAATAAATATTTTATGCCGTTGTTGTTGATATCAGGCCCTAAACAACCTAAAAATGATATTGACATTTATCTTGAACCTCTGATTCATGACTTAAAGAAACTCTAGGATGTAGGTGTGATGATCTATGATGCTTCACGTAGAGATACATTTCATTTTCATGTTATGTTGTCTTGCACTATTAATGACTTTCCAATATATGGTAATTTGTATGGATACAGTGTAAAAGGATCCAAAGCATGCCCTATATGTGAATATAGCAATAATATTTTTATGACTAAAACATGGTGGCAAGACTGTATATCTTGGTCGTCGAAGGTTTCTTTTAAAAGTCCATCCTTATAAAAGGTTGTGTAAAGTATTCAATGGATCGAATGAGGAACAGAGTGCCCCTAAACCTATACCAGGGGAGGTTGTTTATGAAAGACTAAAAGACTTCATCAATGAATTTGGTAAGAGATCACAATGCACCATTCCCGCACATCATGACAAATCTTTATTCAAGAATAGGTCAATATTCTAGGATCTTCCTTATTGAAGTTATTTGGTAGTTAGGCATTATATCGATGTCATGCATGTTGAGAACAATGTATGTCATAGCATCATTGGTACTCTGTTGAATATACTAGGTAAGACAAAATATGACATAAAATCCAGAATGTACCTATGTGAATGAGAATAAGGAAAAAATTAATAGAAGTAGTTAGCAGTGATTAGAAAAAAAATATTTACCTCCTACTTGTTAAATATTGTCTAGAAAGAAGAATAAAACCTTTCATGAGTGCTTGCTTAATGTAAGGTACCATAGGGATACTCTTCCAATGTCTGTAGAATGGTATCAGTGAAAGATCTAAAGCTAATAGTACTTAAATATCATGATAGCCACACTCTAATGCAACAAATACTTCCCACGGAAATATGATCTAGACTTCCAATGAATGTTATAATTTCAATCACCAGACTTTGTTTCTTCTTCAACACTCTATGAAGAAAAGTTATTGATCCTTAGAATCTTAATAAGTTGCATAGAGAAGTGGTTATTACCCTATGCCAGCTTGCGATGTATTTTCTTCCTTTATTCTTTGATATCATGGTACATCTTGTTATCCATTTGACTAGGAAAGTGAAAATGTTGGGAACAATTTCCTTGCATTGGATGTATCCTTTTGAATGAAACATGAGTATTTTTAAAGGTGATGTTCGAAACCATTATCAACTTGAAGGGAGTATTATTGAGGGTTATGTGGTGAGGGAGGTTATGGACTTTTGCAATGACTTTCTAAGTTGTAATGAAGCTCCTATAAATGACAAGAATATTGAGGACGATTTTGACAAAGGGACTTTAGGAGAATGGGTGTAAGTAATTAGTCATGAGCAGTGGGAACAAGCTCACTTGTATATTTTACACAACATCAATGAAATGAGTGTTTATATCACCGAACATACCAATTTTATCAAGAAATAATACCCTCGAGGCAACTTAATGTGGCTTGCTAGAGAGCATAACAAGACAATTATTATGTGGTTTGAAGATAAAGTTTTACGTCAACTATCTCAAACACCAAATAATGTTTCTGAAAATATCAAAGGCCTCACCTTTAAACCAAGAATGAATATTATGTCTTATGAAGGGTTTGACATAAATGGGTTCTCATATTACACAAAGAGTTAAGATGATAAGAGTGTCGTCCAAAAACAATGGGGTCACCCTTAAAGCATCTTCATTGTTTTTTTTCTAGTGCAAAGGAAAAGAGTACACATGAAGCTAAAATGTCATATTACGGTGTCATTAAAGGAATATGGGAGTTTGACTACATCGATTTCAAAATTCTGATCTTTAAGTGTAATTGGGTTGATAACACTAAAGGAGTTGTAGTGAATGAATTGGGTTTCAAATTAGTGAATTTTGAAAAGATTGGCGAGAAGGGTGAACCATTCATAATGGAATCACAGGCGAAGCAAATATTTTATATCGATGACCCTAGAAATGAAAAATGGTTGGTTGTTCTTCCTGGTATAAGACATTTCATTGAAGATCCTATAGATGAAGAAGAGTATAATGGCAAGTATGATGACTCCAATCCTTTCTCAGTTGGCTTGCCAACACCAAATATTGAAACTGACACTGACTTATATGGGCATAGAGATCACACTGAGGGAATGTTAATTGATAAAAGATCTCAATATTTGAGGCATGATTTTATTTTTATAAACGTTAGATGTGCTTTTTATAATCTTATATTTCATTGTTTGACTTTTTATATGATATTTTTTAAGATGTCGTCTGACCATGAGTATAATCACTGTGATGATGATTACTGTGAGGATGAGAAGCATCTTGCTAACACTGGTGTAAGTTGTGTATTGTTTTATCAACATTTTGTGCATTTTACAATATGTCTATCTTGTTGTATCACATTTAATAAGTTATACCCGTTTATGACCTATATGTGTTTTTTTTGTCAATTTTAGGTTGAGGATGTACATCCTGAGGATCTTGTTCTACTTGATGAGAAACATAAAACAAAATAAAAAAAACTAGGGGCATCACCATGATGAACAAATTGATACAACAAAGGGCTAACATACCAAATTCGGTTGTTGAGTTCGATCATGGAGGAAGTCCTCTTGGAAAGAACCAGAGCTCTTTTGTTTCATATCTAGGGGTTCTTACTCATAGCCCTTCTAGTATAGAAGTAGAATCTTGGCATAAAATTGATAAAAGCAGGAAAGACTTCATATGGAGAGACATGTTTGAGATATTATCATTTGCAATTATGTTTTAAAACTATTTACAATTCTATTTTTAAGAATATTCCATTAAGTATATTTGACCTGGATGAAAATTTGCATCGCAAAAAGGTGATGCAATGTCATGGGAGGGTTATGTGGAATTATAGAACAACTCTAATAAGACTATACATACAGGAGGCTGAGAAGAGTTAGAAGTCAGCCACTGAGCAATGGAGGTATCTGGACCTGACGACATGGGAGGCATTTGTTGCTATGAAAAAAACCAATGGATTCAAGGTATTAAGCCTCACTCCCATTTGAATACATTCTTATGAATTCCTTATTTTACCTTGACATAGTGGTTATGTTTTACTTACCAATTACTATTGATGATTGTTACTAACTAGGCTACAAGCGATGCTCAAAGAAAAAGGTGTGCAAAGAATGTGCACAACCACTACAAAAAAATGTGATTTGGCTACAATTATTCTAACTATATTTATCATAATTGTAGTTAAAACCAACTTTTATTTACAAATACATAAAGTGTAAGCAAAGTAAATATAGTTATTTGTAATAGCTACAAATTGACTACATATAATACTTGACCACAAAATTAGAATACTCTTTCCCCACTCTCCCTCCCAATTCAATAACTAAATTGTATTAAAATTTCAACTTTGCCGCGCCCACTCCCTTTCCTCCCTATTGGCGCGGACCTTCTCCTCCCCCAAAGTGCGTGACACTCCATAGATATTTGACTCATCATCCCTCGTCCACTCCGCTCGCTCCTCCCTATCCCACCACAGCCAGACGCTCTTCCTCACACCCCTATTCCCCTCTTCCCACAACTGGGCCCCCAAATTCGATCGTACTCCCAAAGTCTTCTCCGCACCCACCCCGTCTCCTTCCCTCTAGTAGCACCCAATCTCCAGACCACTGGAGGGAGGCACAGGAAGGACGGCATGTGAGGAAACTTAAAAGAGGAGAGGGTTCGGGTGAATCAAGTACATCGTTTAAAAGGGAGCTTGCCATTTGAAGGTGTGGCTGACTAGGTTAAAATTGAGAATGAAATAACCTTGAAGGAAATGTGACTCTGATTAAGGTGAGAAAGATATCAAATCCTTAAGGCTCCAATGTTTTGTATGCAGACTCGATCCCTTTTGGAATTCATATTATGAATTCGGTAATGTAGTGCAATAGTTATTTCTTCTTCGTGTGCAATTTTGTTTAGAAAATATTAAGAAGCCTTTTTTTTCTGCAGTCATTCATACTTGTAGGTAAAGCAGGGGCCAATAATCTCAACCTCGTTTAGGCATGTTTGGCTAAGAGCTTCTTCACAATTATTACTGCTAGTGTGGTTGAAAGGTATTCCCATTTTCTCGTCTAGATATAGAATACCATTTAAATCTCCAGTAGTTTCCAAAGAATTATATCAGAATTAGCGTGATTTGCATTCTGTTTGCATGTTGCATAGGTTGGTCCTCTAAAGAACTATAGTAGGCATCATAACGAGTCTGAAATCCATGCTCCTAAACTGGGATCAATTGTATTCAAACCTACACACGTTTTTTACATCTCAAATTCAGTAAATCACAACCTCCACCACATGCCAAACAAAAGGGTAATTGAGTAATGCTTAAATGTAAATGCATCAGACACATTATATAACATACAACTCTTGAGTCATTAATGTTGTGCTCTTATCTAACTCCTAGACAAAGTATGTGCATGGTCCAACTTCAATAGTGATTTCATGGTGTTGATACATACCTACATGCATTACACCTACGTTATCCATGTTCCAGTCAATCCTAATTTCCTCAAATAATCTAATAGAATCCATGTTAGGGATGTTGTCCATGTGCTACCTTTGTTGAATTACACACATAAAAGTGTACTACAGTTGAACTAAAACTCCAATTGATGTTCCATTGGTTCTCAGTTCATAGGTTCAGTTAGTTTCTTCCTAGGAGGAATATGAAAAGACATAAAGAGAATAGGAAGAATGAGAATAAAGAGTGCTTAAATGGTTCTTCCTCCATTCAATTTGCATACGAAAGAGCAACTAAGAGTAGCACAGAAGAGAGGACAATGAAGAGAATGAGGGGATTGATAAGTAGGATGTGGTCAAGTAGGATAAGGAGGACAAGGAAAGATGTTCCAAACAGTAAGCTATTTACACCATTGTACTAACTAACCAGTTTATATTGTATTACCCAATGCAATAACCCCAAGACAATGCCCAAGTCTCATCAGTTATACTTTTTATGCGCATTACATCTTGTTTGACTTGAGGTTTAAGCCTCGTATGCCATGTGGCTTACTTTACTGCCTCAACTCACTAAGATAAAACACAACATACACCTTACACACTCTAAACCTAGGTTCACACAGAGGTGAACTATGATGTAAGTTTGTAGCACATGTAGTTTTAGCTTCTCTATTTAATTTACCTTTCAAATGTCTGGTGAATTTTTTCTATTCTAGATATCTTATTGCATTTGCAATATCCGTAAAATAGAAATTTAGTAGTACAAAATGATTAAATAGAAAGAAACAACAACAGATATGTTTATCTTTGTTTATGTGGGGTTGATGGGAACAGGAACATAGAGATTTCGGTAGGAGGAGTAGTGAGGAAACCATTATTTCTTTTGAAATATGGTGACTGGTCAACCTTTATACCACTCCCTAAGAAAACACTAAAGATTTTCATTACTGACTCTCACGCTGACAAACTTGGCTACCAATGTGGTCGGTGGACATTTGAATGGAAAGGACTTGGTGGAGATGACATCACAAGATTTAAGCATTCTTATAAACAATTTTTTCAAATCTAATTCAATCATGCCATTGTGATAGGGCTTTGTTTGAAGTTGTCAATATGCACATGCACGAAATTTTTCAATGGATGAACTAAGATGTTTACACTTGAACCAGGACAAAAATTCGATAGGTGATATAGTTAGTTTGACCGTTGAGTTGTGCTACAACGCAAATGATCCACAATTTGTCTTGGTCAACTACTCTAGTATTTTTAAGCTTTATATTCATATCTTGATAAAAATGAATGGAGTGATTGACTTCACTTGAATTACTGCTACAGGGTGATCATCATTCAGGCCCATTTTGGATCACATTGCGAGTCTTTATTTGTGCATCTCAGTACCACCTTTGTGCTTCCTGTGTGCTTATTTATCCTAATGATCGAACATCATTAGCTGGATACAAAAGTTGAGCTACATGTGCTTGTTGCCTGATCTCACCAAGGAAAGTTAGGCTCTCTTTATCTATTGAAAAATCCTCAACTTGTGAATGAATGGATGATATATGAATCATTTTAGAGGGACCTTGGTTGAAGGTCAATTCTTATGTGCTTATAAGAGTCTTGCATTTTAGATAATATATATTGATTTTACATCAGTAACTTTTTTTTGTAGGCCCCTAGTTTGATGCACAAGCATAATGTCGATGGTAGGAATAAACATTCCATTGATCTACATATAATCAGCAAAGACAGTGAATAGAGATGACATGGGACAGAATGATCATGTTCAAATTCCTTGCATATCCTCCATGTATATACACAAAAATCTAATATATCTTTATTTCTATGCCCCCAAATGATGCATTCTCTCACTCTCTAACTTACCACACACCCTATTCCTCAAATTGGTTTGAGGTCAAGCCATCCATTACATTGATGTAGCCATGGACAATGATGGTGATTGCAAACTAAATATTGTGACCAAGGTTGCTAGTAGCTGTTCACGAGGAAGATAGTCCCTCAGGTACATGTACATGGGAATTTGCTATGTTTTGCATAAATTTCTCATATGCCATTCATTGTCTCTTGTCAGTCTCATTATCATATAAAATAGGTCATTTGATACTATTTGGAATCTTTGCAGAAGGAAATTTTTTTCTCTATTCTTTAGGACTTGATGATTGCATGCCTACAAAGATATTTATTTGGTGATTCTATTTATTATAAATTACAAATCTATAGAATAGATAGTCTATCATTAACATATCTGATAGAAGTAGATTTAAAATATTTAACTTTGTATGTTTTAGGCTCATGGTAGATCTCTCATTGATTTCTTACTTTGCTCTGAATTTGTCTACCTTGTGTGGACTATACATTATTGTTTGTTTATTCTTCTACATTTGTTAGATGTGATAGTTTCTTGTATGAGTTCCTCGGTTGGGAACATACTTGCTATAGCCTACAGTTTCTATGGAAACACTACAAACTGACGCCTGATATAAAAAACACTCCAAGCAAGTTTGTATTTTCACCATTTACTGGGAGTGCTTCTTTGCGGAGTAATTCACCATTTATGGAGGCATGATAGTTTTATTTATTCAGATATTTGAATTTCATCATGCAATCGATATTGTTGATAGCTTCATAAAAATCAAGAAATATTCATAGGGGACATTTGTTAACAAACTACCATTACCAAAGAGGTTACTACATAACCCTGGGAAGAAAAGTCCACACCACCATTACCAGGAAGATAGACATGCAAATCAAAGGTACAAGATGCTGAGCTGTAAGTCCAAAGTAAAGGAGACACTTCGTTATCACAAATGGAGGGAAGACAGGCATTGGAGCTGGCTTTTTGAGTGTTGATCAGAGGACCAAGGTAGATATTGTAAGGTAACAGATCAGGTTCAGAATGTTGAACAAACTTTTGGGAATGGATACATCCAAGAGTATACTGTAATAGGTGCCTATTTTGTGACATTATTTGCATTTTAGTAGGAATAGCAAAGTGTTGGTGCAATCTCTAAACAGACATACAACATTTTACCCAACATGAAATGGCGTACAAGAAATTATATAGGCTAATGATGTTTTTATTATGTCTATATAGGTGTGTAAATTTTTGGAAAATTGAAGCTCTGTGAAATTTAGGTCAGATTGGGTGACTGTATTAGATGGAGCACAAGAAGGGTCCTTTCAGTGGGTATGTTTCTTTTCCTTCTAAGAATGTCTGTTACATTTTGCATAAGGAAAATATGGCAACATAGTTATTTTCAACTTTCCATATTGTGTCAGGTGTCCTACTTTTGGCTTTTTTGTTTCAAGCTATGTTTTGCTTTTACTCTATCTATTATACCATTTCATATTTTTTTGATACGTGAGTTGACCTAGAGTGCATAGGTACCATACATTATTTGTTGGGGAATCTAGGGAAAAGATACTATGATACTCTTGGAGTTGTTAACCTTGGGATGGATCTATTCAAATGTCATATACTTATCAAGGCTTCAATAGCCCACACCAAGCCACTGGTTCCTACTGTATGACTTCTAGCAGCTTAGAGACAATATTTGTGGCCTGGATAGGGAGGCAGTGGTATAGGGCCCTACAGATGAGAGAGAAGCCTCCAACAGTTTAGTTGGTGGGTCTTAGGCATCTTTAGCAGCTTGTGTCTTAACCTCAATGTCCATTTCCCTTTCTTCCAGCATCTATGAAATATTGGAGCCTACTTCTTTGTGGGTGTTGTGTAATGGCGTGAAAGGTGAATTTCTTTCATTGTCTCACCAATACAGTTGTTGAAATGACATGGCCTTCTCTCCTTCCCTTGACTCTATGATATTGGCACCAAAAAAGAAATTTGGGCTTCTTTCTCCCATCCCTGGCCTGTGGATAAATGTGATGAAAAATGTATGGGTTTTCGATGTCTACTTCATATTGCTATCCACCTCATTCTCTACAGTGCCATGAACTGACTTGCCAATGTGTGGGGTTTCTATACTTCTCTAGTGTATTGTTTGCGGCAGTTTGGTGATGGGAACTGGAATTCTGAACAAGGAGGGAGAGTAGAGATATGAAAATACTCAATATTTTCACTGCCTACCCTGCTACACTACCAATTACATCATCAACTTTGAACTCCAAGCCTCTCAGTCTCACATGAGAAAGATCTTATTGTTGAGTCCTATTACATAAACCATCCATATATTAAAAAAGGATCTGTTAAAATTCACCCACATTAGACTAGGTCAATGCTGCTTGTAATCCAACATTACTATTTTTGCAAGCACCATCAAGCATTCTTGTATGTAATTAAATGATCTACTTTCCAGTTTTTGCAAGATCATTTTCTCAGAGACATTTAGTCTTCTAGTTTTCTGATTGAATCCAATATTAGTATTAGTTTCTTTCAGTCCTAAATTTGGTTGGCTTCATTATAAGTTAGTTGGTCTTGATAACCTCTCGAACCCTTGTGCTATGCTGGTTTGAGGCTAGATGGTGCCTTCTAATATGTGTATCTAACCATGTTTTTTTTGTAAGTTTATCTAACCATGTTAATATTCAGTGTGATAAATCTGTTCAGGAGAAGGCCATTAAAAGTTTTCCTATTCTGTTTTTACTTTAACAGAGTTTTCTTGTTAAAGTGGTTCTGTAAGTCTGATCATCCTAGAGAAATTCATAAGGATCTAGATAGCTTTTCAAAATCCTAGTTCCTAATGTTGGAGTTATTTTCTTATATGGAATTTTGTTTAGCTGGGGTTTTGGTTAAACTGGAGTTCTGTCTTTTTATTTTGTGGAGGTTTTTTGGATTTTAGTGAAAGAAGGAAAAACCTATGTCTAGACAAACATATCAAAACAAAACATAAATTTGAGGAGGTACGGGCTAATGAATATCTGACTTTTGTCTGTATTTTGTTTCCCACAGCCTTCTCGCCACCTTGTAAAGATGCTTACTTCAACTAAATTTGAATGTTCTTATTACTGGTCTACCATCTAATATAACCTCTTGAAACTTTCTTGTTGTAAGTAGGCTCATAGTTTAGAATTGGTCTGACTACAATTGATGTGACAAATGGTGGACAAAAATGCTAATTTTTCTGCTCTTTTTTTCATCTTCTAACCAACCATTTGTTTGTTTCAGTTTTTCCAAAGACCAGGAAACTTCTTGATGGACTTAATGTCTCTCAGCTCCTTTTAACCATAATGGGAGTTCCCCTACAAGATTCTAGCATCCCCACCATTATTTATTGACCAGGTAACTCTTGTTCATTCTGCAGGCCAATCATATCGACATGCTTCCTTGTTGGCTAACATTTCTAGAATGAACCTCTACAACATAGTGGCGATTCCATCTTGGAAGATCTCAAAAGTTATTTGAGAAGTTCACATTCAGTGGTTTTATCCATGGAGTCCAGCTAAACCAACACATTATCTCAATGGTTTTTATTGCAATGATTAATGATTCAATAGTTTTTACTATCTATTGCTCATAAATTAGTTCATATATTTTATGTACTCCAAGTTTTTAACACTTATGCTGAAGGGTACACCAACACGATAGTGTTGGGTAGTGGGGTTGAGAGAGGATGGGAGTTTCATGCCTTTCATACTCCCGGTCTTCCTATACCAGAATCAACTCCTCACCCAAATTAGCAATGTTGTTGGCAAGACAATCAAAGTGGACACGAACACCCTCGTGGGAAATCAAGAGAAGTTTGTTAGAATCGTTGTTGAGGTTGATACCCAGAAGCCGCTCCTACCGGCCGTATTCATCAATGGCGAGCACTTTCGATTGGAATATGAGAATCTTCCACAGATCTGCCTGAAGTGTGGGCTCTGATCTCCAAACCATGACATAAACACGATTAAAACTTAGCAGAAGCGATTCGATAATCGGCTGGAGACAAAATCACGGAAAATTAAAACTTTTCGAGACAAGAGCTTGGATCCATAAAAACTTCTTTCATAAAGTGAGATAAACTTGTTTACATCTCAGGATAATTACTTCTTGAGTAATTATATACATCAAGATACAAAATCTCAAGATCACATAACACAAGACTCCAAGACCTGAGAGTACAGAGGACACATAGGACTGACTCTAACTACACCACATGGCAGACTAAATCTCCACATGAGATTACTGCTGCTCCTGGTGCTGCTGCTGCTGAGAATGGTCACCTGTAGGCTGGTTCCTTCGTCTCCGACGTCCACCTAAAAAGTTGAAGTCTACGGGGTGAGACAATTTTACATAATTGTCCCAGCGAGAGTTATAACTCTCTGCCAGAAGCTTTAATATACCATCAGAGAATATCTTAAGCAGTAAAGCCTTCAAAGTAGTAGATAACAGTTGCAACTATAACAAGATCTCAACATTTATGAGATATGAAGAAGTAGAAGCACTATAACAGTGTAACATCAATCAACTAACTTGGAGTTATCTCTAACAAGTATACTACGTGGTTGATTATGTTTTACAAACAACATTATGCCCTGTGGAGATGAGGCATACCACTCATACTCCAACTGATCGCTGAGAAGTCACATCAGTATCATACATAGGTCACTAAGAGAGCTGGATTCTCATGACCTTCACCTTCCTCAGTCAGTGAGAGGATCACTTGTAGGACATCTCATGTGTCTACTACTATAGCTTACCAGGGTAAACTAGTCCTTCACTATTCTAGAGTCACAGTGGCGTTCTGTACTCTCTTCGTCATCAGGAGATTTCATGTTTATCTCCACTGATACGGATATCTGTGTTTTCTTCGTCATCAGGAGGTTTCATGTTTACCTACCACTGATACGGTATGGAAATATAGTGTAGGATGGACGGATTATGCATCTACATCACTTTCCTACACTAGGATGTAAGGTTCTACACATCCATGTACCCCACATACTCAAAAGTATGTGCTCCAGGAGTTCCTTAAGAAAACCTGTTTCACCATCACTTGATCTCTGACAGTGATGGATCTATGATCAGGGCTCTACATTATACTTGATTAGTTAGGTACATTCAGTATTCTTCAACAACATACATTGTTCTTCAAACAATAATCAGTAGCATAACAGCTAAAACAAGAGAATACTAAATGTAACATGCCTAACTCATATCAATCATAATTTCTCATCATACTCATCACAAGTCATCTCCAAAGCATGACTTTGATGGTATTCATGGCTCTCACAGCCCATTATCATTATGGGATGCCATTGTCAAGGCATCAAGTCACTTTTCTTATTCATAAGGCTAACAACATGCCTTCAATGAATATAATATCAACATCCATACCTGGATATGATCACCTTCATATCAGAACCTGCATGGTTAATTCAACTGATAAAGGTAATACAAAATAAGGAATATACTTTCCATTCTTGTCATAAGAGTTAAATCCTCCGATTCTCATCAATTGGAGTTTAATACTTATTTGCATGCCTTTACCCTTGAATTAGGGTTTACTATTCGCATTACATATCATCACCCTTGAATTAGGGTTTACTATTCACATTACATGTCATCACCCTTGAATTAGGGTTTACTATTCACATTAAGGTGAGTTGATCTCATATCATCATCATGTATGAGTAACATCATCATTGATGCTCTCAGATTAGTTAAAGGTTCATCATTTATCATAATTAGGGTTTCTTATGACTTCACACAGGTGAATCATACCCTAATTATACACATTCATGTGCATTGAAGATGCTTCACTTAAGTTTCCATCCAATTAGGGCTACTTTCTCTCTCTAGGGTACTTTCTCTCTCTAGAGTACTTTCTCTCTCTAGAATACTTTCTCTTTCTTCATATTAGTGATTGATGATAACATTAGACTAGATCAAGTTGGATGGAATCATTATGGTTAAAAACATCATTCTCATGTAATTAGGGTTTGAATCGAGCAAGGTATTACTCAATTGACCCTTCAGGGGTATTTTGGTAATTCACCCCATTGATCATCATCATGGTCAAAACCTTAGTCAATTAACCCCTTAATATCCTAGGTTATCATTAGGGTTTTAGATTAGGGCATCATTGAACTATTTATATCTTCAATTGATTGAATGAAGTCAACCTTGAATTATCTTGATCGATCTCAACCATCAACCCTCAATCGATTTGAGACCCATTGGTTGAGTTGACCTTTTAACCAATGCGACTTTCAGGACCGCGAGGGTGAGTTGACCGTTTGCCCACCTTTGACCTCAGGACCGCGAGGCCCCTCACGGTCTTGAGACCGTGAGCCCTCTCTCGGTCTTGAGACCGCGAGCCCTCTCACCCTTCTTCAAGACCGCGAGCCTTCATTTGATTTCAAGACCGCGAGGATGGTGTGGACCGTTTGCCCACCTTTGACCTCAGGACCACGAGGCCCCTCACGGTCTTGAGACCATGAGCCCTCTCTCGGTCTTGAGACCGTGAGCCCTCTCACGGTCTTGAGACCGCGAGCCCTCTCACGGTCTTGAGACCGCGAGGCTCACATGGTCTCAACCACTTGGACCATCAACAAGATTCAATGATACAACCGATAATGTCAACTCATGTTGAAGCCCTCAAAAGGTCAGAGCCATGTTGACCACTTATGGATTGGGTCAATTAAGATTATGCTTAACCAATTGGTCATTCAATTGACCTTCAATTGTTGACCAATTAGGGTTGAAATCGATTCAATTAGAGTCTATCAATGTTCACCCATCAACACTCAACAATGTGCATCAACACAAGGTTGAACCCTTCAATTGAGCTCCAATTGGGCCCAAACTTGTCCCAAACGGTCTTGAGATCATGTGGGTGGACCCCACATGGTCTTGAGACCGATTTCCCGTCCAATTTTGGATTCTAGTGCAAATTCATCAAGGTCTGACCTATTGAGTTGATGATCATATCAATATTTAATTGCAATATAATTTGGTGTAAATGTACCTTCAATTGGTCAACTATTCTTGACCCCAGACCTCCAAACGGTCATGGTTGATTTCCCTCGCGGTCTTGAGACCATTTGGATGACCCCCAAACGGTCTTGAGACCGTTTAGGTCAATCAACCCTAAAAACCCTAATTAGGTCACCATAATTTCAGTACTGATTTCATCTAGGGTTAGCCCTAGTAATCACCCTTCAACTCTTAGCTTGTTTGGAATTAGACCATTAAACTTGGTGAGTTGTTAATTAACATAATTTTGAACAGTAATTTCATATGTTCAACGCTTGGTCAACGACCTTACACGGTCTTGAGACCGTTTGCCCAAAAAGGCAATTTCGGACCGTTTGAAAATCAGGAATAAATTCAATTAAAGTTGTTACTTAAAAAGGTCATATCTTCCGATTCCTTTGGAGTTAGCCTCTCACATTTTGAGGGTGATTAGCCTGTATAATTAGGAACAGATTTATATTACGGTACACGCTAGGTCAATGGGTCCAAACGGTCGTGAAGACCGTTTGCCCTCTCGCGGTCCAGAGACCGTTTGCTCACCTCACGGTCCTGAGACCGAGAGAGCAAACTGTTGGGATCGTTTAAGAAAGTGAAAAGCGGTGGGTTTTTCTTGGAAATCACGCCTTCATCTCCTAGCTCAAGAACAGTACGGATATCCCATGGATTTTCTTGCAAAATAGCAAAGAAAAGTAGGGAAACATGAAGAGCTATCATCTAACCGCATATAAGAGATGTACATAGTAAAGCATGGGTTTAGAGTTATAAAACCCGCCTAAAGCTTGCTCCTTGAGCTCCAAGCTTTGAAGATCCAAGCTCTAATGGCGTCCTTGAGTTCCCATAGGTTGGCCAAGGTGAAAACTCCAAGGAAAAATGAGAAAGGATGGCTAGAAAGATAGGGTTTCATGAGTTAGTCACCAAATTGACCTTGGATTCGAGTTCTAACCATGGAATTAGGCAAGAAGAGGGATTCAAACCTACCTTGCACCCTTGGTTGTTCCTCTTTGAGCTCCAAGACAGTCCTTAGTCGTCCAAGAAAAGGGAAACAATGATATGCACGAAGGAAAGGTTCCTTTGCTTGAGAGGTAAAGTGTATATATACATGGGTGAGGTTTCATTAAAGGCCCATAAGTTTCCCCTAATTCCAACTAGGTCCTTCCTTCATTACTTGCTCGTCCCTTCCTCTTTACTCTAAGGACAAAACTTCTCTTAAGGTCTAGCAAGAGAGGCAAGGAAGATCAATCTAATACTAAGGTACTTACATAAAGAGTTATTGCACATATACCCTGATTATTCAATCACAAGGTATATTTCATAACTTGATAATTCAATTGAGGTGACTTCCTCATCATTTCTTCTCTAAATGATGGCAACAGTTCTAAAAGGTACATTAGATGATATATTTTACAAATTGCATCCCTTAATTTGGGTAAATTGCATTTTACCCCAAATTAGGGTTTCAAGCACCGGGATTGCTTCCACAGCTGCACCTTGGTGCCCAAGCTTGGGAAATCCCTCAAACTTTACCAAAAAGATTCTCATGATGTCTCAACATTAGAGGAACATCTCATCATGTGCAAATTGCAAGCTAACCCTTTCAACTGGTAAATTGCACATAGGTCCCTGTATATCAAAACAATGCTACAACTTTAAATAAAAAGGAGCAAATATTGAAATATATGTTTCTGAGAAACTTAATTACATGCTCAGAGTTAATCACAAAGATTTAATTACATATTTAGGCAAAACACCTAGGGTTAACTCATAACCCAGGTCAGGGATGTTACATGAAGTGTGGCCGTCTTGGCCATGTTGGCGAAGAGTGTAAGCATTCGACTGCCCCTGCTACTGACCTGGCATCCACATCGTTCCCAATACTGGTGTCAGCGGTTAGCTACACTGCTGCTATTCATGTAAAGATGCCTGACCGCCGGTAACAAACAACTGCTAAGAGTGCGAGCAACAATCGTACTCCACCCCAAGCAATGGTGGACAGCCCGGGACCACCCCAAGTGTCTGTGATGATAACTCGGGGAAGGAGGCCAATGACTTCCAGCCTATTTTGAGTAAGAAGGCGAAGCAAAGGCTGAGACAGAAGGAGGCTGCAACGAAAGCCCAACAAGCAAGTGAGAATATAAGCAAGGAGTCGACCCCCTTTGACAACACCTCTGTTAGACTGACAGGGAACGAGGTTGTGAATGGGAGGGGTAACAAAAATGCTGATGATTCCGTATTCCAATTTCAATCCACCCAGTTAGCAGATGCTACGGCTACCAGCAGACACGTTGCTCGTCATGCCAGAAATGACAGTTGTTTTGTGATGCTGAGGAACCGTAAAATCGTCTTTCAAACCACACAAAGTCCGGATAGAGTACGCAAGAAGGGGCGTGTTGTAGAACCAGTGGATGAAGGCCCAGCCTCCTCCACTCCCCATGCGCAACAAATCCTGGAATTTCAGAAGCAACTCAAAGGTGCTACTCCAGCACAAGTCGAGAACATGACCACTGAGGAAGAAGAACAGTCCGTTGGACTGTGCGCCGCCCTCCAATAACCTGTTTTTTAATGAACGTGCTCTGCTGGAATATACAAGGTGCAGGCCTTGATAAGAAGATCCGGCTAATCAAAGAATTGAAAATCAGTCATAAACTCAGGATAGTTGTCATCATCGAACCTCGTTGTAGCAGAACTGTTGCTGATACTATTATTAATAAATTGGGGTTTAACCCCTCTCACAGAGTAGAGGTGATTGGGTTCTCCGGTGGCATCTGGCTCGCTTGGGACCATCACATCTACTCAGTGGAAATACTGCTTAACCACCACCAACTCATCCATTGTAAAGTCAACTCAAGCTGGTTTCTAACTATTGTCTATGTGAGCCCCAATCCTACCACGAGGAAATTTCTATGGGAACGACTAGAGGAGATCTCCCACTCTGCCTTGTCAGCCTGGGCGGTAATGGGGGATTTCAATACCATGATCGATGTGAATGAAAAATGAGGGAGCGACTTCTTCGACGCACAAGCGAGCAGGTGCTTCCATGAAACTCTCATTAACACAGGTCTAGCTGAGCTTAAATCACATGGACCCTTCTTCACGTTTCAGCGTCAAGTGCTCCTAGAACGTTTAGATCGTGTCCTAGATAACTCGGACTGGTTGGACAAGTTTGAGAACGTGTCTGTCACAGTCCTGCCCCTCTTGTATTCAGATCACCATCCCCTCCTATTTTATTGCGGCGACAGGTCACCCCGGAGGCCCTCCTTCCGCACTAAGGCATGCTGGAACTCCATCCCAGAGTTTCGAGAAGAACTTCTCTATCACTGGCCTGAGGGTTCATCCTTCCAGGATGGCCTCTGCACCTTTAAAGATGAGGCTATCAAGTGGGAGACAAAGTGAACTGACAAACAACGTAAGGAGAAACAACTTCTCCTCACCCAAATCGCAAAAGCCCATGTATGGCAACAATCCCGACCCTACGTTCCAAGTATAGATAACTCTGTCCGCTTTCAAGAACGCATGCATGAGATCCTTCTTAGGGAGGAGCTGGACTGGCAGCAGCGTGCACATATAGACTGGCTTAAGGCCGGTGACCTGAACACCAAATTATTTCAATCATATGTGAAGGCACAGAGGCACCACAACAAGATTTCCTGTCTGAAGAACGACGCTGGCGAGTGGGAATCGTCCCCAGAGGTGATCAGGATGCTTGTTCACCATTTCTTCAAACAGTTGATGACACAGACGAACCCGACGGATATGGAGTGCATACATCAGTTCCCTGAGATCTTCCCTGGCATCGATACTGTAGAATATTCTAGGCTGGAAGCCTTGCCTACTACGGCGAACCTCAAAAGGGTAGTCTTCTCCATGGCACCACTGAAAGCACCTGGACCGGACGACGTATATACTAATTTCATCCAAACCAATTGGGATCATTTGAGTACGTCCATTGTTCGCACTATCCATGAGGTCTTCCGCACTGAGTATATCGACGAATCTCTAGTAGACTCCCACATGGTTCTAATTCCTAAAGTAGCGGCTCCACAATGTTGCGGTGACCTCAGGCCCATTTCACTTAATAATAGTTGTTTCAAAATCATTTCCAAGGTCATCGTTGAGAGGCTGAAACCCTTTATGAACGAATGGATTGCACCCACACAGTCCATCTTCATACCAGGGAGATGAATTAGAGATAACATTATGCTCACTCAAGAGATTATTCACTCCATGAGATTCCGATCCATGAAGAAACCGACTATGTGCATCAAGCTAGACCTTGCTAAGGCTTTTGACAGGATGAACAGAGATTTCATCTGGGACACCCTTCAACGGACTGACATACCAAACAAACTCGTGAATATCACTATGCAAATCATCAGCAAGGGATCGACTTCCATTATGTGGGAAGGAGTCCCACTCCCACCATTCAATTCCACACAAGGCGTCCGACAGGGTGATCCGGTTAGTCCCTATGTGTTTGTTCTGTGTATGGAACGGCTAAGTCAAGCTATCACATCTTCTGTTGCTGCTGGTGAGTGGAAGCCCATCACCCTTTCATGGGGTGGAACAAAGCTCTCCCATGTGTTCTTTGCAGATGATATCCTCCTCCTGGGTGAGGCATCGTTCAGTCAAGCGCACACCATTAATACCATTCTAGAAGCCTTTTCTGTAGCATCAGGGCAGCTAGTCTCTAAATCAAAATCCAAATGTTACTTTAGTAAGAATACACCGCGGCCTTTGATCCGATCTATTCGTAGGAGTCTGGGCTTCGATTGGACTCAGGACCTTGGGCGCTATCTGGGTGTGCCGCTACTGCACCACAGAGTGAACAAGGAAACCCATGTCGATATCCTTTCTTCCATCCAAAGGAGACTTAACAGCTGGACCCTCCAGAACTTGTCCCTTGCTGGACGGGTAACTCTAGCCAAGTCTACCCTGCAGGCGATCCCCACTTACACCATGCAAACAGTCAAGTTATCTTCTCGACTCTGCGATGACATCAACCAGATAATCCGTCGATTCATTTGGTCGGGCATAGGAACTCAGAAGAAATCCTCGCTAGTCACATGGAAGAAGGTATCCTCCTCCAAGGACGTCGGAGGACTTGGAATCTGGGATGCCAGGGACCAGAACGATGCGTTAATGTTGAAGAATGTATGGATTTATCTCAATGACACCTCTAAAATTTGGGCCCGGGTGATGAACGAGAAGTATGTTAGGGGATCTCACTTCGTCTCGTGCTCTTCGGCCTGGAGCTTTATCAAGAAGAACATAGGCAGAGTCACCAACATCTGCCATAAGGCTATTAACAACGGTTTGAACACAAATGTTTGGACCGATAGGTGGATCTCTGGATGCTCGGTGAGGGAGCTATGTCCGGTTTGGCCCATCCCCGACGGCTTCTATGACCTTATGGTCACCTCTATGTGCCTACCGGAGGGAGGTTGGGACTGGGACTTCATCCACCACTTCCTTCCGGATTCAACCTGGCTTGCTATCTCCTCAATACCGACACCTTCCCCAGACTCGGGCAGTGACGGCTGGATATGGCCCTTGGAGCACAATGGAGTCTTCTCGTCGCGGTCATGCTACAGATGGATTTAGAACGGCAAGGAAGTTCACACCCCAGGCAAGTGGGATAAACACTGGAGTTTGCAGCTACCAGAGCGCATTAAAACCTTTCTCTAGCTCCTTCAACATGAGGCGCTCATGAAAAACATGGAGAAAATCCGGAGACATTTGGATGTCTCGGAGCTATGCCCTATTTGTCAAAATAGTCAGGACACCATTTTTCATGCTCTTCGGGACTGTGCGGCCAGCCACTCGGTCTGGTTACTCACTATCTCAGGAAATACTCACTTTACTCTAGCTGGTCGTGACTGGATTAACTGGTGCATTGGAGACGATGCATGTAGCTGCAGGGACCTCATTCTATGAGCCGTCACTTGTTGGCATCTCTAGATGTGTCGGAACAAGCACATACACCAGCACACTATCATGCCTGCCAGAACGATGGCCGAGTTCGTCAAGGTTCGCGTGGACACCATTCTAAAAATCCAAGCAGCTAGTATACGAAGCCCCAGCCCCAGTTAGTGCCCACTTCACAGCTTCAGGCAAGGAGTTTGTATATCTTCACTGATGCAGCCTTTAAACAGGCGCAACCTCATGCTTCCATTGGCATCCATGTGGTTAGCTCACAGGGAGTTCATGTCATGGGAACCTGTCAGATTACTATCTCTACCTCACCTCTGGGTGCTGAGATCGATGCTATTATGCAGGCCTTGCTGCTTTGTCACATGAAGGGCTGGCATGACTACTACATCTTCACAGATTTCGTTGAAGCTGTCAACAATTTAACGAAACCAAACCCCAGTCCCAGGTATATCCCGTATGCTAGGGAAGCTATGAAGCTTTATGGTAGTCCGCTGTAGGGCACCATCCACCATGTCCCGAGGGCTCACAATGGAGCAGCTGATAGCTTAGCCAAACATTCTCTTAATAACTCATACTCTGTCTCTTTCTTTTCTATTGTACCTTCTTGGTTTACTTCTACAAACCAAGTTGACATTAGCACTGTTCTATCCGTTATTGGGCACAGAGTGAATAATAATTAGCCCTATCCTTTAAAAAAAGAACTCTATTTCCTAGAGTTTACATGCCAATTCCACGAAGGTATGCTAGTTGTCCTATTATCTTACTGTTTTCTAACATGTTTTATCAAAACATTTAACAATTAGCAAGTCTTTAATTTTAGGTGTCGGTGGAGCTACGTGACTTCACCATGGTCTCAACCATGTTGAGACTTCACACTGCTCATGGTTAGTTGTTGTCATTGCCATTTAGTTATTTGAGTTATTGCTAGTTTTTAGGTGGGAAAACATATTTGCCATATTAAAACTTCACTGCTCAGGTCATTGGAAGATGCAAAATAGAAACTCTAATTTCAGAAGCTATTGATTCTTTTTTATGGTTTCCTGTGCAGGAGTAGTTTGCAGTCTTTAAGTATTTCTAACATGGAATCATGGCATCTCGTGATGGTAGGTTATTTCTGTGTCATTTCTATATTCAGAATCTGTTGATACTATGTCTTTTCCTGTATACAACGGGAGTAGCTTGGTCACTTGATTCTAGTGAATTGATCAACATATTGGTTCACTATAGCCGATTTTCAAGGTAGGTGAGAGAATAACTACTTCTTCATTAATTGGATGCTAATGAGTAGCATACAAGGTTGTTCCAAGATATGGTTTCTAGGAGTAACTCTGTAAAGTATTACAAGGCTTAGTAACAGGATCCTCTTCCATGGTCTGACAACACATTACTCCCTAAAGAGAAAGCCAGGGCATCCAGAGATGGCAAAGTTCTTTATCTTTCTATTTTGCAGTTTATTTATCTTATATGGGCAAGACATTGTAGTATTATTTTCTTTTACTTCTTTCACCTCCATTGAGTTTAGGTATTGGAGTTATTGCATTTTTCTTGCACATCTGAGGACATAAACAAAGTTTCCCATGTAAGAATGCTGAAAGGGGATCTTAACGATGTCATATTTCCTATTTATCGCAGACTTATTTGAAACTGTACACAACATGTCCAATAAATACTCTGACATTCCTATGCTATTACGAACTCATGGCCAGGTAACTATGTACACATTGAGTTCTATTTTAGGCCATCTGTAGGTCAATTTATTAATACTAACATTCAAGATCACACTGCATAAATGATCATCATTATTCAATGACTCCTTTTTTTCATTTATTTGGTATAACAAATAATCGAATAAGATTTTTGTCTGCTTAGACTGCTTTGCCTACAACTTTGGTAAGAAAATGCTTATTTTTTGCATAGAATCAACAAGCAAGGGGAGTAGTTTCCTGGAATTCATTTATTGGGCAAGTTTATTGTTGTAGTTGGTAACTATAACTCTCATATTGATGTGGTTGGTTTAGACAACTACCTATCCAAGACAACTTTATAAGCAGTAGATGGACATTCCTCTTTGGATCTTATTTCTGTATAAAGAGGCAAAACTAGCAAGCTCTTGCAACCCATGTGCCACACTGGCTGACCTCTCTCCTATAGGACCTAATCTAAAGATTTACATATAATTCCTTCCTCAGCAGACTCAAACGATGGCCAGCTATGGAATCCTGTTGTTGATTGCTCTAAACTGATTACATTGATACCACTAAATTGCACTTAAATTTGTGCCATCCAAGTGTTCTTCTTGCTACTCAAGTGGCTCTATCAGGCTGCCACTCTAGTAGAGCTACTGCTCACAGGAATAATGATGTTCTTCAAGTCTCGACATCTAGCTTCCCAAACTCTTCTGACCACTCAAATACTTCTTTGATGCCTTTGGAAATTATTCCCTTCATGTTATTTATCTATATTAATTTTGTAATATAAAAACTATCACATTGATGTTCAAACTAAGACATTTATGTTCAAACTAACACAAAGGATCCTCTTTCCTTGTAGTCCCTTAGATACACAAAGAAGGTTGTTTCACTTGGTCCGGTGGTGTATTTGATCTTCATGCAGTTATGCTTATATTCTTAATATCTAAAATTTCACTTATGTGATTGTTCATTATCTTTAAATTGTATCCTAACTACTCTATCAGCTTGGGCAGATCAAGACAAAGGTTCAGGTGTATGACAAGTTTGGGAAGCCTCATGTATCACCCAAATGACGATCAAATTTCTATCATTTTCCAGATCATAGCATTTATATACAGAGTACAGAATCTCAGTCGGAACTACTTATGGGACTTGAAATGGAGATGCCTTGAGGTATGTGTCCTTTTATTTGACAATCTTAAGATCGAAGCCCTTTCTTGTAACCTTGTTGTACTTTGTGATTTTTTTTTGCGCTGACATTTCAAGTTCGATGGGATGAACTGTCTTCCATTTTCTGCTTGGAGGAAGCTTCTCCAAAGGAGATTGAACCTGCTTCAACTCCACCTACTATGTTCCCATGTCTTGACCCAAAAGACCAAGGCCTAAAATGCTGCCTTCTTCCCTTGGTTCTTTTGTCATGACTAGAGAAGGTATATTTCTTGCCATATTGTCTTATACTTCTTAGAATTGTTTCCATTGTGTTAATAGACTCCATTGTTTTGAACTTATACGCCCCACATGAGATGTAACATTAGCAGTAGCAGATTATTCTTCATAAGAAAAAAGGAAACGATGAATCTACATCCAAATATGCATTTAAAGAGCATGAGTTATATAAGAGAGATCTCATGCGATGGGTAAGTAAGCAGTAGCTGGTACTTGATTTTTCTTTTACTGTTTGAAATACGATACAATAAGTAGAGTAGCAGATCTGTTAGCTAAAACCCCATATGATGATCCTTGTGGACAGTATGAGCCATATATGATGTTCTTAATATCCATTGTTGATTTCAAGAACTCTAAAACATCCACATTGGGATCAAAGGTGAGAATCCAAAATTTAGTTGTCTTCTAAACCAATAATTATAAACCAGTGGTACATACATAACAGTAGAAGAGAGCAATCAAGTATATAGTTTTCAGCTGCGTTTGAAAAAGTTAAACAAGAACTATGTGATATTAAGATGAATAATATTTATAATATTATGTGATATTAAGGTGATAATGGTCCATAGTATGCATATTGTTGTTTATCATGTTCTTGTTGCTGAGAGGTTGAGTTTATCCATGAATGGAGTGGCAGAACTCACTCTTATATGTGCCTTTTCCTGAGGTGGAGCTTATCCTAGACAGGAGTGGAAGAGCTCCCTCCTCGTGTTATGCTTGTTTTTCTGTTATGGAGCAGTTTATCCTCACAGCTTGCTATAGTTGAGTTCTTTGGAGATCTGTTTGAAGCTGTGTTTTTTTATTCCTTTTGGAAGTAGCTGGCGAAGTTTTTTTGATGGACTTAAGCTTCAGATATCCATCTTACTAATGGATGTACGAATCTTTCTCTGGTCTTTGATGGTTGGTTCTTCTCAGTATTGGTCTCTCTGAAGATGGCCTTTCAAGATTATCTGCTCATCTCTATTTTTAGATGCTTTATGTTATCTTCCTGCAGTTTATAAGCTTGATATTGTGATGTTGGGCTTTCTGCTGAAGTAGCTATGGTCTATGGACTCACTCCTGGTTATCTTGAAGCTTGGTTGGTTTTTTTCTCTAAAGCTGATCCCTGTAGTCTCAAACCTCTACTGTTATCTCTATCTTCTCCTTTTTCTGGGCTTTCATGCCTACATCTTTTTATATGAAGAGGATCTGTCTTCTTTTTCTTTTATTTATCTCTCATAGATTCCTTTTCAGTGTATAGATAGTTTTCCCTCTTTTGGTTGGTTCTCTTTTCAAAACTAACATGCATTGTACCTTCAAAAACAAAAATGAAAAAAAAGCAACAGAAGTTTTGGATGACCAAAAAAAGATGAATAATATTGTTTGTTAGAAAGAAAACATTAGAGAAAGTAGAGAGATTTAGGCACATCCAAAATGGAAGAAAATATGGAAAACATGTAATCCAGGGACAATTGCATTGATATTTCAAGAACAACATACAAATTGGGAAGTACTACTGTCCATATTTTACGGTGTATAGGTACCCTCCTCTCTATTGATCTATTATATATGCCTAAAATCCATATGTATATCATGGACTGTGATAAGTACTACTATAAATATTTTTAGGGATACCCACAATCTAATGGCAAGAGAATAACCATAACAGTAAATGACAAAGATAACTTCATATCATCAGAGCATTTAGCCTTAATATTCATGTAGTACATCTTTAATGAATTGCATAGACATGAACAAATTGTGGCTGCCTCAAGGAGTTGCAACAAGTATCTCTCAGGTTTTGAAGTAGCTTCAAGTTGTTACCATGCTCTTAGTTACTGACATTTAGTTATGTTTCTTCAAATGTATGACTCAAAATTTCTTCTCTTTGCGTCTCAGTTCATGAAGGTCAGCATTCAATTACATCTTCCCATGTTGTATATGAAATTTATATGTGCTTATGGTGTAGAGATATCTTTCCAGAATGTGGTCGGGCCTGAAAGAAAGTTGGGAGATGGCAGAAATAAAGGATGTCTGGAGGTGTCTTCATAGCGTCAGACAGACCAGATGGTCATTCTGTAAATAAAATAATGAAGGCAATAAGGATAAGTGTTACTCTTATGACAGTATGTGAATACTACTCAGACTTGTATCTTTTCTAGTCTGCTCTTGAAACGTTCGTTTTGGTACTAGTGCAACTAGTAATGTCTCTAATTTATGTTTTTAGTTTATAACAGGTCTGGATGGTCAGGTCCTAATTTCCACTGGATTTGGACATTAAATTACAATGGCTTGCATGGTCTCACCTGGAAATTTACGATGGTGATCTCTAAATTCCATTTTGTAATTGTAATTACCTCATATTCAATAGTATCTTGCTTGTAACATGATATTTGTCTAATTGAATAGCAGTTCTAACAAAATCATGAACATCACCTACTTTCCCATTCTATTCTATTTTTAGATGGAAAAATGTGCTTAAATTTTCATGGTTTTGAAAACGTGCTACCAACTGAACCAAAAGTTTGTCATTGATAAAAATTAATTAAATATATCCTTTGATTGAAGAGTTCCTTTCTAAGATCCATTGTGAGATCAACAATTTCTGGAAATTTCATCTTGTACTTGGAACCAAGCTTAATTTTGCTTAAAACTTCATTGATTTTACTTGTTTGCATTAATAATTTGAATTTGGTAATTATGCAGAACATGCTGCTTCATTAGCATGATCACAACCTACCTTGGAAGCTGAAATACAAGGCCAACCCATACAAGGTACACTAAAATGTTTATATCTACTTGAAGTGTCATGTGTGCACCAGGAGCATGACCCAAAGCTAAAGGAGCAATCCACAATATGTGAAGTGTTCTCCAAGAAGTAAGATGGGACATCTGAATGGTGTGTTCTCATCAAGATGTTCGAGTTTAAGGAATACTGATGAAAAATCCTCTTCCCAGGTATATATGTGCATGCGTCTCACTATAATGATTTATCTAGTCAGACATTGTCAATATTAGCAGTTTAAGAGGTCATGTATTAAGTTCTAATGAAGCAAACTATAACAAATGCAAGTACAATGCATAACAAAAGATGTATTGATGACAAACAATATATTTTCTGATGTCAATTCTCCCTGCTCAACCCCCTTGAATTTGACTCCATATTGATAGGATATGAGTCCTAGATAACATATATAGTTTCTAAAGATTTCTGCACTAGAATTAGAGGGTTCACGAAGACAAGGGCATGCATTCTGATGTTCTCTAAAGGATTATTCAAAATGAATTTCTTGGCATGTTATAGAGTTAATTGAAGTTGATTTTTGTTTTTTGTTTCTCTGGTTTAAGTCATGTGGTTTTCTCTACTATTTTAGAATCCAAAATCTGTTAGAGTTGTGTTGTTGAGGCTCATGTAATTATTGTGAAGCCTACTTGGGCTTACTATTCTAAAACTTAAGAATGATCTATCTTTTGATATTAGTCTTGATTCTTCTTAGGTTACATTTTGTTCCAATATGACTGCTTCCTATAAGGATGGTTCAAATTCAGTATTCAGATACTGTTTGAGATGTCAGATAACTTCTTTACCACTTTAGAAGTATGATGCAGCTTAAAAATGAATGAAATAATTATACTATTCAATGACTGCAATTTTGATACATATATGATGCAGGATAAAGAAAGGCCTCAATGTCAACTTACTACTAAACAAGAATCCCTCTTTGGGTCTAGATCAAGTCCAACAAAACAGAGTACAAAGAAGATTCCTAGAACATATATGGATGGTCCATGTTGTAATAGAAAGATGTCACTATGACGGGCGATGCTACAATATTCAAATCAAGACTTCATCCATTCAACAAAATCAACCCACTCATCAAGGAAATCGGACAACTTTGTGCAACACAAGAACCCATGCATTTGCCAACTCATTGAACAAAAGGAGAAGACAACAATTATTCTAAAACTGGTCGAGAAAGATACATACTCTTTTTCCAAGATGCGTGTAGACCTCACCAAATTGATTAGTATATGTATATCCTTTTCTTTGTACACATTATGTAATAGGGGCAAGGTATACGTCCTCCCCATGTACATTTGACGTTTCAATATAAATGAAAGTAAGTTTGTTGGCATAAATAGCATAACTTGGTCTAACTACTACAAATTTGTTACTAAAGAGCTTCTGGACTAATTACACAATACATGAATAATCAAACTATACATATATGTATATGCGACACTACATATGTAGCTAGTGCATAATCCAACTACATATATATGTGTGCAGTTGATGTTGCCTTTCCCTACACATTAACTACATATAATTTGTATTAGCTTCATGTTTTTGGTACATATTGATTATATATACAATTGTAGGCATACATTTAGCTATAATTATACCTATATTTAAATATGTAAGCACAATATCTAGCTACGCTTTTGGATACATATGAATTTGTAGCGAATGGATTATCTAACTACATATTTGAAAAATATAGTTAAAGGCTTTAGCTATACGAGCATATACTACAATTTGTATGTGTAAAGAAATATGTAGTCAAAGCCTTTCGCTACAAAATATGGGGTTTTCGCTACAATTTTTTTTTATAGTTAAAGACCTTTTTTTTAGTAGTGAACCACACGATGGGTCGAGGTGTCTATGCAAATCTTAGCCAAAAGCTACTGCAGGCATCTTCTTCTCAACGGCCCACTCCTGGGACTGTTGAATCCTCTGCTACTACTACTGAAACTCTACTTCACTATGATATATGGATAGCTGGGAGGCAATCCAAATCTAGAGAAGTAACCAACACCACAACTACTGAGGCGAATACAAAAATGGTAAAATTCAAATCTTAGGGAAATTAATATTGATGATTGTTATATTTTACTTACCAATTACTATTGATGATGATTAGAAGGTGTCCCACGAGCAAAGGAAACATGGCAAGTTCATCCCTAAGGACACAAAGGATGAATTGACAGTTTCTCTAGGTACCCAGAGCACTGTGGACGTGTTAGGGTTGCAGAAGCTGGTGTGGGTATAAGAACGTTCTTTGGGCCAGAAGAGTGCATATTGTTCTAGAAAGGAGGGTTCTAAAATGAGGAGGTAACAAAGTTAATTGCAAAGGGAATTCAAGAAACAATGAGCCAGTGGGTACCTTCTCAGTCAGCGACACTAACAATAACAGTTGTTCCGCCCCGCTCTTCATACGAGGTGGATCCCCTATGACAGAGTTGGATGGGAGTAATCTTGTGTGCCCAACACCTAGAACGTTCGTTGTAAGTATTTTTATGACATAGTAGTCTTTTCAAGATGATATGTTTAGGTATATATAACACTCTATGCAAATTTGTAGGATTTGAGGCCATGCTATCTAAAATTATAAGAAAATATCATTACTGTGGTGAGGCTTACCCACCCATTGCAAGTGCCACACTTCATGTTGTTCCACTACCCTGCCGATGCGGTTCACGTGTGCTTGAGGCTTGTCAAAGAAGTTTGTAAGAAGAATCCACTGCCATATGCCTACCTTGACATTGAGATGATCGATGAAGTAGATGGCAATGTGGTCACATGGCCCGAAGAGGGAGTTCTCTATATTGATCATGATATATGGTAAATTTACATTATGTTTGTATTTTAATATACATGACAATTGATATGAAATTATATATATGCAGGACATAGGGCCTAAGAAATCCCTTACAGCTCGTCATCCTACACCTCCACCTCCTCCTTAATTTTTTTGGTTGGCTTGCAAAGGACATGTTTGACTCGATAGGTCCTCAATACATGTGTATGACACTATTTATAGGTGAACATGAAGAACATTCACCTGTGGTGGTTTCTATTAAGGAGGACACTATAGGTCAACATTATGATAGTAGTATATGTCTACAAGATGTTTTGGAGTTGTTTTGTTATGCTTGGTTGAATACATTTGTGATAGAACTTTATATATGGTAAGATCTTATATAGCTATATACCTCGTTTAATATATGGTGATCTATTTTCTTATATATTAACACATACATGGTATATGTTTTGAACCCACTTACATAGGGTGTGTATAGAGTTTTCAATGACGAATGTGAGATTTCTAGTTCCATCCTTGATTAGCAATGTAATTAAAGACCCCGCATCTATTACGCTATACTACTCTACCACATTTAAATATTTTGGTAGAAATAAAAAGAGCATGATATTAGATCCATACAATATTTTGTAAGTTTATTTACTTTGCTTATAATTTTGACTTAAGAAATTACATTCCATTGTAAACTTTGAGTTTTTTTTTCCTTCTTATCACTCAGGAATAAGCATTGGGTCTTATTCATTGTTGTCCCAGATGCTAACTGTTTATTATCTAGATCCTAAGGGTGACAAAGTAGATGATGGGGGACACAATTTGAAAAAGGCATTAGTCATGTGAGTAAATTTAAATATTTGTATCTATTAACATATATATTACATGACTATTTCCTAATGTCAATTCAATGTGTTACGCTAACATATAGGGCTATAAAATGTTTCAAAAAAGCTGGAAGAAAGGTAGAAACAAAAAAGAAAACAATAGTTTGGGAGAATGTTGAGGTAGTCTGAATCCAATACATATTTATGCCCACTATGCTTACTTTTATTTACTTACATTTTGTATGTCAAAATTTATAGTGTTCAATATAAGACAATGGTTGGGCATGTGCATACTACATGATGCGGTATATATACATGATTGTCAGATATGTGGCAGTAGACATCGAAAATATACATAATTATATATATATATATATATATATATATATATATATATATATATATATATATATATATATATATATTGATCATCATAAGTATAAAGGGGTGTTAGCCAATATGAACATACCAAACTTATTAATTATATACGTCATTCTCTTTGTAGGTGTTTAAAATGAAAGACTTTGATATGAAAGAAAAGCTAGTGGAGGTACACATGCCCTATACGAGAGAACAACTGGATGAGACACAAGAACAATGGGCAGAAGCCTTCGTAAGGGATGTTAGACTTGATTTTGACCGGGATAATGAAAATGAAGAAGTTTGAATTGTATTATACATGTGGTGCTTATAAATGATGATCTATATACATGTGAATGATGATCTATATATTGGAAACTCTAAATTTGATGTACACATTGGCAACTCTAAATTTGATGCATGCATATGTGAATGATGATCTATATATGTGTGTGAATGTGAAAATGAATACATAAATATTTCTACATGTCATGAGAATGAAATAGGTATATATGTAAATGAAGTTACATGTGTGTGAATGAATGTGAAATGAAATTATGATTGAACAAGTTATGAAATGCAATTGGTGAATGAATAAAATTATGTGCATATTATATTTTTTATTGCAGGTTTGGTTGCCTATTGCTAAGATGAACTCACATGATGTTGTTAACCTACAGTTTAGAACTAAACTGTAGGTTATGCATCCTTCTAACCAGTCGGACATCAGGTTGCATGCCTTCCATTTGAAAAAAAAACCAAAACTTTATCATCGGTTGTATGAAAAAACCAACATTATAGGCCTGAGTCGCCGATTTCAGTAAAATAACCGACATTAAAAGACAAAACCAAGATGGTCATGCTGGACAACATGACCTCCCTGGGTGGCATATCATAGTCGTCAATTTTTTAGACATAACCATCACTTTACACTAAAATTGTCAGTTATTTGAGTTGCAACTGACACTGTACATAGTGATAGGTGTCAGTTTCCACTGAATTGACAATTTAGGATCCTTTACCAGTTATAAATGTGACATGGTATGTCTCTTTCAATGTCTATTTTGGGCATGCAACTGACAGTTGATACCTCTATTTGTGTTGGTTTTTTTTATCCACACAACCGACGACTAGATCTCGGGTGTCAGTTTTGTCTTCCCCAAAGAACTGATGTAGTCCAGTGGCTATAGTGTCACCCACTTAGGTGTCAGTATTAAACTGATGTTAAAGGGTTGTTTTAACTGACACTAGAGATAGTTTTTGTACTGGTACTTTATCTTATTCAAACACATGATAAGGTTTTCCACTCATCTGTACATTTCATAAAATGATTACCGTTCAATTTTCTACATCTAGTAAAATCTTGTGCACATGTAACACACTTCAATACACTGAACATGTTTTTTCTTCTATCTATTGGGATACAAAAATCATCACCAACGCTTTTGTGCTTGATCTCCACAAAAAATTAGTATTATCATCATCTTCTTGACATCACCCCTTCGCTTAACATTCATTACAATCTACCTAAAAACATGTGGATTGATGTTGTTATGACAAATTGTTTTTTGATTGATCACCGACCATCATTATATCTTCACAATCAAACTCCTTTCTCCATTTTGTATCCAACTGATATAACAATTTCTTTATCACCACAAATGTTTGGGTGTGTTGCCTTTGTTCACAACTTTGATCCTATTGCTGATAAGCTACCCTTCACGTTATTCAAGTGGTTTTTTTAGGATAACCCTTCTCTAAAAAGGGCTAAAAAGGCCTTGACCCCAACACTGGTCATATTTATGTATTAGATTATGTAACTTTTGATAAGGTTTGAATTATTTTTCTCCTCCATTCCTTCTCTGTCTATACCCACACATGATTTGGTCTCTCTTCGAGTACCTTTTCCTACAATTGAACTCTCCTTATCTCCATAACCTAATTGTCACATGGAAGATGGTCTTCACCAGTAGATCTACCGTCATGATCTCTTCTAGAGAAATACAATTTACCAGTTGTTATCCATAAAGTTAAACACTCCCACATCATTGAATATTTAATTTCAAACACATATTTCTTATCTCACCTCTTTCCAATAAATTTTGCTCATTCCACTCTTTTAGACACCACATTTCTTCCCAAGCATCTCGCGAAGTCCTTGAAACACCTTGCGTGGAGATCATCTACCATGCTAAAAGAGATGATGGCTCTACCCATTAATCATGCATAAGATATAGTTAATCCTCTATTTGGAAGGAATATTGTTTGATGTCTTTGGGTTTTCTCTATCAAATATAATTTTTATGGCTCTATTGAGAGACTAAAGACTTACCTAGTTGGAAATGGGTTTACTCAAACCTTCGGTATATATTATTTTAAGAGTTTCTCTTATGTTATAAGGATTTCTTTGGTTCCACATTCTTATTTCTCTAGAAGCTAATTTTGGCAGGCCACTCTTTCAATTAGATATCAAGAATTTCTTCCTACATGGAGATGCTCTATAATAGGTCAATGTGCAACAATTTTCCAAATTTGTTGCTATGAGAAATTCTTCTCATAAAATTTTTGCCTCGGAAGATCATTATATGGTCTAAAGAAATCCCCTTGATCCTAGTTAAACAAACTTAGCACAATACTCAAAAAATTGGGTTTCCAACAATCAACCATTGATCATTTGATGACCTCATAAAATCCCCATATGGACGTATTCTTCATACTGTTTGTGTTAATCATATTGTTGTAACATGTACTGACACCATTGACATCAAAAAAATGAAACAGTCTGTACAAACCCAGTTCATGCAAAGTATTTAGGAAATTAGAGGTATTTTGGGGGACAGAAGTCCGTCTTCATTCACATGGATCAACTTATCTCGACGGTGCTATGTTTTGGCTTAACTCCAAGAGACTTGAATGATATATGTTAAACCCTTTCTACCCCTATAGATACCAAGGATCCTCTTGAGTGAAAGCTATTTTGTGATCTACAAAAATACCATAGGGTAGTTGTAATATTGATCTACCTTACAATTACTTGAGTTGACATAGCCTATGATGTTGGAGTTGTTATTCAACACATGAGTGCACCCCTCCAACAACATTGGTTCCACATTCAATTGTTCCTTCACTACCTTAAGATTTCCCCAAGAAGAGGACTATTCTACAAACGTCCCCAAGAGAAGACTATCCATATTTGTGGATATGCAACTACATATTTGGAAGGAGATGCCAAAGACTGTCAGTCCACCTCTAGCTTCTGTGTCATGATTGAGGATCACCTAGTTACTAAGAGAAGCAAAAAGGAATCTGTAATTTCTTGCCCTGGAACTAAAGCTGAATACCATGTGATGGCCCACAATTATTGTGATGTTCAATGAGTTTGATCTACTTTGATTGGAAAACTCCAAATCATTTTTATTTTGATAATCAAGCTGCTATACATATTGCCAATAGCCCAATTCTTACATGAACATACAAAACACATCAAAGTTGATTTTCAATTTGTATGGGATCTAGTTAAAGTCAATAAGATAGCGACTCCTCACCTACAAACGAATAATCTAATTGTTGATATCTTGACTAAACCACTTCCTCCATCACTTTTTTAGTATAGGGTGCCAAGCTGGGACTATGCAATACTACCTTGCATCTTGAGAGGGAGTGTTAGCATAAGTGGTTTATTTCTTATTTCTTGCTAATTGGGCTTAGACTCGTTGTATATGTAATTCTTATCATCATGTAAGTACACTTAAGTGAGGATCCATCTACCTACTTAAGTATACACATGTATCCCTAGACTCCTATATATTGGAGATTTAGAATATCTTTACAAACTACTAAATATATGAATATTGATCTCTATAGTGACTAATAAGAAAATACAATCCACAATACTAAACTACCAGCTCAAATTGTAAATTTTAGTCTTGGTTATAGAACATGTTACATGTTATATTATCTTAAGCACCTAGAAAAGAGGTCAAAATGCAACAACCAACTATGTATCTAAAAATGTGTAGTATGGTGGGGGGTCTCAGTTAGTGTGAGAAGTGGCAGAGCCACAAAGTCCTGGTATGAGGACCCATTTATATTTTACCTAAAACCCAAGTTTTACCTATTTTAGTGATATATTATATTTTGACTATGTTTCTTCTAGTTGTGTTTGTATCACTAAAAAACATAAATTGATTTGTTGATTCACATGTGGAGGTTATTAGGTGACAAGGCTCCAGTGAAAGTTGTAATTTTCTTGACTTTTGGTTTTGTGGTATTTTGGCAATGTTGAAACTTGAGTTTTGTATGAATCACTAATAATGTTGAATGAATGGTAACTAATCATAAACTTCATGTTATAAAAGTTAGAAAGACTATTTTAGTTTTTCAGAGCAGGTCATCTGCTGGAATTTTTTCTACGTTGAATCAAACAACCAAACTCTATATGTTTGAAATTCTTCATCTAAGTGTCCAAAGGGAAGTTGCAACCAATGTGTTCAATTTTGGATAAAAAGGACCATCATCTCTTTTACTAGAGGAAGAAACCAACTGATCAAAATGTCTACAAAAATAAAGATAACTACAAATATGATAGTAAGATGATAGAAAGAAAAATAACCATACTGATTAATATAAACTCATTTAAATCATTCTACCCAGACTTTGATATTTTAGAGAGAATGCAAAAATTATGTATTTTCCAAGATTGAGTTGGAGACACGATTTAGGGTTCTTCCTTCCATCTTGTTAACAAGATGAGTAAGTTATTATTCTCAAAGTACCCATTATTTCTTCATAGGTATCAAGGCATACAATCCATCATTTTGATCAAAAAGATCCCAAATGATCCCCTTTTCTCAATGTTCTTCCTAATTTCGTCTTTTTAGGGTTCCTGTGATGAGTAGAAATAAGAAAAGCTTTGATTTGTAGGAGTTTAATATTGTTTTTGAATTCTCAATTAGGAACTCCTCTTTAGGTAATTACCTTTGGAGGTGAATGTTTGCGTCATTTGAAAAATGAAATCGGACTTACAATCCATATTGATTTTAATATGTCCTAATTGATGAAACTTTGTTGTTTGACAAAGATTTTTGGAAAACATGTCTATGTGTTTTAAAATTTCATTGATTCCATGATACTTACTACTAAAAATTAGTTCACTATCATATTTATCTAGATTAAAGGAATGACTTTATTTTCTTATCAATTTAGTCATTATGTTAATAGTGTATTGAGAACATCCAAATGTGAGTGAAATGGAAGTAATATCTATGGGATGTATTTCAATGTAGTGATAAATAGACCATGAATTCATATGATGAAGATTATGAAGTTGATTCTTGAATATTTATTTTTGGAAATAGGACAAACTTTATGCTTGAAACACTAGTTCATTCATATTTAAGCTAGATATGTAAAACTTTATACACACATGTATAATGGATTCTCATTGTCCTTATTGTATGAAATGAAACATTATAGACAGTCTTAAGGTCAATCTGACTATTGGCCGCGCAGCTGACTGAATGGTCGTCATTAGAAGATGGGCAGCCGGTGTCGTTCGCAACTCCCACTCTCATGTTAGATTAGCTTTCTGGGTCTGGCTTTGAGAAGATGACTACACCATTGCCTACATTCTTGCTTGCGCCATTGCCCTTAAAATTGCTAATGACAAGAACCTCCGCATCGCCATCATTGAGATTGACGATCCTTATGTGCTTGACATCATGTGGGGAAACTCTAAGTAGCCATGGAGAGCCACTCTGTTCACGAGGGAGATCTGAGCGGTTCTCAATGATAATGCCATTATAGGTTATCTCATACCTAAGCGAGCTAATGCAGTTGCAAGAGTGTTAGGATCCCGAGGGTCCACTCTCAATGACACTTACATTTGTACTGAACATATGTTGTTACCCATGTATGTGTGAGGTCTCATCATCATGGATAGACGTAGTGTTCCGTACATTTTCTTCAGGAGAACACCTACTGGATGATGTGGCTCTTGGTTCATCTATTGGTGTCTTGGAGTCTTACGCAGCTTTGAGTTCTCTTTCTAGTTTTTGTATAGAGTCTTTGATGGGCCTGATGGGACTTTTATCCGCGACTTAATAAGCATGAATTGTAACCTTTTTTTTATGGTTTGCCCACAAAGAGGAGAGTGGGATGAATAGAATATCTCCTGACTTTAAATTAAAAAAAAAAGAAATGAAATATTAAATTATGAAACCTTAAACTCATATAGATAGGATCCCTGATCATTGTGAGTTCCCATGACACTGGTTCAAGGGAAGTGAAACATGGTTTCTAGTAGGAGTATGTGGACTATGAGAAGAAATAGCAGTGTTGTGAATCTAGACCTTGAAGGGAATACTAGTAGAATTTAGAAAACCTTAATATAGGATTCTAACTTGAATTATTTTACAAAATATACTACTTATACTATAAGCTACATATGATACTAAAATGATAAATTGTGATATATTATTGTTAAAGGAATCAATAGAGAGAATGATCTAAAGATGTGATATGCAATGTTCTAGATTAACTCTTATTTAACCTACCTGATGTACCTACAATGAGATGTGAAAGGTAGAAAGACTAATTCTCTTATCTTGGTCAAGGTAGGAAAATATGAGGTTGAGTGGAGTCTATGAGATTTATCTAAGGTATCTAGATAAATCTTAAAAATATTGGTAGTGTGTTATTGACACAAGAACCTAGTGGGATGACTTCTACTTGATCAATATAGATCAATTAACTTTAAGGAAAATCTATATTTTGTAGATTCTGAATCAAATTCAACTTACCTAGGACCTACTCATATACAATAATTTGTTCTTCTTCACCATCTGAGATGAATAATTATTCTTTATTGTAGGATTACATTTAGGCTATTCATGTACAAAGGAGTCTTTTTAGGGTTATGTATAGTAGTTTTTGTTGTACTTTACCTAATGTATGGACATCTACAACTATAAAATATAATAACCTTTTGTTTATTGTAGTAGATTTATTGAATGTTGGACATCATTATATCTTATGATATTATATACATTATCAGGAGAGATTTGTCATATTTCTTATTTTTTGTATGAAATCTTAAAATGGAAAAGCTCATTCATTATTTCCAGATAATCAATTGTTATGGTTTCTTTCTTAACTAAAAATTTAAGGATAAGTGTGATGCATTTTTTTCACATGAGGTGTTGCAAAGATGGGGTTCCATAGCTGGCGGAGGGCATGCCTTATCTAAGTATTAGAATAAAACACCAATATTTATGTGTTGAGTCTACTAAAAAGAGGAAAATATGTAAGTTCCCTACCTAGATATATACACAACCTTTTATTATAAAATATGCTCCCCCTTAATATTGCTACATGGATACACCACGAAGGTTCAATTTTATAATTAATGAAAGAAACTAATATCACATGCATAAGTTAATCTTAGTAAGGAGGGCTGGAGGAGGAATGCTATTTGGATAAATTGAGAAGTGATCGATGCCAAGACTAGTAAATTCATGACCAACCAAGAGATCTCATGTAATCAAATCATTTTATTCCAACCCCAGGAAGTATGCAGATGGAATGGAGATATGAGAAACAAGAAATAAAAAAGGCATAAAGTCGCGAAGTGCATAGTGTAATAATATACACTCGTTGTACTAAACCACTGGTTCAACAGTAAATCCAGTTGTTAATGGAAGGTCAAATCGGGGTTTTGAAACCCTCTTGCTACACCTTGAAAGGAGGAAGCAACAATTATAGTTTTACATCATGTGATTGATGGGACCCTTCTGGGCATACGAGATGAAGTATAAAAGTAAACTCGTTATTATAATCAATATATGATATAAAATGTCAAAATCAATATTTTAGAAGAAGTTTTGTCTGTCGGGGCAGTCCTCCTTTATACGCCCCTAGTAACCAAAATGTCCTACTATGTTTATTAGATAAGTAACAAAACCCTTATTCCTTAGAATTTTAAAAATAAAAAACAGTACCCATTTTTTATTCATACTCTCTTTTCATTATGCCCTCTTACTATACGTCTTATTTCACCACATCCGCCGCTACTAATACACTTCTTTTTTTTGGGCAAAATGGTTGTCAACCATCAACTTTGCCTTGTACTTGTGGTTGGTTTTATAGATGAAGTTTTTTCAGTTTTCTTAGCTATTGATTTCTAGTTCATTTTTCATCTAGAGTACCCCCATAAAAAGGATTAGAGTTAGATCTTGACATATTGACTCCTTGATAGGAAATTTTTTAGAGATAGTGGATACCATGAAGAGAATAAAAGTCAATATAGCTTGCTTGCAGAAAACTAAATGGACATGGGAACATTGTAAAGAGATCGAAGGTACATGATACAAAATATGGTATACAAGTATTGATAAACATAGATTTGGTGTAGCTATTATTGTTCATAAGATGTTGAAGGTTGATGTTGTCAAGAAAACAAGTATTGGTGATATAATCATAGCTATCAAGGTTGTTCTTGGGGAAAATATTTGAATATTTAGCATATGCCCCCAAGTTGGCCTTAGTGAGGAGGCTAAGAAGGATTTTTGGGATGACATGGATGAATTGATATAAGGAATACCAACAAAGAAGAAGATTATTATTGGGAGTGATTTAAATGGCCATGTGGGGGTAGAAATGCTGGATATGAGAATGTTGTTGGTATGTATACCCTGAGAGCCAATCATGGGATGATTGGTGGGATACATTAAGATTGATTTGATAAACATCAAAGGCAAGCTTCCAATTCTTTCTGGTTCAGTCACATGAGATGATGGTAGAACAAATTGAATGTCTAGAGAATGACAATACTCAATGACATGCTTTCAGGTTGAGGACCTAAACTATGAGATCATACAGATGCTAAGAGTTTGTACATTCTTATTATGTCCCTAGTTAGATGTCATTGTGGAAGGTAGATAGATAGGAATGACACACAAGACTAGATTGTGGTGTTGGTTGATGACAGGATCTCATTAGTCATGATATGGAGATATCAAACCAAACACATAGGTACTTGTTAGAGAACAAGTATACCGGACAGACCCACCGTGAGTTTGACACATGGAACCATGATATGGTAGTCACAGTCAGTTCTCACAGTGATGGTGGTGAGTGTGATTCTTTGACTTGAAACCACTACACTCAACACATGTCATTGGGTACACTTTGACATCATCAAACGCAGTCCTGAAACATGGGTTTTTATAAAGGTGATGATTGGGTGGCTTTGACACATGGAGCTTTTAAGGGGTGAGTGATAGATATGGGATTTGTCCCTCCCGAGGGAGTTTGATATCCAAGGCCACTTGATCAATAGGATTGAGATAGGTGTGCACACGTGTGAATTAGTATGTGATATTGATGTCATACATACCTCCTCTGATCTACTCTGAGATCAAGAAAGTGAATGAATGTTGAAAGGATGACTATTCAATGCCTTGAGTTCATTCGGGATATCAGTGATAAAGGAATTATACATTCGCTGTAACACCATTCACGGATTGTAGGATTGAAAGTTGTTCTCCAACTTTCCTTTTCACTTGGGTAGCATTGATGTGTGACTAGGCACCACTCTTTGCTTGTGAAGTCATAAGTGTTATGGACTTTCACTGCCAACGTGAAATGGACTTGTAGGGTCACACATATAGGATTTAACCTGGAAGAGGAGTTTATCCACAAATGATGTTTAGATTGATTACTAAAGGAGTATAGTAGTTCAATTAAACAATCAATCAATTGATAGCTCAATATCATAGTATTCAAGGTGTTGGACCAATTGATTAGAGTATCAGATTGATTGAAACTGCAATTGACTGATTTTGCACAATCTGCACTCCCAACCGATCGACTCAGGTTGGTGAACCGATCAGCTCATGTGATGAACCGATCGGCTCAGAACAGGCTAAACCGATCGGTTCAAGGGTTGAATCGATCGACTCAACTAGTCCAACCGAGCAAGTTGGGAAAGTCATGTTGGCAAGAAATTTCTTTTCATTTCACTTGTCTAATTTGATTGGAACAAGGATTGGTATTTGGATCAATTCCAAACAAAAGAGGAAAAGTCAATTGGGAACTAATCAGGACCATGAACTCATCGGCTCATGCTTGAACCGATCGGCTCAGGTGTCCCAACCGATCGGTTCAGGTGTGAACTGATCGGCTCAGGTCCCCAACCGACCATTTCATGCTTGAAATGATCGGTTCAGCTGGCGCATTTGGTTGTTTTGTGGAAAAGCTCGAATCCCTCTACTCCTGCTTTAATCCCACATTGTCCGGGGTAGAGAACCCTGTCACATGACCCTCCTATGTATATAGAGGTACTGGGGGCTTCTTAAAGTACAACAACTCAGAACACCAGTTGCTCTGTAAAGTTGTTGTTCTCTCTAGTTGTGGTAACTAGGAGAGCCCGAGCAGGTGCTACCCGATAAGGGAGGCACAACAAGGGAAAGACAACTGTAGAAAAGTGACTGGTGGTAGGAGAGTGTGTCGGTGGCTAGTGCACCAACAGGAGGGTACGACTCCTTCCGATTCCTTGTGGGACAAGGAGATCGGAGTTCCAGGTGGTCCGTGTGAACTACTTCAGAGGCGGGAGACTTATGCCACTCGGAGGACAGCTGTCAATCCTGACAGTCCCGGTGAGACCAGGAGCTACACACACACCATCCATGACCAGAGGTGAATATTGTGCAAGCCACGAGGTAACGTCGCTGTGCAATCCTCGGGACAAGGTATGTCTCTACAAACCATCCTTCCTATTGTATAGACGTTGACACGATTCCTTCATTCTGGGTTTTGGGAGAATAAAATTTTTGTTTCCGCTGCCTTCTGTCTCCCTCTAAATCCCAATAGTGGTATCAGAGCCACGTCAACTGCTCTATACTTTAGGATTATCGATGTGATCGATTTTGGTTTGTCGCCTTTATTTATTGCATATGGTGCAAATAAAATTGGCTTTGTGCATATCCAATCCTAAATCCACAAATCCCAATATACATATATGATATGTAATATGAATTCACTCGATACGCATCTCCCTTAAACAAGTTTTGTGGTGGATGTATAGTGTTGTTATGGCCAATTAACCCTATGTATGTGTGCTTGGTTGAATGTGGCTGCTTGCATCTTGGTCTACACACTGATTCCCTATCTCTTATTCCTGATGTAACTCGAGATAACTTTAGATTTCTTTCCTATGTTTTCTCCCCCCGAATGTAACTCGGGGTTTCCCTATTCAAAAGTAAAATATGATAGATATTTTATTTCCTATTATGTCAAAGAACGGCTGACAACCTGACAACGACTGAGACGATCGGTTCAAGGCATGAACCGATCGGTTGGTGTTCCAGACGATCGCTTCAAGGACTGTACTGATCGGTTGTTGACCAGTTCATGGAGCGAGACGATCGGGTGGCGGTCATGAGGAGATGCACGATGACCAGGCGAACTGATCAGTTGGAGGATCCAACCGATCGGCTGGCGGCACCCAGACTACCGGCTAGGGCGTACAAGTCATTCATGTGATAAGTTGATCAACTCGGACGGCTATATCACTTCATCATGGACAGGTTGCATGTGATGTAGACCTAGATGACCGTGATTCCTCTTGGCTCAAGGAATCACATTAGGATGGCCATAATCATCACTTTTATCATTTCACATGTTTTCTGTGGGATATAACATGTATATGATACATACTATATATTGTGGTGATTGGATATGTATATGTACCTATAAAACCAAATCCCTCATTAAATATTAAAGTTTTAGATGCCTTCCAAATGCGACACACGTGAAAAGCTTGATCAGCTAATTGTGGGCACGCCCTAGCGTGGTGCACCGTCTATCTCATGGAAGCGTGAAGGATGGATATGTGGGTCTGCCCTAGCAGGGTGCATATCCATCGTGTTAGCTTTGGGTCAGACTTAACAAGGTGACCTAGATAGGATCTAGCACCTTGAGGCATGGAGGTGATCATGGCAAGGAGTTGCATATGACATCTTTTATGAGTTGCATATGACGTAATTGGTAAAAGTTGCCTACCTGGAAGATCTAAGTTGTGGGTGACAGCCCTAGTTGGTCCATGACTTAGAGGATTTCAGGATCTTGACCCACTAGAAGATTGTACGCTGCAATCTTCTGAATTGTTGGTGAGGGCTATCAATTTGAACAAAAATAGTTGGAGATATAATTAATTAAAGTCCTAATTATATCGTCAACCTTTCAAATCAATCAAATAAGTCAAAAATTGAGTTTTGGACTAAATTGCATTTTTCCTTTTGTAGTACAAATGACAACAAACAACAATCACTTTTCGTTGCGATTGGTCCTTGAAAAGGACAAGTTGAATGGGACTAACTTCCACGACTGGTTGAGGACATTGAGAATTGTTCTCACTCAAGAGCAAAAGCTCTATGTCTTGGATACTCCAGCTCCAGAGGAACCTACTCCTACCACACCAAAGGCAGAAAGGGATGCTTATGAGAAGCATTCTTAAGATGACATTGATGCAAAGTGCTTGATGTTGTTCTCAATGAACCATGAGTTGCAGAGACAACATGAGAACATGGGTGTCATTGAGATGATTCAGCATCTTAAGAACATGTATGAAGATCAAACACGATAAGAGAGATATGATGTCTCAAGGGCGTTGTTCAAGTGTGTCATGACAGAAGGAGATCCAGTTGGTCCTCACACACTCAAAATTATTGGGTATGTGGAGAACCTGACAAGACTGGGATTTCCCCTGAGCCAAGAGTTGGCTACTGACGTGATACTGCAATCATTGCCAGAATCCTATAGTCAGTTTGTGATGAACTACAACATGGACAACTTTGACAAGCCGTTGACAGAGTTGTTGGGCATGTTGAGGACAGCCGAGGCACAGATGAAGAATGACAAGCCTAAGTCAGTGATGATGATCAACAACAAGAAAGGCAAGTCCAAGCGCAAGGGAAAAGGCAAGGCTAAGAAAGGTTCTGATGCTAGCCAGCAACCCAAGTCATCTTCAATTCTCAAGGCCAAGTGAGGCATGACCAAGAGAGAAAATTGCCACCATTGTCAAAAGCCAAGACATTGGAAAAGGAATTGTCAACTCTATCTGGAAGAACTAAAGAAGAAGGAGGCGACAGACGTCTCCACCTGAAGGTGTCATGAAATAAACTTATAACACTTTTAAGGTATATGATACCAAGATATAAAGTGTAAAGCACCCAATACATGGGGCAAGTGTTGCTGCCATAAATAGGAGTACTTTAGTTTATTTTCATCCTTGAAGGCATGTAATAGAGTTATGAACTACTATTTCATATTTGCCAATGGATAGAAACACATTATGTTTTCATATTGTATGACAATGATATCAATTAATAAAGTTGATGTTTCAATTTCAAAGATATGATCTTTATGACAATGCCTTGTTTATCTTGTGTTACTTGGTATGCATAAGATAAAATGATACCTAAAAGTTATTGATAACTCAAACAATCAAATTAGCATAAATCATGAGAAATTCATTTCTAGTTTCCATATGATGGATAAATCTAGACTCTTTTGGTTAAAGAACTAGTAAGAGACATGAATCTCTTGGACATGATCAATCTTCACTAGTCATAGTGGGAGATTGATTATCCTATTAGGTATAATACATGTGATGTATTTACATACCTATTGGAGTTAATGCTGGTACTTCAAATGGTGTTTAGAGAAATAATAATATGAATATCTTGAAGTGTTCAAGAAAATCATAGATGAAGTATTAATTTGGTAAAGTGTTAATTCCTGATGAGATCAGTGAATGAAATACTTAGACCAAATGTTTGACAACCTTGTGAGTGATTATGATAGTGTATCATAGTGAACTCATGGTTAAGGCATGGTGATGTCTAAATCAAAAGGAGCCATACTCTAAGGAGTTAGAGGATGATTATCAAATAACTAATTTCTTCTTAAATAAAGAATACCCTACACTAATAAAGGACATTAAGAATCACAAAGGGTTGTGAGTTCTTATATCCTTGAAAGATACACCTCGATTATCTATGTGATGAGTTGGTCATGTGATGAATCAACTATCTAGATGAATATGAGGAACTGGATTTTGAGTTATGGTTTATGACAATTACATCCTAAATGACTTACTTGTGAACCATAAGGTATGACCTTGATGGTAGCACCCATTGGGGTGAAATCCATAAGTGCAAATATGTATGAAGTGTTAAGACAAATGGATGACATTTTGAGAAGGATTATGCTTGTTGATTGCAACTTAATGACTAAGAGATTTGCATACGGATACTAAAACCACATTCCTATGAGGAATAAAAAAGGATATGTACGTGACACAACCTATATGGTTTATGAATCCATTAATGCAAATGAAGTCTATAAGTTACAATGGACTAATCAATGTGATTGATTGAGTACAAGCAACTCAAAACTGGGATCTTTACTTTGATAATATGGTCAAAGGGTTTGACTGATATGTCAAAGATAAAGAAGGGATCTGTTATTTAGTGGGAGCGTATTTACATTCCACATGTTGATGTGAAATGGAGATATTCTAAGAATGGAAATCCAAAGTAGAAATTATCTTCAAGGAAGATAGAGACGTTTCCTATGTGATAGGAATAGAGATATATAGAGATAGTTCTCGAAAATCTCTTGACCTGAAAAGAGAGAGCATACATTGGCAATCTATACTGAAGGGTTCAGTATGCACAGATTTAGTGGGAGAAAATTTATCCATGTTACATGGAGTTAGTATCCCAGAGCCAAGTGTCCAATTCTTATGAAGAATGGAAACACTAAGAATAGATAAGGATCTATCATGTATGTAATCATCTCATTATCTTGCATGTATAGGACATAGCAAGAATACAATGCATTCATCATCTTGTATGTAGGACATGACAATATGATGTGCTCATCCTGATAACTCGTATGTGGGACATGAGGAGTGGATGTCTGACTAGTTTCGGTAAGGGTTATTGGAATACCATAAGAACTTGATAAGTACTAGTTCTATGGAAATAAGGAAAGGTTCACTGTAAAGAGTTACACTGATGCGAACTTCTAAAAAGGACAGAAAATTAATCACAAAATATATATGGGATATATAAAAGTGAATGTTTGTTGATATATGTAAACGTTCCAATAAAGCCGTTTAAAAGGAAAAGCTGAGTATTCGTGTGTTAGAGAACATTAGAGGATACTATATGGATCTAGAAGTTCATGAGATGAACTTTTAGATATTTCGATCTTTGATGACAAGTAAGGAGTGCTTGATCATGCAATGTGGCTAAAGGTTAGTAAAGGAATACTGGATCACATATTACAGAAACTCCATCTCATATGTGTGACGTACAACGAAGAGATGCGAGACATGCAGTTAATACTGACTCTGGCAAGGTGTTGCCATAACTCACTACGTAAGCACTAGAACATAGAAACATGTGGGACAAGTTTGAAGATCACTATGAATATGATTCAATGGTGATTGGCTCACAGTGCAAGTGGGAGTCTGTTGGTATGTATTCCCTAAGAGACAATCATGGGATGATTGGTGGGATACATTAAGATTGATTTGATAAACATCAAAGGCAAGCTTCAAATTCTTTCTAGTTCAGTCATATGAGATAATGGTAGAATAGATTGAATGTCTAGAGAATGACAGTACTCAATGACGTATGCTTTCAGGTTGAGGACCTGAACGATGAGATCATACATATGCTAAGAGTTTGTACATTCTTATTATGTCCCTAGTCGGATGTCATTGTGGAAGGTAGATAGACAGTAATGACACACAAGACTAGATTGTGGTGTTGGTTGATGACAGAATCTCATTAGTCATGATATGGAGATATCAAACCAAACACATAAGTACTTGTTAGAAAAAAGTGTACCGGATAGACCCACCGTGAGTTTGACACATGGAATCATGATATGGTAGTCACAGTCAGTTCTCACAATGATGGTGGTGAGTGTGATTCTTTGACCTAAAATCACTACACTCAACACATGTCATTGGGTACATTTTGACATCATCAAACACAGTTCTGAAACATGGGTTGTTATAAAGGTGATGATTGGGTGGCTTTGACACATGGGGCTTTTTAGGGGTAAGTGATAAATATGGGATTTGTCCCTCCCGAGGGGGTTTGATATCCATGGCTACTTGTTGAGTAGGATTGAGATAGGTGTGCATGCATGTGTGAATCAGTATGTGATATTGATGTCATACATATCTCCTCCAATCTACTCTGAGATCAAGAAAGTGAATGAATGTTGAAAGGATGACTATTCCACGCCTTGAGTTCTGTGGGCTCTGATCTCCAAACCATGACATAAACACGATTAAAACTTAGCGGAAGCGAATCGGTAATCAGCGGAAGACAAAAATCACGGGAAATTAAAACTTTTCGAGACAAGAGCTTGGATCCATAAAAGCTTCTTTCATAAAGAGAGGTAACTGTTTACATCTCAGGATAATTACTTCTTGAGTAATTATATACATCAAGATACAAAATCTCAAGATCACATAACACAAGACTCCAAGACCTGAGAGTACAGAGGACACATAGGACTGACTCTAACTACACCACATGGTAGGACAAATCTCCACCTGAGATTACTGCTGCCCCTGGTGCTGCTGCTGCTGAGACTGGTCACCTGTAGGCTGGTTCCTTCGTCTCCGACGTCCACCTAAAAAGTTGAAGCCTTCGGGGTGAGACAATTATACATAATTGTCCCAGCGAGAGTTATAACTCTTCGCCAGAAGCTTTATTATAACATCAAAGATTATTTTTAAACAGTAAAGCCTTCAAAGCATTCTATAACAGTTGCAGGTATAACAAGATCTCTACAATTTAGGAGATATGGAGAATATCAACATTATTGCAATGTAACATCAATCAACTAACTTGGAGTCATCTCTAACAAGGTATACTACATGGTTGATTATGTTTTACACACAACATTATGCCCTGTGGAGATGAGGCTTACCACTCATACTCCAACTGATCGCTGAGAAGCCGCATCAGTATCATACATAGGTCATTAAGAGAGCCGGATTCTCATAACCTTCACCTTCCTCAGTCAGTAAGAGGATCACTTGTAGGACATCTCGTGTCTCTACTACTATAGCTCACCAGGGTAAACTGGTCCTTCGCTATTCTAGAGTCACAGTGGCGTTCTGTACTCTCTTCGTCATCAGGAGGTTTCATATTTACCTACCACTGATACGGATATTTGTGCTTTCTTCGTCATCAGGAGGTTTCATGTTTACCTACCACTGATACGGTATGAAACTATACTGAAGGATGGATGGATTACACATCTACATCGCTTTCCTACACTAGGATGTAAGGTTCTACACATCCATGTACCCCACATACTCAAAAGTATGTGCTCCAGGAGTTCCCTGAGGAAAACCTGTTTCACCATCACTTAATTCTGACAATGATGGATCTATGATCAGGGCTCTACATTATACTTGATTAGTTAGGTACATTCAGTATTCTTTAACAGCATACATTGTTCTTCAAACAATAACAGTAGCATAGCAGCTATAAAAGAAGAATACTAAATGTAACAGGCCTAACTTATATCAATCATTATTTGTCATTATCCTCATCACAAGTCATCTCTAAGGCATGACCTTGATGATATTCATGGCTCTCATAGCCCATTTTCAGCATAGGATGCCACTGACAAGGCATCAGATTACTTTACTTATTCATAAGGCTAACAACATGCCTTTAATGAATATAACATCAACATCCATACCTGGATATGATTACCTTCATATCAGAACCTGCATGGTTAATACATCTGATAAAGGTAATGCAACAATAAGGAATGTACTTCCTACTCTTGTTATAAGAGTTAAATCTCTAATTCATATCAAATAGAGTTTAATACTCAAAAGCATGCCATTACCCTTGAATTAGGGTTTACTATTCACATTACATGTCATCACCCTTGAATTAGGGTTTACTATTCACGTTACATGTCATCACCCTTGAATTAGGGTTTACTATTCACATCAAGGTGAATTAAACTCATAACATCATCATGTATGAGTAACATCTTCATTGATGCTCTTGGATTAGTTAAAGGTTCATCATTTATCATAATTAGGGTTTCTATGATCTCACACAGGTGGATCATACCCTAATTATGCTCATTCATGTACATTGGAGATGCTTTAGTTGAGTTTCTACTTAAAAAGGGTACTTTCTCTCTCTAGAAGTACTTTATCTCTCTAGAAGTACTTTCTCTCTCATCATAATGTTAGGTGATGTCCACATCACTCTAAAACAGGTTGGATTGAGGCATCATAGGCTAACATAGCCAAAAACATCATCATTATGTGATTAGAGTTACTTTCTCTCTCTAGGTTACTTTCTCTCTCTAGAGTACTCTCTCTTTCATCATACTAATGGTTGATGGTAACATTACACTAGATCAAGTTGGATAGAGTCATTATGACTAAAAACTTTATTCTCATGTAATTAGGGTTTGAATTAAGCAAGGTATAACTCAATTGACCCTTCAGGGGTATTTTGGTAATTCACCCCATTGATCATCATCATGGTCAAAAACCTTAGTCAAATAACCCCTTAATATCCTAGGTTGTCATTAGGGTTTGATTTGAGCAACATTGAACCATTTACATCATCAAATGATTGAATGTGGTCAACCTTGAATCACATTGATTGATTTCAATCATTAATCATCAATTGGATTGAGATTGGTTGAAAGTGTTGACCGTTTGCCCACTTTGACCCTCCAAGACCGCGAGCCTCTTTTCTAACTCCAAGACCGCGAGCTTCTTCAAGGGTTCAAGACCGCGAAGCCTCCCATTGGTTCAAGTTAATGTTGAGACCGCGAAGACCAATTTGAGTTGAGACCGCGAGGGTCAGGAAGACCGTTTGCCCTTCTTTGACCTCAGGACCGCGAGGCCCTTTGCGGTCTTGAGACCGCGAGCCTCCTCTCGGTCTTGATACCGTGAGCCCCCTCACGGTCTTGAGACCGCGAGCCCTCTCACGGTCTTGAGACCGCGAGGCTCTCATGTCTCAGCCGCTTGGTCCTTCAACAAGGCTCAAAGATGCAACCGATAATGTCAAATGATGTTGAAGCCTTAAAATGGTCAAAGCTATGTTGACCACTTATGGATTTAGTCAATTAAGATTATTCTTTATCACTTGGTCATTCAATTGACCCATAATGGTTAACCAATTATGGTTGAAATCGATTCAATTAGGGTCTATCAATGTTCACCCATCAACACTCAACAGTGTGCATCAACACAAGGTTGAACCCTTCAATTGAGCTCCAATTGGGCCCAAACTTGGCCCAAACGGTCTTGAGGTCATGTGTGTGGACCCCACATGGTATTGAGACCGTTTTCCAAAGATTTCATCAAAGTCTAAGGTGATTTGATAGGGGTTGAACCATGATTGGACCACAAAACAGAATTTTGATTAAATTGATAACGTATTTGCAATTGGGTCCTCAATTGGTCAAATTACTCAACCCTAGACCTTCAAACGGTCTTGGGTGATTGTCCTCTCGGTCTTGAGACCGTTTGGATGAGTTCCAAACGGTCTTGAGACCGTTTGCCCATCCAATTTTGGATTCTAGTGCAGATTCATCAAGGTCTGACCCATTGAGTTGATGATCATGTCAATATTTAATTGCAATGTAAATTGGTGTAAAAGTACCTTCAATTGGTCAACAAATCTTGACCCCAGACCTCCAAACGGTATTGGTTGATTGCCCTCGCGGTCTTGAGACCGTTTGGGGGACCCCTAAACGGTCTTGAGACCGTTTAGGTCAATCAACCCTAAAAACCCTAATTAGGTCACCATAATTTCAGTACTGATTTCATCTAGGGTTAGCCCTAGTATTCACCCTTCAACTCTTATTCCGTTTGGAATTAGACCATAAAACTTGGTGAGTTGTTAATTAACATAATTTTGAACAGTAATCTCATACGGTCAACGCTTAGTCAACGACCGTACACGGTATTGAGACCGTTTTCCCAAAAAGGCAATTTCAGACCGTTTGAAAATCAGCAATTAATTCATTTAAAGTTGTGACTTAAAAAGGTCATATCTCCCGATTCCTTTGGAGTTAGTCTCCCAAATTTTGATGGTAATTATCCTATATAATTCGGAACAGATTTATTATACGGTCCACGCTCGGTCAACGGGGCCAAACGGTCTTAAGACCGTTTGCCCTGTCGCGGTCTCGAGACCGTTTGCTCACCTCGCGGTCTTGAGTCCGAGAGAGCAAACTGTTAGGACCATTTAAGGAAAAGAAAAGCGGTGGGTTTTTCTTGGAAATCACGCCTTCATCGTCTAGCTCAAGAACAGTACAGATATCCCACGGGTTTTCTTGCAAAATAGCAGGGAAAAGTAGGGAAATACTAAGAGCTATAATCAAAACTCATATAAAGATGCATATAGTAAAGCATGGGTTTAGAGTTATAAAACCCGCCTAAAGCTTGCTTCTTGAGCTCCAAGCTTTCAAGCTCCAAGCTCTAATGGCGTCCTTGAGTTCCCACAGGTTGGCCAAGGTGAAAACTCCAAGGAAGGATGAAAAGAGACGGCTAGAAAGGTAGGGTTTCAAGAGTTAGCCATGAAGATGACCTTGAATTCGAGTTTTAACCATGGAATTAGGCAAGAAGAGGGGTTTAAACCTACCTTGCACCCCTTGGTCGTCCTCCTTAGCTCCAAGGCAGTCCTTGGTCGTCTTTGGTGAAATGAAACAGTAAGGGAACGAAGAATGAGTTCCCTTGCAACTAAGGGAAGGAGAGCTTATATACATGGGGTAGGATTTTCAACATTAGTTCATAAGTTTCCCTTAATTCCAACTAAGTCCTTCCTTTATTACTTGCTCGTCCCTTCCTCTTTATTCTAAGGACAAACCTTATCTTAAGTTATAGAAAAGAAGGCAAGGAAGAACAATCTAATAATAAAGTTCTTACTTAAAGGGATATTGCACATATACCCTGATTATTCAATCACAAAGCCTATTTCTTAACTTGATAACTCAATTGAGGTGAATTCCTCATCATTTCTTCTCTAAATGATGGCAAGAGTCTAAAAAGATACTTTAGATGACATTCTTTACAAATTGCATCCCTTTATATGGGTAAATTGCATTTTACCCCAAATTAGGGTTTCAAGCCCTGGGATTGCTTCCACAGCTGCACCTTGGTGCTCTAGCTTGGGAAATCCCTCAAACTTTGCCAAAGAGATTCTCATGATGTCTCAACATCAGAGGAACATCTCATCATGTGCAAATTGCAAGCTAACCCTTTCAACTGGTAAATTGCACATAGGTCCCCGTATATCAAAACAATGCTACAACTTTAAATAAAAAGGAGCAAATACTGAAATATACGTTTCTGAGAAACTTAATTACATGCTCATAGTTAATCACAAAGATTTAATTACATATTTAGGCAAAACACCTAGGGTTGACTCATAACCCAGGTCAGGGATGTTACAAATTATCCACCCCTTACAAGGATTTCGTCCCCGAAATCGATAAAACATACTAAGAGAAAAGGGCAGGATACTTCCTTCTCATCTCATCCTCTAACTCCCAAGTGGCTTCTTCAATACCACGATGGTTCCAGAGGACTTTCACAAGACTTATATCTTTCTTCTTCAACTTTTTAATTCGTTTATCAAGGATTGACACCGGTCCCTCCTCATAGGATATGTCATCATTCAATTCTACTTCCATAGGTTGTAGAACTGACTCGGTGTCTGGGTGACATTTCTTCAACATAGAAATGTGAAACACAGGATGTAACCTCTGTAATTCTGGGGGAAGCTCTAGTTTATATGCTACCTTTCCAATCCGTTCAATGATTGGATAAGGCCCTATATATCTAGGAGCTAACTTCCCTTTCCTTCCAAAACAAAGGACCCCTTTCCAAGGTGAGACCTTAAGATACACTTTGTCTCCAACCTGGAACTCTAAGGGTCTACGACGTTTGTCAGCATAAGATTTCTGCCTATCCTGAGCAGTCTTAATCTTATGTTGTATAACTTTAATCTTTTCCGTGGTCTGCTGCACCAGGTCGGGACCTAACAACTGGTGCTCACCAGTCTCAAACCAACACAAGGGTGATCTACAACGTCTACCATATAAGGCTTCATAAGGTGCCATATCAATACTATGCTGATAGCTATTATTATAGGCAAACTCTATCAAGCTTAGGTGTAGATCCCAACTTCCGGTGAACTGGAGAACACATGCTCGCAACAGGTCTTCTAAGGTTTGTATGGTCTTTTCCGACTGTCCATCAGTCTGTGGATGAAAGGCCGTACTAAACCTCAGCTTAGTGCCTAAGGCTCTGTGCAACTGTTCCCAAAAACGACTGGTAAACTGAGGACCTCTGTCAGAAACTATTGTGACAGGAACTCCGTGCAAACGCACTATCTCTTTAACATACAACTCTGATAACCTTTCAGCAGAATAGGTTGTTTTGACAGGTAAGAAATTTGCTGTCTTAGTCAACCTATCAACAATTGCCCAAATGGAATCATGTCCTTTGCTTGTCCTGGGTAGGCCAACAACAAAGTCCATGGTCACATGGTCCCACTTCCACTGTGATATGGGTAAAGGTTGCATTGTCCCTGCAGGCTTCTGGTGTTCAGCTTTAACTTGCTGACACACAGGACACCTCAGAACCAACTCTGCAACGTCCTTCTTCATCCCAGGCCACCAATACAAATCCTTCAAATTCCGATACATCTTGGTGCTCCCTGGATGCATAGCATACATGGAAGAATGGGCTTCTTCCAGGACTAACTTCCTCAAGTTGTCCACATCCGGAACTATCATTCTTCCATTATAACAAGCTACTTGATCTTTTGAGTCATGAAAACCATCTTTCTTCTCATTTCCATACTCAGATCTTATATGTTGAACTGCAGCATCACCTAGCTGTGCTTCTTTAATCTGCTCTCTTAGAGTAGGTTTAATCTGCATCTCAGCTAACAAACCAGTTAACAATGACACCTTCAACTGTACATTGTCTTGCCTTAAATAGATAAGCATATCTCTTCTAGAGCATACTAAATAGTTTAGTTGTGCTCTATTCATGGCTGATGTTGCTGATTTCCTACTCAAGGCATCTGCAACAACATTAGCCTTACCTGGATGGTAATCAATTGTACAGTCGTAGTCCTTGATTAACTCCATCCAGCGACGTTGCCTCATGTTGAGCTCATGCTGAGAGAAGATATACTTAAGGTTTTTGTGGTCTGTGAAAATCTAGAATGTCTCTCCGTAGAGATAATGTCTCCAGATCTTCAAAGCATGAACCACAGCTGCTAACTCCAGATCGTGTGTTGGATAATTCTCCTCGTGTTTCTTAAGCTGTCGGGAAGCAAAAGAAATCACTTGTTTATCCTGCATCAACACACATCCTAGTCCATTTTTGGAAGCATCACAGAAAACTATATACCCTTTTCCTTGTTCAGGTAGAACTAGTACAGGTGCACTTGTCAACCTCTCCTTCAGCAGCTGGAAAGATTGTTGACACTTATCACTCCAAGAAAAAGAAACATCTTTCCGGGTTAACTTGGTCAAAGGTAAGGCTATAGAACTAAAGTTCTTAATGAACCTTCGATAATAGCCAGCTAACCCCAAGAAACTTCGAATCTCCGTCGGTGTCTTCGGTTGTTCCCATTGTAGAACAGATTCTACCTTTATAGGGTCAACACGAATTCCCGAGGCGGATATTACATGTCCAAGAAAAGATACCTCCGGCAGCCAGAACTCACACTTGCTAAACTTGGCGTATAGCTTATGTTCTCTTAGCAAGGTCAAAGCTTGGTGAAGATGTTGCTCATGCTGCTGGGCATCCTTACTATAAATCAGTATGTCATCTATGAAGACGACAACACACTGATCAAGGAAAGGTCGAAAAACTCTATTCATGAGTTCCATGAATGCAGCTGGTGCATTGGTTAGTCCAAACGACATAACCGTGAACTCATAGTGACCATATCTTGTCCTAAAGGCAGACTTGGATATGTCACTATCCTTAATACGGAGTTGATGATATCCAGACCTCAAGTCTATCTTTGAAAAGACTGTTGCACCACGCAACTGGTCAAAGAGATCATCAATCCTTGGCAGAGGATACTTATTCTTTATTGTCACTTTATTAAGTTGTCTGTAGTCGATGCATAACCGCATTGACCCATCTTTCTTTTTAACAAACAAGACCGGAGCACCCCAAGGTGAAGTACTCGGTCGGATAAAACCTCTCTCAAGTAACTCTTGAAGCTGTTTCTTGAGTTCTGCCATCTCGGCAGGCGCCATCCTATACAGAGTTTGAGCTATGGGTTTCGTATCTGGGATCAGATTGATTTCAAAATCAATCTCCCGAGGTGGTGGTATACCAGGAAGTTCTTCAGGAAACACATCTTCGAATTCCCTGACTATAGGAACTTCAGCAGGATTAGAACTTTCCTTGGTAACATCTACCACATGGGCTAAGAATGCATAACATCCTTGCCTCAACAGCTTATCAACAACCATAGCTGACACAAGACAGGTAGGCAGAATCTTTCTTTCACCTTGAAAGATCCATGTGCTGCTTTCGTCAGCAAACACAGCCAACTTGGACTCACAATCCAAGACAACTCTATACCTTTCTAAGGTATCCATCCCGAGGATTATATCAAATCCCTGCATATCAAGTGGTATAAGATCCACTTGAATGCGATGGTCAGAAAAGAAAAGGATGCAGGGAGAACATACCTCCTGCAAAACGGCAGACCCACTCAATGGAGTCTCTAACAACAAACTATCTGCTCTATCACTAACAGTCACATTGCAGTTACGAATCATTTCACGAGTGATGAAAGAGTGCGTAGCACCCGGATCAATCAGAACAGATACATCACAGGATATAGACATATCAGAATATAAAAGTTTCATCTGACCTGCCACTACCCGTGGATTGACCACTGCCTCAGGTGGGTTCATAGCATAGAACCTCGCAGTCGCCTGGTGTTGAGGTGGTGCTGATGATCCAGCTTGAGACGCTTGTCCACGTCCTCGAGCTGCTCCTTGATGTTGTCTATTCTGAGATCCCTGTTGATTCTGTCTCGGGGGTTGTTGTGTCACACCGACAGGCCTAGAACGGCAATCCTTCATCAAGTGTCCCACCTTACCACAGTTGTAGCAACTCCTCTCCTGTTGTTGTGGTATGGGTGGTCCAGTAACTGACACTGATGCAGAACTGTGCGTCCCTTGAAGCGGTTGACTCCGTCCTCTACCTCTGCTTGGTGTCCATTGAGTTTGAAAACTCAATCTGGGTGGTGGAGGGTTAGGTGCAGAGAATCTAGGTTTCTTGGAATCCCTAGATGAAGAACCCTGGAACTATGGATATCTTTTATGGGTTTATCTTTTCTCAACCACAGATCTCTCTATCCTTCGGACTGACTCAACGAAGGTAGAGAATCTCTCTCTGTTTTCTAAGGCAGACACAGGGGTTGACATATCAGAATTCAAACCCTTCTCGAATCTTCTGATTCTTTCCTCATCCGTAGCAGCCATGTGCGGACAGAACCGCAACAACTCCATAAACTTAGCTTCATACTCACTAATGTTCATCATACCCTGCCTTAGTTTCTCAAACTGAGAGATCTTCTCATCTAGGAAGGTCTTTGGAAAATATCTATTGATAAATTCCCAACGAAACTCTTCCCATGAGAACTCTACTCCAGGTCTCATCTGTTCTTCCATGTTCCACCAGTGACCAGCACTGCCTTTGAGAAGATAGACAGCATGTCTAACCTTCTCAGCTTCCGGAATCATGAGAATCCTAAAAGCCTTCTCCAACTCTGTCAACCATAAGTCAGCATCTGCAGGGTCGGCAGTTCCGAAGTACTCGGTAGCTCTGACACGACGAAGTCGTTCGAATGTCTTACTGATACCTTGTGCTTCAGGTTGGACAGGTGCCCTAGGTGCAGGAATGGGCATCCTATCGGTTATATGTGTCATGGCAGTCATGAACTGTCCGAACATTGTCTGTACAGCTGGATCACTCATGTCAGCTGGGTCGAACTGGGGTGGCTCTCTTGGCGACTCAGGTGCAAGTTGTTCTATTCTCGGAACTCTTGCACCGCCTCGAGGTGTACTAGCACTACTCTCTGCCACGTGCTCATTACGATGTTCTGACATTCTAATGTATCTTCTTCTCCTGAGGAGCAGAAGATTCTATTAGATGAGGAAAGAGTACTAAAGGTAGACTCAACATCCTAAGTCCTATGCCTCTGTAGACTCAACTGAACCTGGAGCTCTGATACCACTACTTGTGGGCTCTGATCTCCAAACCATGACATAAACACGATTAAAACTTAGCGGAAGAGAATCGGTAATCAGCGGAAGACAAAAATCACGGGAAATTAAAACTTTTCGAGACAAGAGCTTGGATCCATAAAAGCTTCTTTCATAAAGAGAGGTAACTGTTTACATCTCAGGATAATTACTTCTTGAGTAATTATATACATCAAGATACAAAATCTCAAGATCACATAACACAAGACTCCAAGACCTGAGAGTACAGAGGACACATAGGACTGACTCTAACTACACCACATGGCAGGACAAATCTCCACCTGAGATTACTGCTGCCCCTGGTGCTGCTGCTGCTGAGACTGGTCACCTGTAGGCTGGTTCCTTCGTCTCCGACGTCCACCTAAAAAGTTGAAGCCTTCGGGGTGAGACAATTATACATAATTGTCCCAGCGAGAGTTATAACTCTTCGCCAGAAGCTTTATTATAACATCAAAGATTATTTTTAAACAGTAAAGCCTTCAAAGCATTCTATAACAGTTGCAGGTATAACAAGATCTCTACAATTTAGGAGATATGGAGAATATCAACATTATTGCAATGTAACATCAATCAACTAACTTGGAGTCATCTCTAACAAGTTATACTACATGGTTGATTATGTTTTACAAACAACATTATGCCCTGTGGAGATGAGGCTTACCACTCATACTCCAACTGATCGCTGAGAAGCCGCATCAGTATCATACATAGGTCATTAAGAGAGCCGGATTCTCATGACCTTCACCTTCCTCAGTCAGTAAGAGGATCACTTGTAGGACATCTCGTGTCTCTACTACTATAGCTCACCAGGGTAAACTGGTCCTTCGCTATTCTAGAGTCACAGTGGCATTCTGTACTCTCTTCGTCATCAGGAGGTTTCATATTTACCTACCACTGATACGGATATCTGTGCTTTCTTCGTCATCAGGATGTTTCATGTTTACCTACCACTGATACGGTATGAAACTATAGTGAAGGATGGATGGATTACACATCTACATCACTTTCCTACACTAGGATGTAAGGTTCTACACATCCATGTACCCCACATACGCAAAAGTATGTGCTCCAGGAGTTCCCTGAGGAAAACCTGTTTCACCATCACTTAATTCTGACAATGATGGATCTATGATCAGGGCTCTACATTATACTTGATTAGTTAGGTACATTCAGTATTCTTTAACAACATACATTGTTCTTCAAACAATAACAGTAGCATAGCAGCTATAAAAGAAGAATACTAAATGTAACAGGCCTAACTTATATCAATCATTATTTGTCATTATCCTCATCACAAGTCATCTCTAAGGCATGACCTTGATGGTATTCATGGCTCTCATAGCCCATTTTCAGCATAGGATGCCACTGACAAGGCATCCGATTACTTTACTTATTCATAAGGCTAACAACATGCCTTTAATGAATATAACATCAACATCCATACCTGGATATGATTACCTTCATATCAGAACCTGCATGGTTAATACATCTGATAAAGGTAATGCAACAATAAGGAATGTACTTCCTACTCTTGTTATAAGAGTTAAATCTCTAATTCATATCAAATAGAGTTTAATACTCAAAAGCATGCCATTACCCTTGAATTAGGGTTTACTATTCACATTACATGTCATCACCCTTGAATTAGGGTTTACTATTCACATTACATGTCATCACCCTTGAATTAGGGTTTACTATTCACATCAAGGTGAATTAAACTCATAACATCATCATGTATGAGTAACATCTTCATTGAAGCTCTTGGATTAGTTAAAGGTTCATCATTTATCATAATTAGGGTTTCTATGATCTCACACAGGTGGATCATACCCTAATTATGCTCATTCATGTACATTGGAGATGCTTTAGTTGAGTTTCTACTTAAAAAGGGTACTTTCTCTCTCTAGAAGTACTTTATCTCTCTAGAAGTACTTTCTCTCTCATCATAATGTTAGGTGATGTCCACATCACTCTAAAACAGGTTGGATTGAGGCATCATAGGCTAACATAGCCAAAAACATCATCATTATGTGATTAGAGTTACTTTCTCTCTCTAGGTTACTTTCTCTCTCTAGAGTACTCTCTCTTTCATCATACTAATGGTTGATGGTAACATTACACTAGATCAAGTTGGATAGAGTCATTATGACTAAAAACTTTATTCTCATGTAATTAGGGTTTGAATTAAGCAAGGTATAACTCAATTGACCCTTCAGGGGTATTTTGGTAATTCACCCCATTGATCATCATCATGGTCAAAAACCTTAGTCAAATAACCCCTTAATATCCTAGGTTGTCATTAGGGTTTGATTTGAGCAACATTGAACCATTTACATCATCAAATGATTGAATGTGGTCAACCTTGAATCACATTGATTGATTTCAATCATTAATCATCAATTGGATTGAGATTGGTTGAAAGTGTTGACCGTTTGCCCACTTTGACCCTCCAAGACCGCGAGCCTCTTTTCTAACTCCAAGACCGCAAGCTTCTTCAAGGGTTCAAGACCGCGAAGCCTCCCATTGGTTCAAGTTAATGTTGAGACCGCGAAGACCAATTTGAGTTGAGACCGCGAGGGTCATGAAGACCGTTTGCCCTTCTTTGACCTCAGGACCGCGAGGCCCTTCGCGGTCTTGAGACCGCGAGCCTCCTCTCGGTCTTGAGACCGTGAGCCCCCTCACGGTCTTGAGACCGCGAGCCCTCTCACGGTCTTGAGACCGCGAGGCTCTCATGTCTCAGCCGCTTGGTCCTTCAACAAGGCTCAAAGATGCAACCGATAATGTCAAACGATGTTGAAGCCTTCAAATGGTCAAAGCTATGTTGACCACTTATGGATTTAGTCAATTAAGATTATGCTTGATCACTTGGTCATTCAATTGACCCATAATAGTTAACCAATTATGGTTGAAATCGATTCAATTAGGGTCTATCAATGTTCACCCATCAACACTCAACAGTGTGCATCAACACAAGGTTGAACCCTTCAATTGAGCTCCAATTGGGCCCAAACTTGGCCCAAACGGTCTTGCGGTCATGTGGGTGGACCCCACAAGGTATTGAGACCGTTTTCCCAAGATTTCATCAAAGTCTAAGGTGATTTGATAGGGGTTGAACCATGATTGGACCATAAAATAGAATTTTGATTAAATTGATAACTTATTTGCAATTGGGTCCTCAATTGGTCAAATTACTCAACCCTAGACCTTCAAATGGTCTTGGGTGATTGTCCTCTCGGTCTTGAGACTGTTTGGATGAGTTCCAAACGGTCTTGAGACCGTTTTCCCATCCAATTTTGGATTCTAGTGCAGATTCATCAAGGTCTGACCCATTGAGTTGATGATCATGTCAATATTTAATTGCAATGTAAATTGGTGTAAAAGTACCTTCAATTGGTCAACAAATCTTGACCCCAGACCTCCAAACGGTATTGGTTGATTGCCCTCGCGGTCTTGAGACCGTTTGGGGGACCCCTAAACGGTCTAGAGACCGTTTAGGTCAATCAACCCTAAAAACCCTAATTAGGTCACCCTAATTTCAGTACTGATTTCATCTAGGGTTAGCCCTAGTATTCACCCTTCAACTCTTAGTCCGTTTGGAATTAGACAATCAAACTTGGTGAGTTGTTAATTAACATAATTTTGAACAGTAATCTCATACGGTCAACGCTTAGTCAATGACGTTACACGGTCTTGAGACCGTTTGCCCAAAAAGGCAATTTCAGACCGTTTGAAAATCAGCAATTAATTCATTTAAAGTTGTGACTTAAAAAGGTCATATCTCCCGATTCCTTTGGAGTTAGTCTCCCAAATTTTGAGGGTAATTAGACTATATAATTAGGAACAGATTTCTTATACGTTCCACGCTCGGTCAACGGGGCCAAACGGTCTTAAGACCGTTTGCCCTGTCGCGGTCTCGAGACCGTTTGCTCACCTCACGGTCTTGAGTCCGAGAGAGCAAACTGTTAGGACCGTTTAAGGAAAAGAAAAGCGGTGGGTTTTTCTTGGAAATCACGCCTTCATCTTCTAGCTCAAGAACAGTACAGATATCCCACGGGTTTGCTTGCACAATAGCAGGGAAAAGTAGGGAAATACTAAGAGCTATCATCAAAACTCATATAAAGATGCATATAGTAAAGCATGGGTTTAGAGTTATAAAACCCGCCTAAAGCTTGCTTCTTGAGCTCCAAGCTTTCAAGCTCCAAGCTCTAATGGCGTCCTTGAGTTCCCACAGGTTTGCCAAGGTGAAAACGCCAAGGAAGGATGAAAAGAGACGGCTAGAAAGGTAGGGTTTCAAGAGTTAGCCATGAAGATGACCTTGAATTCGAGTTTTAACCATGGAATTAGGCAAGAAGAGGGGTTTAAACCTACCTTGCACCCCTTGGTCGTCCTCCTTAGCTCCAAGGCAGTCCTTGGTCATCTTTGGTGAAATGAAACAGTAAGGGAACGAAGGGTGAGTTCCCTTGCAACTAAGGGAAGGAGAGCTTATATACATGGGGTAGGATTTTCAGCATTAGTTCATAAGTTTCCCTTAATTCCAACTAAGTCCTTCCTTTATTACTTGCTCGTCCCTTCCTCTTTATTCTAAGGACAAACCTTATCTTAAGTTATAGAAAAGAAGGCAAGGAAGAACAATCTAATAATAAAGTTCTTACTTAAAGGGATATTGCACATATACCCTGATTATTCAATCACAAAGCCTATTTCTTAACTTGATAACTCAATTGAGGTGAATTCCTCATCATTTCTTCTCTAAATGATGGCAAGAGTCTAAAAAGATACTTTAGATGACATTCTTTACAAATTGCATCCCTTTATTTGGGTAAATTGCATTTTACCCCAAATTAGGGTTTCAAGCCCTGGGATTGCTTCCACAGCTGCACCTTGGTGCTCTAGCTTGGGAAATCCCTCAAACTTTGCCAGAGAGATTCTCATGATGTCTCAACATCAGAGGAACATCTCATCATGTGCAAATTGCAAGCTAACCCTTTCAACTGGGTAAATTGCACATAGGTCCCTGTATATCAAAATAATGCTACAACTTTAAATAAAAAGGAGCAAATACTGAAATATACGTTTCTGAGAAACTTAATTACATGCTCAGAGTTAATCACAAAGATTTAATTACATATTTAGGCAAAACACCTAGGGTTGACTCATAACCCAGGTCAGGGATGTTACAAGTTCATTCGGGATATCAGTGAAAAATGAATTATACATTTGCTGTAACACCATTCACGGATTCTAGGATTGAAAGTTATTCTCCAACTTTCCTTTTCACTTGGGTAGCACTGATGTGTGACTAGGCACCACTCTTTTCTTGTGAAGTCATAAGTGTTATGGACTTTCACTGCCAACGTGAAATGCACCTGCAGGGTCACACACATAGGATTTAACCTGAAAGAGGATTTTATCCACAAATGATGTTTAGATTGATTACTAAAGGATTTTAGTAGTTCAATTTAACAATCAATCAATTGATAGCTCAATATCATAGTGTTCAAGGTGTTGGACCAATATATTAGAGTATCATATTGATTGAAACTACAATTGACTGATTTTGCACAGTCTGCACTCCCAACCGATCGACTCATATGATGAACCGATCGGCTCAGGTTGGTGAACCGATCGGCTCATGTGATGAACCGATCGACTTAGGACAGGCTGAACCGATCGGTTCAAGGGTTGAACCGATCGAATCAACTGGTCCAACTGAGCAAGTTGGGAAAGTCAGGTTGGAAAGAAATTTCTTTTCGTTTCACTTGTCTAATTTTTTTGGAACAAGGATTGGTATTTGGAACAATTTGAAACAAAAGAGGAAACATCAATTGGGAACTGATCAGGACCACGAACTGATCAGCTCATGCTTGAACCGATCGGCTCAGGTGTCCCAACCGATCGGTTTAGGTGTGAATTGATTGGATCAGGTCCCCAACCGACCGTTTCATACTTGAAACGATCGATTCAGCTGGCGTAGTTGGTTGTTTTGTGGAAAATCTTGAATCCTTCTACTCCTGCTTTAATCCCGCATTACCCGGGGTAGAGAACTCTATCGCACGACCCTCCTATATATATAGGGGTACTGGGGGCTTCTCAAAGTACAACAACTCAGAACACCATTTGCTCTGTAAAGTTGTCATTCTCTCTGGTTGTGGTAACCAGGAGAGCTCGGGCAAGTGCTACCCGATAAGGGAGGCTCAACAAGGGAAAGACAAATGTAGAAAAGCGACTGGTGGCAGGAGAGTGTGTTGGTGGATAGTGCACTGACAGGAGGGTATGACTCCTTCTGATTCCTTGTAGGACAAGGAGATCGGAGTTCCAGGTGGTCCATGTGGACTACTTCAGAGGTGGGAGACTTCTGCCGCTCGGAGGATATCTATCAATCCCGACAGTCCCGGTGAGACCAGGAGCTGCACAGACACCGTCCAAGACCAGAGGTGAAGACCGCGCAAGCCGTGAGGTAACGTCACCGAGAAAGCCTCGGGACAAGGTATGTCTCTACAAACCATCCTTCCTACTATATAGACGTTGATGCGATTCCTTCGTTCTGGGTTTGGGAAGAATAAAATTTTTCTTTCCGCTGCCTTCTCTATCTCCCTCTAAATCCCAAAAAATGTTCATGGTAGTTTTGTTGGATTTAAGGGTTGTAGGGGGGGTGAATACAACTGCAAAATTTATCACAAAATAGATTAGACCTTCAAATTATATCAATTTTTAAAGCAATAGCTTAAATACAATTTGAAGTCCTATCTAACAAGCACAGCAAGGATGAGAGAGATCGATAGCAAGCACTTGATAATGGGTTGTAGAGTGGTTCCACACTTCAAACTAGAAGTGAGTCAGTCCACTACCTAGAGAGGTCAACCTCTAGGACTTTGCTAGTGCTTTTCTCTATATTATCACGAATATGAGTTACAACACAAGACCACCAAATAACTTATCTATCCAACCACAAGGAGATATCTACCTTACCAAAGGGCTAACCCACTTAGCTTGAGTCTTCAACCTTCACCAAGGTATTACCCACTCAAACTCAAGTCTTCTGCCTTGAAGGACTTTGCTTCTCCTCTTGGATCTTCAGCCTTTACCTTCTGCTTCACCTGGAGAAGATCACCACCTCTTCATCAACCTTGAAGAGGACCAGCTTCAGCTCCTTTTTCACTCGACGGAGCTTGCTTCACCTTTTCTTCATGTAGGAAGGGGATAGAGAAGTAGTGGAAGACGAGATCTTTACATGCACAAGGGTGGATCTCTCTTACAATATGCCTAACTCACTAACAAATCACGAAATAAAGTATAAACTAGAGAGATAAAGGGGCTCAAGGAGTAGTATCACACTCAACTATAGTAAGGACATGAATATCTTGAATGAGCAAACTTGGAATGAACTCCAAGGGATCCTATTTATTGCTAGGGGTGCTCCCTTGAGTTGGGGAACACTTATGGATGAAATATAGCCATTTTCCTCAAGGAAACAGATCTATTTTCACCCAAAACAATTCACCAATGGTTATAATCACTTTTTCTAAATTTTCCATACAGTGCATTCATTCGAGTTTCAATAAAGGTAACTCGACCGATCGACTAAAAGACAAAGCCAATTTTCAATCTATCAGTCGAGTTTGTTCTGGGGAACTTGACCGATGAGCTAAAATTAAATTTTCTTAGTGAGTCGGTCGGTTGAGTTTTATGAATGCACAACTCGAACGATGGGTCATCTTCAGAAAATCCATCATATGATCGGTCGAGTTTCCTACTCGACCGATGTACAACCTGTGATCAATTTTCTAAATTGACTTTTGGGTGATTAAACCTTGGTATTAAGTGTTCCACATATTTTTTCTCATTTTACTTAAAAGTCATATCATCAATACAAGTGATTAAAAAATTATTCTAAGGTCGTTTGAAGTGATTTCCTTATTAGCACACTTGCATTACATTTGACTTGAACTTGGATAAGCTAGGACTTGTGTAATTTGATCCTTTTCATGTACCTAAATCCTGAAATCAATCTTGAACAAACATATTCGATACATAGGAATTGAATGGTTGAGTCATTGTCAAAATATGGATAATGTACAACCTTTAGGTCAACATTCTCCCCCATTTTGACAATGACAAACCTTTCCTCAATCATATTAAAAAGGATATTGAAATTATACCTTTGCCTTGTGAATTGTAAGGGGATTCAAGATTTGAACAATGTGAATTGCTCCCCCTCAATCTATGTTTACTTTAACCTGCATAGTTAGTCTATCTACACAAAGCAATATAAAATACATGTACTATATGGTCCTTTAGCAAGTCACATGATAAAGCATATATTGAACAAGAAAAGGATCACATAAGCAGTAATAGCAATATGGTTGAGCTTCAAAACATTGAATTTCTCTCCCCCTTTCAACATTATCAAAAAGGAAGGGGGTAGATGAGCAGAAAAAATAGGTATTCTCCAAGCACAATCAAGCATATATCCAAAACATGCAAACTCAAAAACATGCATCAAACAGAGACGAGAGAAACATACATGCTAAGTCATAATCAAAATATGGTGAAACATGGCACCAACTCATAGGATATAACAGATCAAAGAGTAAGAGTGCACAAAATATAGATTACAACTCAGAATGCAAGTTCTCATAGAGCAACTACAAGAGAAATCAATGAAAGCAAAAGATAAAATAGTACATCTCAGATCATGTGTCCAGATGGTTCGAATACAAAATAGCCTAGAAAGATATATATAATCACCATACTAGACTAAAAACTAAGAACATCTAGACGTCTAAGCTATCTATATCAACAACATCATCATCCTCAACATCAGGCTTGTAGTCATCATCTTTGTCTGAAGGTGCAACATCATCGCCTTCATCAACGGAGTCACCAGCAGAACCACTAGAGCCATCATCATCGTTAGATGCAGCACCATCATCCTCACCATCACCAATAGCCTCGTCAACATCAACAGTCTCCTCATCAGCCTGTTCTGGCATCTCCTCATCAATAGAAGGACAGAAGCAACGACTGAGCTAGTGAGCATTCTACTCATCCCATGACATACCAAGCATAGAGCTCATTAGCCTGTGGGAAGGAAGGAGAAGAATCACTAAGGCTGGCAAGAAAAGTGGCCAAAGGGCCAACAAGTTGAGACAGGATGACAGGAGTAGGTCCACCAGTAGCAGAGGGTGTGGGAGAAGTAGTGGAAGGTTCAAGTGGAGGAGCTAGGTAAAAGTGATTTTATGCATAGGATGCATAATCACTTCCTGGGTAGGGCTGGTAGGCTGGGTAGGGATGTATAGAGGACAAGTTCATGTTTGACATGATTGAACATAAGTCATGATGTAGGTGCTACTGGACCTGGAGGTTGTATTCCTGTTGATGTATCATGTAATGAAATGAGGTATAGGAAGGTAGGGTAGGCTGAGGAGGTGGAGGTGCATAGGTAGAGGTAGAGGCAGGTGCAATAGAGGAAGAAGCCAAGGCATCAGGTGAGGTGGAAGAAAGAATAGGCACAAACTTCTAGATAGTGGTCTCTCTAATACATACTCCCTTCTGGGCAGGTCTGTAGTGGAAGTTGTGGAAGAAAGATTTCTCAGTGGTGAACTGAAAAAGACCACATATAAAGGCAAGGTAGGGAGGGTGGGTGCCACGGGTATTGTTGCCTGAGTCGAAGCAAGTCATATGGTGGAGGATGTATCTAGACCACTTGACTCCTCAGAGGAGGGTAGGGTGCTCTTCTTCTTATAGGGAAAATGAGGTTTCTTCAGGTAACGATGGATGTTGGAAAGGGTGATATCATATTGCTTGTAGAAAGCCTCAGGGTCAAGAAGGTCAAAATACTCGATGTAATCCTTACACCAGGCATCATTCTCATCAGAACCTGAGAAGAAGATATTCAGGATATCCTCCAAGACTTGGAATTTCTTCTCAGCTATCATAGATGTAAGGATAACTTGAGTATTAGGAGGGGGTACAAGGGTGTCGTAGTTCCAACACAAGTTCATGTAGAATTCATGAACAGCTTTCGTGCTAGTCATGGAATTGTGGTAGCACACGCGTTCAACACCCATGGTGGATAGATGGTGAACTTGTAGCAACCATGCCACTTGATCGATGACCTTTTTTCATCTAGGGCTTCGCTCAAAGAGGGCATAAAAAGGGAAAGGATTCCTTGGAAGGAGGTCCTTATACCTATTTCCAGCCTCATTTGAGACAAAGAAGGTCTCATCTAAGGGAATCAAGTGGGAAGACGAGGAGGAGGATGGTGCATTGCTAGGGGAAGCTCTCTTCCTTCTATTTGAAGCCATGGAGACAAATTAGAGAGGAATGAGCAAGCAAAAATACAAAACGCACCACCAAAAACGTTCAAAGACATAGGTTTAGCAAAGGGGAAGGTCAAGGATGGTCTAGGTAGGTCAGATTAGGGCTAGGTAGAGGAAGGGAAGGTCAAGGGTTGAGAGCTTAGGGCTAAGGGAGGTGAAATTGGTTGCTTTTTCTCTAGTTGAGAGGGAGAATAGTTGGCCGAACCCAACTTAAGTGTGCTCCAGCCTGGCCATCGGTCGAGTTCTGTGAACTCAGAAACTCAACCGATTGGCTTTTTAAAAAGGCTCTTGGCCATCGATCGGTCGAGTTTGTCCTGGGGTAACTCGACCGATGGTCAACCTAACCTAGAACCATCAAGCTTAATTTCTATCCACATGAGTGCTAATTAAATTTAATTTTCAAGTCCATTATGTATATTGAACATACTTAGGCACATATTACTCATCAATGGGTACTGTTTCGCAATAAAACATGCGTTTGTGAAAAATACCCAAAAACAAGAGAAAAATAAGGCAAAATGAACATGAAAAACCAAATTTTATCATATTAGCAAGCAAAGATGATTGAAATAGAGACAAGACATACATGATAGATAACAACTAGCTAGAAGGCATATCAGATTCATTCAAAGTAGTTATAAGCGATTTTGATCTAATAAAGTTAAATTACTCTCTAGATAGAGGTTTAGTGAAAATGTCTGCCAACTGATTTTCCATGTCCACATGTGTGATATAGATATCCTTCTTGGAAATGTGATCACAAAGAAAGTGAAGGCGAATCTCTATATGTTTAGCTCTACTATGCAATATAGGATTGTAAGAGAAGTTAATTGCACTAGTATTATCATAGTAGATAGGAGAAGCATCAAAATGAATGTTAAAGTCTTGGAGCATTTGATTCATCCATAGGACTTGGGTACAACAACTCCTGGCTACAATATACTCAGCCTCGGTGGTTGATAATGCCATTGTGCTCTGTTTCTTGGAGAACCAAGACACCAAGCGTGGTCCTAGGAGGAAATAAGTTCCACTTGTGCACTTTCTATCAATCAAGCACCCTGCATAATCGACATCACTATAAGTAGTAAGAGTAAAGTCACCTTGACTTGGACCATATTCCAAAATTTGGAGTTTTGACTAAGTACCTTAAAATCCTCTTAACAGCTATAAGATGAGATTTCTTAGGATTTGATTGAAATCGAGCACACAAGCTAATACTAAACATTATATCAGGTCTAGAGGTAGTTAAATAAAGTAAACTTCCAATCATACCTCTATAGAGCTTCACATGTACCTTATCACCTTCTTTAGCTTTATCAAGTTTTGCAGTGTTTGACATGGGTGTGTCCATCAGCTTGGTGTTCTCCATCTCACAACACTTAAGTAGTTCACTTGTGTACTTGCCTTGGTTGATGAAGTTCCTATCTTTTGTTTGTTTGATTTGAAATCTGAGTAAGAATATGATTTCACCCATCATACTCATTTTAAATTCACTCTGCAAAAAATCACTAAATTCTTTGTAAAGATCAATGATAGTTCTGCAAAAAATGATATCATCAACATATATTTGAATAATAAAAAATTGTTAGAAGTATGCTTTAGAAACAAGGTAGAATCCACATTGCCCATGATATAACCATGATCTAACAAAAATTTCTTTAATTTCTCATACCAAGCCCTTGGTGCTTGTTTGAGTCCATAGAGAGCTTTTTGCAACAAATAAGCATGGTTAGGTAGACTATCAAGTTAAAAGCCCAAAGGTTGTGCAACATACACTTCATCCTCAATTGTACCATTCAAAAACACACTTTTAACATCCATTTTATATAAAAGAAAGTTTTTATAACTAAAAAAGGCAAGAAACATACGAATGGACTTAAGTCTAGCTACAAGTGCATATGTTTCATCAAAATCAATACCTTGCTATTGATTGTAGCCTTGAGCCACTAACCTTCTTTTGTTCCTTATCACTTTGCCACTTTCATCAAGCTTGTTGTGGTAGACCCATTTGGTGCCAATGATCTTTCTATCACTTGGTCTTGGTACAAGGGTCCAAACTTTCTTCTTCTCAAATTGCTCCAATTCCTCTTGCATAGATAGGATCCATTTTTCATCCCCAAAAGCTTCCTTGACATCTTTAGGCTCGAGTTATGAGATGAAGAAGGTGTTGGCTTGTTCTTTGTTGAATGCATCCCCCATCTCCACTCTTTCAAATGGATCACCTAGAATCAACTCCTTAGGATGATTCTTTGCAAACCGGGGGTTTGGATCCTTCTTCTCATCATCTTTGTCTTTTTCTTCAGTGACCACCTCTTTTCCCTTTTGGGTGATGTTGAGATCTTTAAGAATAGAAATTACTTCACCTGTAACATCATGACTTGGAACAATATCTTTGGGAATGGAGGAGTCAGTCTCAAAAAACTTTACATTAATGGTTTCTTCTACTTTAGCAAGATCAACATTAAAAACTCTATAGGCCTTGCTAGTAGTGCTATAGCCAAGAAAGCCTTGTAAGATTTCTGATCAAACTTGTTGAGAGAATATTTCGTATTCAAAAAAAAACAAGGACATCTGAAAACATGGAAATACTCGATAGAAGGCTTCCTACCACACCATAGCTCATAGGGGGTTTTCTTAAGCGAAGAATGCGTAAAAACACAATTTTGCACAAAATAAGAGGTACTGGCAACTTCAGCCCAAAACTTCTTAGGAGTATCATACTCTAGAAGCATGGTCCTAGCCATCTCTTATAAAGACCTATTCTTCCTCTCTACAACCCCCATTTTGTTGAGGTGTTCGAGGTGAAGAGAAGTTATGTGCATAACCTGATTTTTGATAAAAATGCTTAAAAAGCTCATTTTCAAATTCTCCCCCATGGTCACTACAAATGGAAATAATCTTTCAAGAAACTTTATTCTCAACTCATTTACAAAAGCTCGAGAAAACATCCATCGTATCACTTTTATAAATGAGAAAGAAAGTTCAAGTATATCTAGAGAAATCATCGACAATAACAAGGCAATACTTAGCACCACAAAGTGATTGAGTTCTCAGTGGTCCAGATAGATCAATGTGAAGAAGCTCAAGAGATCTCTTAGTGCTAAGGAATCCTTTGGATTTAAAGGAGGACTTGGTTTTCTTTCCTTGGGTACAAGGTTGGCATTCCTCTTCCTTTTCAAAATCAAATTTAGTAAGTCCCTTGACCAAGTCCTTTTTACTCAACTTCTTCAACTGATGCATATTTACATGACCAAGCTGGCGGTGCCAAAGAGAAATATCATTCGAGTTGACTACTAGACATCTACCAACAACATGCTTAATAGAGTAAATAATAATAACATAAAGACTACCACTTCTAGTGCCCTTATATATAACTTGGTAGGTGAGGGAATCTCGAATCAAGCATTCAAAAGAATTAAATAGAACAAGGTAACCATTATCACATAGTTGACTAACACTAATTAAATTTTGATGTATGCCATCCACAAAAAGAACATTCTTGATGCGTAGGGATTCACCTACATCACCCTCACCTTTGACTTTACCTTTCTTGTTGTCCCCAAAGGTGACCGATCCTCCTTTCTTCTTGGTGAAATTGTTGAAGTTGCTTATGTCACTGGTCATGTGCTTTGTGCAGCCACTATCAACAATCCGTCTACCTTTTTCCTGCAAGAAAGGAGAATGTCGGTTCCCAACTCAAACTTTGGGAATCGGAGTTAGCTTGGGGACCCATTTCATCTTTTATTTGGTCCCCTTAGGATTGTAGGGACAATAAGTAGAGTAATGATCATCACATTTGCAATAAGAACAAACCATATGATTCTTACTTCCAGAAGACTCTCCTACAAAGAAAGAGGTCTCCTTGCTCTTTTTCTTACCTTTGGCTTTGCTCTTGCCCTTTGAAGCTCCCCCCCTACAAATCCCGAACCACTAGTACCACTTTGTTTGGTAGAATGGTCAAGGATTTCATTTAGGGAGTTCTTCCCTTTGAGGAATTTCTATAGGGATGCTCTCAAATATGGTTATCATCATTTAAAGAAACAATAGTAGAAGATAAACTAGATATGTCATCTCTAGCATGCACAAGATCAACCTCAAGACATAAAGCTTTAGTTAAATATGAATTTTTTTCAAAAGAGATAGAAGCAACTTTAACACTAGGAAATAAAGGTATAGAAGATAGATCATTTACTTGACCAAGAAACCTAGCATTTTTCAGATTTTAACATTTGAATTTCTTTGAGATAGACATCTCTATCTTCTCTATGAGCATCAATAAGGAGCTTAAATTCAGAATTTTCAGTTTTAAGCAATTCAAGCTTTTTAAGGAAATTTTAATTTTCTTCCTTAAGATTCTCAATGTTCTTAAGGTATATATTCTCAACTTCAACCCTATTATATTGGAGCTCAAGATCAAGGTATTTTCCTTGCAAGTTATCAATACTCTCAACGTTGGTTTTCTCATCAATTCAAGAATTTCAAGCTTAGCATAAAGATCATCAACAATTTTTCCTAACCGTTTTCTTTTAGATTTACATTTAGCAAAAGATGAACGCGTAGAAATAAGAATGTCAATAAAAACTTCCTTAGATTATTCATGCAAGATTACCTCGCTTACCTCACCAATATCTTCACTAGTAGAGGCCATGAGAGCAAGGTGGCACTCTACATCTTCTTTGGTGCTTGAGCTATTTGAAGATGAAGCTTCCTAAGCTGCATGAGTTGCATTCTTATTTATCTTATCCTTCTTGTCCTTCCTCTTATATTTTCTCTCCTTCTTATATTACTCTTCCTTCTTTGAGCTGCCCTTGTGGTGTGACTTTCTTGACTTTGGGCATTCACTCTTGTAGTGCCCCTTTTGACCACACTTGTAGCATATTCGAGTAGAAGAGGAAGAGGTTTGCTTTCCCTTGAAGTGTTTTCCCTTGATGTAGTTGGCTTCATGCTCACTAGGGCCTTCATCTTCACTAGAGGAGGAGGGAGAAGTCTGGAAAGCAAGTTGTTGTTGAAGGATTCCAACCTCCACTTGTGCTTTGAAAGCACTATCTTTGATCTTCTTGGCTTCCTTCTCTTCTTGCTTGGCTTCTTCTTCTTACTTGTCAAGTCTAGGCTCATGAGCTTCAAGATTGCCAATGATTTCTTCAGTCGGGATGTCACAAAGGCTCCTCACTTCTTCAATGGAGGTGACCTTTGACTCCCATCTCTTTGGAAGAGTTCTCAAGATCTTTGAGTTGATTACACCTCTATCCAAAGTGTTTCCCAATGCAGCCAACGCATTGATGATGACATTGAGTCTTGAATACATCTCCGCAATCCCTTCTTTCTTACCCATATTGAAGTTCTCTAGAAGGTTGTTCAACATGTAGATCTTTGCCTCCTTGACTTGCTTTGTGCCTTCATATGTGATGTACAACTTGTCCCAAATCTCATAGGTGGTGTCCCAAGATGAGATCCGATTGAACTCTGTAGGGGTGAGGGTTGTACAGAGAATGCTAATGGCTTTGGCATTGAGTTGAGCTTCCTTGAGTGCAGCTTCACTCCATGTTGCAATAGCTTTGGTTGGCTCATTGTAAGGTGTGATCATCACCTTCCACATATCAAAGTTCATCCCTTGAATGTAGAACTGCATATACCTCTTCCAATAGAGGAAGTTGGTACCATCAAAGATTAGAGGACGCATGGAGAAGCCTCCCTCTAGGCTAAGAGAACCAAGTAGGTTGCCGCCCATCTTCTCATCTCATGGGAGATTGTTGGATAAAATCCTTGGCTCTGATACCACTTGTTGGATCAAAAGGCTCTAAAAGGGTTAATAGAGCTACAAAATTTCTCACAAAATATATTAAACCTTCAAATTATATCAAGTTTTAAAGAAATATCTTAAGTGCAATTTGAAGTGCTATCTAAAAAGAATAGTAAGGATGAGAGAGAATGATAGAAATCACTTGACAAAGGGATGTAGAGTGGTTCCACACTTCAAACTAGAAGTGAGTCAGCCCACTACCTAGAGAGGTCAACCTCTAGGTCTTTGCAAGTGATTTTCTCTATATTATCACCTATATGAGTTACAACACAAGACCATCAAATGACTTACCCATCCAACCACAAGGAGATATCCATCTTACCAAAGGGCTTACCCTCTTAGCTTGAGTCTTCAACCTTCACCAATGTCTTACCCACTCAAGCTCAAGTCTTCCGCCTTGAAGGACTTTGCTTCTCCTCTTAGATCTTCAGCCTTTGACTTCACCTTCACCTGGAGAAGATCACCACCTCTTCATCAACCATGAAGAGGACCAACTTCAGCTCCTTCTTCACTCGATCGAGCTTGCTTCACCTTTTCTTCATGTAGGAAGGGGATAGGGAAGTAGTGGAAGATGAGAGCTTTACATGCACAAGGGTGAAGCTCGCTTACGATATGCCTAACTCACTCACAAATCGTAAAATGAAGTGTAAACTACAGAGAGAAAGGGGCTCAAGGAGTAGTAGCACACTCAACTATAACAAGGACATGAATATCTTGAATGAGCAAACTTGGAATGAACTCCCAGGGGTCCTATTTATAGCTGGGGGTGCTCCCTTTAGTTGGGGAACACTTAGGGCTGAAATATAGCCATTTTCCTCAAGGAAACAGATCTATTTTCACCAAAAACAAGTCACCAACGGTTATTATCACTTTTTCTGCATTTTCTATACAATGTATTTGAATGAGTTTTAATAAAGGTAACTCGATCGATCGACTAAAAGAAAAAACCAATTTTCAAACTATCGGCCGAGTTTTTTCTGGGGAACTTGACTGATGAGCTAAAATCGAATTTGCTCAGTGAGTCGGTTGGTCGAGTTATGTGAAATCACAACTCGACCGATGGGTCATCTTTAGAAAATCCATCATAAGATTGGTTGAGTTTCCAACTCGACTGATGAACATCCTGTGATCAATTTTCTAAATTGACTTTTGGGTGATTAAACCTTGGTATTAAGTATCCTACACATTTTTCTTCTCTTAGTTATAAGTCATATCATCAATACAAGTGATTACAAAATTCTTATAAGATCGTTTGAAGTGATGTCCTTATTAGCACACTTGCATTGCATTTCACTTGAACTTGGACAAGCTAGGGCTTGTGTAATTTGATCTTTTTCATGTACCTAAAGCCTAAAATCAATCTTGAACAAACATATTAGATACATAGGAATGGAATGGTTGAGACATTATCAAAATATGGACAATGTGCAACCTTTAGGTCAACATGTTTTAGATATGGTAGTAGAAATGAAGAACGGGGTGGATATTAGATTTTGCAGTTGCATATGATATGATTTTGGCAGAAACTGATTTCAAGAAAAGAGGATCTCATAAGATTACTTTCAAGAGTGGGAACAATTGTAGCCAAATTGATTACCTCCTTACGAGGTGAGTGGATCGTAAAGTATACAAGGATTGTAAAATGATTCCTGAGGAATAATTCACAACCCAACATAAATTGGTGGTTTTGGATATTAACATGAAGATCAATAAAGGCAAGCATAATAGAAACCAAGATAGGATGATCTAGTGGTGGAATCTTAAAGGATAAAAGAAATTTATTTTTCATGATAAACTCATCAAGGAGAAATTTTGGAATTTGGAGTCTGATGTTAAAACTATGTGACATAACATGAGTTCCTGCATAACAAAAATTTCCAAAGAGGTTTTTCGGGAGTCTGAAAGTTGTGGGCCTCCATAGAAAGACACTTAGTGGTGGAATGATGAAGTACAAAATGCTTTACTTAAAAGGGAGATCTATAATAAATTGCCCAAATCTTGAGATGATGCAACTTTCTAAAGATACAAGCAAGCAAAGAAAGAATCTAAAAAGGTTGTTTATAAGACAAGGTCCAGATGCTTTGATGATAATTATAATAAATTGGACTCAAGAGAAGGAAAAAAAATTACATATAAAATGGCTCGCATAAGAGACGAAAGGAAGAGACCCGAGTCAAATAAAATGTATCAAGAATGAAGATGGTAGAGTGTTGGCGAAGGATTACGATATCAAGAACCAATGGAGAAATTGATTCCATAAGCTTTTCAATGGAGATACTATAAATAATATTAGAAATTCGTGTGACATGAATACAAGGAATATCATTTACACACGAAGTGTTTCACTATTTGAGGCCAAGATTGCTTTAAAATGATGAAAATGAGAAAGGCATTTGGACCTAACGGTATTATCATTGATGTATGGAAGAGTATAGAAGATGAAAGAGCTATGCGGTTAACTGATTTCTTTAGCAAGATCATGAAGACCAAGAAGATGTAGGGGTGAGAAAATAATGGTACAGACCACAAAATCGGACCAGACTTCTCAATTCGGTCTGGTCTGGTCTATTATGAGTTCGATCTGATCTGTGATCCGAGAATTTTGGTGAGTTCATTCTTTGGTCCAGTCTGGTCCAAAATCGGTCCGACTGTAGACCGGACTGCAGACTAACTTTTATAGAAAATTCATATATATATTTGTAGGTATATTATGTAACAAGTACAAATAAAGTACATATATAGGCACTAGTAGTGTAAATGCTTGCTATTAATGTTATATAATTGCTAGAATTGACTAAGATGATCAATTTTGTATAATTAAATAAGTTATAAATATGTAAAAAAGTCTGATTACGGTCCAGTCTGGTCCGGTCCTACCACAGAATGGTCCGGTCCCAGTCTGGTCCTACCCTGAAACGGTCCAATCTACGGTCTATCAATTCTTACAATGTCGGTCCTCGGTCTGATCTGGTCCGATTTTGGAGTGATGCTCACCCCTAAGAAGATGTCAAATGAGTGGAGAAATAGTACTATAATCTCCATATACAAAAACAAAGGAGATGTTCAAATCTGCACAAACTATAAAGGTATCAAGTTGTTGATTTACATAATGAAGCTTTGGGAGAGGATCATTGAGCAGAGGCTAAGATTTATAACGCAGATATCAAATAGCCAATTTGGTTTCATGCCTGGAAGATCGACAACATATGCTATTTTTCTGATAAGGAGGCTTTTGGAGAATTACAAAGAAAGCAAAAGAGATCTTTATACTATTTTCATTGATTTGGAGAAATCTTATGATCAAGTAACCAAGGAAGTGTTGTGGATGGTTTTTAACAAAAAAGGTGTTCTAATCCAATATATTGACTTGAATAAAGAAATGTACGATAGCTCTACTACAAGAATGAAAACTCTTGGAGGAGGAACACCAACATTTCTTATCACAATGGGGTACACCAAGGATTCACAATCAACCCATATATGTTCGTTCTTGTTATGGATAATTTGACAAAGAATGTTCAGGGTGATATTCATTGGTGTATGTTATTTGCTAATGATATTGTGTTGATCAACGACACTAAAGATGGATTGAATGATAAAGTTGAATTTTGGAGAAAGACATTAGAATCAAATGGATTGATGATTTGTAGGAGCTAAACTGAGTGTATGCATTGTAATTTGAGCCAATCTTGTAGTGTGGATGGTGGAGCCAAGTCGGACGGAGTAGATATACCAAAATTTGATAAGTTTCGTTATTTGGGTTATATTATTTACATAGAAAGGGATGTTCAAAGTGACATTTATCATAGGATCACTACAAGACAATTGAAATGGAGGAGTACAACTGGAGTATTATGTGATTTTTAGAAGATCCCTCTCAGATTAAAAAGTAAATTTTATAGAACAGTTATACGTTCAGCCATGCTTTATGAGAGTAAATGTTGGGCGGTGAAGAAACAAGGTCTCAACAAGATGAACATGACTGAAATATGTATGCTAAGATAGATGTGCGGGAAGATAAGAAACGATTACCTTAAGAAATGACTATATCGGAAAAAAAGTGAGGGTGACGAACATTGAGGACAAGTTATGTGAGGGCCGACTCATATAGTATGGACATGTATAACATACACTGACTAATGCACTTATACAAAACAATACCATTGCGTTGAGCATAATTTATAGAAGAAGAGGAAAGCCTAAATTAACATGAGAAGAACTTACAAAGAGAGATTTTGAATTTCTACACCATTGACCAGGATATGATCCATGATAGAGTTGAATGAAAAAAAGAACCATGTAGCCGACCCCAACATAATTGGGATTGAGACTTACATGATGATGATGATGAGAAGGAGGAGGATGAGGAGGTGGAGCACCCCATGAAAAGAGGGAGATTATAGCAACATTTAAAAGCTCTTAAACAGAAAACAGCTGCTGCCACGCCACTTCCCCTTCATAAAAAAAATCTACAGCCTCAAGGTGTCGCTAAGCTAGAGTTTGAATTAGACCGCAAATTGATTCAGGCCTACATGACTACAAATGGGGCGAACAAGGAGGCAAATGTGAATGCAGAAAAGCTTTCGACTTGATAGCAGTGCTGTGCACCCGTGAATGGCTTGTCCACGTTGGTTATAAATCACACACTGTTCATCCCTGTCTTTGGTGCTTTAATGAGAGAATCAGAATAACCTACCTTATTTCGATATTTGGTTTGAGCAAACTGCTTAATGCTGGAAGATAAGTTTCATCCTATTGCAGTGCTGCTGCATGTACGATTGCCATAATAGTGCGTAGCACTAATTACCGATCATGCGCACCTGAACCTAAAAGCTGATGCTTCCACCAGGAATAGAACCTGCAAACTTGGCGTTAGTGATTCCTTCTTGTGCTGCACTGACGCCCCGGTAGGCAATTCTCAATTGATTTCCCTTTACGCTCCAGTTGGCTTTGTGTAACTAAGCTTTTCTGTAACTCGTTTCTGAGGAAATAAATTGAGTTCCGGGAAATGTTGAGTTCAGAATCATTGGTTTAGGAAAAATACAAGGGGCCGTTCGGATCCGGTTATCGTGACTCCCGGTATTCGTGTGTATGAATCGTACAACTGCAGAACAACGGGCCAACGATGCGGAAAAGTTAACAGAAATGATTACCTCACACGCAGGTAGTGCAAGCGCACCTTCACACGCGGGGAAGGTATTTTGGTGGGGAAAGGCTGAAGTGGGGTGATTGGATGAGCTGGTAGGGTTGTGTAATATGCAAATAAATGTATTTTGCTTATAACTTTTGAACTATAATGAATTATTTAATGAAACAAAAACTATTGAATTCGTTATGAAAAATGCATTCAAACAAGACTAATATTGATATATTTTTAACAAAAAAATATAAAAATGATATGGATACATTATTCTGGATGTCAATTAACCATTTTTAGGCGTCAAATAATCATATTTGAGTGTCATTAGCCATTTATGGGTGTCATTAGCAATTTGTGGGCGACGTTATAATTTTAGGTTTCAGTGAACCATTTTAGGCATCAAATAACTATATTTGAGTGTCATTAAACATTTATGGGTGTCATTAGCCATTTATGGGTGTCATTAGTCATTTATGAGCGTCATTATAATTTTAGGTGTCAGTGAACTATTTTAGGCGTCAAATAACTATATTTGGGTGTCATTAGCCATTTATGGGTGTCATTAGCCATTTATGGGCGTCGTTATAATTTTAAGTGTCAGTGAACTATTTTAGGCGTCAAATAACCATATTTGGGTGGCATTAGTCATTTATGGGTGTCATTAGCCATTTGTGGGCATCGTTATAATTTTAGGTGTCAGTGAACCATTTTAGGCGTCAAATAACCATATTTGGGTGTCATTAGCCATTTGTGAGCGTCATTATAATTTTAGGTGTCATTGAACTATTTTAGGCGTCAAATAACCATATTTGGGTGTCATTAGCCATTTATGGGTGTCATTAGCCATTTGTGGAGGTCGTTATAATTTTAGGTGCCAGTGAACTATTTTAGACGTCAAATAACCATATTTGGGTATCATTAGCCATTTATGAGTGTCATTAGTCATTTGTGGGCGTCATTATAATTTTAGGTGTCAGTAAACTATTTTAGGCGTCAAATATTCATATTTGGGTGTCATTAGCCATTTTTAGTGAACTATTTTAGGCGTCAAATAAACATATTTGAGTGTCATTAGCCAGTCATAGGTGTCATTAGCCATTTGTGAGCGTCGTTATAATTTTAGGTGTCGGTGAACTATTTTAGGCGTCAAATAACTATATTTGGGTGTTATTAGCCATTTATGAGTGTCATTAACTTATGTGAGCACCATCTTTATGCTTTTGGGTGTAAATGCACTATTTTGGGCGTCAATTAACCATTTTTGTGTGTTAATAATCGTTTATGGGTATGGACACCGTAGTTGGTTGTCAATTAACCTATATATATCATTTTTTTACTTTTTTTCTCAAAAATATGTCAATATTAGATTTGTTAGATTGCATTTTTCATAACGAAACCAACAATTTTTGTTTCATTAAAAAATTCATTACGGTTTAAAAGTTATAAGCCGAACAAATTTATTAGCCTATTGCATAATTTCAGAAAAACTACCCAATCACTATCCGTCACGTGACGACGGTTTGAATTGTTTCCCTACGCAGGCAGGCGTGAGCGTCCCGGAATCTTAGTTCAAAAGTTAACACCGGCCTGACGGAATACGTCCTTTGAAATCCAGCCGGCATGGGGGGATTTAAAATCTCGTCTAATCTATTACTACAAATACCAGATCGAAGTATGACGACACCTACCGTTTATGTACAAAATACCAGTAATCTAAATGATGGGGGCCGAACGGCCCCCAATACTTTGGTATCAACGTTACTCACATGAAAAATCTGATAAGACGATGTAAACGGCAGCCTTTGTCTTTGGTTATTCATTAAAAATTCCGTTATAAGTTGTCGAGTAGAAGTTTACTCATTCTTCCTGGATTTCAGTCTCGATTCACCGAAACATCGCCCCAAAGAAAAAACTCTCCAAAATCGGATTGCAGCATGACAATGTCGACTGCCATCCAGCCGCGATGGCATAGTTGATTGAGAAAAAAACAATCAGCAACAGCAGGTTACGAACGGCGGCAGATTGGCTTACAAACATTTTCTCGGCGACATTACACAGGAAAAGAATAGGGTACACGTGAGTGGGACCCAGGTCCTAGAAAAGAGGCACCTTGTGACAACGCTTTTTTTTAATAAAGATCTAAAATGAGAGGTAAAATGGAGCGCGCATGCATAACAACAAATTCGTTCCAATTTGCCTCACGTCTTGTCTCTATAATATCCTTAATTTTAATTTTAGTAAAACTGATTTATATAAACAAAATGCTTGAATTGATTTATAATTTCCTCAATGTTGTTGTTATTGATGAAATAATAGAATCACTTTTGTGGCATGGGTGCAATTCATTGTCTATATAAAGGCCCCATGAAACTATTTGCTTTGCACATATATCCTTGGAGCACAAGATAAAGAAATAAGATATTTCTAGCACACCGGATTGAGTAGCCGAGACGGAGAAAGTCCATTGGTGGAAGCCGATCCATGTGGATAAGATGAGTGGCATGTTTTACTGACTTGGCACTTCCTGATTGGCTCAAATATGCTTATCTCGTAAAAAATATAGAAAATTATAGGATAATCAGATCAAGATGAGTTATATATAAAAATTGATCAACCAAATGAGAGGAATGCAAATAAAATATTAGACATGCCTAAATATGATCTCAATTCTAAAAGTACCAGGGATACATGATTTGTAAGTGATTAACACATGGAAACCCTAGATTTTGGTAATATAATGTTGAAAATATTAAAATCCTTTACTTTATGCAATTAGCTGATATTGTAGAGTATAAATATAATAAATATGATAATGATAAAAACAATACGACAATTAGGGTTTTTAAAAGAGGATAATAATTAATAAGTGAATTAGGGTATAAAGACCCTAGTTTTTCATGAATAAGTTGTTAATCATGTTAAATATGATTATTTAAGATGTAACTGATTTTGTGGAATATAATGATAACTTAACATGATTATGGTCATAATAATGAAACTTAGGGTTTCAAGTGTGAATAATCAAGCATGCAAAGAATTAAGGTTAAAGATTGTATTTTTCTATGTTGTCAATGAAACTAATCGAATCTAAGTGATCACCATGCAAGGATATGTGGAACATAGTAATTAAGGTCTTGAAGCATGACTCCAATTATAACTCGATAATAAGGAAACCTAAACCCTAGGATAGAATCATAGAGGGTTTAATCTAATTTAATGTGATGGTAACACTTTAGAATTTACATACATGCATATTAAAGTTGATTGCTTGATTGGATAATATGCTTAATGACTGCAAACTCTGCATGGTTCTAGAAAAGCTACATGGTTACGGTTATGGTTACCCACATTAGTTTTTCGATGTTTTTTGAGTATTTTGTAAGGATAAAACAACTAAACTGTTGGATGTTTATTTACATTCTGTTCAATTATAATGCCACATGAGTATGACATATAGGAATATTGTATGAAGAAAATTATTGTTCTTTGTTTGCTAGTATTGGATAAAATATATGTTTTTAGTTTACTTGCACACTTTTGCATGAACCCCACGTACATAATATCTTTCAATATGATGATTCATGCTTTTATTTCATGATGTTTAAGGTACGTGCTAGATAAGATGATGTCAAGATATGATGACAAATGAAATTACTTGAAGACATTAAAGTTAACTTGTTAGGAGGATTAGATTGATGCTTCTTCTCATATAGTTCTCATATGTACAATTCTGATGATAAAAAATGCATGTAACTCCTTGGTGGAGAATTTGTAAATAATATTTGAAGTAATGGAATTTATGTGCTAGTATATATTATATGCTAAATATGGATCCTTGGAAATTTTTCAGGTAATTACTCTCAACTTTAAGGCCTTTCTTAATTGGGTTTTTTTTTAATGTAAGGTCATTACACATACCGTGTATAAATCTGATAGGATTCAAAAGAATTACTTTATAGTGTACAACTGATGTTTTTCTCTCTTTATTTTTTTAGAAGGTTGGGTTTTGAAGAGGAGTGAAAAGGAGACAATTCATTGTGATAAGCTATTCTTTAAAAAATGTACTAGGACGCCTCTAGTATAGGACACGTCTAGAAACAAGATATCTCTCATGATACCTTACAGTTCCTTCTGGAAGACCAGAAGCAAGATCTATTCATATCCTCTCAAGTCAAGGTTAATTTTGGAATCAAGTTCTACACTTCTTTGGTACCAATAAGAAAGAATTAGAATACAAAATTGATTTTACTTATTTTCTAAGTGAGTTATTACAAAACTTATATGAGTTTTATATAGGTCTTCTCTAAACTCATCATACCTATATCAAGGATGAATCCTTGAATATCAATAACCAAAATAAGTTGTTGCCAATAGTTAATTTGTGCAATGTATAAGGATCAAACCCTTTGGTTATTGGTCTTTATATTGATCCATCGAGTATTGTTGTAACATGCTAAAATCTTAAATTTGTTAATGAATCCCTATTTAGAACCTTGAATTTCAAATTTCAAAAAAAAGATTGACGTTTCAACTAAACCCTATCTTGTAGAAGGAACTCAAGTACAACATGAAAACAATGTTTCCACTAACATTAGAGATAATTACACATTATCAATCCAATTATAATTCAATTTCATCAAATATAAACCTTGTTAGTCAATTAATGATACATTAGGGATTATAGTGAAATTTACCCTATTAACAAGAAGAATTTGACATAATAAATTTTATACGAAATTAAAGCATGTATATCAGACCTTCTTCCAAATATGAGCCCCAAATGGTTTATAGGCAATCCTAGATCATTAAATACATGTTTATTCTAAAAAGGCAAGGAGAAACAGTTGTGAATATCAAATTAGGAAAATAGCTTGTTTATCAAATTTCACATGGTTAATTTAGTCAGAATACAAATTTTGGTCTTATCAGATCCGTGTCTGACCACTCAATTTATGTAGACAAAAAATAAAAAAGTATGAAATCTAAAAGGATGAATAATCTATTTGATGCTTTATATAACCTATATTTCTGATTTTAAACCACATGTCACGCAGATATAATCTCGACCGGGTCATACTCTGATTTGTGGAGCCATCTGCAAGTAGCGATGCCCTCTCCCTTAATCGACCCTCGACGTTTATGGACTCTACAGTCGATAAGCATCCTCCCCCCCCTCTCGATCTCTCTATCTCTGAGGCATTGATGTGGTTTTTACTACACTAACAAACTCACCTAGGGATGAAATCCCTAAGTTTTTAACCAAAACTTTGTGCAATAGTACCACCCGCAAGCAGACGGATCTTATCACAATATAGTTAAGGATCGAATCCCAAGGGACAACTTTTTTAAGAATATTGCTAGTCGAATATGGTTCAACTAAGACTAATATTTAGAACAAGAGTAGATTTGGGTTTAATTAAACTAATTACAAGGAGAGTAAAAGATGGGGATTAAAACTTAATTTAGATTAATGATGGAAATCACTGGGGTGGAATAGGGTTTCACCACCACTACACATGCAAACACATCCAAAACACATCTTGGCAAGATACAACTATCCAAATGGAGTAGAAAACCATCAGTTAGGAAATAGAGTTCGCGTAAGCATCTCTAAGGGCTCGATGTCTTGTTACCCATGGGTCACACACTTACTACTCCAGAGATATTCCTTCAGAAGTTCTCGCCCGTGCATCAACCATGTAAATCGATATTCAAATCCTATGTATTGAAGTTCTCACAATAAAGGAATATAATAGATCGTGCAAGGTAGGTGATCAATCCACAAAGCACACATTAAACGATCAATAATGAAATGGAAAGTTATATACAAGCCATGGAATATTATAAAATAGACATGTAAGCATGGGTAGAGGGGCAGTCCCCGCACCCCAGCGAAATGGACTACTCACTCCTCATGATAGAAACAAAAAGAAAAAGAGAGAGGGAAGATTCCACCATGGTCATGGTGAAGAAGATGGTTGCAGCTCGGTGGAGAAACAATCTTCTACACGATGGCGGGGCAGATCTGCACGAGGAGGAGAAGAACACCAAGGCAGTCGATGAAGGTCTTCTCTCTCCTCCTTCCTTCTCTTCTTGTGCTCTTGCTTGCAAGAGATGGAGCGGTAGATGGCTGATGGATGAAGGTTCTACAGATCTGAAATCCCACCATTTTCGTGAGTAGGAGATAGATCTTGATGGAGCAGAGATGGCAGAGTAGCAAGGACACCATAGAGGCAGTCTTTGATGGTGGAGATTGTCTTCCTGGGCCGGGCATAGAGCAGAAGCATGTCGGTATCATGGAGCAGAAGAGATGCCTCAAATGGATGGGGAGGTCCTCTATTTATAAGTGCAAATCACTGACATAGTGTCACAGTCGTGGTCAACACCGACTTAACTTTGCGGTCAAGGTCCGCACTGACTTAACTTTGCGGTTGAGGTACTGGCCGTGATCAGGGTTGAGGTCACGGTCGAGGTTGAGCTGCTGTTTGCGGTTGAGGGGTTGTCCGCAATCAAGGTGTTTTGCCTTGGTCGAAGTGTCGTCTAGCGTCACAGTTAGGTCCTTATTTACTTGTCTGCGGTTGCAATATTCTCTTTGTAGCTATGGTCGAGGCACTGGTCGTGGTCGCGACATTATGGAACAACCCACCCCCATAGGGGGGATATTGCTATGGGTCGATGGGCTTGTGTTGATGAATCCTATGACTGATGAGGATGCTTTCTAATAAGGAACAACCCATCGAAAAAAAGTGAGATGACCCGCCATCAAATCGACAACCAAATCCCCACCAGTAATTATGCGGAATAATCATTAGCAGTGGATTAACAAAAATCACTAAAAATTAAAACCATTTTGCAAAGAGATCCATTTCTAGGAAACTCTTAAAGATGAACCAAAACAATATATACATCATGGTTCATATTGTACATCCATTGTACCATTTCATCCCGAGGATAACATATACCAGTTGCTTTGCCCAAACATATACATAAGCAATATAAACCTCAAGGCAATCAAGCTAAAATCTCAGTTCATTCATAAAACCATTACATACTAACTCCCAAAGACCTGAGAGTACAAAGACAACACATATGACTTCTATCTACAAGACACGACAAACAACACACTCAACTTGAGATGTTACTACTATCCCTGTTGCTGTTCTCCTCCCTTTACAGAACGGTCTCTACCTCCTCATCCGCGTCCACCTAAAAATGTTGGGACCAACGCGGTAAGACAGAAGTCCCAGCGAGAGTTATAACTCTCCACCAACAATATTATTATCACAGGTAAATAGTATAAAACTGAGCACAAGATCTTTTAAAGCAATGCATCTATCTAAGATAGAGAAATAGATCATCTATTCACTTTATAAGGAATATGAAGAACCCATATAACATTTATCTATTTAAGATGCATAAAAGTAATGTAACATCAACCAATGTTTTCGTATTCAATCCTTAAGTAGATATGCTACACGGCTAATTACATATTTACAATCACACTTATGGCCATCGGAGATGAGGTATACCTCTCATGCTCCAACCGACCACGACTACGTAAAGTATCGATACCATACAAGGTCAATGGAAGATATTACTACCATGACCTCACCCGTCTCAGTTAGTACAAGACCACTGACAGTGACCACATGTCAAACTACAACTAGCTTTCCGAGGTATAGCGACATCTTTGCTAAAGAGATACAGCCGCAACATGCACTCTTTTCGTGGAAATATCACATCAATCCCCATTACATTTTCATTAGGGAGATCACATGGCAACCATGGCATTCATCGGGAAATCAAACAGACATCCCTATCTGGATGTAAGGATATGTTCATACATCACTCCCACATATTCAAAAATATGCTCTCCGAGTTAAACTCATTTCACCATTCAGCAAGTCCTGACACCAAATGGATCTATTGTATGGGCAACTACATGATAAGATTCCACTTGATTAATTAGGTGTATTACAATATCTTTTAGCATCAAACAAGTAATAAGCAAGAATTATAACATATGCTAAAAATAAAGGTGTAATACATTTATCAAGTACTTTTATAATCTTTGGAACACATTGAATGCATAACACTCGGGATCTGAGTCCCTTATCACATTATTGGGAATTCTCATCTCTTAGCATTATCATCATCATGATTTCTAGATCTGAGTATTCAAACCCTTAGTTCATCACTTAACATTATTACCTCTTATCATGTAACTATTACCTCTAGGTCCTCAGACTAGGTATACATTATACTTATTGCCCAAGTATTTCACATGGCTCACAAGGCCCATTTAAAATGTATTATATGAAACATCATAGCTCATACCTAGCTATTTCATCATCTCATTATACATGTATGGTTAGTCTTTCATGATAGAAGCAATATCAAGTACATTTCATTACCATGCAACATAAGAGAAATACAACCTTTCCACTATTAGGGTTAGGGTTTCCCTTTTCATCAATTAGGGTTAGGTTTTTCCCTTTTCACAAATTAGGGTTTCAAGCCGATTAGGGTTTCAAACCAATTAGGGTTTCAAACTGATTAGGGTTTCAAGTTCATATTATCAAGAATCAAAACCCTGATTCAAAGCTCCACATATATTAGGAGTATCAATGTATGCTCATCTCAATGTATTCTCATTAAATAGTTATCATACGAAGTATGAGTTTCTCTCTCATCCTCACCAGGACAATGATTACATCATACTTTATTAAGTTGGCTCAATCCTTTTCTCAATGTTCATTGGCCTACATTATCAAAATGCATTGAACTCTATACATGTTAATGTATCAATTGACATAACACACTTCATGTGTTACTCGATCAAGTATATTAGATTGAAGTGCTTCCACCATATCGGGCAAAGAGGTGTGTGTGTGCCTCACACCATATTGGGAAAAGAGGTGTGTGTATGCTTCACACCATATCGGGAAAAGAGGTGTGTGTATGCTTCACACCAAATCGACAAAAGAGGTGTGTGTGTGCTTCACACCATATCGGGCAAAGAGGTGTGTGTGTGCTTCACACCATCTCGAGCAAAGAGGCATGTGTATGCTTCACACCATATTGGGTTGCTCAAAATTAGGGTTTTCATATTGGGTTAAACCCTTATGCTCATACCTCTTCAAACCTTCATGATATCGGCCTATCCTTCACCATGTGATAAGTAACATCCTAGAAAATAGGTTAGTCTAAACCAAACCAAGTGTACAAACCAATAGGGGTATGGGGTTCCAAGGTATATCTGGTTTCATATTAGCATGTTGGGTTTCAACACCATATCAAGTTAGAGGTGCTTCAACCTGATATCAGGTTGAGCCATGATGATGTCATCATCGTCAAGCTCCAGACTTCGTTCCTTACTATTCTAGTTCATGGACAACAATCCTATGTCACTAATAGAACTCATGGATTCCTCAAATATAAGAAAACTCAAAATTGAAAGTAGATCATCAAGTATGACAAGATTGATGGTGAATAATAACATGATTGGGTTCAAGTTATATAACCCGCCTCAAGAACAAGTTCAAAGCTCCAAGCTCCAAAGCTTCACGTTCCTAAGGTTGAAGATGAACTTATCAAAGGTCCAAGACTCGTTCACAACTCTTCTACATGCAAGGAATCACCATAGTTAAGAACTTGGTGAAGAATCACAACCCCAGACCATGCTTTATTTCAAGGTTGAAGGTGATCATGGCTTCACCTTAGGCTTAAGGCTTGAGCTCCTCCTTGCTCCTTAGCACCATGCATGATATCTCACTATTCATGCACGATATCCCCTCACTTGTGGCCGATATCCCTTCACTTGAGGCTGATATCACCTTGATATAGACGATATCACTTTTCTATGGATGATACCAAGGCTCTATGCATGATATCTAAGAGAAAGAAAAAGGGTGGTAAGTTTTGAAAAATTTCACTAGTAGGTGAAAGGAATGGTATATATAGTTGTAGTTCATGAAAAAGAATGTATATGAGGTGTCCATGCATGGTTGACATGTGTCCATGCATGAATATTTATCTTGACATGCAAAACTCTTGAGGATAATCTTGGGATAAGATTTCAGCCCTTAGTTATCTTGTTGAGCAAGGTATTTCAACTCAACGTCACTTTATTCACAAACCAATACCCTTTTTCTAAGGAAAGTTGAAAACTGATATCCATCACCTCCTTGAGGTGATTAACCCGTCATGGTAAGGCCAAGAGTTGATAAAATGATATGGGACCTCCTCTATGGCTCCTTGGCTGATAGGCACTCCCATATAAGCTCTACAACTCGATACAACTCATACAAAGGCTTCAACTATACACCTTTTATTGGTCTTTTCATCACTAAGAATTCTACCACACAAAGATGTTTCAAACATGGTGCCTCTTTATTTCTCTCTCCTCTAGATGATGGCAAGAGATAGTAGAGACACTTTTAGAGGTGGTAATTTGCATATCAACCCTACATTTTGGATAAATTGCAAATTACACCCAAACTATCATATAATGCACAAACAATGTGCAAATAAGCTCAAACTTGAAAATTAAACTTTACTTGAGTCTTAATTACTTTTCATAAGGTTAAAACAAGTTTATAAATAACTTACTTAAGAAAAAACTTCTAAGTTATGGCATACCCAGGTCATGGATGCTATAATTATCAACCCCTAAAAAGGGATTTCATCCCCAAAATCTCAAGAGAAAAGAACAGGGTAATTCCTCCTCATTTCTTCCTCCAGCTCCAATGTGGCTTCTACAATGCCACGGTGGTTCCATAGAACTTTCACAAAAATTATGTATTTCTTTTTCAATTTCTTGATTCTTCTGTCAAGAATCATCATTGGACCTTCCACATAGGATATATCTTCATTCAATTATACCTATGTAGGTTGCAACACCAACTCTGTATCAGGATGACACTTTCTTAGCATAGATATATGAAACACTGGATGTAGTCTATGTAGCTTAGGTGGCAACTCCAACCTATAGGCTACCTTTCCAATCTGTGTTGTCATTGGGTAAGGTCCTATACATCTAGGAGCTAACTTACCCTTCTTCCAAAATCTGAGATCACTTTTCCAAGGAGAGGCCTTGAGATACACTCTGTATCCAACTTGGAAATCTAAAAGTCTATAACATTTATCGGCATATGACTTATGTCTATCCTGTGCAACCTTCAGTTGTTGTTGTATTACTTTGATCTTTTCAGTTGTCTGTTGCACTAATTTAGGACCCAAAATTTGGTATTCTCTTGTCTCATACCAGCATAATGGAGATCTACAACGTCTACCATATAATGCTTCATATGGTGCCATACCAATACTAGTTTGATAGATATTGTTGTAGGCAAACTCTATTAAGCTCAAGTGTAAGTCCCAACTTCCCACAAACTGTAGAACACATGCCCTAAGAAAGTCCTCCAAAGTCTTTATAGTCCTTTCAGATTGTCCATCTGTCTGAGGGTGAAAAGTTGTGCTAAACTTTAACTGTGTGCCCAAGGCTTTTTGTAGTCGTTCCCAAAAATGACTTGTAAATTGGGGACCTCTATTAGACACAATTGTAGCTGGAACTCCATGTAATTGAACTATCTCATCTATGTAGATATGTGCAAGTTTTTCAGCAGTATATGTTGTTTTAACAATAAGAAAATGTGTTGTCTTAGTCAACCTATCAACTATCACCCAAATGGAATCATGACTTTTGGTTGTTCTGGGTAGACCAACCATAAAGTACATTGTCACGTGATCTCATTTCCACTATGGCATGGGTAAGGGTTGCAATGTTCCTGCAAGCTTCTGGTGTCCTGCTTTAACTTGCTGACACACTGGACATCACATAATAAACTCAGCTACATCTTTCTTCAAACTAGGCCACCAATACATACATTTTAAGTTATGATACATTTTAGTACTCCCTGGATGCATTGCATACATGGACGAATGAGCTTCCTCCATAACTATCTTTCTTAAGTAATTAGCATCAGGTACTATCATCCTACCATGGTAACAGACTACCTCATCCTCTGACTCGTGGAAACTGTCTTGTTTCTCACTACCATACTCTGACCTGATTTGTTGAATCACAATATCAACATGTTGTGCCTCTTTAATCTGTTGTTTCAGGGTAGGTTTCACATGCATCTCAGTCAGTAATCCTGCTAACAAAGATACTTCTAACTGTACATTTATTTATCTCAAAGAGACAAACATGTCCCATTTAAAGCACATTAAATAATTCAACTGTGCTTTATCTATGGATTGAGATGAAGATTTTCTACTCAGTGCATCTGCCACTACATTAGATTTTCCTTGATTAATTCCATCCAGCAACATTGTCTCATAATCAGCTCATGCTGTGAGAAGATGTACTTTAAGTTTTCATGGTATGTGAAAATCTGACATGTTTCCCCATTAAGATAATGCCTCCAAATCTTCAATGCGTGGACCACTGCATCTAATTCTAGATCATGCGTCAGATAATTCTCCTCATGTTTCTTAAGGTGTGAGGAAGTAAAAGGAACTACATGATCACTCTGCATCAGCACACATTCTAGACCATTCTTAGATGCGTCACAAAATAGAATGTATCCCATTCCCTACTCAGGTAAAACCAACATAGGTGCACTAGTCAACCTTTCTTTCAACAACTGGAAAGAATGCTGACACTTGTCATTCCAAACAATGGGAACCACCTTCCTAGTTAACCTAGTTAGGGGTAATGCTACATAACTGAAGTCTTTAATAAACCTTCTATAGTAACCTTCCAGACCTAGGAAACTGTGAATCTCAGTTGGTGTCTTGGACTGTTCCCACTCTACAACAGATTCCACTTTCTTTGGATCAACACCAATACTTGAAGCAGATATAACGTGTCCTAGGAAACACACTTCTGACAACCAGAACTTGCACTTGTTAAACTTAACATATATCTTATGTTGTCTCAACAAAGTCAAGGCTTAACAAAGGTGTTGTTCAAGTTTTTTACCATCTCTATTGTAGATCAGGATGTCATCTATGAAGACCACTATGAACTGATCAAGGAATGGATGGAAGATTCTATTCATCAACTCCATTAATATAGCTAGTGCATTAGTTAGTCCAAATGACATAACTACAACTCATAATGATCATACCTTGTCCTAAAGGTTGACTTAGGTATGTCATCCTCCTTGATACGTAACTAATGATATCCTGACCTTAGATCTATCTTAGAGAACATTATTGCACCATAACTGGTCAAACAGATCATCTATCCTTGGTAGAGGATATTTGTTCTTTATAGTCACCTTGTTAAGCTGTCTATAGTCTATGCATAGTCTCATAGACCCATCCTTCTTTTTAATGAAAAGAACTGGATCACCAAATGGCGAAGTACTCCGTCGAATGAAACCTTTCTCAAGAAAAACCTGTAACTATTTCTTGAGTTATTCCATCTCAGCAGGGGCCATCCTATAAGGTGTTTGTGCTATTGGTTGTGTACCTGGAAATAGATTAATATCAAAATCAATCTCTTGAGGTGACATAATATTTGGAAATTCTTCAAGAAACACATCCTTGAATTCCCTGATAATAGGAACTTCAAAAAGACTAGGACTCTCTGATTTGGTGTCTACCACATGTGCCAAGAATGCTTCACATCCTTGTCACATCAATCTCTCACCACCATTGCTGATACTAGATAGGTTGGAAGAATCTTTCTATCCCCCTGAAAGACCCATGTCTCATCACTGTCTATGAACATAGCTTTCTTGGAACCACAATCCAAGACAACCTTATAATTTTTTAGGGTATCCATCCCAAGAATTATATCAAACCCATACATCTCAAGTGGTATAAGATCCACCTGAATGCTGTGTTCTGAAAAATAAAGAACACAGGGATAACATACCTCCTGTAACACTACAGATCCGACTAATGGAGTTTCTAATAACACATTATCTGTTCTATGACTGACCGTCATATTGCAGTCATGAATCACTTCTCAAGTGATAAAGGAATGTGTAGCACCCGGATCAATCAAAACATATACGAAGCAGGATGAAGACATATCAGAATGAAACAATTCCATCTGACATGTCATGACTACTGCCTACGGCTGATTCATAGCATAGAATCTTACCATTTCCTATTTTCGACTCTGTGCTCTTTTGTTTGGTGCTGATGAACCTTCTTGGGATGCCTATCCACTTCCTCGTGAGCCACTGCTAAACTATTGTCTCTGAGAGCCTTGTTGACTCTGCCTCAGTGGTTGGGTTACCTCCCTATCTCTAACTGGACAATCCTTTATCATATATCTTGTCTTCCCACACTTGAAGCAGTCTCTGTTCTCCCATTGCGGCATATATGGTCCTATCACTAACATTGATGTCGTGCTATGGGATCTACTTGGCAGAAAACTACAACCTCTACCCTTTCATGATGTCCACTGCTTCTGAGCATTGAACCTCTATGGTGCTACTAGTGTAGGAAACCTTAGTTTCTTAAAACTTCCAGACCTCTTTCCCTACGACTGGGTAGGTACTTTCCTACTATTCACCTCACCTTTCTCAATCATGGACCTCTCTATCCACCTAACTGACTCCACAAAGGTGGAAAACCTCTCTGTATTCTCTAGAGAAGATACATGTGTGGTTAACTCAGCGTTCAGACCCTTCTCAAAATGTCGAATCCTCTCCTCATCCGTAGTAGCCATGTGTGGACAAAACTGCAGAAGCTCCATAAACTTAGCTTCATACTCACTAATGTTCATCGGTCCTTGTCTAATCCCCTCAAGCTGTGAGATTTTCTCATCTAGATAAGTCTTTGAAAAGTATCTACTAACAAACTCACGTCAGAATTCCTTCCATCCAACCTCAACACCAGGTCTTTTATCTTCTTTAATGGCCCACCAATGGTACACAACATGCCTAACTTTATCAGTCTCTGGAATGCTAAGGATTCTGAAGGCTTTCTTCAGGTCAGTGAGCCATGAATCTACGTTTGTTGGGTTAGCTGTACCAACATATTTGGTGGCTCCTACCCGACATAACCTCTCAAAGGTTTTACCAAATCCATGTCCCTCTTTGGGAAATTGTACTCTAGGTGCTGGTGCTAGCATCTGATCTTCCATATGTGTCATTGTGGTCATGAACTACCAGAAAAGAGCATGAAAGGCTGGGTTTTCTAGCATGGTTTGATCAAGTTGGGGATTCTCAGGCACTGATTCCTCTCTATCCTGATCCCTTGCACCTCCTCCTGGTGTAGCAACACTCCTCTCAGTAGTATATTCTTCGTGTGCTCCAGCCATCTTTCAGCTTTACTTCTTCTCCTAATGAGAAGAAGTCAGAATAAGATAAACTGGATGACACTAGAACAAACTCAACAACCTTAATCCTATGTCTCTGTAGACTCAACGAACCTTAGGCTCTGGTACCAAAACTCTATGAGATGACCCGCCATCAAATTGACAGCCAAATCACCACTAGTAATTATGCAGAATAACCATTAGCAGTGGATTAATGAAAATCACTAAAAATTAAAACTATTTTACAAAGAGATCCATTTCCAGGAAACTCTTAAAGAAAGAACCAAAACAATATATACATCATGGTTCATATTGTACATCCATTGTACCATCTCATCCTGAGGATAACATATACCCGTTGCTTTGCCCAAACATATACATAAGCAATATAAACCTCGAAGCAATCGAGCCAAAATCTCAGACCATTCATAAAACCATTACGTACTAACTCCCAAGGACCTGAGAGTATAGAGACGACACATAGGACTTCTATCTACAAGACACGACAGACAACAAACTCAACCTGAGCTGTTGATGTTGTCCCTATTGCTGTTCTCCTTGTTCTGTAGAACGATCTCCACCTCCTCATCCACATCCACCTCAAAATGTTTGGACCAACAAGGCGAGACAAAAGTCCCAACGAGAGATATAACTCTCCGCCAACAATTTTATTATCACAGGTAAACAATACAAAACTGAGCAGAGGATCTTTTAAAGCAATGCAACTATCTAAGATAGAGCAATAGATCATCTATTCACTTTATAAGGAATACAAAGAACACATATAACATCTATCTATCTAAGATGTATAAAAGTAATGTAACATCAACTAATGTTTCCATATTCAATCCTAAAGCAGATATGCTACACGGCTGATTACATATTTACAATCACACTTATGCCCATAGGAGATGAGGTATACTGCTATTGCTCCAACCAACCATGGCTACGTAAAACATCTGTACCATACAAGGTCACTGGAGGACCTGGCTGTCATGACCTGACCCATCTCGATCAATACGAGACCAATGGCAGTGACCACATGTCAAACTACAACTAGCTTTTTGGGGTATAGTGGCATCTTCGCTAAAGCGATACAGCAGTAGCATGAGCTTTCTTCATGGAGATATCACATCAATCCCCGGTACATTTTCATCAGGGCGATCACACGACAACCCAGACATTCATCGAGAAATCACACATAGATCCCTATCTGGACGTAAGGATATGTTCATCCATCACCCCCACATGTTAAAAAATATGCTCTCTGTGTTAAACTCATTTCACCATTCAATAAATCCTAACACCGAATGGATCTATGGCCTGGTTAACTACATGATAATATTCCACTTGATTAATTAGGTGTATTACAATATCTCTTAGCATCAAACAAGTTACAAGCAAGAATTATAACAGATGCTACAAATAAAGGTGTAATACATTTATCAAGTACTTTTATAATCTTTGGAACACATTGAATGAATAACACTCAGGATCTTAGTCCCTAATCATATTACTGGGAATTCTCATCTCTTAGCATTATCATCATCATGATTGCTAGATCTGGGTATTCAAACCCTTAGTTCATCACTGAACATTATTACCTCTTATCAGGTAAGTATTACCTCTAGGTCCTCGGACCAGGTATACATTATACTTATTGCCCAAGTATTTCACATGGCTCACAAGGCCCGTTTAAACTATATCATATGAAACATCATATCTCATACCTGGATATGTTCATCATCTCATGATACCTGTATGGTTAGTCTTTCATGATAGAAGCAATATCAAGTACATTTCATTACCATGCAACATAAGAGAAATACAACCTTTCCACTATTAGGGTTAGGGTTTCCCTTTTCATCAAATAGGGTTAGTGCTTTCCCTTTTCACCAATTAGGATTTCAAGCCGATTAGGGTTTCAAACCAATTAGGGTTTCAAACCGATTAAGGTTTCAAACGAATTAGGGTTTCAAGTTCATATTATCAAGAATCAAAACCCTAATTCATAGCTCTACATTTATTAGGAGTATCAATGTATGCTCATCACAATGTATGCTCATTAAATAATTATCAGATAAAGTATGAGTTTATCTCTCATCCTCACCAATTCAATGATTACATCATACTTTATTTAGGTTGCTCAATCCTTTTCTCAAGGTGCATTGGCCTACATTATCAAAATGCATTGAATTTGATACATCTTAATGTATCATTTGACATAACACACTTAAAGTGTTACTCGATCAAGTATATTGGATTGAAGTGCTTCCACCATATTGGGAAAAGAGGTGTGTGTGTGCTTCACACCATATCAGGCAAAGAGGTGTGTGTATTCTTCACACCATATCGGGAAAAGAGGTGTGTGTGCTTCACACCATATTGGGCAAAGAGGTGTGTGTGCGTTTCACACCATATCGGGAAAAGAGGTGTGTGTATACTTCACATCATATCGGGTTGCTCAAAATTAGGGTTTGCATATCCGGTTAAACCCTTATACTCATACCTCTTCAAACCTTCATGATATTAGCCTATCCTTCACCATGTGATAAGTGACAACGTACACAACATGTCAGTGTAAACCAAACCAAGTGTACAAACCAATAGGGGTGTGGGGTTCCAAGGTGTATTGCGTTTCATATTACCATGTTGGGTTTCAACACCTATCAGGTTAGAGGTGCTTCATCCCGATACTGGGTTGACCCATGATGATGTCATCATCATCAAGCTCTAGACTTCATTCCTTACTGTTCTAGTTCATGGACAACATTCCTATGTCACTAATAGAACTCATGGATTCATCAAATATACAAAAAAACTCAAAATTGAAAGTAGATCATCAATTATGACAAGATGGATGGTGAATAATAACACAGTTGGGTTCAAGTTATATAACCTGCCTCAAGAACAACTTCAAAGATCCAAGCTCCAAAGCTTCACGTTTCCAAGGTTGAAGATGAACTTATCAAAGGTCCAAGACTCGTTCACAACTCTTCTACATGCAAGGAATCACCATAGTTAAGAACTTGGTGAAGAAGAAAAGAAAGGAAGAGTCACAACCTGAGATCATGCTTTATTCCAAGGTTGAAGGTGATCATGGCTTCACCTTAGGGTTAAGGCTTGAGCTCCTCCTTGCTCCTTAGCACCATGCATGATACCTCACCACTCATGCATGATATCCCCTCACTTGTGGCCAATTCACTTGTGGCCGATATCACCTTACTATAGCCGATATGACTTTGCTATGGCTGATACCAAGCCTCTGTGCATGATATCTAAGAGAATTAGGGTGGTAAGTTTTGAAAATTTTCACTAGTAGGTGAAAGGAATGGTATATATAGTTGTGGTTCATGAAAAAGAGTGTATATGAGGTGTCATCATTTTACACTACTAGGTGTCATGTGTCCATACATGCATATTTATTTTGACATGCAAACCTATTGAGGATAATCTAGGGATAATATTTCAGCCCTTAGTTATCTTGTTGAGCAAGGTATTTCAACTCAACGTCACTTTATTCACAAACCCTTTTTCTAAGGAAAGTTGCAAACCGATATCCATCACCTCCTTGATGTGAGTAATCTTTCATGGCTAGGCCAAGAGTTAATAAAATGATATGGTACCTCCTCTATGGCTCCTTGGCCGATAGCACTCTCATATAAGCTCTACATCTTGATACAACTCATATAAAGGATTCAACTATACACCTTTTATTGGTCTTTTTATCACCAAGAATGCTACCACTCAAAGATGATTCAAACATGGTGCCTCTTTCTTTCTCTCTCCTCTATATGATGCCAAAATATAGTAGGGACACTTTTAGAGGTGGTGATTTTCATATCAACCCTACATTTTGGATAAATTGCAAATTACTCCCAAACTATCATATAATGCACAAATAGTGTGCAAATAAGCTGAAACTTGAAAATTAAACTTTCCTGGAGTCTTAATTACTTTTCATAAGGTTAAAACAAGTTTATAAATAACTTACTTAAGCAAAACATCCAGGTTATGGCATAACCCAAGTTAGGAATGTTACAAAAAGGGTCCAAATTATCGAAAGTTTTTTTGGGCCTGCTAGTCTATTAGCAGGACCACCACCTCCTACACTGGTGCACATAGTGCAATTCTTAATCCTACAATGGAGATGAATTTATTTGATCAAAACACAAAATAATCATGTAAGATTGAGGAAAGTGTATATGAGTAGATTCAGGGGGCATATGGGAGCTTTCAGTGCAAAACTGGGCCAAAAATGGGGACTAAAACTAAGATGAATATGCATTCATCAAGCATCACTAATGAAGTGGGTTTCCCCCTCCAGTTTCTCTGTGTCCTAACGTATCTAAAGACCCCCACATTGGTTGGGTGTTTTATCTGCAATGCCCCACCAAGCTCGGACTCCCTCTTTTCTGTTGTTTCCCATCGTGGTTGGGATTGAAAGTCACCTTGGGTCATCAAGCTTATATATAGTGCTTTATAAATGATGTCTCAGCCTTAAGGATCAGTCTGTCATCGCCTGAATTGATTCCCATACCCTACGTTCTTCCTACCATAGAACCTCTTATCGACATTGCAATGGCAGCTTCTTCTGGTTCACCGCAGGGTCACCAGCCATAGCGACTCATAGCATTGATGTTGAACGATTCCTTAATACCAGTCAAATCTCCTCCATCACCCAATTTTGTTTTTTAGCAGGTACCTAACTCTTCTTCTTTTTGTTTCTTTTGTCGTTGCTCCTTCATCGTGAGGCAAATTCCCACATTTCAGTCGACTATAGTCAGATTTGTGACTTTCAGTATGTTCGACAATGTGTCTCGATGTATAAGGAAAGTTAAAGTTTGCCTTGTAGTAGATCATAGATATGATCCCCATAGTTCTCTACCTATAGTCACGGATGGATAGTAATCTGGGGCATTAAGCCACCATGGAACCTCAGGTTTGACACGTTGGCTTCAGTTTGATGCAAGGATTTTGATGGCGGTCTTGGTTTCACTTGGGTCAGTCATGAGCTTGAGCTTTGATCAGATGTTTGGAAATTTAGAATACTCGTTGGTTAGGGAGCGAGGAAGATGAAGCTTAGAGATAGTTTGACTCTTTTCCCATGCTTTCTCAATTAATCGATGTATCTTGAAAGTGTAGTTCAATCATCTGGGTGTAACCTTAGTTTATCATAAGCATGTTTGATCAAAGGGTCAAATGACCATGTTGCCCATGATAGTTTGCTTCTAATGTAACACACACCTAAAGTATTTCCACCTTTTTGACTTTGATTTACATTGATCACATTTAAATTTGATTAAACGTCACACATATCGTTTCTCGAGTTCTGATTGGTCAATACTATAAAATTTATAACTAATTCATCTTATATCCTAAAAATATGCAAAAACACTCGTTGGAAAGTTAATAACATAAGGAATAATCCTAAGATGGTATTAAAATCTATTTTGAGTCTATTTTCTCTTGAATATTTAATGAACCTCAAAACCCTACAAATTTGGTTGGAAATCAACTTTTAATGATTATTAATGTTTAATAGGGAAATCACAATTGATCGTCAAACCTAAGAACATGAATAGGGTTCCCTCAACATAAAGAGACAACTAGGAGTTTCTTCAAGCTTTAGTAAGTGATGAATGCATATTCACCCCATTTTTAGATGCATGATTAGTCTAGTTTAGCATTCATATATCTTAATTTCCATCAAGAACAACTTTGTTTTGTTCTACTTAAGTGTTTATGTTAATTTGTAGGAATTTTATAATCTTATTGACTCCCTTTGTAGATTTAGAATTCTATCACTATGTAGCAAGTTTGCCTAGATAATTGGATTTTGACCACTTTCAGAAGGCAGACCGATACACAAATTTTGTGTCCGAGGATAATGTCAACCTATCGACTGACATGCCAATCGACGTTAAAATTGAGGAGAAATCAAGAGGCCGACACCTCCCTGACACTCAATGCTCGATAGTAGTATCGACCCCTAGGTCGACATCCACGCAGAATGATAGATCCATCGATGACGAAAGTCAACACCACTATCGACCCCTCTAGCTCGACAACATCATCGACACAATGTTGTCGACATTCTTGTCAAAAACCATAATTTCAAGGTTGACAAGTCTCGTAAATTGATAAACCAAATATGAGAAGTCTAAAAGCTATCGGTCCTCAAGGTCAACATACCTATCGACTGACAACAAGGTCAACACCGATGGAAATAGGTCGACAACCTTGACCCTATAAATAGGCCATTAGCATAGCCATACAAATCAACTCAAATTTTATGGAGACAGAGTGTCAAAACACTACTGCTGAAATTAGAGTAAGGTTGACACCTATTGACTCCAAGAACAGATCTATAGATCTCCTTCATCCACAACTCCAAAGTCCATCGATTTCCTTCTCAAAGGCGATCGATCTCTTCCCCAAGCTACTATTCCTCCACCTACTTCCACTGCAAGCTAGGGTCAGTTCTTGGATGAGAGAGAAGAAAGGAAGTCAATCATCACACACCACATTGAGCCACTTTTGTCACCATCATGACCATGATGACGTCCTCTTCCTCTTCTTATGATATTAATCTCTCCTTGTTGAGGGAGTAGTATTTTCACTAGGGTGTGGGGACTAGCCCCACTACCCATTTCTTGCAATTTCATTCATGTTCCAATTCTTGTATAAACACATATAATTCATAGCTAATCGTTTATTGCATGTTTTGTGGATTGATCACCCGCTTTATGTGATTTATCATAATCCTTTATTGTGAGAACTTCAACATTTAAGATATGAATACTGATTTTCTTTGGTCGACACCCTGATGAGAACTTCCAACAGAAAATCTCCAGAGCAGTGGATAGAGGATCTGTAAGTAACGAGACGTCAAGCTTACATGGATATCTACTGATGCAAGTTTCTGATGCCGAAAGGGGAAACTTTCATAACTCCAATTATATCCTCATACATGTTTGGATTTGAATGATTGCACAGATTTGAGTAGTGGCGGTGAAACCCAGTTCCACCCTAGTGTTTCCAGCCATATAGCTCCTTTTATTCTTGCAACCTTAGATTAATCAAACCAATCTCAACTTTTGTGATAAATACTAGTTCTTGCTAGGTTACCTTGATTACTTAATTTTTAAAAAGGCTGTCCTTTGGGATTTGATCCTTAACTATACTGCAATAAGATCTGTCTGCTTGTAGGTGGCATTATTACACTTTGGTTTAGGTAAACTCAGGGAATTATATTCATAGCAAATTTTCTTCTTTGATAATAATCCAAGTCAGTAAGTGGGTCCATGCACTTTGAGTATTTAAGTAATGGTTTTCAATCTCTTTAAGATTATTGTATCATGATGACCAATTTAAGTTATATGCATAACTATATATTCAATTTTCAAAAATTCTTAAATTAATGTTCCCCAAAAGTTGTCTTATGATTCTTATGCTTTCAAGCTCTATTTTAAGAATTCATGTCATGTTCATGAGAAATCAATTCAGGATAAGTAATCCAAGTGAACAATGAATCATGTAATTGGTTGTATTATTTTGTCCTCATCATATTAATGTTGAGACATCGAGCCTTATGAGTTCAAATGGAACATAGTGGCACGTATGTGAAAATCATGAGCTCAATTGGAGCATAGCTAATGGAACTCAGGTGCAAATCTTGAGTTCAAGTGGAACATCAGTTGAGCCTATGTTCCTTATGAGCACAATTGATGCATAAGAGCAGAGGACATTATAATTAACCACTAAGAGCATATGATGAGAATTTAAATTTACTATTAAGTTAATTGCATGTTTCCTTATTGCCAAGTTATTATTTTGTTATAACAATACTCAATACTGCTTACTCTAACATGTTTTTTGTTTTGAATCCATGGTTGGGGACGCAATGTCTACAGAAGGAAAGAATAACAGAGCTTAAGCAAGGAGTATACATGTCAAAGACTGATTAGGAGCTTAGCCCTGGTGGGGTGCAATCTAGATGATCTATTCATTTAGATTAGAGTTTCCTTCATGTTCTAAATCATGTTTAGATGTTAGATGATATATATTCAAGCTGCTCAAATGTACTAGATTTCCCTTTCAAAGAACAATGTATGAATATTTCCAATTAAGGCATAGTGTTTTATTCATCTTGTTTCTATGTATATCCTGTTTTGTTGCTGTCCCTCCAAGCAGAGTGACCCATATTATGGACAACATAGGGTTTGCTTCCTCTATTATACATGTACTTGGAGGGGCCTTACAATAATGGTATCAAAGAAAATAAGTAGATGGCGACCAGAAAAAAAAACAAGATTCATATCTTTTAACCCTAAGAATAAATAGGTGAAAGATATTAGAACTCAATATAGAGGTATAGTTAGGAGACACAACTTCATATAAGGGTTAGGGTTATGTGCCTAGATGCTTTGGATTTTTTTGTTAACTCTAGAATTGTACATATCATTCTCTCTCTTCTTCTCACATGTTTGTGGTATGGGACACAGGCACATGGGGTTTTCTAGAGAGAATGTTATGTTCATAGTCATGCTTTTATTGTCCTTTCAAGTGCATGTGGTATGGGACATGTGCATGAGGAAGGTGCTAAGATAAGTATGATATGGCATGTCATCGTTGAATATATGAGCGGTCGACATGTATCTAAAGGTGAAAACCAAAATGATAATTAAAATTAAAAGTTTGAGATATTTAGTCACATAAACTTAATCATATACGTAGTAAGACCAAACATGCATACAAAGGGTGGATAATTTGACATAGATATGTTAGATCTAGGGTAGAAATAGAACCCCTAAAGAAGAGGTAAAAAGGTCCTTTTTCATGTCAATGATGATGAGATATATTCACTAGTGGTGGACCCATATGTTGATTTTAATAATGAGGGTAGAGGTAGTGTTTTTCCACGAGAAGGTCATAACTTGAGGGTTCTAATGAGCCTTTAAGATAATAGTAGAGTGTTAGTATACATAAAATAAGTAAAACCCTAAGGTGGGTAGTAAGTGAAAATTTTGAGGAAATTTTTTTCTTAGGTGGGTAGAATTGCAACATCCAAAAATTTTAAACTTGTTAACAAATCCCTATTTAGAGCCCTGAATTTCAAATTTTAAAAAAATTGATATTTCAACTAAACCCTATCTTATAGATGGGACTCAAATACAATACTAAAACTATGTTTCCACTAACACCAGAGATAATTACACATTATCAGTCCACTTGTATCTCAATTTCATCAATTATAACCTTAGTTAGTCAATAGTTGATACACTAGGGATTGTAGTGAAATTTACCCTATTAACAAGAATAATTAGACCTAATAATTTTTATATAAACTTAAATCATGTATATTAGGCCATCTTCCAAATATGATCCCCAAATGGTTTATATGCAATCCTAGATCATTAAATACATGTTTATTCTAAAAAAGCAAGGACAAATAGTTGTTAATCTCAAATAAGGAAAATAGCTTATTTATCAAATTCCTCATGGTTAATTTAGTCAAACTACACATTTGGTCTTAACTGATCCATGTTTGATGACTCAATTTAAATGACAAAAAATCATAATGTATGAACTCTAAAAGGATGAATAATCTATTGAATGTTTTATATAACCTATAGTTCTAGTTTTAAACCACATGTCATGTAGAAAGAATCCCGACTGGGTCAGACTCCAATTCACAGAGCCATTCATAAGCAGGGCGACCCTATCCCTTACCCGACTCCCGACATCTATGGACTCTACAATCCATAAGCATCCTCCCCCCTCTCCATCTATCTCTCTTAGAGGCGTCATTGATGAAGTGGGTTTCCCTCTCCAATATCTCCATGTAATGATAGATCTAAAGACCCCCACATTGGTTGGGTTTTGTTACCTGCAACACCCGAACAAGCTCAGACTCCCTCTTTTCCCCTATTTCACATCGTGTTTGGGATTCCAAGTTACCTTGGGTCATCGAGCCTATATATAGTGCTTAAAAAATGGTTTCTATACCTCAGGGATCTGTCTATCATCGCCAAAATTCACTCCCATACCCCTACGTTCTTCTTGCCACAGAACCTCTCCTCATCGCTTCAATGCCAACTTCTTCCAGTTAACCGTAGGGTCACCGGTCATGGCGAATCATAGAAATGATGATGAACGATTCCTTCATGCCAGTCGAAGCTTCTCCAACACCCAATTTTGTTTTGTAGTAGGTACCCAACTCTTTTTCTTTTTGTTGCTTTGACCGCTGTTCCATCATTGTGAGGCAAATTCCCATGCTTCCTTCGACTATCGTCAAATTTGTGGCTTTTAGTATCTTCGACAATGAGTCTTAATGTACAAGGAAAGTTCAATTTTGCCTTGTAGTCAATCCTAGCTATGATCCCCATAGCGCTCTACCTATAGTCATGGAGGGGCATTAAGCCATCATGGAACCTTTGGTTTGACATGTTGGTTTCAGTTTGATGCGAGGATTTCGATGGCTGTTTTGGTTTCACTTTGGCCAATCGTGAACCCGATCTTTGATTGGAGGTTTGGAGCTCCATACTACTCCTCAAGAAGGGACTGAGGAAAATGAAGCCCATCAATAGTTAGACTCTTTTTTCCATGCTCCCACAATTAATTGATGCATCTTGAAAGGGTAGTTTAGTCCTCTGTACATAACCATGGATTATCATAGGCATGTTTGATCATAATGTTAAATGACTAGGTTTCCCCTGATAATTTGCTTCTAATGTAATGCATGCCTAAAGTATTTCCATCTTTTTGACTTTGATTTACATTGACCGCATTTAAATCTGATTAAATGTCACACATATGATTCCTTGAGTTCTGATTGGTCATTACTATAAAATCCTTAACTAATTCATCTTATATCATAAAAATATGCAAAATACACGTTATAAGATAATAAAATAAAGAATAATCCTAGGATGGTATTAAAGTCTGATTTGAGTCCATATTCCTCCAAATCATTAATGAACCTTAAAACCCTAGAAATTAGGTCAAAAATCAACTTTTAACGAATATTAATGTTTATCAGGGAGATCAGGGTTGATCTTCAACCCTAAGAACATGAATAAGGTTTCCTCAACACAGAGAGACAAGTAGGAGTTGCTTCAAGCTTAGGTGAGTAGGTCCATGCACTTTGAGTATTTAAGTAATGGTTTTCAATCACTTTAAGATTATTGTATAATGAGGATCAAGTTAAGGTATATGCATAGAAATGTATTCAATTGTTAAAAATTCTTGAATTAATTTTCCCCAAATGTTCCCCAAACGTTATCATATGATTTTTATTCTTTCAAGCTCTATCTTAATAATTCATGTCATGTTCATGTGAAATCAATTCAGGATAATTATTCCAAGTTAATGATGAATCATGTAATTATTTGTATTATTTTGTGCTCATCATGTTAATGCTGAGCCCTCAGGCCTTATGAGTTCAAATGGAACATAGTGGCACATATGTGCAAACATGATCTCAATTGGAGCATTATTAATGGAACTCAGGTGCAAATCATGAGCTCAATTGGAGCCTTATTAATGACACTTAGGTGCAAATCATGAGATCAATTGGAGCACTTTATGGCACTTAGGTACAAATCATGAGCTAAATTGGAGCATAGATAATGACACTCAGGTGCAAGCCATGAGTTCAACTGGAACATCAGCTGAGCCTATGAGCGTTCTGACCTCAGTTGGTGCATAAGAGAAGAGGACATTATAAATAACCACTAAGAGAATATGATGAGAATTCAAATTTACTATTAAGTTAATTGCATCTTTCCTTATTTCCAAGTTATTATTTTGTTATAACAATACTCAATGCTGCTTACTGTAATGTGTTTCTCTTTTTGAATGCATGGTCAGGGACACAATGTCTGCAATACATCTCAAAGACTAATTAGGAGCTTAGCCCTGGTGGGTGCCATATACCTAGATGATCTAGTCATTTACATTAGAGTTGTCTTTATATTCTAAATCAGGTTAAGATGTTAGATGATATATATCCAAGATGCTCAAATGTACTAGATTTCCCTTTCAAAAAATAATGTCTAAATTAAAATTTCCAATTAATGCATGGTGATTCATTTATATTGCTTCTACGTATATCATGTTTTATTAATGTCCCTCCAAGATGAGTGACCCATGTTATGGACAACATAGAGTTTTCTTCCATTGTTGTACATGTTCTTGGAGGGGCGTTACAACCGTCTCATTAAATAGTGATGAATTTCTCCTTATCATTATGCCAATCACCACTTCATAGTTTGTTGATCCTCAATCTTTATTTTCATCCACAATGTGCCCCTCAATTTTATTCCAATCAATCTCTCATGATACATATAACACTATCTTATTCCACAATGCATCCTCCCTGTTATTAACATTTAAACCTTGTTACCATCACCCACTATCTTGGTCCATGATGCATCCTTCTAGTTAATTTGACCAATCTCTCTTGATAATCAATATATGTAGAGATATTGACATCATATGTATATCCATAATCAACTCATATGAACATCACATGTAAAATATGTTTCTATTGATATCTATTTCATCATTCTAGAAAAGTGATATTCCAATACTTAAATAACTTACATGTACAAAACACCATTAAAAATGTTGTTAAATTTCAACATGAAACTTTCTAGATTGGTAGATTGCTCAAATATTTTAGTTTTAGTGTTCTCCATCATACTATGTTAAATACAAACTTTAAACATATGTTTCCATATATACGTATGTATGGGATTAAGAGAGGAATTCTCTCCCCCTTGCCCACACCCATAGTAATATATATGGGATTAAGAGAGGCATTCTCTCCCTCTCTCCCATGCCCGTGACGGAGGACGAAGGCCAAGAGGATGGAAATCAAACCGGGAACTAGGATTCAAACCCAGGTCCTGTTAGGGGACACTATGATTGACCACTTGAGCCACTCTTTGTCGGTTGTGGTAATAGATACGTATGCATGTATGTATATACATATATCATTGCAATATCTTAATCAAATTCATAATGTCAATCACAATATCATTAAGCTTTACTAAATTTATATTTGTTGTTATACCAAGAAACTACAGAAGTAGAAGTTTACCAAAAGAATTATTTTCTATGCCTTGGTTATGTAAATTTCAAACCGAGTTACCACAAAATATTAATATATCAATATTAAAAGAATCAAAATAACATCATCAAAAATAATTTGTAGATTTTTTAAAGTGATAGAAATACCTCACAATAAGAGCCCCATTATAGTATTTTTTGATATTTTCATGATTACAGTCAGATCGAGGGAAACCATTTTCCTTATAGAAGATATCAAAATCTTTTTGTTAGGGACATTTACCAAAGATTTAAATGTAAGTATAAACATGATATGCATGTATACAATTTTGCTCATGTTCATTATTTCTATTGTTCGAAATCTTAACCTTCCAAATTGATTACAAACCCTAATATATAAAAACAATTAGTTATAGACATTTCTAATGGGCACTAAAATCAACTTCACAATATGTCAAATATACTTTTGCTTATGACAACCTTGACAAAGTCTAATCCATAGCCCTCACTTTTAGAAATATTTGATGTTCTTTCCCCATTTTCCTTTCATTTTTTTCATTGCATTCCAAAATAAAATACTATTATGACTAGTATTTTCATGTTGATTTGTTAATCTATATCATGAATGAAATTCATGAGAATTGGGGTTTTGTGTTTAAGTTTTTCTCACAATCATGATTTAAAAGACTTCTTCTAACCCGAATGAATATCTTCACCTCTTAGGTTGTTTTTTGTACAAAATTAGTTTATATATCATGAATTACATATATGAAATCCCTCAGTAACATTTTTAGATCTTTTGAGTAAATGAATCTTCAAACAATGAATGATAATGATATGTTGGAAAAGGTTCAAGAAAACCAAGTTTTATGTGGATTTTATTTCATGCATTTAAGTGGTAGTGATATTTGAAATCTTGAAAACCAGTTTCGTATTCAATATACAAGGGAATATATCCAAATATACCTAGAAAATACCTCTTTTCTATGGAAACGTCTTTCAATGATACCACAGAGTACTACTGATAAATATAAATTGTTTGTAATAAATATAATATTTGATATTAGGGTTGTAAATGGATATGAGTATACCCGCATACCCTCAAACCCATACCCACTAGCCTGTCACAGGTACAAATTTTTATAACCATGTAACCGCTTACCCTTATACCCACACAACTGCCTCTTACTGGGTTAGGTTATGATTATGTATATACCCATACCCTGTATACCCATATACCCATTTACTTATAATTTTTTGTAAATAATTTACACTAAAATGTAATGATGCATATTGTAGGACTCACATCTAGCAAGTATATGTACCTCCAAATAGTAAACTTTTATATTAGAATGTAGTGCTCCATATCGTAGCACTCACATATAGTAAATTTAAGTACCTTGCAATAGTATAATGAACAAATCAATTAACACAACTTTACAGTCACACAAGTACATTTCATTAAATTAAGAAGGTCACAAAGTCATTCTCTCATTCCACAGCTCTCTCCTCTCTACCTTGAATGATATTTCTCCACAACCTATCTATTTAAGTGTGGTACTTCTTTGTATCTCTAAGTTTATGGTGTATTATTATATCAATTTAACATAACCGTATACCCAATTACCCATCCATATACCCGATGGTTATACGGATATGGGTATGTTGCGGGTATAAATTTTGACAAAGTGGGTATATAACCATAGCCATATCCACTTAACTAAATGGCTACGGTTATGGATATGACCATATCATACCATACCCTACCCATTTACAACCATATTTGATATATAACTTTTTTGGATATTTCATTAAACCACCTCCTTTAGTTCTTTTTGAGCAAGATAAAGATTTTATGGTGACCAATTACTTGTCAAAATTTGGCATTAATCAGAGATCTAGTTTAGATTTTAGGGCTTTTTGATGATAAGGAATCTAGTTAAATAATTTTTGCTGATTTTTTATTTTGACTAGTTATGTAGAATCAAGAAATTTTCAGATTTTGATGAGTTTTAATGTATCTAATGCAAACTTTGGTTGTTCTTGTAAATCCTTGAATTATGTGTACTTATTTTGCAAATAAGGCCATAAAGTGAAACTATGCTAAATCAATTTTTTGTGCCCTCACTTTATATATATAAAGGCTTCAAATGATTACTAATTGAATTATTAAAGTATAAATGTAAACCCAGAAGTTTGTAAGCTGGTAGATGACTTGAATGAACAAGAAGATAATTATCCCCTCATTCATTGAGCCCCAAGTTTTGAAATATGAATCAAGTCTTCTTAGTCTAATTGTTAGTACAACAATGGATATTGGATATTGGAGTATAACTTTAAATTTGGAGTGATATTGAATAAATTTGTGGGTTGGGAAAATAAATTAAGTAATTTATTAAAGGAAATAAAAGGTAGGTATTGTTTTGGTAGCAATTTTATGCTTATATAGACGTAGGCAATTTTTAAAATTTATTGATAAAAATGGAAAGAATTAGATAAATCCACAATGTAAATCAGATTTGGATAATTTTCTAGACCAAAGTCATAGGTCCTTCCTAGACTTTGGGGAATGACACACATGTGCCTCTTGACCTCAGTCGTGGATTGACAATCAGATGACTCAAATCCACCATCTACATCACACCAGGAGTCTCTTGAGAATTAGACTCATGGTCAACCTTGCTCGCTCTCTATCAGCCACCTTTGCCTGTGGCATTTGTTCCATTGGATTTGGGAATTCAAGCCAAACTAAACAACCCCTAGCATGTCCAATATCTCCTCCCATGGACCCATTATAAAATTGATGCCTCTCATTGATCCCCAAGCCCTATAAAAGAACCCATTAGTAATCCCTAGACTCCCTTAAATTGAACCACTCCTCAATTTCTCGTGAGAGCAATCACAACCCCGAAAAGTTGCACATTCATATCAAACAATGAAAATCTCATCTCAGTAACTTACGATGACTCCGACCGATTATCTTGGCTTGAAACCTTTTAAGGAGCCCAAAAAAGAGATCTAAGCATGATAAGGGCCCGAGGATACCTTGAACCCTAGTATGATATTTTCCCCTCATGTTATTTTCTAACGATGATCTGTTGACCTAGTAACTATCACCCCCATCATCTCATCAGGCTAAAAGGCTCAATGTCATTGGGAGTCCTACCAGACTCGACCTGGCCCTTGGTCACAAGTCTATAGGCTAGCAACCTAGGGTTAACCCCTGAGTTGGCCAGTTGCTCCATGCGTGAGCCATGGGAGAGCTATCCCCACGAGGGAGTTATTCTTCTGTCCTGATCCACATGACTAGGTTAGGTTACTACGAAAGGGTGAATGGGTAATTATAACCATTTGAAATCCAACCAAGCCATATCCCATTGGAGTTGTGTTGAAATTTTTGACTGGTTGATAAGGATTAATTTTGTAAAAATTCTAGTAAATCAACCATATCTCAAAAGTAGGCAACACACACACAAATATATATATATATATATATATATTAGATTAATAAAAAAATGAGAGTCTAAAAGTAAGGGATTTGAGGCCCAATTGAGTCTCTGATTAAAAATCTGTAGTATAATGAACATATATTATGATGACTATATGCAAACCCTAATTTTGTAAAATGATGGAGCATGTCTTGTTTGATAGGATTATTAATTTAATATGATTTGATACTATTTAATGATGATGAAATTTGATGATAAAGTGAATACTAGAGTTACTTATGGTGTCCAATTAGGGTTTCATATTCAAAGGACTCAAATTTTGAAAGGTTTAAGGTTTTGAAGTGCAACCATAACATAACCCTATATTGAACATGAATGAGACATGTAGGATCAAGAATAGACGTGATCCACAGTATGTGGATATAATAGTGAGACATTTTTGGAATGTAGCTATTTTAGATTGATTATTTAGGCTAAGTCTTGATTTGGATATGATAGTTCTTGCCGACTTATTAATTTGGTAAAGTGCCTCACATTTAAAGGCTACATGGTTATTTATGAGGAATCAATTATATTGGTATTTGATGATTTTTCAATTATTTCTAGATGAGTGTTCATATATATAAATTGTTGGATGTTTATTCTAGTTATTATTTAATTACAAATCCCTATGTGTACATATAAATTTAAATCCCAAAGGACCTTAACCTATAGCTGAGAAAGTGAATGATATACTTGAATGACTAGAACTTCATAATAGTCTCACTACCCTAGTAAAGTTAATGTGGTGGCCAACACCCTCATCATAGACATCTCACTTGTGATGCTGGTTTGTTCAACCAACAGAGAAGACTCAAACAATTTTCTAGATGGACCCTAAAACCTTAGTTTGATAGGTTTCTCATGGCACACATCCCTATCTGAGATGACATGGTTTATGAGTTAGTAGAATTTGTCTATGTATACCATCAAGAAGATTAAGGCCCTTCTCTATAACCCTCTAACTGACCCCTCCATGAGTGTTGATGGAGGGATTCAATTAAAACAACAAATATTGATCCCTAAAGATTCTGTGTAAAAGACTCACATTCTGCAAGAAACTCATGGATCTAAGTATGCCATACATTTCTACAGCATCAATATATTTGACCTTAAACGGTTTTTATGGTGGTAGAGTATGAATCCAGACATATCCTTCATCATGGCTAGTTGCCTCATGTGTAGATGGTGATGGAAGAGATACAAGGACCAACTGATTTACTATATTCCATCAAGATTCCTAAATGAAGGTGGGACAAGATCATCTCGAATTTCATGGTAGGTCTTCCTAGGGACAAGAAGAAACACAAAGCATTATGGATCCTAGTAGATCATTTGTTAAAATTGGCACACTTCTTATCCTACAAGACTACCACCAATTTTTTTGACCTAGTTGAGCTCTACATCCAAGAGATTGTTCATTTGCATGGATTTACAATCCCATCATCTCTCCTCATGATTCTATGTTCACCTACAAGACATTGAAGCAAATCTAAGAAGAATTTAGTATGGGACTGAAGTTCAATACCTCCTATCACTTGAAAACCAATGGACAATCAAAACACATGATCCAAACCCTAAAAGACATGTTAATGTCTTATTTCCAATATTGGGGTGGATCATAGGAGAATACATTTCTTTAGCTGAGTTTTCCTATAATAGTAGATGTCAAGTCGGTATTGGAATGCCTCCATATGAAGCTCTCTATGTGAGGTCATATTGATCACCATTGCACTGGGATGATGTAAGAAAGGGGACCCTATTCATGTCATAGGAACTGTAGAGTTGAGATAGATAAATTCCTCTTCATCAAGAAAGATTAGGATCTATAGAATACCTACACAGGTGTCAAAGTGAATGGATGTACACTTCTTTTTGGGTGATCATGTGTTTTTGAAGATTTGAACCCTTTGTGAATGGCTAAACGTCATCAAAAGCCGAGTCTCTGATATGTGGGCACATTCAATATTTTGGAATAGATTGGAAAGTACACTTATTGCCTTGCTCTACCACCACAATAAAATATGATGCTTGATATGTTTCACATGTCCAATCCAAAGGCTAATGTATGGGAACCTGCACTTGAACTAAATATATAAAAATCCAAGGTAGGTTGCCCTACATAAAGACACATGTAAGGAAATTGGATTCAAAGGTGAAGGATCTCAAGAACATAATGATTGAGTTGGTTAACGTTCTAGTGAAACACCATTGTGAGGATGAAGCCACATCGAAGCTAAATAAGGACATGGTGAAAGAACACCAACAATTTTTCTCTAGTCAGGTCAAATTTTGAGATAAAAATCGTAATAAGAAGGGAAGGATTTAGAAACATGGAACTTTTAAACTTTGATGAGTTTCAATGTAATTAATGCAACCTTTTGGTTGCCTTTTAAATCCTTTAATTAGGTGTACTTATGTTACAAATACATCCATATAGTGAAACTATGCCAAATCAATATTTCATGCCTTCACTTTATATAAATAAAGGCTTAATATGAATTCCAATTAAATTGTGATAATATAAATATTATTATAGAGGTTTCTTAGTTGGTTGATGATATGTTCAAGTAAAGAGTTATCGTCTCATTCATTAAACCCCACATTTCAAGTATCAAATGATTCTTCATAAATTTAATTTCTAATTTGATGATAGATATTGTATATATGAGGAAAACTCTAAATTTTCAATTGATAATGAATTAGTATGTGGTTTGTGTAAATTAATTAATTAATTTCATGAAAGGAAACAAAAGTGTAGCTGTCATTCTATTTTTATATAAACTTTTTCCTAGGATGAGATAAGCATACAATAACCATAACCTGACATTTTGGTAGTAAATGGATGCTTCTATGGATAGGTAACGTTTTAAGGTTATTAAAAAACTAAAAAATAATGGGTAAATCCAATGTAAATCAAATTTGGATAATTGCATGGATCTAATTTGTGGGCTAAACCCATACATTAGGGTGTGATGCATATATCCCACCTGACTCGGGCTATGGATTGGTGATTGGACGATTCATTTCCATCATCTACCTTGTGTCGGGAGTCCCTTCATGACCTGAATTCTTATCAACTCTACTCTCCCTTCACTAGACATATTTTCCCATTGCCTTTAGGAAGTCAAGCTTAAGTCAAAACCCCCTAGGATTTTCCTTATCTTCACATCTAGAGATAATGCCTAAATCTCATAGATTCAAGGAAATTAGGGCTAGACACTAATGTGTCCCCTCAACCCCCTAACCCCATAAAGGACCTCAATAGTCACCCCTAGACTCTCTCAAGTTTAACCACTCTTCAATTGCTTGAAAAATCACATGCAACATGCAAACAAGTTCCAACTTCATTTTTGGAAATGAAAACCTTGCCCTGAAAACTCATGATGAATCCAACCAATTTGCTTGACTTGAAGTTTCTCAAGGAGTATGTAAAAGAACTCCAAACATCAAGAGAGCCCAGAATACCCCAAAATATGGTATGATCTCTACCCCCACCTTATTTTTCAATGAGAATCTTTCGATCTGGGAACCATTACCCTGACCATTTCACCGTCATACAAAATGCTCAATGACTCAAGGAAGTACTTCAAGACTAAATCTGGCATCTGGCCACGGTTGATGAGGCCAACAACTAGAGTTAACCCTGGTTGAATCCTTAGCTAGTTGCTTTGCACATGAGCCATGGGAGAACAATCCTCACGAGGGAATTAGTGCCATGTCTTAAGAAGAATGACCTAGTTAGGTCTTAATGCAAGAAAAATGGGAATTTATCTTTGTTTGTAATCCAGCCAGGGCACACCCCACTAGGTTGATGTGGTGTGGTGTGATTGGCTAATAAAAGGTTAATTCTTAAAAAATTAAATATATCAACCTTATCTAAAAATAGGCAATGTTATGTAAACATATTTGAAAAAATTATTTGGATTTTGAAAATAAGGAGTTTATACCCAATCTAGTCTCCAATTCAAAACATATATTGTGATATATATATATATATATATATATATATATATATATATATATATATATATATATATATATATATATATATATATATATATATATATGACTACATGCTAACCTTAATTTTAAAAAATAATGTTTCTAATAGGAAGATTTATTTGATATAAACTAATCTTATTTGATGAAAATGAAAACCAATGTTAACTATGACATTAAATTTACTCATGGTGTCTAATTAGGGTATGCTATTCTCATCACTTATAACATTAAAGATTTAGAGTTATGATGTGCAACCCTAACCTAACCATATTTCAACCCTAAACTAGACCTGGAGGACCAAGACTAGTCCAGATCCACAAAACGTGAATTCAATGGTGACACCATAGTGTTATGTAATATTTTAGGTTGATTGTTTAGGCTAACAATTTGGATAATAACTTGATTGTTGGATTGTTTACTTGGAAAAGCACCTTAGGTGGAATAGCTACATGGTTATTTTGTGAATAAGAAGTTTTGTTGACTTTTGATGATTTTTTAATGGTTTCTAAATTACATTCATATATCAAAATTGTAGGATGTTTATTTCAATTCCATTACAGCAATAAAGCACTATATGTATCACATATGTGCATTTTCATTTTCAAAACCTAGTGTGTACTTTTTGAACATATTTTAAGGAGATTAACACTCCTAGGAACTAACGGAAGGTAATTAGGAAAATGAAAAAAAATACAAAGATGATTTTTTGATAGAGTCCAATGATAGACAGTCACCATGAAATCCAATGCTGGATAGAAACCCAAGGGTTCATGGATGGAATAATAGAGTTGGTACACCTAAAGAAATAGTATAACCACCAGTTAGAGGATAAAAGGGAAAATGAAAAGTTTGATTATTGTTAATAGTTGTTTGATATTCATCATATATTTTTATCCATATAAGCACATCCTTTTGTTTGTCGACATTTAAGGTTGGCTACATCATTTAAAGCTTGTAGATATAAAAATCCGAATGAATGCATGAAAAGATCATAAGGTTCAAGATATCTAGAGGATTATGTAGAACATAGTACTAGTTCTTCCTATGTAGACATTTTTCTTTGGAACATTGTGTAACTCATTTGAGGAGCATTATCTTCCTTTATATTATCAAATGACATTTTTCAATGAAAATTTAAAATGTTGTTCTTTATTCTTCTTATATAGATCCTAGAAATTTAAAGTAAGGATATATGCCTCCTTGGGTTTCCTTCAAAGGGGATCACAAGGGGAGTGGGTCGAAACAAGTTGACTGAATACTTATATGTGAAAAGTATGGTATCCTAACCCCTAGATCCACCCCAGTTCCCAATTTATTGAACAAAACCACAATGTAGCCCTTGGATATTGATATTATGGCTCCTATATTATAACTTACCTATGATAAAAAAGGAAAACATGTGAGGAGTACAATCAATATTTTTACATTGCCAACAACTCCATCAACCATGAATAATGTTTGTGTACCCCAAAATTCTCTTGAAGAAATAGCCTATGTGGGGAGATTAACCACCTACATCCTTCCCCCTCTTCATTACTTTTCATAATAATCAGACGGGAGGAGGCTAATGTTAGTTGTGAGACCATAAACCTAGACCAGTCTTAGTTTATCTCTATTATTTCTTGATTATATAATTATATGATTGATTATGTTTTCATACCTATTAATTAAGAGATATCTTCAATTTGATTCAGTTTGTAAGTTGTGAACTTAATTGTAAATTCAACATAACAAGAGGAACTAATTGCAAATTATTAGAAAGTATATGAGTTAGTTTTTTCCTTCATATTTATGCATCAAAAAGCCTTAAATCAACTATTTTATTTATAATTCTAATTTGATTTCAATTGCACCTTAATTTCCTTGCTATTGAAATTTCATATACATTTGTGGACTAATGTGCAATTTCACCTAAACTGAAGACATTGTTGAAGGTTTGGTATACAATATCTTATTTCATATTGTTTCTCATTATCTTTCTTGCTTTTATTTTAGTTGAATATTGTTTGGCTTAACTAGAATAGGGGGTCAACCCTTGCTACCTAAACCTAATCATAGCTAGTGTGGTGGTGGTGGTAAATGATGGCTGATGGACTCATAAACCAATGACGATCCCAAACTCACCATATGATGGTATCACTGGATCACATCAATATATGAGGTTTCGAATTCCATCAACAAACAAAGAACCTATATGAACCTACAAATGATGCTTCTAATATGATGAAATCTCTAGATCCCTCAACCAGTGAAGGAACATATGAGTCAACCCATGAAGATCCTAGTATGTAGACTTATGAGAAACTTCGGCTGACAACCACTGATAATCCGTGTTTGTAATATATGGAATCACTAGGATTCCAACCTATGGATGTTCTAGATCTTGGCATTTGATAAATGATTAGATGCATAAATCTATGAAAGATCATCCTCAATTGACCAATGACCTTTCTAGTAAAGGATTGCTTCAACTTTTGACAACCCATTCTTATAAATACCCCACCCCTTTGTAAAGAAAGCTATTTGGAACCCCTCCTTCCTGTTAGAATGTGATGGAAATCCCATCTAGTTGATGGGGAGTTAATTTCTATGAATGAAAGCTTTCTTGTCCTTACATGCATATGGCCTAGTTTCCATAGTCAAATCTAGAGAACTTTAGTGTGAGCCCTAATCATTTAGAATTTCCTTTCATTATATGTTTATTCATGTTTCTCCACTTGTCTTTTATATTCATTAGCACCCATGAATTTTAATGGTAGAACCAAGTCCATATAAGCTATAGAACCTTTCTTTTTCCTCTTCTTGTCCCAAGGGAAGCTAGCTTGTTCTTGGAGATTTAGTTTTTGAACTTTTAGATGGCTTACATAAGGATCTAGAACATGTTCATGACTCTATTGGACCTCATGATCATCACTCTAGTGTGTGAAAAAAAAATGAGTCATCAAGGAGACTTCCTTTCCCTGACCCCTCATTGACCTGTGGAGGCCCGACACAAGAGAAGTATGGTAAACCAAGTGTGCAACCCATTAGTTCTGGCACAAACCATGTTAGACATAAATCCCAATTTATTTGCCCCCATGAGGATTTGAACCTGAGACCTCTACCTATATTCACGGTCTGATCACCAGTGAGACACACCCTTGCGGGCCTCTGGTAAGTGACTAATATGGAATTTTTTAGCTTTTTTTCCTACTCATGCATGCAAATCCCTAAAATTGTTATAATCTTGATTAACATGCCCAAATAATGAATCTTTATGGACCAATTACTGGTATATGATGTGATATTATATTGCATGACTTCTTATGATTTTTAATAGTGATGATGATATGTATGTTCTCTATTACTAGTTTTAGGTCTGAATTTTTGGAATTTGTTCTTCAGTGCTCTAAATTTTTTTAATCTTGCTCTATTATCTTCTAATATGCTAAAAGATGATTTCTTGACAACTACTATGGATATATGAAATGGATATACAAAATGTCTTGCTTCCTAAGATATTAAAAGTACTTCTTGATGTTGACTCTATTTTCCACTTAACCTTGCATTTGTGGAAATTTGAAACACAAGTAAAATGTTACTAAAAATGTCATCTTTTTGGTATCTTGGTACCACATGATGGAAAAATTCATATGATACTGACTAAAAGTTGATAAAAAATGATCCTAAAGTTTTTCTCTAACTTATGTTGCTGGAATATCATTTGAAAAAGAAAGAATCTTAAAGTAGACCATCTATGCATAAAAATGGCCTTTTGTATACATTCTTGTGATTGTAATGTAACTTCCTCTTGATTTTTAATTTGAAGCTGAAATTTTATGTAGTACTGTGTTATTACAAATTTGAATCTAGTATATCAGTTGGTTTTGAATTTCCTATAAGGTTTTGTTGTTGATGTGGCTTTAGGTAGTGAAATAGACTTTCATTGCTGGCCATGGTAGATTGTTCCATAATGAATACTTTGAGTTACATTGTGAATCTTCTCATGTCTATATATGTTATTGATGTGCGTATTTATATACACAAAATTCAGTAGGACAAGTTCTAGAGTTTAACCTTCTAATCAGGTTGTCAACTTGCTGCGAGCAACAAATCAACTAAGTATAGAGAGGTATCAATATTTAGATATGGAAAAAAGAAGATGGTTGAGTTTCAAATCCGATTGTGAGTACAAGAAGTAAAAATCTAAATTGGAGAGGGTTTGATTAAAACTAAGAATAAGAATAAAAGTGCTAAAATAAAAATTATCTACCCAAGAAATAAAGAAATATATTGAATTAGATGGGAAAAATATTGATGCTTAGGAGTTTCACCACCTTAACTGGCATAAATAAAAAATGAAGAAGTCATACAATAAACAAGATAAAGGAAGCAAGTAAAATATTGATAAATGAATCACAAAAAATGAACTCCCCGTGAACCCATAGTCCCGGTGTTCACGGATCCTTGTTCAAGCATCTTAAAGGGGATTTTTTGAGGCCTCATACAAATCCCCATGTAATCAGTTTGACCGTTTCAAATCTTGAGTTTCAAGATCACATCCACCAAAATTAATATGCACTGAGAATGTTAGATCACTTTGTTAAAATCATCAATTTCAAACCCAAAACCATTATCTAAAGGAATTGTATAAATCTTCGATCAAGAAACATATGGCTAAAGGGCTACTTGCCTTGCCTTGATAATGGAACTACTAGTCATAATGAAGAGAAGGGAGGCAATGAAAGATAGCGAGGGGGCCATAGACTAGAACGTAGAATCCTAAAGGACCATATGCTAGTGACAGTTAAACAGCCACAACTCTTTGTTCCTTACTTCCCAAGAAGAATAGAAGAAAGAATAAGAAAAAATCTCCAGAAGGAATGATACTTTATTAAAGGAATTGAAATATTATAATGCATAAATAAAAAGAACAATTATGCTCAAAGTGAAGTAAAAGAACAAAAAGTCGGATGTACAAGTAAGACTTGATATACAACTAAAACTGGATTCACAATTCAGCCTCTATACTTTTTCTTGTGGAGTCCTTCCTCCTTTTGGGGGAAGGAGCGGTGAAAACTCTAGATACAAGACTTTCTAGAAGATTCCTATCCAGAGGCTGAAAACTATTTGGATTTGGTCAATAGAGAAAATAGTTGATTGCTTTTAATTATGTTGACCATTCACATATATTTTGTTGCAGATTCCCGCAATATCTATTTTGAATGCATTTTTAAGAAAGTCATAAGTTCCAAAGTGATCTGAAAATATGTTTTTTCTATTGATAATTCAATTCCCTTTATAATGCAAACTTTCTCATTAAATTCTGCCTTGGGATGTGAGAGTTATGACACTTTTGGTACGTGATATATATTTAAATCAAGACACTGTGGGAATTGTGTAAAACATCTTCCAAGAGAAATTAATCATGGAGTGATTGAGCCATTTTCCTACAAAAAACCAAGAATATATAATTAAGACTCTGAATATAGAGAAAAATGTAAACTAATTCAATTAATTATTAAACTAAGAAAATAAATAACAAAAATCCTAAAAATATATGTAAAAATAAAAAGGATACGTACACATTTATCAGAATATCCCAAACTTGAATCTTTGCTTGTCCTCAAGTAAATAAAATCATAAATAATTCTAATTATACTAGTAAGATGTCTATCCTCACCCTCGTAACATCACTTTATTCCTTAACTCCAAACCTGGCCAAGCAACTCAATCTCCTAGAGCCACATAACACAAAATTTTATATTTCCTATTAAAACAAATATCATATCTTGTTTCTAAATCAAAATTTTGTAGAAAAATAGGCTTTGTCTTACTTCTGCTTTGACACCTTTTTTTTGAATTGTTGCACAGAAATAGGACGAAGGGGGTACAGAAGAAGATGACCCCTCCTCTATTCAAGTTGGGATATATTTAATTTATGGACTTGTGGCTAATTTGGTCACGATTTTTTTATGTGCTCTTTGGCATCTTTTGAAGGTACTCCTCTTTCGAGGGGTATGGAAATTTTGATGTGGGAAACATGCCACCCCGAACTTGATTTTTGTCTAGGGATGATTCTTTACTTTATTTTGAGAGAGAATGAGGGAGGATTGTTCTTGTACTTATAAACTTCACCTTTTTTTATAGAGAGTCATTGCATTAGATAGAATTTTCCTATCAATCATATTATACGATATTTATGATAACTTAATCCACAGTTAAACATAGAGAAAAACTGTATTTGATTCTGATTTATTTCATACAACTTGCCAACTTTTCCAAGGAGTGATGCTAGTTTGGGGTCCTACGCAACATGGTGGTTTTAGACATAGCAATTTATAAAAGTTTTTGCAAAAGATTTACTAAATACAAAAGGGATAAAATGATAGAGATCTAATCATAATGGTCAACTAGATATGGGCTATTTCACAAATTAAGGAATCTAAAAGCATGTCTGACTAGATAAAGGTCATAAGAGAAAATGAAGCAAAAGAAATACAAAAGCAACTACAAGTAGAAAATAGAAAGACAAAAAGAAAGTGCTAAAAAAAAAGATCAGGGGGTGGAATAGGCACGTACCACCCACCTCCACCCTGGACTTAGAATTTTTCTCATCCTGTGTAAATTCCAAACCCGAGATGGAGGGAAGAAAATTTCTTAGTTCACCAATAGGCCCTGGTAGCTCAAAAAATGTCTAGCTGAAGGGGATGTGTATGAGGGTTGGAGCCTTTATTAGAGAAGCTTAATAGTACACTCAACTTTTGGGTTGTCGTGGAGACCCAATGGGTTGTTCATATTTCATTTTACCTTCTAGTCTATCCAACATGATCCACAATTCCTCCTTCAATAGTAAGGGAAGTGTTGGATATGGAAGTGGATTGGGGGAGATTGACGGAAGTCTGATGGGTAAGATGTCAAGTACCATATGTACAAAATTGTGGGGAGGATCGAGCTCTAGTTTCCATCCTTCAAATTAATCTACATATAGGAAAATTGGTACTGATACTGAAGGAACAAAAGCATAAAAATCAACATCACAAGTTTTTTTTGTTCTTCTTATAAATCATGCAATCAACATTGGGGTTAGTAGGTTTCCTTGTTGATATATAATGTAACTCAAGTAATTCTAGGTAGGGGGTCCCCAATGGTTTAGGAGGGATAAAAATGGGGACATATTCCTTGAAAATGATGAGAGGGGGTACATGAACTTCTTCTAAGGGTGGTTTCTCCCTTTCCAAATCAGTCGTATGTGTGAAATAAATTGACTGTGACAACATGTGAAGAATCATTTCATCATTTGTGGGAGGTAGATCATTATCCATAAAAGGGTTAACCCAAGTGGAATTGTTAATGATAACATTTGGATTTATGTCAAGGATGGGAGGAGTTGTTGGATCTTCAGAATGACTTTCCTACTTCAAATTTTCATACTCAAGTAATAAAACCTCTAATGGAAGGGTAGGAATAACAGCGTCCTCATCGCATAAGAATTATGACCCTTTGGTCTATGATATTTCATCAAGATCTGACATATATGAGACAAAAATGGGATCATCATCATTATCATCGGGAAGAACCATCTTGGGTTGTTCTAATTTTTTGGGGGGTTTCTGTGATTAGGTTTCTAGGAAAGTGGCCAACATGGCTTGGGTGGTTTCCAGTTTTTCCTGTCCTTCCACTTCCATCTTCTCTAGAGCCGTAAGTCTCTTTTAGTTTAGGATTACATTGGGTTTCATAATTAGATTCATATACCCCAAAAATTTTCAATCCTCGCCACACCCCCATAGTATTCTTGGTCATAGTATCCCTTGTATTGATGAGGGTGACATTTTTGCTTGGATAGTCTGCTGGAGATGATGATTTGTAATTTATACTACATCCATATTGTTGGTAAGACTTGACATCACAAGGTGTCACTGAAACATGGGTTGGTCCCTTTGGACAATCTAGATTCATTGATTGGGCCTCTAGTAAAGTACCTATCAAAGATTATTTCCTTTCTAGTACAACCTATCCTTTTTCTACCATCTTCACTAGGGCTGTAAGACGTTCTTGTTGGGGAGTGAACTGAGTTTCATAAATGGGTTGATACACACCAAAATTTTTGTCATTCTCACCATACCCTCCAAAATCTTGTTGGTCATGACACCCCTCATTAGGATATTGATTGGAGTAGCCTGATTCCTCATAATGGCCTTTGAAAAGTTGTGGATTTGCATTGTAACCATCAAGATAAGGAGCTTTGAGACTATTAAGTGCTACTGTCATAGGAGGGAGAAAATTGAGACAATATAAGGATGTATGGTAATAATAACCATACAAATTGTATTGTGAATCATAGTGTGATGTCCATTCTAATTGATATATTTTTTAAAATAAGTCAAAGATTACAAAAACAAAATGAAAATTTAATAAACAAAACAAAAAAATTATAAAATAAAAAATTACAAAAATATGCAAGGAAAACAGTACTGCTAGAATAGAAACTCAACATAAGGAGAAGTTACATTTCAGAAATGGCGCTCGAAGGGGAAAAAAATGAAAATATAAGCAAGAAAATTATGGAACAAGACTAAAAATTATTGAAGAAGACTAACAATTATAGAGAAAAACTAAAAATTACAAAATAAACTAGAAAGAAGGAAAGAAAATATGAATAAAGCTCAAAATTATAAACCAAACTAGAAATTATGAAAAAATCGTTAATATTCACAAGCGATTGGATTGGAAGAACTAAGCGTGTTGTCCCCAACAATGACGCCAAATTGATGCAGGATGTTGTACATGTAACAATCACTAGGACAAGTCCTAGAGTTTAACCTTCTAATTAGGTTGTCAACTTGCTACAAACAACAAATCAACTAAGTACAAAGAGGTATTGGTCCCTAGACATGACAACATGAGGTTGGTTGAGTTTCAAATCCGATTGTGAGAACAAGAAATAAAAGTCTAGATTGGAGAGAGTTTGATTAAAACTAAGAATAAGAATAGAAGAGCTGAAATAAAAATTAACTACTCAAGAAATAAAGAAACATGTTGAATTAGATGGGAAAAGTATCGAGGCTTAAGAGTTTCACCACCTTAACTAATGTGAATCAAAAACAAAAAAAATCATACGATAATAAGATGAATGAAGACATACAAAACATTCATAAATGGATCACAAAAGATAGACTCCCCATGAGCCCATTGGTCCTGGTGTTCACGGATCCTTATTCAATCATCCTAATGATGATGTTTCTGAGGTCTCATCCAAATGCCCATTTTATCGGTTTGGTCGTTCTAAATCTTAGGCTCCACGATCACATCTTCCAAGATTAACATGTGATAAAAATGAGAGATCACTTCGTTAAAATAGTCAATTTCCAACCCAAAAACCATTTATCTAAAGGAATTGTATAAATCTTCCATAAAGCAACATATCGCTAAGGGGATACTCCCCTTGCCTCCATATTAGAACTACTCACTAGTCATAATGAAAAAAAAGGGAGGTAATGGAAGAAATTGAGGGGCCCATAGACTAGAACACCGAATCCCAAAGTTCTGTATGCTAGTGACAATTAAACATCCACAACTCTTAGTGCCTTGCTTCCCAAGAAGAAGAGAAGAAAGAACAAGAAAAAATATTCAGAAGGAATGCTACTTTATTAAAGGAATTGAAAGATTAAAATGCATAAATAAAAAGAGAAATTGTGCTCAAAGTAAAGTGCAAGACCAAAAACTCGAATGTGCAACTTAGACTTGATATACAAGTAAAACTGGATTTACATCTAAGACTCTATACTTTTTCTTATGGAGTCCCCCTCCTTTTATAGGGGAAGAGGGGTGAAAACCCTACATACAAGACTCTCTAAAAGACTCCTTGTCGGTAGTTGAAAACTATTTGAATCTGGGCAATAAAGAAAATTGTTGATTGATTTTTAATTATGTTGACAGTTCACGTTCTTTTTTCTATAGATTCTCACAATAGCTATTAGAGCGCATTTTTGGATCTATTGTGAGTTTGAAAATGGTCCAAAAATATGTTTTTCCTACAAAAAATTTAATTCCCTTTTCAATGCATACTTGTTCACTAAATTCTGTCTTGGGATGTGAGAGTTATGACAATTTTAGTGTAGGATATATATTTAAATTAGGCATTGTGGGAATTGTGCAAAACATCTTACAAGGGAAATTAATCATGGAGTGATTGAACCATTTTCCTACAAAAATTGAAGAAAATATAATTAAAACTATAAATAAAAAAATCTAAACTAATGCAATTAATTACAAAATTATGAAAATGAATAACAAAACATCCTAAGAAGATATCTAAAAAATGTAAACAAAAATGATAAATATACATTTATCAATTATGCATACTTAATTTATTCAATAATGAATCTATACTTCATTAAGATTTCTCAAAAGGGCCTGCTCATCTCACATATAAGCTTCACGGATGACATAGTGATTTTCAGAAAGGCTTCTACAGACCAAATAGCAACAATTATCTAGTGTTTCACTATGTTTGAAGCTGTTTCCGGTCAACAAATTTCTATTGATAAATCAAGGATTTGCTTCTCGACTTCTTTAGATCATGCTGCCCAAACTTCTATCTGCTCTGCATGTGGAATCCCTGAGACTACTGATTTAGGAAGATATCTAGGGGTTCCCCTCATCCATGACAGAATCAACAAATCAACCTACTCGTATCTAATCAACAATATGGAAGCATGGATTAACGGGTGGGTGGCTAGGACACTATCGTTAGCAGGGAGTCTGTGTATTGTTAATTTAGTTTTAACCTCCCTCCCCACTTATGTAATGCAAACTACAAGAGTTTCCATTAGTGTGTACACAAAACTACAGAGAACCATACACAAGTTTTTATGAGGAGGGGGCCACAACTCGCATCCAATCTCCCTTTTTTCATGGTGAAAAGTTTGTTCCAGTATGGAATGTGGGCGCTCGAGAGTCAAGTCTATGGTAGATTGTGCTTCTGTGGAAAAACTCATGGAGATTCATAAATTGCAATAACTCACCATGGAGGGAAGGTTTACAGAACAAGTAAAAAAGCTTCAGTAGTTAGAGAGGAGGACACAGAACACCCTTTTAGAAGGCTACACACTCAGGGATACATTTTGTCAAAGATAATTGTATCAAGACCATTAACAATAGTGATGACACGCTGGGTTGGTCAGATTACTGGGTACCTGCCTTTGCAAACTTGGGGAATATCTATTTACATCTAGTCGAAGATAGCACCACTGACTTGAGCTAGCCTTGTGAATTTTAGTGGCAATTGGGATGTAGATTTCCTTAACGGTTACATGTCGGAGGACTATGTTGGTCGGATCACAAACTTGCCCTCACCTCTGGCCACCATGGGTCCAGACATCTGGAGTTGGAACCATGACACCCGAGGTAAGTACCCAATGAGCTTGGCGTACAACATCATCCACGATTACGATCAAGAGCCTATGGACGTCATCTGGGCCTCTATTTGGGGGTTACATGTTCCTAGCAAGATCTATTTCTTCATGTGGCTTGTTGGCCATGAAGCCATCATGAACAATGTGAGAAGCAAGCAACATGCCTTCATAGACAATAAAATCTTCCCTAGGCGTGAAGTAGAAAAAGAAACCACCATATGGAATGGAGGTGTGGCTCAAACAGAAAGCTAACATGGAGCCATCTATACATAATGAAACTACCAGCCAGGACTGGATAAAAATGAACATATCTAGTAATGCAACAGATAAAACTAGGTTCACTATCACCTGTTAGACCAATTGGAAGGAAAGAAACTTGGCCATCTTTGATGATTCCACCATCTCCACTGAGAAAAAACTATCCCAGATATAGGCTCTATGCTTTGCCTTATCAGTGGGCTTGAAATAGAAAATACATGGTGTTAACCACTCTGGGAACAATACCATTATAGAGTGGGCTGACCAACCATAAGGTGAGTGCTTCGCAATGGTGGATGTTGTAGTTCATGGCGATAATGTAGCGATTGAAGCTGTGCTTTTTGATTGGATTGGGAAATGGGATGGGGGAACTACTCGTAACATCCAAGTAAGATCAGTAGCTAAAGCTGAACTACAAGCTATTTTACTTGCTCTTTAGGTGGCAAAAGTGAGGCATAATGTCCCGCTTACTATAAAATATGATAGTTCCACGACTGTCTCTTCCATTGAATGCCACAATGATCTGTCTCCTACCTTCTCTCCTTGGACACACCTTATCAAGTAGGATTCAAATGTTTTTGAGGATGTGCACATTATAAAGGTTGATAGAGAAAGAATTACCATAGTTGGTGCTCTATCCAAATACCATTTCAAAAACCACCAGGATGACCGTATCTATATGTATCCTCCTCTTGACCTTGTGGGTCAACCCCTCCCTTTACCTCTCTGTAATGGTAGAAGTTTTGCCAAGTTGTCATTTTTAGTAGGATCAATATGTAATAACTTTATTATCCCTACACAAGGAGGGTGGGTTGAATAAGCCAATAGGTATAATTACATACATGTTTATAATATGCATTTTGAGGGAAATAAACAAAGTGAATAAGAAGTAACTTGGGGGTTCCATAATTCAACAGATGGTTTTATAAAAGATGGCAACATGTTTATGATAAAATAATTCTAATAAGGACATTATATCCCATGTGTTGAACAATTCCTTTCATATCTCTCCTCTTTCAATTATCTTAAGGGATTAAATAAGAGTATGATAAGATGTGAAACATTCAAATGTTTTTTAGATATGGGATACCTGTGCATGTAGGCTTCAACCTTGTGGTCGACATCTTGAGTGCAATGATATGTGTGTCATCACTGGCGTGATGGCATGGCCCAATGTGAAAGTGAATTCCTATTTTAATATGGAATTATGGATAAAATATAAGATGTTGGATATGATGGTCAAACTATAAAGGAGGAAAACCTATACGATTTTAAGGATTTCATAACCTTATTTTAAAATAATGACGAACACTTAGTAATAATCAAGTAATGCCTATAGGATACCGATTGGTTGACTTGAACTAAATGTTCCTAATGACAATACAATATGGTAGTTCCTCATGATATTCTCACACTAGAATTGTGATGATTAATTCTATTGCACAATCATGTCTTGTTCAAAACAATGATTATTAGAATTTCTATGTATGGGGTATAGTCTACATTTTGTAATATGATTTGTAGATTGGAATTCTTATAGTGGAAGGAAAAAATTCCCATGTTGATGTGTTGTTAAAGGATGATTACCCTAGATTAATTTATTGGGACTTGTTATGGTCAAGATTGACATGTCAGGCCTTGTTGTGACCAAGATTGGCATGTTGGATATTTTGGTGATCAAGATTAGTTTGATGGAAGTTATGAATGGGGTCTTGGTATGGCCAAATATGATTGATTACTTGTACATAGATTTGTGTCGTTTGGTATAATGTTTTTAATATCTTCTAGAGTTGTTACACTTGATTAGTGATAACATTACATCACTATAAATTGTATGTAAATAGTTTTATTGAAGTGAAATGTAACTAGTTGGTTTACTTAAATTTAATTGTTATCATGTGCATCTTGATTCTATAGACCTATTTACCTAGGTCATTGGGGAAAATAGTGAAATGTGTATATCTTATAGAAACCTAATGATTGTGAGAAGATGAATGGAGTTGTATATTAGTGAATATATACAAAAACTTGTGTAGGATATACCCTGATGTATTTAAATCGTGTTGGGACTCGATTGTGACTGGTGGTCCGTTATGGAGAGAGACTATTGTCATGTATCAATTTGTTGAGTTTTATACTGTGAGTTTTGTTCCATGACCTATGTACCCAGGGCACACCTATAATTAGTCCATCCACATTTGAGAAATTTCATGCTAGATATAGTCCTTGAACATTGGATCTTTTTCTATCCATCATTTGTCCTAATGTGTGTGAAAATATTGAGTGGAATTCATACATGATTAAATATTATACATATGACTAGAGAGGATTCATAACAACTATCTAGTAGTTTTAGTGGTAGGCCTCAAGATTCCTAGGGCATAGTAACATGTGTAACTAAGCCATATAGTATAAATATTTAGGTTTCGTTAATGAATCACTTGTATATGCAATTATATCCCTTTACTTATTGCAACCATTACATGTGAATGACATTGTGTCCACCTATACATATGGCTAAAGTGTATACACAATCTAGCCTTTTCTAATTTACTAAATATATCCCACTATAGAGAATTAGTACTTTCTTAATACATAAATGTGAAGATAATCCATACTGGATGGAAATAACCTATGTATAGATATCTACCTAATAATTAAATTTCCACTGAATAAATTAAATAAACATGCTAGAATTTACTATATATAATCACCAGGACAAGGGTTTCACTCTTACAATTTTTTACATCTTTTAGGTATGCTAGAGTGGAAAGAAGGTAGTTTGGAGATACATGTAAAAAGAAATAATGTAATTAAGTCTAGAATGTTTATCTATTCTCACTTTCCTATGTGGTGTATGGATACTTGTTGATATATATGATAGGTTTCTCTCTGAGTTTTTTCTTATGAATATGAGTGCTAACTTGATTTAGAAATCATACATTGTTATATCTTCATGGACATGAATCATCTTGTAAACCTGTGTGAATTTAATAATGAGGTTCCAATTTGTGTTCTTATTATGTCTTCCCATGGAGTGGTTCTAATGTGAGGTGACACACTTTTATATGACCTCATGTGAGGCTTTATGATAATATTTTATTTGTGGATATTTATGTGGATGACCTTATTCAATATTTCTTGACTTCATTTGTATGGTTATTAGTTTTCAATTGGATTTTTGTATGGGAATTTTTCCTAATAACTGATTAGGGTCTAATAATAAGGATGGGTCCTCACATTATGAGGGAAATTTGTAAATAGGGAGTAGAATTATTCTTTGAAAAAATATCTAATTGATTTCCAGTGCCTCCCACATCATCAGTTTCTATAAGGGGGGAATGATTTACAAAAACTCCAAACTTTTAATAGACAACTCGAGTATTAGAATATGCACATGTAGGATGGGAGCCACAAAGGATGACATGGCTTTGAGTTGGTGTCTTTCAAGTACCTCAAGACATGTGAGGGTTTTAAGATCGCTAAATGGAGTAGGCGTGGGCCCATTTGTAGCACCATGCTCCTGGAGTTGCTTCCCAACAACATCTTTGTGTTCCATCAAAGTAATAGACAAGTGGAAGACATAAGCTTTGGATAGAAGTCCTAATATCGTAAGACCTGAGTGAGAAATCACGTGGTCTGGTCGCAAGGATTGGGATATGTAATACATATATGACACATATAATCATGATGCCTTTGTGTAATTTTACATGAAATACAATTAAGAAACCTTAATATTAATTTAAACCCATGTTTATAATGTCACATAAGTTGAAATGATATTTGTAGAGATTTTATCTATTAATATCATGTGGTTTGGGTTATGGTCCAGTTTGACCCCGTACAAATGAGATCTAGTCTAGTGATAAATACCTTATAAACACAAATACAACGCATGCTGCAGCTTTATGCCTTTAACCATGTTTTATCGCGTCAAGTTACTTCCAAACTATATAGGAATTTGAAATTTTGGACCATCCTCTTTGATGACTATCTAGTCCACTTAGATGAGAATTCTGATAGGAAATCTCTTAAAATATTTGATATATATAATATTTGCTTTGCATACTCTATAGATTGAAGTATTGCTAACTAGTAACTACTATTTATAATTTTGTATATTTACAATGTAAAACCTAAACATAGATGATATCTTCCATTTTAGATCTCCAACGTACATGCTTGCAAAGGTAAGGACACATCTATAATGCACCTTCTTGTGAACGTAAGAACAAATGACTCAGTGCTTCTACTTGCATATGTATGGACGCATATGTTGACTCTTTCTTGGTCTTTGGGACTTGCTCCATAAAAATATTACAATCATGATTGTTGGGTTCTTACCCTAACCAAGGGTGTTTGGTAAAAAGGCTATCTATTAACCCTTATATAAATTCCATGCCTACGGTATAATAGGAATGTGATCACAAACATGCTTTTTCATTTATTTTTTTGGTGAAATCAGAAGCTTGTCTTATATACCCTATGTTTCTCATGTGATGATCAATAGGAATGGAACATAAAATGTTACTCATTGCCTCAACATTACTACTATGAGTATTACTAGGAGGTTAGTCCCTCTTTTAGCAAGAAGAAATATTTCAAAAATAGACAAGGACGGAGTAATAAACTTCATGCATGGGAAATTGTTTTTTAGATGCATCTTATATAGGGAATCAAATTCTATATTGCACTTTCCTTGACTAAATTGAATGTCATATTTTTGAAAAATAATTAAGAGGTTATTTATTTTTCTAAACCTTTATTTGAGAGCAACACACACATTTTATGCACAAGATTTGAGACATATGGTTATTTTAGAATTTGAGTCAATGGTAGGCTACATGTAGTTTGAGTGTTTATCGAATACCCAAAAGTTTGTATTAAACAATAAATTTTGGCAGACATCTCTTACTTCTTACTATATTTAGTACCTTTTAAATTATAGAAAATGACTTTAAAGCCAACTCGTCCATCTGTACCCAAGGTTGCATCAAATATTATCTAGATAAAACCCTACTTGGGTGCCTCCCAATTTCCTACATCAGAAGTCATAGGTATTATAAGTCTCACATATAGAAATATAAGATTTGGTCTTCTACTAATGACATCAAGCACTAAGGAGGTTTTATCTATCCATAAGTACCACCACACATTGTTAAAAATCACAAACCAACCAGGAGAGAGATGATTACACTTAAAATTCCATATAGCCATGTCGATGCTTCATTTGAGAAGATGAACAATATTAAGACTATCTTGATGATCATTTTTAAATATGCAGGTTGAACCAGATTTCACATTAAGCATTGGTGTTAGACAACTAATCCATATTACATATAGGACACATGCTAGTATCATTCATATGTCTTCTTCTCCTCTCTTATTGGTGAAAAGCCTACTATGAATGATGAGACACATGAGGGAACTCATTTTAAGAAAAATAGAATATTTCTTAAGTCCTTTTGAGTCTCCTAGAACAATTGTTGTTTATTTCTAAAGTAGGAAAGCAAAATATCAATTGATTGCAAAATTTACATATGTTTTCATAACATCCCACGATTTGAGGCCTTGGATAAAAAGATCTTAAAAGGAATGATTGGAATACCCATATCACCAAGGTTCACCTCCTTTTTTGGGAGCCCATCACTAAAGAACTCCATAGTTAAGCGTGCTCATCTTGGAGTAGTACAAGGATGGGTGACCAGTCGGGAAGTTGACCCCAGCTTGCGCATGAGTGACGAAAAAGCACGCAGTTAAGGCTAGTGGTGGTCTGTGAGGCCAATTGTCATTCCTAAAACTCTACTAGAGCCTCAGAAAGTAGGCCCGTGTGTTAAAAATGGTATCAGAGCCAATTCCCCTCTAATAGGTAGAGCCCACATGGGCCTGTGGTATGCCAGTCTTTGAGTCATGTAGTCCATGCATGTTGGAAAAGGCTATCCGAGTTGATGGAGCCGCCCATGCACTGGTAGTGTGCATGCATGTTGGAAAGGGCTATCCAAGTTGATGGATCCACCCTTGCATTTGTAGCCGTCGTCAGGAGCTGAGTGTACATGGGATATTTGGGTTTGCACTGGAATGGGGACATATTATGAGGCCATATAGTTGAGCCTTGACGAGGACGTCAAGATTCTATGTGGGGGAAATTGTGATGTTCTAAGATTTGAATCCTTGGATTAAATGATCTTAAAAGGAATGATTGGAGTACCCATATTACTAAGGTACACCTCCTTTTTTGGGAGCTCATCACTAAAGAACTTCATAGTTAAGCGTGCTCAGTTTGGAGTAGTACTAGGATGGGTGACCAGTCTGGAAATCGACCTCGGCTTGCACATGAGTGAGGAAAAAAGCACGCAATTAAGGATAGTGGTGGTTTGTGGGGCCAATCGTCATTCCTAAAATTCTACTAGAGCCTCAGTCATTACCTGGGTGTTACAAATGGTATCATAGATAATTCTCCTCCAGTAGGTGGGTCCCAATTGGGCCTGTGGCATGCCAATCTTTGGTAGTGTCCATGCATGTTAGAAAGGGCTATCCAAGTTGATGGAGCCACCCTTGCACTGGTAGCCATGGTCGGGAGCTAGGCGTACATGGGACATTTGGGTCTGCACTGAAATGAGGACAGATTATGAGGCCATATAGTTGAGTCTTGACGAGGACGTCAAGAGTCTAAGTGGGAGAGATTGTAATGTCCCATGATTTGAGGCCTTGGATAAACTTATCTTAAAAGGAATGATTGGATTACCCATATCACCAATGGGAACCTCCTTTTCCGGGGGCCCATCACTAAAGAACTCCATAGCATGCTCAACTTGGAGTATTACTAAGATGGGTGACCAGTCGGGAAGTTGACCCCGACTTGTGCATGAGTGAGGAAAAAGCATGCACTTAAGGCTAGTGGTGGTCTATGGGGCCAGTCGTCATTCCTAAAACTCTACTAGAGCCTCAGAAAGTGGGCCCAAGTGTTACAGTTTCATGGGTCTAAATCTTGTCATTTTTCCCCAAGGAGCTATTGGATCCAAAAAAGTAATCTCATTCACCAATAAGTAACATAGTAAATTACATTCCCAATCACGATTGCACACTAGTGTGCTAACTAACATGTCCAACAATTCATATGGGACAAGTTTAATTACTTTATTGATGAGTGATACATCAAATGAGCCCCAACGATCCAACTACACCATGTATTATTACAAGGAATAATTTCCCTAGAGATTGGCCTTGAGGATATCTTGGTGTGGTTTGTAGGCCACCCATGTCCTAAAACAATCAAAAGAGCTCAATTTCATTATTCATTTGTACTTCTTTTTAACCTCTATTCACTGGTGCACATATCTTTCTCTTCATAACTCAAAACTATTCTTTAGCAGAAAATCTACATTTAGGATCCTCATAGATCTCACCCCACAATTCCTCATATTAACTGGACATACCATTTTTACATAAAAGTTTTTTGCTAGAGTTACTTCCTTTCCCATGTCTCTAGATTAAACTCCCCATTTATTTATTATGTACGCAAAGAAAGTTTAATGTTTATGTTGTTTGAATCATATGTGATGGTATTGTAGTGAGAATGGATTTGACCAAGGTTAACCTTCCAAGATATTTTCAAATTTTGACAACCCCACTATTCTGGTGCTTAAGATTCTTTCAACCACCTTGCCAACTATGATCGTGTTTACTCTCTTAATAATGATTGGAAAAATTAGGTACTTGCTAAGATCAGTAATATCTTGAAGGCCTAGGACAATAATACTTTCTCTACATTCAATCTTTGTCACACCTCGATGGTAGAACACTTGATTTTTCTTTAAAAATTTCAAGGATTTAGGCTTTGGAAAATATACTCAGACATTTCTTGGAAACTCAAGCATGTTTGTTAGAAGCCTCATCAAAGGAAGATCATATGCAAAACATACACTAGACAAATGTAAGTTGGTTCCCACCCCACAAATAGGCTTTCAATTACCCTCATGACCTCTTCAGTGATCACATGACTCAATTTCTTCATATATAAAAACAAAAATGAATGGAAAGAATTCATCATGTTGTGTGACACATTTGTTAGGATGGATAGTGGGAAGCTTTCAACCTCAGGAAAGGCACTAATTATACACGAGTCAAATATATCTATAAATCTATAAATTAGTTTTAGTAGTAAAACTCCTTACAAAAAGTGTTGAAAATGCAGTTCTAGTTCAAGGCGTCATTGTATATTGTAGGATATATTTTGATAGACATAAATTTCTTCCTAGTGCACCTCATTGAGTTGATAATCTCCTCAAGAAGAAAAACATTGCATTTGATACACCTTCTTGATATAGAATTAATTTTCATAGGACCCACTAGACAAACATTAAGAGTTAAACATATCCCTAATGATCTTAGTGATAAGCTTTATACAAACATTAACCATATAATTTGGTCTAAAATCACTGCACTTGGTAGGAGTATAACGCTTGGGAATTAAAGGAATCAAAGCATAGGAAGTTCCCGCTTCTAGCTCCCCTATAGACAAGATTGTGACTATTTTCTTAATTATTGAATGTTTAAGATGGTCCAATATTGATTGTAGAAGAACCACATTGAATTCATCAAACCTTGAGTATTTGTAGGCAACATTATGTAATGAACTATGTTTAACTTCCTTCTGAAGAGGAATTGATTTCAAACTCTTTCCATAGTGTGGTATGGTAGGGGGAAATTACAAGAGAGTTGTTGGACCTGCAAAACATTGCCATTAATTCTCCTAGAACAAAAAATGTTAGTGAAAAAAACCATGAACTAAATTATTAATATAAATACAATATTTTATCCACTACATGTGCTTGTTCTTAAGTTCAATAACTATGTTTCTAAATGTATGTGAATTTGACATAACTGTGGAAAAAAGTATTATTTCCATCACAAAGTTGTAACCAACATATTGAACTCTTCAGCCTCAAATTCTCCCCCTCTTCAAGAAGAATACATATACTTATTTTGAGTCTAGCATGAATAGTGGCAAGTTTGTTAATCACCCCTTCTACCCATTCTTCTCTCTACTCATAAAATTTCATTCAGTAGAATCTTTTTGAGAGTGTGAGAGTTCCTTACTTCTTCTCTTTCCCACCTTGATTAGATTGGCACTAAAAAAAATATGGTCTCTAACTAAAAAATATTTTGTAGAGAAAAGCCCAAAATATGTAGCAAAAAGCTTTAGCTACATTTATCCTTACATTTAGAATATGAAACTAATCCCCGTATAGCTAATTGTTTATGCTACAATTTTCAAAATTGTAGTTAGATATTCATTTATCTACAAATGTGTATGTAACCCTAATTGTAGGTAAAAACATCCCTACACATAAAGATGTAGTTGCCATTGTAGTTAAATATATGACTACAATTCTATTTGTAACTATGATATGTAGGGGGAAATGACATTGGTTACAATTTGTATATGTATTTCATGTGTAGCAAAAATTAGCTCTCACTACACATGTAATTATAGCTAGTGTGTAGTGAAAGACATCATGTACTACACATACATATGTGGTAAGATTATGTATCCCGTCAGTAACTTGCCAGTATAGTGGTGATTTTTCAAAAAGAAGAAAAAATTAATATTGATCAAGATCAAATTGTGCTTATAATGTCAATAATCATACTTTTATGTATATTTGAACAATGAGTGCACATGGGGATGACATTAACTTGGACCCTATTTTACAATATCATGGAAAAAAGACACATGAGTATAATATCCTTTATGTGTCTCATGATTATGTATGTTATGTTGATGTATTCTTCTGACTGCCTCTTTCTACTGCAGACTCTATATGCTACATAATCATGTGTATCTTCTTCTATAATGATTTTTCTTTGTTCAAGTATAAAAGATTGTTGATTTGTACCGATATTAGGAGATACGGTAGATGGTGTTCCCCTAAATCTAAGATCATAAATGTAGCAGGCAGCATGCTTCCCTTTTGAGGCAGCATCGTAAGATAAGGCCTTGGGACAACATGAATGTTCGTGGAAGGTGCAATGATTGCCACAATAATTTTTTTTTGAGGAATCTTTGCTGCAGCTGGACCCTCTAAGATAGCCTTGAATATTTCTTTAGTAGGTTCTCTTCTAGTCCATGGAACTATCACTAGCTTCAATGCATTATAGAAAGCATCACATCCCAAAAAACTAGTATTTCTTGTGTTAAAGTACCGCCAGACTGCATGAGATGAAAGTTCTTAGAAGATAGCAAGAACATGGAATATTACTTGCAAATTAGATTTTTCCATCGAGATGAGATTCAACAAACTACAAATACATGCAACATTAATTTTACTTCACACATGAGAGAACTAGCAAACTTTATATATGCAGGACCTAATCTTAGATGCTAATGATGGTAAAAGAGCAGCCAAGAACAATAAACATTCTACAAGGTGTGATAACACTAGAAAGCCAAATAAAACAAACAAATTAAGAAAAAAGTCATGGACTGTAGAGCTCAGTATAGCATCTATGAACATATGCAAACATATTCAGTAGTCTTTTCTATATATCACTTATGAATCTTTTAGTCCACTTTCACCTCGTGTCCATACCATTAGGCAGCCAAGCGAGGTAGAAAGCCTCAAGAAGGATGAAGACAATTTAAGTCAGACTACTTCTCGCACAAAAGAAACTAGGAGATTGTGTACTGTCTTGAACTGTAAGACCATATAATCGATCGTAAAGTTGAGTTAAACTAGGAGTTGAGTACTCCAATAAATTGAATGAAAGCAGACATCCCACTATGAGTGGCACCAACTCAAAGATGGGTATATAAAATTCATACATATATATGGTGAGGTACCTATCAATGGTAGAAGCTATCAATAAATGCATCAGGTTTGCAGACTACATGTAATTGTCTTTTAATAGCACACAAATACCTGACCGCATAAGCTACAAAATTCATTTAGAAGCACTTCTTATGCACAATGACTAGGCCAGACTCCTTGTATTATGCCTAGATATACACATCTAAAACATAACATGGTGCCAAACATCAGAATCAAGTAATTAAGGGGACTCAAAATCAAGTGCAAGTATTCACAAAGATGGAGATAGAGCAGACAAGATGTTCATGCACTATGGTTCTAAGATAAGTCTATAAGTAAATTACTAAGATAGGAACAAAAAAGTGACTATTAGTGTTCTAATCTGATATGCTAAAAGCTTTGCTATGTGGAGTTCACTATTTAACCAACCACTGGTATAGCTTTTGCAAGTAATTAGGCCGATTGCAACAGAGTCAGGAAGGGATCATTTTTTCATTCACAGTGATATTTTATTACCAGTATGAAACATGAACACATCAATACCTTTCATGTCATAGGCATGGAAAATGGAAGAATTCAATCATGTCATAGAACTTAACAACAAAGTTTCATTAATTAGCACGAACATGGTGGTAAGTTTCAATTCATAAGAATAGTTCATTATCATCACCTAGAACCAGACCTAAAAATACATTAAATCAACAACCAACTAGAATACATTCTTGTACAAATGAGGCATTTTTAGAGTCATTGTATATGCGTAGAACCAGACAAGTGACCACATAAAAAGTGCATGCATAGGTGTACATCACAATGTTACCTTTAGGCACCCAAGATACCAAGTTGTAGCCATAATCTCCACAAAACTACCATTACATAGAATAAAATTTAAATTCAGACCATGAGACTATATAAGACTTGCATATAAAGATTGGTATATCATGCACATCACATGTATTCTAAGAAATTGAGAAACACAAAAAACCACTTAGAAAAAATCATCCATATAAAACATCAACAATAAAATATATAATATGTGTGGAATCTACATTTAAAACCAACTAATTGAAATAATGAATGATTGACTTATATTTTTGCTAAATCCTATGAATTCCTATGATATGTGAATCTCTATATCGATCAAATGAGTGATATTCTTCTTTTCCACATCTTCAAATGGTTCACCTACAATGATGAAGAAAAAGTTAAGAAGTACACTTCTTGTATCGAGATTAATTTATAATTTGTTACCTAACAATGAGTAATTTCTTTGGCCAAGATATCACTGTCCCGGTTACATCCTCAATGACTTGATGTTAACCAAAAGGCCTAATCAACCGCTCTTGAAGTAGGATTGGTACAATAATGGTGCAACAAATGTGGAACCCAACATTACTCCTCCTATGACATAGGTTGGACTTATAGAAGTAATGTGTGCTTGTTCTACAATTGATTTCCTGCCATCAAAACTTAATACGAAAATGACCTCAAAATTGATAAAAATGTGTCAAATATTATATATACTTAAAATTCAGATTAAAAAATAATAATCAATAAATATTTTGATACAATAACCTGTCCTTCAATAATGGGTGTTCCACTACCAGATTGATTTGGTCTGGGTAGTCTTTCATTGGTGGTCCTTGTTATATTATACATAATAAATTGGTGACTACAAGACAATCAATACTTGTAAATATCAATATATAACAATTTTAAGAGTTACCTCGTTGGACTGAAATGAACCACTCATGTTAGAATTTATCATAATGATAACTTCAAGATTTTATTGTGTTTTCTTCATAACAACTTCATTTGTTGAGCCTCATATATCTAATTTTGAGCATCAATAACCTATTCTAAGTCTTTGATTTTATTATCGAAACACTCCAAATACAAATGATGAGACTCATGTATCACATGTTTCATAGGAATCTTCTTTGGGCCCAAAATCTGATCAAATATCTCATCAATATTTTCATCATGACTCTGAAGTGTTGCATTCAACTTGTCCTACATTACAATAATAATGAGAATCTTTTCTTTTAATGAAAATTATATTTATTTATTGATTAGTTACAATCAATTCTACAAATTTTGCATCCACAATAGCACCATTCTTCTTCAAATGGGTGGCTGTAAACAAGTCTAATCTACTAACATTGCAACCATGTTTCTTTTCTTGAAACTATGTTTAACAGTATAAGCATATATGATCATAGTAGTATGAAAGTTTAACTCACATTTCAACCAGAAGATAACTCACATTAGCCTTCACACAAGCATACAACATCAATCCTGATGTATGCCTTGTCATTAAAACTTTTTGCTCATAACATTTTTAGCACTCCTTAACTACATAAAATGAATTATAATATAATTTTATACAATATACACTATTGAATTGTACAAAAGTAAAAAAGAATTTGTTTTACCTTTCCTCATTAGAATCCCAAAAATTCACAAGAAATGCCCATTGGCCAGGATCAACACGGGAGGGGAGATCATTAAGTCGGACAGAATTTTCTTTGTGAGACATATAGAGGTTTTTTTTATATCCACTTTGAAGTTTCTCCAACAATCCCTTACCGTTTATAAAATGAAATTCTTCCCCTTTATGTTGATAAAAAACTTGGTCTATAACAAAAGAAACATATTTTTTAAATTTGTGTCATAGTCTTATATAAAATCTCTAAGACTAGAATGATCAGCACATATTTCCATATTGTAGTTTTCTTTTATGTAGGTACTTCTCACCAATCAAGATAGTTTAATGGTGCAAGATCAAAATTTCTAGCAGCAATTCTAAAAAAAGAAGACAAGTCATTCTGATGTGGTCCTATTGGATCTCCATTCTCATTCAAAGTAATAGGTGGCTTTTATCCCCTGTCTTACCCCATAATCATATACACTTAGAATAGCCCCTTTTTTATTCACGGATCCCCCCTAAAAAATAAAATATGATGCAAGAAATTTATAAGAATATACATATACACATATAAATAACTAATAGTTTGTGAAAAATACAGTGTCAATCTTTATTTTAATTTTTTACCTTCACTCTCACCGGGATAACAGAAGGAGAATCATAAAAAAAATTGATCTTTATATAAATTCTCATCATTTAAATTATCAACTTGAACCGCTTGATTGTTACTGACATCATTTACCAAATGTTACATACTTGCTCCTACAGAAACTCCTTGATGACTTCTTTTGTCTAAGTTTTTTTTAGAATGACTACCTTCTCTAGCATTATTTGATATCACCACCATATGAATTTTATCAAGGGTACCAACTCCATTCTTAGACACATTCTTTTCTTTTCTTTTACAAGGTTCATAGAAGCACTTTTGTGGTTGTTTATAGCTGATCCGGCCACAGTTTTACTATTTTTAAATCCTTCTTTTTGAATTGAACAACCCCAATCAACATTTATCGAACTAAGATATCCTCCTTTTGATCATTTGTAAATACCTGCAACTCAAATTATGACATGAGTGTATCTAAAAAAGATATTAAATGATGTAATGATTTGTGATTTTACCTATTATACTCCCATGATTTACTACTTCATTGAAAACGTAATCAGAAAGTGAAGACAATACCTAATTGCATATTTTCTTTATCCTAAAAAGAAAATTCATATCAATCATATTGAATTAAAAACTAAAACCATGGCATATAATTCTACAATTATGGTCCTCAAATCATCATAAAAATTTCAATAATATTCATATTTTGTCGATGAAGCCAACATTCGACAATCAAACAAATAAAGAAGATTAACTCAAAAGAATTTATTTGTACAATGAACGTATAATCAATGTAAGAGAATATATGATATTTTATAGATCAAATGATGACAGGAGTGGTTCTACTATTTGACCCAACTAATTAAAAAAAGATACATAAGATCAATGATGTTGATCATGACCCCCATTGTTACAACCCCAATTTTGGGTTCTCTTGGTGAGAAATGCAATTTCTCTTAATAAAGATATATGAACAAGTAATGATGTGATTTGATTGGATTGTATGAATTTCATTTATAATAGCCTTGTTGGTTGCTTTGTGGGCCTCATTATCTATTGGGCTCAATAATAAGGAAGAGAAAAAGGAAATCCAATTAGTAAATGAATAATTAAGAAATGGAGAAAAGAAAGATATAGAATCCTCTAAAAGGTAAATGAATATTCCCCAAAGGTGGATTTTGTGCCTTTTGGGTTCCTTGGGCTCCAAGGAGTCCAAGTTGCAAAGATAATGCGACAAGAAAGAGAAAAGATTAATTAAATATTTCTTTATTTAGAAGAAATGTGAGATAATGATAATATTACAAGAAATATGTGGATATATGGATAATAGATCCATTTTGGAAAAGATTTCGTGTTCACGTGGTTTCTAATGTGAAAAGAAATCAAAATTAAGAAAATAAAATATTATGAGAGAGAAAAATATGCTTAAATGAGTTTTATTGAACATTTACTTTCATATGAAGAAAATACATCCTTCCTTTTGAGTTTAAGGCTCAAAATTCGAATAAAGGAAGATAATGCAAATCTAAAGTTTTCCCTAAATTTTGGTTGAAAACGGATAAAGGAATAATGAGTTATAAATTTTGGAAATATCCCTAAAGTAGTAGGATTTCATTAAATGTCATATATATAATCTTTTCCAGAAAAATAAAGAAAGGGCGCACAAAGGCAACCCTTGGATCTAAGATCCAACGACGCACATACATCGTTTAGATGTAATCGCAGAAGGAAAGTGGCAGGAGGAAACAAGATCATTGATCTCAAATTCCTTACAAGCCAGAGCATGAACGAGAAAGGAAAGGGTATAGGTAGATTCAGGAGAAGTTTCCGAGTAGGATAATGCATGGTTTGCTAGGGTTTTAATGACTCTATAGGATTCACCCAAGTTCCCAGCCTAGAGCTAAACCTGCCGCCATGGGAGAGTATATATATGGAATTCTAGACCTCTTGTGAAACCACAAGATGTCCCCAAAGCTTTAGCCTGCCCCTGCGAGCGTATTCCCCAAGTCAATTTTCTCTTTGGTCTTAATCTTCATCACCACCCAGGCCGTCACCGCACTAGAGGCATCCCGACCTCTCCCCACCTACTCCGGCTGCCACCCGAGCAATTGAGAGGTGCTCTGAGTCCGGCAGAGAAGGGTGGAGGTGTTTGTTCTTTCTCAGTTCAGTCGGTAGGACATGATCACAGAATCAACACCATGGTTGACTCGGCTGGGCTGCTCATGAGCCAATCGAGGTAGAAGAAGACCAAGGGGTGAAAGACCCCTTTGCCCTCACGCTCACTTTAATCAGGTAAGGGCATTGTCGCCCAATTCATTAGTTTGATCAAAAGTTAGGCGCGTGGATTCTAGGCCGTTGGATCCTGCGTGGTCCGGGGGATCATGGATCGAGCGACCACTGATTTTCTAGAATCAACGGATAAATAAGGAAAATGACTTTTCTTGCAAAAATCATATCTTTTGCTAGAAAACTCTGATGAGAAAAGTTTATATATGAAAGTTTCTTGGAAAAATACGAGGAACACATTAAAATTAATTTGAGAAGATTTCGTTCCTATTTGCAAAAGTACATTAATTCGATAGAAAATGTATTAAAATTGTGGTTAGAAACCCTAATTGAATATAAAGGATGTATCTTTGAGGCTTAATAAGTTAGTTTGAGAAGTATTAACCTATTGAATATGAAAGTTGAGTTTCAATCTATTTCACATGAAAAGTTGACTAATTTAGAGTTTTAATCTTTGAATGAAGGATGATACTTCTAGAAATCGTGTCACACACATGACCAATAAGTAACTATATTAATGAAATCGTGTATGTCTGCGTAGAGAAGTAAGTCTATCAACAGCATATACATTGTACCCTTCACATCACCAATAACTAATATGTTGCTTTACAAATTTAACCATGTACATACGTATGACCAATAAATTTCTTTTATAAACAGAACGTACTATACCTATGATTATGTGAAAACATTTATACACTGAGCATCCTGAAGATTTCATTACGTGGTGTTTAAATTATCTTGTTCGATATAATATTTTTAGGGGGAAATCGAAAATGGGGGGAGCTATGACCAAAGTTGTGCTAATCAAAAGTACGGTACCTGAGATCAACTTTGAGTGGCTACGACCAACTTCTAGTGCTAGCGGCACCAAAAAAACCCCTATCTGATGTGTGCGATCTAGTAGGTTCCTCCACGACCTGATCCTCGAAGCGCAGATGATTAGGGCTGATTAGGGTGTGGATTATCGTACTGTGTGTGCATGATTACGGATGAAGGCGCGGTGGTGGGCGTTGGGGAGAGAAGTCGTGGCAGAGCGTGGTGGTTGGGCACGGCCGAGCGGTAATCTGGGGAGCAGTAGTCGGGGGAGAGAGCGAGGGCTCTGAGTAGCAGTTCGAGCATGAGATTGGGGTGTGCAGAAAGAGAAGAGAGACGGTCTTTTTTTTGGAGAGAGCCTAACGACTCTTCGACTTCGGCACACTGAGGTTTCGTATCTGCCTAAAGCGGCTGGCGCGTGCTACCGACAAAACGGGTGGGTAAATAGGTAGATAAGTGCATGTGGGTAGCGTGAGTCATTTCTTTATCGACCTTGAGACTAAGCTATATTTTCATGCATATGCACATTTAGTTTTCCCAGCTCCGAGGCATGCATGATTGCTTGTGGATGTAATATCCATGATTGTTAAGATTAAACGTCTCAGTTAGTTGAACAAAACTATAGTTGCAAAAGATTGGAGCTAGGCAGCAATCCTGGAGCATGAAACGCGCGACCTGGGTCAGCATGCACGCTGGACTATTCGTGATGTATTTCTCTAGACAACATGATTGGTGCACCAAACCATGCGCGATTCAATGCGAGGACGCCGCCGCCGATAACTGGGGGTTAGAGGGTGGTCGTCTGTGCTAGCGCCACAAGCAAAATGGCTATCACAGTAGACAAGCTAATGTTGTAAGTTGTCCACAATAGAAGGCGGAGACTATGGCGATGCTGACGGTAGACAATAATACATCGTGGTCACTGGTCAACACCACCATCAAGCCCCGTGCCAACCATAAGGTTACACCATGTCTAGCGAATGCCTGTTCAGGCACTAGCTATGCACCGTCGGCCGCATGCGTGAATGGGTTTGAGTCGTCATGGTGGCGGAATTTGTGGCCAAGTTTAATTATGCTTGTAACGGATGATGATGGCACCTCTTCAACCTCTACTGATATCCACGCAACTTGGCAAAACAATGCTATGAGAAGATTCATAGCATGCAAGTACAACATGCAAGCTCTCCATCTCGTTATGTGGCCGTTGAAGTGCGGATCACCTTAGCTGATTCGGCTGACATGGGGTGGTTCTTTAAATATATATTAAACTTCATTATCATATCATATCCAATTGCATAGTCCACGGGATTCATACAGGCCCAGGTGAACGGGATCGGATCATCAACGGACAAATCAGGGGTCACGGATCAGGACAATGCAAGGACAGAATGACCACTGCTTTGGGGGTTGAGAACCTCTTGTTTACTCTTCTTTCCTTATTACTGTAGACATACCCCAAAACGCAGGCACCGACATTACCCATACGTTCCTTGCCCGGTTGCATGCCGACTGATTAGGTGATGGTTCATGTGCTAAAATCATTGACATACATTATTAATCCAGATTGGGTGCACCTTTTAAATTCTTTCTTTTCTCGTAAAAATATCTGATTGGAGAGGAGTTTTGCTGCTGAACTCGGCAGGATAGTAAATGTTTTCTCCCGTTCCACAACCGTACCAAATTGTGAACCCAAAAATATTCCGAATATATATATCATGAAAAATATGTGAATGCAGTTTCATCCTAAAACCTGCTGTGTTTCTTTCAAAAGGGAGCTTCAACTGGCTTGACAAGGCTAGTTGTGATTAGGTATGGAGCATAATCTAATTATAGCAATAAAAAGATACAAAGGCATCATTCACACACTCTAATAAAGATGAAATTGAAGTGCACACATACATTATTGAGTATATTAGTACGACATATATATCTCATATACTAGAGGAAAAAGGTTCATAGTCCACAAATATTGTTGTGGACTATGCTTCATAATCCATGACTTTAACGATAGTGTATGAAACAACCGTGAACTATTGTCGTAGATTAAGGATCGGTAGACTATTCTTCATAGTTCACAGATAAACCCATGGACTGGTAGAAAACTGTGGTTTTATTTCTATATCTGAATTAAAAATCATACAGTCAACTGTGACAACCGTGGACTATCATTCTATCTTTAATTTCATTAGATTTTATAGTCCATTGTGAAAACTGCTGACTAATGTTATTTTTTTATTTTGAAACATTACATTAGAATGTGAAAGCTGCGGAATTTTTTTTTTATATTTTGAAACATTACATTAGAATGTCAAGCTGTGGACAATATTATTATTACATGGTGAAAAAAATGTTAACATACTTTCATGTATACTAATACATGGATTGACATTATATAAAAATCGATAAACATTAGTCATTATCAAAATCGATTCATTGCTAGCCTTTGAGTTATTTCAAAAGTGTCAAAAATATAAAACAAGGTGATCTATCATCACTTATTTGTCTGTGATTATAAAATCTATCCAGCTTCTATGTTTGTCCTTGGTTGCTAATGTTCTATGAACACAAATTGATAACCTTTATGGAAGACATATTATATGATTTGTTATGATATTATTATCTTCATCAAGTGATTTGGTAACAAAGTTCTATGCATCCTTAGAATTTTTTTTATTTTGTCAACACCTCCAGGGTCTCAAAATAATCTTTGAAAATCAACTCTAATGGGTATTCATGTTACCAATACAAACATGGAAAGCTCATCATTCTAAAATACTCCCTTGGAAAACCTAGGATTTCTAATTTCAACCCTCAAATTACCCTCACAATTACATCAACCCATCTTAGAGAAAAGTGACAAATATATTGGCCAAGATATGCAATATATCACTCAGGTTGGACGTCATACTCTCATAAATGCTTCTATCCCAGAAAGATCATATCTTCTTTTGTTAATTATATACCATTTAAAAAAAGATCAATGAGAAGGAAATATTTCATAGGAATGTTCAAAACAGACCAAAAAGATGCAGTTTGTTGATTGGTATGTGTTATGTCTTTCAAAACACTAGGCATATGGGACATATTCAATCTCTAGACTACACTCACATTTTATGTTTAACAAAGTAATTTCCTATGTAAATGAAATAACAATTGCAATTTGCTAGATTATGTTAAAATGTACTACAATAAGAACCCTCCTTAATTTCCAATTAGAAATAATAATAAGTGTTTTTTTAGAGATACTTAGTAAGTGTTCAAAATCTCAATGAAGACATTGTATTACACGACCTTCAATTAGCCTTACATGAAATCTTCATATACTCTGAACATATGTCATGAAAAATATGTGAACAAATTCCATCCTTGAAAGGCTATGGTCCTTTGAAAACAGATCATCAATTGGCCTGACATGGTTAGCTGATGAGAGGCATGATCACTTCAAGTCTATGTTCGATATGCACTTTAGAAAATCATCTTCAAAATTTAGGTATTTACTCCTATAGAACATAACCTAAAAGGGGATGTCATCAAATCTATTTTTTGTTGGAGAGTCATGCTTAAGTGGAAGAGAAAATACTACATGATGAGAGACATTTTGTATTCTTCAAATAGTCTAATTGAGTCATGTAAGTCACTAGATATGAATTTCACTCATACTCCATCTTAAGGGGTATGTTATACACCCTAAGTATCTTTTCTCAATATGATAAATCTCTTCTTCCTTGTACTTGCCTCCTTTTCTATATGTAGTAGAGTAGTGTCACTACTACAGAAACGGCCTTTGGCGTCGGTCGTTTAACCCCATTTGGTGTCGGTTTCCGACCGACGCCTATGTGGGCGCCGCTAAAGGTCGAACACTTCGGCGTCGGTTTTTTAACCGACGCCTATTTAATCTATAGGCGTCGGTCGATTAGTATATAACCGACGCCAAAAGTGTTCGCGCCACAGAAAATGGCGTCATCTAGGGCACTTCCTGCGTCGGTTATTTACTAAACAACTGACGCCTGTATGGAATATAGTGTCGGTCTTTTAGTAGATAACCGACGCATAAAGTGCCCTAGATGACGCCATTTTCTGTGGCGCAAACACTTTTGGCGTCGGTTATATACCAAAAGACCGACGCCTGTAGATTAAATAGGCGTCGGTTTGATACGAATATCCGACGCCATTTCCAGGACTGCTTTGGCCACATCAGGCGTCGGTTTTTTGAAAAAAACCGACGCTGTGGGTCTTTGGTGACGGTTTTCTATAAATAACCGACGCCTTTTTTTTCATATCTGTTTGCAGGCCTGCTGTGGCTGGTCAGTAGGATGAGAACCTGCAGTTCAGTTTTCTGAACTGCAGGTTTACGACATCCATTGATATCAGCCTACAAACAGGTCGCAAACCTGTAAAAGTCACAAGAAAAATTTCACACAAGTACATACATTCAGACATCAATTCAATTCTCACATTCACACATATAGAAACATTCAAATACATGTATTAACATTCAGAAATATTCATTTACAAAGTATCATTCATTATCGCTATCAACATCCCAATTATATCTTACAGTTGCCACTGCTTGTATGGCTTTTGCCCATTCTTCTCTTACTTCATTTAATGCTTCCATCGTATATGGAGCATGTATATTTTTTAAGCGTTTACCTATAGTGTGGTCAGTTTTAAACACTTGCAAAGAGAATGATATAAAAATATATCTCATACTATAAGATTGATATATATAAGTAATAATATAAAAATAAGATTGATATATTTCATACTAACTAATGAGACTATATATAATACCTCATGTATAGTATCGATGTCCAATGCGGCATATTTGATAATCATCTGCATAAATCGCATCACATAGTATGCGCATGCCCAGCCATTGTCTTGTGTAGCACACTATAAATTGAAACATACAAAATAATACAACTAAGCACAATTCACATCAATAATATATATATTCGAGTCGGGAACTTACTTGTACGTTCTGCCAATTTATTGGCTGGTTCTTTTTCCTTGGGACCGTTCCTCCAGCCTTTTTGAATGCATCTAAACCCTTACATGTTAATATAACACAATAAATTTCATAAGTATATAGTAATGTAATAAAAGATGTTAACGGATATAAAAATGAAATATTTCTCACCAGAATAATGGCATTCTCATTACGTGTCCAATTTTAGTGTTCAATGTACTCCCCGCAGGATCTAGATAATAAACAGTGAATGTCCCGGGGACAATAACTAGTAACTCCCAATGTCTACCGCTAGAGGTAAGAAGTTAACAATTAATAACTCAAAATGCAAAATAAAAATGGAATTTTCTTAAGTCCAAATTATAAATAAAGTAAACTTACTTGACATTGAATGGAGCTATTATTATTGTCTTCTTTTGCTGACCAAAAATTGTAAAAGCATCTATACAGTATTGTTGAACATTATCAGGGTCTTTAGCTACCAAACTAATCAATGATGGAATCAAAAATCCCACATGATCATATGCAAATTGTTTGCAATGATCTTCGACTAAGTAGCTGCAAAACATATAGGCGTATGCATTAATATATAAGAAACCAGATCACCAGATCTTACACAAGGTATATGGATGTATAAACAAGATATCACGTTATCCATGTCTCTATCATTGATGTATTCAGCCAATCATACATAAACAGCTCAATAATATCTTGTATAAATAAAGAGCTATCGTATGATTGACCTGCATAATCTGCATCTAAAGAAACTATTATAGGGCAATGTATATTATGTGCCCGTAGCCAACATGCCATTCCCCTACAAGCAGGACCTAACAAGTATGTTAGGTCAGTTGGAACCCAAGTTGGTAATGCAGGAAGTGGAGGTGGAGACCTAGGTGCTCCTGGTGTCTTCTTTTTAACCTGTATATATAATTTCAGATCAGTTGACATCATATATACACATTAACAGTCTAAATCAATGTAAATTTATCTTACAATTTCAGTCGTGTAGACGACATCTACTTTGGGCCACAATATGACCCCGCCTTCTGCCTCACCAAGTGTATCAATATCTGGGTGGGCATATGGCAACGCAACTTCCCTCCAATCGGGTAATACATGTAGCGGGCTGATGAGTGCATACTCATCATGATTTTCAATTACCTTTTTGGAACAATTTAATATCTATTCCACATCTTTTCACCCTAATATGAATCATAATGCACAAAACTACTCAGTGATTCAATAATCAAGGTTTTAACTAAATATCTTTCATTTTATGCAGGTGTAGCAGGCAACTCCATGCAAACGGTCTCAAGATCGTTTGGATCCATGCGGTCTCAAGACCGTTTGCTGGAATACACAAAGAACAAGACGAAACCAGTTGCCCAAGAAGTCCACGCGGTCTCAAGACCGTTTGGTCCCATGCGGTCCCAAGACCGTTTGGTCCCATGCGGTCCCAAGACCGTTTGGACCCATGCGGTACCAAGACCGTTTGGTCCCATGCGGTCCCAAGACCGTTTGGTCCCATGCGGTCCCAAGACCGTTTGGTCCCATGCGGTCCCAAGACCGTTTGGTCCCATGCGGTCCCAAGACCGTTTGGTCCCATGCGGTCCCAAGACCGTTTGGTCCCATGCGGTCTCAAGACTGTTTGGTCCCATGCGGTCTCAAGACCGTTTGGTCCCATGCGGTCCCAAGGCCGTTTGGTCCCATGCGGTCTCAAGACCGTTTGGTCCCATGCGGTCTCAAGACCGTTTGGTCCCATGCGGTCTCAAGACCGTTTGGTCCCATGCGGTCCCAAGGCCGTTTGGTCCCAAATGGTCCCAAGACCGTTTGGTCCCGCGCGGTCCCATGACCGTTTGGTCCCACGCGGTCCCAAGACCGTTTGGTCCCGCGCGGTCCCAAGACCGTTTGGTCCCACGCGGTCCCAAGACCGTTCGATGCAAGCGCAAGGATCGATTGAAGAACTAAAGCCGCGCGACCACGCCAAAGCCAGGACCGATAAAACCAAGACCGTTTGGCGCTCAAACAACCTCCAAACCATTTGATGCCCAAACGGTCTCAAGACCGTTTGGTGCCCAAGCGGTCTCAAGACCGTTTGGCGCCCAAACGGTCTCAAGACCGTTTGGAGAAGATATTTCCAGCAACTTATCCAAACCGTTTGGGATCAGATCTGAAACTATAAATAGACCCCCAGGGTCCCCATTTCGAGGCATCGGTTCCGGACGCCGAAAGGCTGCCAGAGCACCACACCGATCAAGTTCCACTCCACCTACTGTTGGCGTTGCGGCCAAGGAGGCCAAGAAGAGGAAGAAGACGGAGCAAGGGGCGCATCTTCTTCACCGAGCTGCGTCCACCCTCTGCACCGAGCTCATGGCGGATCTATCTTTCTCTCCTATCCTTCTTGTATCTTACATCATGAGCGAGTAGTCCTCTTTCGCTGGGGTGCGGGGACTAGCCCCGCTGCCCATGCAAACCATGTTCTTTTGTTAAACTTTCCAAGGCAATATATATAACTCTTCTTTTTGTCGTTTATCGTTAAGCTTGTAGGTTGGTTATGTGCGTGTTTTCATCTTTGTGCTCCCTATGTTGCGATAACTTCAATGCATGGGTTCCTATGTTGCGATAACTTCAAGGCATGGGTTGGAACGTCGTTTAGCATGTTTGACCCTTAACGATAACTTCCGATGGGTTCCTTGAGGTCGTAAGTGTATGATCCGCGAGGGGACGAGCCATCTAGCCTTCGGTGACGCTTCTGTGCGCCTAACGGCTGTATAGGGGGTTCACAACCTTAGTTGGATTTTGCATCATCTTGCTAAACGTCGATGTTTGCTCGCATGTCACCTTCCTGCTTGTTTATCGGTTAACGCGGCTGACTCCCAAACTAGAAATAGGATGGGATTTCATCGAGGTCGTAAGTGTATGATCCGCGAGGGGACGAGCCATCTAGCCTTCGGTGACGCTTCTGTGCGCCTAACGCCCGTATGGGGGGTTCACAACCTCCGTGGATTTCTGTATCTTCAGAGCCGTAAGACATGTGATCTGGATGGCGATGAGAAATCGGCTGCCTATGGTGATGCTTACGCGGACCTAACACCCGTATGGGGGGTTCTGCAGCAGCTCTACTTGGAGTGTCATATTGTGCCTGGATTGTTCGCTAGAGAATATGTTTGTGTGTGTAGCGGTGGTCAAACTCGGTACCATCCCAGCGATTCCATATCATTGATCTAAACCCATCTTTTATTCCGCATTTACTTTCTTGCAATTAGTTTAATCAAACCAAAATCAACCAATTGTTCTAAATATTAGTTTTACTTGGGCTAGATCTAACTGACAAAGATTCTTAAAAACGTTGTCCTTTGGGTTCGATCCTCAACTATACTGTGATAAGATCCGTCCGCTTGCGGGTGGTATTGTTGCACTTGGTTTTGGTAAAAGCTCGGGGATATAAACCCCGAGTGAATTTGTTAGTGCATTCAAAAGGCCACATCAAATTCTGGCGCCGTTGCCGGGGAGAACGGAATCAGTCAGTCAAATCTAGTTCTTTTAAGACTAATCTATGATTTTTTGTTTTCTTTTTGAAACTATCGCTCATCTTTTTGATCTTTATTCTACACCAAGGATCTCACTTTCAAACCTTTTCAAGTTTCAGGTGCTCTTTGACGATTAGTGCATGCACCGTTCGGATAGTCTCGGACTGACTGCGAGCTTTGATCCCGAAATCGATAGAACCTTCCATCGTCAGATCCGAGAGAATCAAGCCAGAATGGCGCAAGAAGAAGAAGTAGCCCATAGGGTGGCTCAAGCCATCAATGCGCAGAGAGAAAGGTTAATGCAAGAAGCTAGAGCTGCGATTCAACAGGAGATCTTAGCAGCACAGGCAGCAGCGCAGGCAGCGGAACTTCAGAAGGATCTTAGGGAGTTCTCTATCCCAAAGGCCACGAATGTCTATCATCCGGTGCAGCCTCCTCCCATCGAAGCTGCCAACTTTGAGATTAGAGCACATTGGATAACCTTGCTTCAAAACAACCCATTCTACGGTAAACAAGCTGAAGACAGCCAAGGTCATCTTCTCAGATTCATTGACCTGTGTGCTATGACGAAGCAAAATGGAGTCTCTGATGATGCTATTCGACTCCGTCTCTTCAAGTACTCTCTGGCTGATAGAGCCATTAGTTGGTACAACTCACTACAGAGTGATGTACCCATCACCACCTGGGAGCAGCTTCAAAACGCCTTTCTGGAAAAGTTCTACCCCCCATCTCTTACATATGAGATCAGGGGACGAATCACAAATTTCACTCAAGTCCCAGGAGAAACTCTTTCCGAAGCTTGGGATAGATACAAGGAGCTCCTACGCAAATGCCCACACCATGGAATTCCTAAGAATCAGCTGATAGAAATATTCTACAGGGGTGTGGAGGATGATGTTAAGATGTTCCTTGACTCCTCGTCTGGAGGGAACTTCATGCGGCAAAGTTACGACAGCGCATGGAGAGTAGTCACCCTGGGAGCAGAAAATCAAGCCAACTGGGGCAGATCTGTTGGTAAAGGAGTCTTAAAGGTAGCTATGGCTGACGCTATCCCAGAATACAAATCTATAGCTGAAACTTTGAAAGTCTTGGTTGCAAAGCAAGATCACATAGAATCATCCCTTGCTGCGATTGGAAGAGGACATTCTCCAACTAGGCAACCAGAACAAGTCAAGACCACTTCTTTGTTTTGTGAAGTGTGCAAAGGCACTGACCATTCCACACTATCATGCAATGTTCTCTATGATGTAGTTTTAAGCAACGCCTGTGGGCAAGGAGATAATTGCCAGATGGAAAATCTTAATGCTATTAACACCAACCCTGGGCAGAACTATTACAATCCGAATCAAAATAGGAATCACCCAGGCTTCCAGTACGGAAATCCTTCAGGAGCTATGAACTCGCATCAATTTGTTCTGAATAATCAACCAAGAGGCCCATCTGGGTATCAGTTTAACCAGCAACAGAACTTTGGGAATCAAGGAAACTTCAAGGGAAACTTTCAGAACAGAAACTATAATAATTATCAGAATAACTCTCAGTATCAAAGCTTGAACCAACAACAGGGTCAAACAGGATCCATCCCTTCTGATGACAAGATATCTACCATTGAAAAGTTATTGCAAACACAACAAACGATGATAGCCAATCAACAAGCCCAGCAGAAGGCTATTGAAACTCAACTAGCTCAACTTGCCGCTAGTATTAAACCACAAGCTGGAGTCTTCGCTGGACAACCTGAGAACAATCCGAAACATCTGGAGCAGCTGAAGGTTATCGCCACAAGATCAGGGAAAAGTTATTTGGATCCCCCAACAAAGACAACTGTGGTTATTTCTGACGAGAGTGAACCTATGACAGACCAAAACTTGACAGCACCGGAATTGCAATCAAAGGAAAGCAAGACTGATAAGGGAAGTTCTGAAAAAGTTGTCGATGAAGAAGTAGAGACACCTGAACCAGATATTCCTGTATATAAGCCTCGTGTTCCTTTCCCATCCCGACTGAGGGAAACCAAGCTTGACACAAGATTCATCAAATTTAAAGAGGCTATGAAGAAACTCCATGTTGATATACCATTCCTGGATGCTCTTAATGAGATACCAGCCTGAACCAAGTATCTAAAGTCGCTCCTCACCAAGAAGTACATTACTGAAGAATATGAAACTGTAAAATTGGCTGCTACCACATCAGATATCATACTAAGCAAGATGCCAAAGAAACAAAAAGATCCAGGATCCTTCGGAATTTCATGTCACATTGGAGATTCATCATGCAAGTATTTCTATTATGCCGCTGAGTCTATGCAAGAGATTAGGGTTCGAAGAATTGCTTCCAACTGCTATGACAATTCAACTTGCGGACAATTCAGTAAAAAGACCGTTAGGAATTCTCGAAGACATCCCGGTCAAGGTAGGCAAGGATGCATATGTCCCATGTGATTTTGTCATCATGGACATAAAAGAAGACACCAAATACCCTCTCATCTTCGGTCGCCCTTTCCTCGCCACTGCTAGAGCCCTTATCGATGTTGAAGCTGGAACATTACTGCTCAGGTTAGGTAAAGAAACTCTAGAGTTCAAAGTTTTTGAAAGCATGAGAAGACCAAGTATACAGGAGGAAGTCTATCTGATAGATTGTGTTGAGCAGATGTCACAACTTACTCAAGAATATCACGAGTCATGCGATCCCTTGGAAATTTCTCTATATGACCTTTTTAATGATGAACCTACTGACCAACAAGATAAGGATTGCACCGAACCTCCCGACTCTGCTAAGGGAAATCCTGAAGCTACCTATGAAGAATTAAAGGTTACCAAAACCCCAGAAGAAATCAGTGAAAAACCAGAACCTCCTGAAATGAAGCCCCTACCTGAAGGGCTGAAGTATATGTTTTTAGACGATCTCAAAGTTTGTCCTGTCATTATTAACTCTGGTTTAACGACCAAATAAGAAGAGAAACTTCTGGAGGTATTAAAGGAGAGCAAGAAAACCATAGGCTACAAAATGAGTGACCTCACAGGGGTCAGTCAAGCCTTGTGCATGCACAGAATCCCCATGATGGAAGACCATAAGCCAACGATCGAGCATCAACGAAAGTTGAACCCGAATATGAAGGAAGTGGTCCGTCGTGAGATCATCAAACTCCTTACAGCTAGAATAATATACCCGATATCGGACTCACCATGGGTGAGCCCAGTTCATGTTGTACCCAAGAAAGGAGGTACTACTGTCACAAGAAATGAAAACAATGAGCTCATCCCCACCCGAACAGTGACTGGGTGGAGGATGTGTATTGATTATAGAAAATTAAACAAGGCCACTCGGAAGGATCATTTTCCTATGCCCTTCCTCGATCAAGTTTTGGAAAGATTGGCCCATCAAGAATATTTTTGTTACCTGGACGGTTACTCTGGATTCTATCAAATCCCCATACATCCAGATGATCAAGAAAAAACAACTTTCACCTGTCCCTTCGGGACATATGCTTTGAAAAGAATGCCTTTTGGTCTGTGTAATGCCCCTGCAACCTTTCAACGTTGCATGACTGCCATTTTTGCAGGGCTTACTGAAACAATTATGGAGGTTTTCATGGACAATTTTTCCGTATATGGTGACTCCTTTGATTCTTGTCTTAAGCATCTCTCCATGGTCCTCAAACGTTGTGAAGAAGCACATCTGGTGCTAAATTGGGAGAAATGCCACTTTATGGTAAAGGAAGGCATCGTCTTGGGCCACCAGATTAGTAATAAAGGAATTGAAGTTGATAAGGCCAAGATAGAAGTCATCTCTAAACTGACAATCCCCACAAATGTAAAAGAAGTTCGCGCATTCCTTGGTCACGCTGGATTCTATAGAAGGTTTATACGTGACTTTTCCAAGATAACGAAGCCGATGACTAATCTACTTTTAAAGGATGCTGATTTCAATTTCAATGAAGAATGCGTCAAAAGTTTTGATATGCTGAAGAAAGCCCTTACAACTACTCCCATCATTAGAGCTCCCGATTGGGACCACCCCTTTGAAATTATGTGTGATGCCCGTGATTACGCGGTGGGTGCTGTCTTAGGACAATGCATAGAGAAGAAACATTATGTGATCTATTATGCATCAAAGACCCTCGACGAAGCTCAAAGGAATTATGCTACCACTGAAAAGGAGCTTTTAGCAGTCATTTATGCTTTCGACAAATTCAGATCCTACCTTGCTGGTTCGAAGGTAATCGTTTACACTAACCATGCTGCTATCTGTTATCTTATGACAAAGAAGGATGCTAAGCCAAGGCTGATCAGATGGATACTCCTTCTACAAGAATTTGACCTTGAAATAAGAGATAAAAAAGGGACGGAGAATGTCGTGGCAGATCACCTGAGTCGCATCCACACTCTGGATGTTGAAGGGATTCCGATAAACGACTCTCTACCAGATGATCAGCTTATGAGAGTCTCAGGATTCGAACCATGGTATTCAGACTTAGTAAACTACCTTGCCGCCGGAGTCATCCATCCTCAATACACCGGGAACGCTCTGAAGAAATTTATGCATGATGTGAAGCATTACTATTGGGATGAACCATATCTTTTCAAACTCTGTGCAGATGGATTGTATAGACGTTGTGTCGCCGAAGAAGAAGCCCATTCTATTTTGGAACAATGCCACTCAGGACCCATGGGTGGGCATATGAGCTCTAAAAAGACTGCCTTAAAAGTTTTGCAATGTGGATTTTTCTGGCCAACTTTATCCAAGGACTGTTATGATTTTGTCATATCATGTGATAAGTGTCAAAGAGCTGGCAATATAACCAAGAGAGACGAAATGCCACTGAATCTATGGCAAGAAGTCGAGATATTTGACGTCTGGGGAGTAGACTATATGGGGCCATTCCCATCTTCTAATGGATTCTCTTACATCCTTGTGGCGGTGGACTACGTCTCCAAATGGGTTGAAGCTATACCAACCGTCACTTGTGATTCAAAACCAGTCATCAAACTATTCAAAGATATTATCTTCCCACGGTTCGGAGTGCCAAGAACCGTGATATCTGACGGAGGATCCCACTTCATTGAAAGAAGCCTTGAAGCTCTTCTACGAAAATATGGCGTCTCACACAAGATAGCTTCGCCTTATCATCCACAAACCAGTGGACAGGTAGAGGTCTCCAACCGACAACTTAACGCTATCCTTGAGAAAACCGTTGGACGTAATCGGAAAGATTGGGCGACAAAAATCAACGACGCCTTATGGGCTTATCGCACTACTTATAAGACTCCCCTTGGGACTACCCCTTTTCGATTGATATATGGAAAGAGTTGCCACCTGCCAGTCGAACTTGAACATAAGGCATGGTGGGCAATTAAACAAATAAACTTCGATATGAAACAAGCGGGTCAAGCTAGAATTCTGCAACTCCATGAGCTGGATGAACTCAGAATGACAGCCTATGAGAATGCACGAATCTACAAAGAACGTACAAAACTCTGGCATGATGGACATCTGAAACAAAAAGACATACGAGTGGGAGACCAAGTTCTAGTTTTCAACTCCAGATTAAAATTGTTCCCAGGAAAACTCCGCTCACGTTGGTGCGGACCTTACATCGTCAAAAGCATCTCTCCCCATGGTGCTTTCTCTTTATGGAGCGACGGGTCTGGTGAATTTATAGCAAATGGTCACCGCTTGAAAAGATACTTCATACCAGCTGACAAAGGCACCGAAATAATGTTGGAATTCAGCAATCCAAAGGACCCACCATAATTCCGAAGAACTCTGTCGAGCCATCGACATAAAACAAAGGCGCTTGTCGGGAGGCAACCCGACCAATAAATCTATTTTACTTTTCCTTTTCAAATTTTGTTCCTTATAGTTAAATTTTCCTTAAATAAAATTTGCCTTATGAGAGAGTTTTTCTTTCAGGACACGAGATCGGATTGGTGCTGATCAGAACGAATTCATTCTCGGCAGTCATACCTGGTGTCTCCTTTCCCCTCCATCTTGAATTTAGGGTTTGCTCGAGGACGAGCAAATCTCTAAGTTCGGGGTGGAGGGTGGGTGGTACGTATTCCACTTCCACATACACACCCTCTTTTCATATTCAATATGTCTCTATCATAAAATTTTTCAAAATTTTGAACAGATACCTGATGAAATTTTGTCTTTTGTTGATAAAAATGTAACCAACTTTTTGCTATGCATCTTCTATCATAACATCCTCCTTATTCGAAGCAAATCCTCAAGAGGACTGACTTTTGAAACTTTCCTGAAATCATCCTGTGAAACTTATGATTCCTAACTTCATAATTCTTTTTACATAATGATATGTATATGTCAAACTGATAGGGATCAAACACTTCGCGCTTCCTAACTGACTAGTGGAACAATGGCTCAGAAACCCCACCGGATCCGCATCAAGTCATTATTTGAGCAGAGTATGACAAAGAGAATAACCCGGTTTTGAATTGTAAATCAAGTTGCATCCTGATCTGAACTCTCTTCTACACTTCTTCTATCATCTTCGTATCCCTCCATCCATAAATACCACCAAAATAGCCAAACTTGTGCCAAACCCTAAGTTCGGGGTGGCACACCACTTTCCCCATATCCGCTTCTTCCATACCCCTTCCAATAAATAGGGGCGTACCACCGAAAATGCAATCTCGAGTCGAATAGAGGAGAGATCTGCAATAAAAAGATGCCAAAGTGCACACAAAATAAATGCAATCTCGAGTCGAATAGAGGAGAGATCTGCAACAAAAGATGCCATAGCGCACACAAAAAAATATGCAATAAATGAAATTGCAAAACAAATAAAAATCTCGAGTCGAATAGAGGAGAGATTTACTTCTTCTTTCCATACCACCTTTCACTCCTTTTTCTACCTAAGGGCACAATACATGCCCTACCATCCTGAACTACACCAGTGTCAGATCAAATGCATACTTGTCGATTCTACGGGTATCTCTGAACTCCTACAAAACTCTTCGACATGCTTGGTGTTGGAAAAGGCGGGGAGGAAGCGTTGTTGGGAAACGAACTCAGGAACGAAGCTATGGAAAGACGTGTTTCGTGGTCCCAGGAAGTTGAGGTACTCACTCATACTGAGCAAAAAGAAAACATTTGTGATGTGAAGATGAAGAAATCACACGGATCGAAAGTATTCCATCAGGCAACAGTTTCAAATTTTATGTTACTCGAGGACGAGCAACGATTTAAGTTCGGGGTGTTTTGATGAGTGCATACTCATCATGATTTTCAATTACCTTTTTGGAACAATTTAATATCTATTCCACATCTTTTCACCCTAATATGAATCATAATGCACAAAACTACTCAGTGATTCAATAATCAAGGTTTTAACTAAATATCTTTCATTTTATGCAGGTGTAGCAGGCAACTCCATGCAAACGGTCTCAAGACCGTTTCGATCCATGCGGTCTCAAGACCGTTTGCTGGAATACACAAAGAACAAGACGAAACCAGTTGCCCAAGAAGTCCACGCGGTCTCAAGACCGTTTGGTCCCATGCGATCCCAAGACCGTTTGGTCCCATGCGGTCCCAAGACCGTTTGGTCCCATGCGGTCCCAAGACCGTTTGGTCCCATGCGGTCCCAAGACCGTTTGGTCCCATGCGGTCCCAAGACCGTTTGGTCCCATGCGGTCTCAAGACCGTTTGGTCCCATGCGGTCTCAAGACCGTTTGGTCCCATGCGGTCCCAAGGCCGTTTGGTCCCAAACGGTCCCAAGACCGTTTGGTCCCATGCGGTCTCAAGACCGTTTGGTCCCATGCGGTCTCAAGACCGTTTGGTCCCATGCGGTCCCAAGACCGTTTGGTCCCATGCGGTCCCAAGGCCGTTTGGTCCCAAACGGTCCCAAGACCGTTTGGTCCCGCGCGGTCCCAAGACCGTTTGGTCCCACGCGGTCCCAAGACCATTCGATGCAAGCGCAAGGATCGATTGAAGAACTAAAGCCGCGCGACCACGCCAAAGCCAGGACCGATCAAACCAAGACCGTTTGGCGCTCAAACGACCTCCAAACCGTTTGATGCCCAAACGGTCTCAAGACCATTTGGTGCCCAAGCGGTCTCAAGACCGTTTGGCGCCCAAACGGTCTCAAGACCGTTTGGCGCCCAAACGGTCTCCAAACCGTTTGGAGAAGATATTTCCAGCAACTTATCCAAACCGTTTGGGATCAGATCTGAAACTATAAATAGACCCCCAGGGTCCCCATTTCGAGGCATCAGTTCCGGACGCCGAAAGGCTGCCAGAGCACCACACCGATCAAGTTCCACTCCACCTACTGCTGGCGTTGCGGCCAAGGAGGCCAAGAAGAGGAAGAAGACGGAGAAAGGGGCGCATCTTCTTCACCGAGCTGCGTCCACCCTCTGCACCGAGCTCATGGCGGATCTATCTTTCTCTCCTATCCTTCTTGTATCTTGCATCATGAGCGAGTAGTCCTCTTTCGCTGGGGTGCGGGGACTTGCCCCGCTGCCCATGCAAACCATGTTCTTTTGTTAAACTTTCCAAGGCAATGTATATAACTCTTCTTTTTGTCGTTTATCGTTAAGCTTGTAGGTTGGTTATGTGCGTGTTTTCATCTTTGTGCTCCCTATGTTGTGATAACTTCAATGCATGGGTTCCTATGTTGCGATAACTTCAAGGCATGGGTTGGAACGTCGTTTAGCATGTTTGACCCTTGACGATAACTTCCGATGGGTTCCTTGAGGTCGTAAGTGTATGATCCGCGAGGGGACGAGCCATCTAGCCTTCGGTGATGCTTCTGTGCGCCTAACGCCTGTATAGGGGGTTCACAACCTTAGTTGGATTTTGCATCATCTTGCTAAACGTCGATGTTTGCTCGCATGTCACCTTCCTGCTTGTTTATCGGTTAACACGGCTGACTCCCAAACTAGAAATAGGATGGGATTTCATCGAGGTCGTAAGTGTATGATCCGCGAGGGGACGAGCCATCTAGCCTTCGGTGACGCTTCTGTGCGCCTAACGCCCGTATGGGGGGTTCACAACCTCCGTGGATTTCTGTATCTTCAGAGCCGTAAGACATGTGATCCGGATGGCGATGAGAAATCGGCTGCCTATGGTGATGCTTACGCGGACCTAACACCCGTATGGGGGGTTCTGCAGCAGCTCTACTTGGAGTGTCATATCGTGCCTGGATTGTTCGCTAGAGAATATGTTTGTGTGTGTAGCGGTGGTCAAACCCGGTACCATCCCAGCGATTCCATATCATTGATCTAAACCCATCTTTTATTCCGCATTTACTTTCTTGCAATTAGTTTAATCAAACCAAAATCAACCAATTGTTCTAAATATTAGTTTTACTTGGGCTAGATCTAACTGACAAAGATTCTTAAAAACGTTGTCCTTTGGGTTCGATCCTCAACTATACTGCGATAAGATCCGTCCGCTTGCGGGTGGTATTGTTGCACTTGGTTTTGGTAAAAGCTCGGGGATATAAACCCCGAGTGAATTTGTTAGTGCATTCAAAAGGCCACATCACGGGCTCACACGAATGTAGCCCTGCGGCATTGGAGTCCCATGAAACGTTGCCCCAGGAAGGGACTGGTAAGCCTGCGCCTCTGCAACAACATAGTCTTGCATTCTTAAGCGGCATGGCTTCAATGCCTACAAATTTACGTAAAGAATGTTATACATATATACATATAATCTTGAAAACATATCATCTTGAAAAGACTAGCTACAATGTCATAAACAATACTTACAACAGACGTGCTAGGTGATGGGTCTCCAGGATTACTCGCAGTCTGTGCATCAGGAGAAGAGTGGGTCGCCATAGGCTGATTGGAAGCCTGAGATGCCTACCACCGCAGCAATTCTTCCTTGACCTTCTCAGCAACTACATCGTTGACCTTCTTAGCAACTAAATCCTCAACTCTCTTATTCTCCTATACATGGATAAAAGAAACATTAGCTTCTTATTAATGAATTTCTTTTTGTAGTAACATTCTAAAAAAAGAATAGGTTACCTCTTCTTGAGAAAGTCCCGCTCTGGGTTTGCGCTGGGATGGCCCAAAGAATGCTTTGATGCCAACACCAGCGCCGGCACCTCTAACACGTCCAGGATGCTCTGGGTTACCCAGAGCAACTGTCAATTCATCCCTTGTGCCCTGAGGGATGAACGTGCCTTGTTTCCTCCGCTCGTGCAGCTCCCGCTAATCACCATAAACAGAAATTGGTAAGTAAACACCACAAATAATCAATATTCAAACGATTTCTCTAAGAGTTGTATTTTACCATTTTTGCAGCCGCCTCAGCAGTTACAGGCTTCTTTATTTCACCCTTCTTGTTTTGCCTGCCAGCTATCCAGATATCATGGTGCGGCATGGGTGTGGCAGACTCCTGAGTAGGAGAAGACTCCTGAGTAGCAGCAGACTGCTGAGTAGCCGTAGACTCCACCTGTAGTCTTTGGCGAACGCTTGCATAGCCTTTTGGACCCATAGTGTGGTCATGCACATTCAGTGCACGCCTTGCTTTTTGTGCGTCACTGAGGGCCTAGTTAGTATGCACATTAATGATTTGGTTAGTAGCATGAAATGTTAATCTTGAATAGGTGAATACAATGTATATTAATTAAATTGGGAGTGACGCCTAATACCTTGAATTCTTCAGATTTTCTTGAAGCAACAAAATTGTCCCAATCTTCTTTGTCTAAGAAGTTCCATTGTTCAAGGGCTGACTTCTTCTTCTTATCACCCTCTTTTATGTATTCTCTGTTCAGATTTGTCCTATAATTCCTAAGCATCTTTCCAGCACGTTGCATCACACTTTTACGATGCAACTTCTCATCCAATGCAAACAGATTCTGTAAAATAGAAATGTTATTAACTAGTATCCAAAATAGAATTGCAAATAATAGAATTTGTAATCTACAAAATAGAATTGCAAATAATAATAACTCACGCATAAATCTTTCCATATCAAGTCTTTTTTCCCTTGAGGAACTTTATGCCAATTATCATACTTAACACCACAATGGCTCCGAGTGGTACACCCAAGATAGTTTACAAAATTATTGCGGTTCACTCCAATTGCATTTCCTCCATTATCAAACTCCACCACCAATTTGGATCCACTACCACTTAGCGCTAATAACTTCTTCAACAGAGTGATGCCCCTTTTCTTGTTAAGTGTTTGGTGCTGCGCATCAAGTTGCTCCAGTGCTTCAGTGGGTACAGGTACATCATCAACCTAAAATTTGACAAAAATAAACACACTAAATTAGCCCAATATAGAAATATAGGATATATGACATAACTAGAAGATAATGAATTTTATAGAAATACAGGATATGTTTTTAGAACTTACATTGGTATCCTCGCCATGCTCGTCATGGACAGCATGCTCATCATGGACTTCATGCTCATCATGGACATCATGCTCATCATGGTCAGCCATCTGAAAATGTCATTAAAAAGGCAAACATTTAGCATTTGTATTAACTAGAAAAAGGCAAACATTTAGCATTTGTATAAACATACATGTCTCTAAAATTGTGATCTTTTATCAATTAACAATCCTTCATTGTGATCTCCGCGCACATATAAGTCATCATTAGCTTCAATATTTTGTGGAGTTGGCAACCCAACTGAGAATGGACTGGAGTCATCATACTTATCATAGTACTCTTCTTCATCTATAGGATCTTCAATGAATTGTCTTTTACCATGAAGAACAACCGACCATTTATCATTCGCAGGATCATCGATATAGAATATTTGTTTCGCCTGTGATGCCAATATGAATGGTTCACCCTTCTTGCCAATCTTTTCAAAGTTCACCAAAGTGAAACCCAATTCATCCTCTATAACTCCTTTGGTGTTATCAACCCAATTACATTTAAAGAGCGGAATTTTGAAATCTATGTAGTCAAACTCCCAAATGTCCTCAATGACACCGTAATATGACATTTTAGCTTCACGTGGACTCTTATCCTTTGCACTTGCAAAGTACATAGTCGACGCTTGAAGAGTGACCCCACTATTTTGGACGACACTCTTATCATCTTGGCGCTTTGTGTAATATGTGAATCCATTAATGTCAAACCCTTCATAAGACATAACATTCGGTTTTGGTTTAAAGGCGAGGCATTTGATAGTTTCTGTAATATCATTTGGTGTTTGAGATAGTTGATGTAAGACTTTATCTTCAAACCACTTAGTAAAAGTCTTATTATGCTCTCTAGCAAGCCACATTGAACTTGCTCGAGGATGTTGTCTCTTTATGAAATTGGTATGTTCCTCGATATAAACACTCACTTCGTCCATATTGTGTAAAATATACAAGTGAGCATGTTCCAACTGCTCACGGCTGATTACTTTCACCCGTGATCCCAAAATTCCTTTGCCCTCCTCAAAATTCTTGTCATTATCAAGAGTGTCATTACCACCGAGAAAGTCATTGCAAAAATCCATAACCTCTCTCGCCACATAACCTTCAATAATACTCCCTTCAGGCCGATAACGGTTTCGAACATCACCTTTAAAAACGCTCATGTATCGTTCAAAGGGATACATCCAATGCAAGAAAACTGGTCCCAACATTTTCACTTCCCTAGTCAAGTGGACAACAAGATGTACCATGATATCAAAGAACGAAGGAGGGAAATACATCTCAAGCTGACATAGGGTAACAACCACTTCTCTTTGCAAATTATCGAGAGTATCAGGGTCAATAACTTTACTACATAGACTGTTGAAAAAGAAACAAAGTCTGGTAATTGCAAACCTTACATGCTTCGGAAATATAGATCGAATTGCCACGGGTAATATTTGTTGCATTAGAGTGTGACAATCATGAGATTTAAGACCTATCAACTTCAGATCTTTCATTGATACCAATCTACGGATGTTGGATGAGTAACCATGTGGCACCTTAACATTTACCAAGCATTCACAAAAAGTTTTTTTCTCCTTTCTAGACAACGTGTAACAAGCGGGAGGTAAGTATGTTCTTTTACTACCCATTTCACGTAATTCTGTTAATTCTGACCTTATTCCCATTTCACGTAGGTCCAGTTTGGATTTTATCCCATCTTTAGTCTTACCTGGTATATTTAACAGAGTACCAATGATGCTATCACATACATTTTTCTCAACGTGCATTACATCGATACAATGCCTGACTGTCAAAGAACTCCAATAAGGAAGATCCCAAAATATGGACTTCTTCTTGAATGAAGAATTGGTACTCCGTGTGGCCATACTACATTGTGATTTCTTACCAAATTCATTGACAATGTCTTTTACTCTTTCATAAACAACATCCCCTGGTATAGGTTTAGGTGCACTCCGTTCATCATTCCATCCATTGAATGCTTTGCGCTTCCTACGATACGGATGGAATTTTGAAAGAAACCTTCGATGACCAAGATATACAGTCTTGCCGCCATGTTTTAGTCTTATTGAATCAGTGTTTTCTTCACATATAGGACACGCTTTAGCTCCTTTGACACTATATCCAGACAAATTCCCATATGCTGGAAAGTCATTAATAGTGCAAAACAACATAGCGTGCAAACGAAATGTCTCTCTTGCTAAAGCATCATAGGTCATCACACCTTCAGCCCAAAGTTTCTTTAAGTCATCAATCAAAGGTTCAAGATAAACATCGATATCATTTCCAGGTTGTTTAGGGCCCGATATCAACAATGACAACATAACGTACTTATTTTTCATACACATCCAGGGAGGAAGATTGTATATAACAAGCATGACTGGCCAAGTGCTATGTTGGCTGCTCAATGTCCTGTACGGATTCATCCCATCTGTACAAAGCCCAAGTCTTAGATTCCTATCTTCTTCACCAAATTTGGGGTACAATAGATCAATCTTCTTCCACTGTGGGGAATCAGACGCATGTCGCAGGATCCCATCATTATTTTTCTTAACATCTGCATGCCACCTCAAATTCTTCGCATCTTTCAGATTTGCAAACAAGCGTTGAAACCGTGATATTATAGGTAGATACCACAACACCTTGGCAGGAGAACCAGTTTTGGACTCCCCCGAAGTCGTCAATTTATACCGTGATGCACCACATTTTGGACAATCTTTCAAATCTACATAGTCCTTTTGAAATAATACACAATCATTCGGGCATGCGTGTATTTTCTTGGCCTCCATTCCCATTGGGCACAACATTTTCTTTACCTGGTATGTTGAGATTGGCAGCTCGTTTCCTTCAGGAAGAATTTCTTTCAACAAAGTCAACAATGAAGTGAAGCTTTTGCCGCTCCATCTATTGTTAGCTTTCAACTTATACAATCTCAACACAGCGCTAAGCTTCATAAACTTAGCACAGCCTGTGTATAACGGTATCTCAGCATCATGCACAATGTTTCTAAAGATAGGAGGTGGATCGGTGTGCTCTACCCTACAACTATCCAGCATCACATCAACGATGTCTGCTGGAACTGGTTCGTTCACATTTACGTTATCGGAGGCAATTTCTTATTCCACCCAAGCACTGCTATCGACATCTACTGGTTTCGATTTTGAAATCTCTCCATGCCAGTGCCATTCTGTATAGCCTTGTACAATCCCGTTGCACATGACATGACTTTTGATTTCCTCACCAGTGTTGACTTTCAAGTTGTTACCCAATGCCTACATGGACAGTAGAACCTATCTGTAGGTTTTTTCCTATGTTCCTCGGCAAATATAATAAACTGATCAAGACCAGATATAAACTCTGGGGTGCAACGATTACGAATGGACATCCATGATCTATCCATTCTATGATCAGAGAAAACAAGTATATATTAGGAAACAAGTATATATTAGGAAACGATTAGGGTATACACTTACATCCTAAGTGTATAATGTGATGTCATTCTTATATATAATAAATGTGTACCACCTATCCCATCCTTGAACACATAATCTCACTAGTAAGTGTATAATGTGTATTGGGTTTTCAAGAAAATTTCGGCAGCATTTTCCCACTGTTCTCTAAGTACATATGTACTTAGAGAACAAACGGGGAAATGTTATCGAAATTTTCTTGAAAACCCAATACACATTATACACTTACATCCTAAGTGAGATTAAGTGTTCAAGAACAGTCCCAAACCGGGGACTATCCAAGATTTACTCCTAATGAGTCAATCTTGGACGGGTTTCTAGGCCAACAAACACATTTGATGTCATTCTTATATATAATAAATGTGTACCACCTATCCCATCCTTGAACACCTAATCTCACTAGTAAGTGTATAATGTGTATTGGGTTTTCAAGAAAATTTGGCAGCATTTCCCCGCTGTTCTCTAAGTACATATGTACTTAGAGAACAAACGGGGAAATGCTACCGAAATTTTCTCGAAAACCCAATACACATTATACACTTACATCCTAAGTGAGATTAGGTGTTCAAGAACAGTCCCAAACCGGGGACTATCCAAGATTTACTCCTAATGAGTCAATCTTGGACGGGTTTCTAGGCCAACAAACACATTTGATGTCATTCTTATATATAATAAATGTGTACCACCTATCCCATCCTTGAACACCTAATCTCACTAGTAAGTGTATAATGTGTATTGGGTTTTCAAGAAAATTTCGGCAGCATTTCCCCGCTGTTCTCTAAGTACATATGTACTTAGAGAACAAACGGGGAAATGCTACCGAAATTTTCTCGAAAACACAATACACATTATACACTTACATCCTAAGTGAGATTAGGTGTTCAAGAACAGTCCCAAATCGGGGACTATCCAAGATTTACTCCTAATGAGTAAATCTTGGACGGGTTTCTAAGCCAACAAATACATGTGTTGTCATTCTTATATATAATAAATGTCTATAAACTACAGGCAAAATGGTTAATCCTAATCAACAGAGCATTATTAAATAATAAATCAAGAAATCAATAGTTTCAAACAAAAGGTCTAGGAATCTTTACTAGACATTATATGTATCCCTAATCATCATATTTAACATACTACATTATTATGAACATCCAGATTATATTAAGATCATACTATGTTATAACCATTGGTTTAATAACCCTATTTCCGTATGTACATGTTTATCAACTTTAAAACCCTATAATTCATGAAATCATTCTAATTCAATTTAATATGTTGGGATCACATAATTATATAATGACATCAGAATATATAGAAGAATCACAATTAACATGATTAACAACATGCTCATCAAACTAGGGTTTTCTTGAATATCATCTAATATTTGTGTACTAGACATTATATGTATCCCTAATCATCATATTTAACATACTACATTATCATGAACATCCAGATTAGATTAACTCTAATCAAATACATTACATGCATTTTTATCACAACAATTTAATCGATGCAAAAAAAAAGTAGAGCAGCTAGCAGCGGGAAGACCAACCTTGTCAGAGGGAAGAAGGTAGAGGCTTCGGTGGCTCTGGCTGGAGGAGTAGCTAGCAGGGACGGTAGTGGAGGAGCAGCTAGCAGCGAGGCTGGAGATGATGGTTACGGCGGCGCGACGGCGGTGGAGGAGCACCAGGGGTGTGGCGGCACCTAATCTCAGGCGTGGCGGTGCCTAATCTCAGGCGCTGGCACTGGAGCAGTAGGGGCGGCGGAGAAGGGAAGAAGGTTCATGAGTGGCGGCGGAGAAGGGGGCGCCGGAGAAGAAATTGCCGGAGAAGGGGCCCCGGAGAAGAAATCGCCGGAGAAGAAATCGGCGGCAGCAGAGAAGAAAAGGTAATCGACTCGCAATGAAACAGAAGAAAGGGGAAGAGTCGGGCGATCGCGGGTAATAAAGTTCCCAAATAGCGTCGGTTGTTTCAAACAACCGACGCCTAAACTCTTTAGCGTCGGTTGTTTGCAACAACCGACGTCCAATTGGACGATATTTTCATGAAATTATTTGGCGGGAACCACCTTCAGCGTCGGTTATAAAAGGATAACCGACGCTGAAAGTGACACTTTTCGCGCAAATTTTCATCGCACATAGGCGTCGGTTTATACCTACATAACCGACGCTGAAAATGACACTATTTTTTTATCAAAATTTGGATTTCGCGGCCGACTTTAAGCGTTGGTTTGTTATAAACAACCGACGCTGAATACAAAGCGGTACCCGTGTCTGGCTGGTCTTCGAATATAGACGTCGGCTTTCTTAAACAACCGACGCCTAACATATAAGGCGTCGGTTTTCCTTAATAACCGACGCCCAGAAAAGTGACACTGAATGCTATTTCTATAGTAGTGTGTGTCATTTATCAATAAGAAATATCTCACTAGCCTCCATCTTACTTTCCACACCTACGATGTATATAAAATCAAAATAAACAAAACCTTTCATACATTATCTACCGTAAACCAAAATTTTGTTTTTTTTCATAATTGTACAATGTATTAAATTTTTTCTATGGAATTTTTATGTACAATGCATCATATTTTACAGTGACATTTTTGAGTGGTGAGTCAAGAAACATTCTTACAATTATGCACGTGTATCAGTTTTTAGTTAAGATTGTAAATTGGATTGTGTTGGAAATAAATAGGAGAGGGATGGACATAAAATACATAAATAATCATATATTAACAACTATGCTATATTGTACTATCAAGTTTGTTGGTGGATTTGTAACTATAGAAATAAATCAAATTATGCAAAATGTTCATATGAATATTTCATGTAACAAATATGATTGAATTTTCTTATGACAAAGTTACATTTCTTAAGTTGAATATACTAAATTGATGTGATAATAATTTCTTAATGTGTGCATGATAACCCTTAAACAATTATACATGACTTCTATGATATATATATATATATATATATATATATATATATATATATATATATATATATATATAGAGAGAGAGAGAGAGAGAGAGAGAGAGAGAGAGAGTCATGCTAGAATACACTTGAGTGTATGGATCGCACGGATACACTCAAGTGTGTTTTCATATCAAGACTAGTTTTTGCAAAATGTAAACCATTTATCTTCACCGTCATACTATAACTAGGCTACATACAAATTTTGAACCCATTTGGATGAGTGTAACTCACTCATCCAAGGGAAAAAAAATCAACGTGCGAAACTAATTTGAAATGAATAATTTTTGCGGTCTTCATAACATGAGCTATACATATCCAAATGTGCTCAAATTTTGCGTATGAGTTGTTCACGAGTTGTTTAAGAAGATCAACGGATTAGATTTTCAAAAAAAAAAATATTGCATCATGGAAAACTACTTGAGTGTATTCCACTCCGGATACACTCGAGTGTATTCCACCCTAACTCTCTCTCTCTCTCTCTCTATATATATATATAAGATGTGAAAGCTCGTTTCTCTCTAGAAGAACAGCGCGTTCCGAGGTGTGAAGTGGGAGAGAAGAGATGTCATAATTGGGGTTTTGAACTGGAATAAGAATAAGATGACCTTTTTTAAAAATAAAAGTCAAATAAGAGTTGTTAAGCTTTTTATCATTCTGGCATCAAGCTATTTTTCCGCTGGACCTCCCCTAGCAATAGAATGATCCTCATAAAAGCCAAAGGAACACCACTTAATAGTAGAAAAATTCATAAATATATAATTGTGTACCCGAGTACATATAGCTTACATGTATTGATATTTATTTATGATGATTCTAAAATTCTAATGAACAATCTATCCTTATGGGTGTGATGTATATCCCTTAGATAATATATATATATATATATATATATATATATATATATATATATATATATAATCACAACAATATGATATCTACACATCATCCAATGAAAGAATATGTATATTTTATAATCAATGGTAAGTTGTAGAAACTCTAGAAAGCATTCGTTGTTATGTTACTATATCTCATGATAGATGTGGGATATGGTGATGGTTTTTTAAACACATATAATATATAAAGTGTTGAACCAATTCATATGGTTAGATTTTGTGAATATACTCCACATGTACTATTCTAATGGTCAGTACATACAAGTTACATGTACTGGCCGACGCACACTTCCTAAATGCTCTCTCTCTCTCTCACACACACACTCTCTCTCTCTCTCTCTATATATATATATATATATATATATGCGATTATATATATTACTTCTTTATAAATAGTAAGATCTTTGTCTTGTTATTTATATCCACATATAATTAAATATGAATTTCATATATATGAATATATATACAATAAAAATATGTAAATGTAAGTGAATGTCATTTTTCTACACCAACAGTTATCTTCATTTAATAAGAAAATAAATTTGTTATTAAGTTACACCCTAACTGTTGATTAGTTTTACCTTATATTACTCGATTGTCCAACTTTATAGAAAAATTTATGTATTGATGTCATGAGAATATATTATGATTAGTTGTCTTTGAACACATCTTAATATATCATTGACGAATTATTACTTTAAAAATACAAGTATGAAAAATTAATAAAGAATTTTCATTGATGCACATATGTGATCTTACTTGTTTTATAAGTGTTGGTATAATATATAACCACTATTTCTCTCTTTGAGATTTACATGTAACTTGTTTTTGGTCAATCTGTAGATCTTTCAAAACCAACATTGTAGTTAATACATAAAATGTAGTTTATACTTTTATTAATGTTGTCTTGGAAGTTGATTTGCGGAAATGGATTGATAAGTACTTTTACAACGAATATATTTACCGATGATAGAGCAATAATAAATCATACAACTTCACATAGTTATTTATTAAATGTTAGTGATATAGTTCGCATGCACTTTACATTCTTCTCATTAGTTAGAACAAGGTCAACGGAACCTGACTTATGAATTATTTTTCATTATGGTTGTTGATACATTAAGAAAGGTCACTAAGAAAAATTAATAATTGCTACAAGTTCTATTCGAGTAGCTCATATAAAAAATACTACTTGCCATTTTTTATTGTTTAAACCAATACAAAAGGAATGAAATTGAGAAGATTTTTTCTCTTTTGACTATTACAAGTGGTAAACGGATCGAGACCTATACTTCCTTACAAACAATATTAGAATTAAAATTTTATTTTACATGTACTTTCATTTCAAATATGTTTCAAAGACAACTAGATCGTCAACATGATGTAGTATGATCTTTATTAATACCAAGCAAGATTGGTACATATTACCAAAATTTAAGTCCTATTTTACCTATCATATCCTCATTGTATAATGATAACTAGATAAGCGAGAGAGATAACAAAAGATAATATTCAAATTGTTAATATATCTTATTTATATTTAGCTTTATTATATTTTATAATTTCTATATACTGCTAGACCTTCATGTAATTTCTCCAGGTTCTCTTATTAATAATAGATAGTGGGAACATTGCTCCTCTCTACACATTGTATTAAAGAACCCTATCTTTCTTGTTCACATAGTACTAGAGCAACAAGATGCAAAGGAAGCATATTCGACTCTAACTGTAACCAACATCGCAAGCCACCACCACACCACAAAGCAGTCGCCGCCGCTGAGAAGAAACAACAACCACTAACAGTAGAACCACCTCTGCCACCGGTAGCAACTGGTCGTCGGACAGCAGTCGCACTGTCGGCAGCCCACCACCGACACCCCACCACCACTGGAATCCCATCATCGTCGGCTAAGTAGCCGCCATGAAGCTATCCTTTGGGCTAGTTTTCACCTGGTGAGGGGCCAAACACAGTTGATTCTTGCCTCTCCAACAACCTTTTAAAAGTACAAATCAAGAAGCCTGTGTCTATTTAGAGAATTCCTAATCACATATCCTCCATGTGTGATTAGGAAATACTCGCTTGAAGGTTGTTGATGCGTTAGAAATGTATCATCTCATCTATATTTGGGTGACGTGCGCATCTCTTCTTCACTCCCTTCCAGAACATGACATGTATCTTTTTTCCTCTCAGTTTCTCTCTTGACGTGTATCATCCCGTCATTCTATTTTTCATTTAGGTCATGGAGGACATCAAGGCATCTACCATCAACAACGAGATGTCACCTATCACCTCCATCAAGCTAAAAGGGAAGAATTATCTCTTGTAGATGAATGTTGTCTATACAGTGTTGGAATCCTAAGATAAGACAAAATATGTTGATTCTGATCCTCCTACTTCTACTAATAAAGGTTATACTAAATGGAAGCATCATAATAGTCTGGTGAATACATGGTTGTGGGGGAGCATGGAACCTGAAATTGCTACTAGGTTCATGTTCTACACTACTACCAAAGAGATATGGGATGTAAAACACTGCTCATAAGAAAAGAATTGTGACACCCCACCATCACCCAGACAACGAGATGACACGTGAAAATGTGCGGAACCTCATCTTACTAAAAACACGGGTTAATTAAAACCGATTTCGGAAAGCATACTCAAGGGAACTTTTGCATCCAGATCCTGCAGAGAAAGTATGTTATAAAAATATTACAAGCTTTGATGTATGTCCACAGCTTATCAGAACTAGCTGTACTATCAGCACCTGAGTTCATCACCTATTTATATATACATAATGGGCCACATAGGGCCAGTAGCAGGATAAACCAAAATTACAACAACTAGTCATCGTGAAACGTCGTCGAACACCTCCAAGGACCTGAGAATATAGGGATGACTCTAGGACTCTACAACAAAAGCACCAAAATAGCAGCATGTCCATCTCTTGCCTTCTACTTCTCTTCTTGTTGCTCGGCCGCAACCTCATGACCACCACCACGACTAGAGTGATCACCTAAAAAGGGTGTAAACTAGCGGGGTGAGACACACAGTCCCAGAGAGAAACATAACCCCCCCGTCGAAACTATAAAACCTCAGAAGGTTATGGCAACAACAACAGTTAACAGATAAAGTGTATAACAAGAACAACATACTGAGTAAGGATATAATTACCAGCAATCTTACTAAGATATCCAGGAGGCATATAAACAAGTATTTCTTTATGGAACATGATTGACAAGATAAGCTTTATAAGAACTTATCACAAAATATAAGGATCGTACACACAACTGCATAGTGCAACTAGATCAGCTATATAAGCAAGGCCTCAATCAATGTTTTGTGTTTTGATCTAAGTAAGATATACTATTCGGCTGGATTACATTTCATTATGCCCTAAGGAAGTGAGACTTCCCTGCTCAAATCCAACCTTTGGATGCGAAGCCCAATCCGGTGCCATAAAAGGTCTAAGGAGATCCAGACTCTATGACCTCACCTTCTTGTGGTCAGTGCACAAATCATCCAGCAAGAATGCAGTCTTATGCTTATAGGGCTTTAGCCTCCGAGTCAGCCCCGCAAGCTACCCATATCTCTAGCTCACCTCATCATAGGTGCTAGTGCATACATCTGATCCATGAATGCATCATGCTCATCATCACATATCCTGAGCCATGGGTCTGTTCACCATGCTCCATATATCTTGAGTCTGCAACCACAATTGCACTCAAACCCTCCTATTTTAGGCTAGGGGAAACTTCGGATATTCAATAATATTCTCTCCAGGTAATCCCATAGGATAAACCTATTTCACCATCACCAAATACTGACGATGATGGATCTATGGCCAGGGTGAACTACATGATATATTCATCTATAATTAATTAGTATATTTTAATCCAATTGTTGAGGCAACCAAAGTATAACATAGTGTTATAGAATTACATCATTATTGCCATCATCATACTGTCATGGGACCTCAAACCCTCTTGATATCAACCACTTCCTCTCAAGGCATCATCATCATGCAACAACATGCTGGGAACACATTCCTTATCTCATCAACAGAGGATAACACCTCAACTAGGCACTCATCCTTATATCAGGTCCTCAGACCTATCAACTTATTATCTCATTATCACATGGTGCTAATCAAGCACATACATATTATAGCTTCTTATCAGGCCATAAATCCACATAAAATACCTGCATGGTTAGTATACACATCCATAGAGATAACTGAAGTCATCATGGATTAATAGGATTATCATGCGATCAAGTATAAAGCAACATCCATGAGTATATTACACATAAGCTGTAGAAAGCATAGTTTTATCATCAATCATAAGCATATATCATGTTGCATACATGTAATCATAATCATGAGCTACATCATCATGTGAAGCAACATCATATGCTTCCAAGCTTCCTGGTTCACAACCTACCATCTTAACCCATTATCATATATTCAGGATTCAAGGTGATTACATCATATCACTTGTATTATCATTATTAATAGAGGACTATCAACTATATACATTCTGGGTTATTAGAACCCTCACCAAAGCTCCTGCAACCCTCACTATAGGTATGGTGAGCAATGCCAACCCTCACCAAAGGGTGTATCGGCTAGGGTTTCCCAACCCTAAGCAAGCTCACCATCATATCGGCCAACCCCATCATTTCACCTATCGTGCAACAAGGACTCACCAGCTCACATGGTGTTAGGCAAGGTGTATCGTGCATCATCAGATGTTATCAGCCAAAGGCCTGTCGTGCACAAGGATCAGGGTTAGGGTTAGGGTTCCTCTATCAGCTAACCCTCAACATTGACCATATCGGCCAAAGGGTATAACGCCCAAGGAACCTCTATTGTGCAAACATCTCCATGTCATTCAAGTGTCATCCATATCGGCCAGGGCACCCATGTCGTCCAATATACCATATTGGGTATGGACATGCTGGCTACTCAACCAGCATATCGGCCAACACCACTAAGGTTCCCTAAACCACCATCATCGTGGGTACCACAAGACTACTTCATATCGCCAAGACCTATCACAAGGTGTGTCGTGCAGAGCACACATCAAGGTGTATCACCCAAGCTCCAACTCCACAAAGGGTATTAGCCAAGCTCAACTAGGCATATCGGCCAAAGGTACAACCCAAGACAAGGCTATCGGGCAGCACTACTCCAAGGTCATATCGTGCAAGGCACAACCCAACATGGTCATCTTCAATCTCAACCACAAGGGCACCAATCCCTAATAGATCAATAAGATTGGCTCACCTCTCAACAATCAAGAGAGAGGGGTTTTGCACAACCTCTATCACAAATTGGGCAACTACAAGGATCAACCTCAACATAGGTCATCATCTATCCAAAAGCTCACCTCTCAAATACAGAGTGAGAGGAGGGTGTTGCCCAAGCAACTAGAATGTAGACTCACCTCTCAACTAAAATGAGAGAGGGGTATTGCCTACATCACTAGTGCTCAAACTCACTTCTCTAGACCAAGGAGAGAAAGGGGTGTTTCCACCAAAGAAAACCCTAAACTATGGTTCGGCCAAGCTAGATCCAAAGTTATGTAAACATAAACAACATCATGCTCACCATATCCATATGATCAACAACATGTACTAGAGAAAGAAACATAACATGCATGGCCAATCATCCATATATAGGAAATATGCAACATAAAGAAGGTAGTATAGCTAGGGTTAGAAGTTATGTAACCCGCCTTAAGAAAACTCTTCAAGCTCCAAAGCTCCAAGCTTTAAGCTCCTAGCTCCAAGCACACCACTTTCGGCCACCTCAAGAAAAAATAACAAGGATCATAACCACCATGTCCGCAGGGTAGGCAAGATGGAGAAGAAGATGCTAAGGAGAGAGGGAAGATGCTTACCAAAGAATAAGACCCACCTAGGGTTCGACCACCAAGCTAGAGGAAGAAGAAGAGATCTCCACCAAGGGGAAAGGATCATCCACCAAGCTCTCCAAGGAAGGTGTGTCATGCACACAAGGAGGGAAGAGCAACAAAAGAGATAAAGGGTTCCCAAGGAAGAGAAAGGCAAGGCATATATAGATGAGGGTCAAGGTTAAACCAAGGCAAGGTGTAACCTTACCAAGCGACACTTGTCCACACGTTTTACCACCTTGCAAAACTCATGCACATGCCATGCCACCACTCAACCAAGGTTCGACCACATGTCCAAGCTAGGGTGACACAACCAAGGCAAGGAGGTAAAACAAGGTCAAAGGTCGACACACTACTCCTCTAGGCTGACACACCCATGGGCGATACATCATGGCCGACACAAGGCATCCTTGCCCGATACAGGGCTCAACCAAACAAGGCAAGGTCCAAACAAGGGAAAACAATGCCAAAAAGAGCTCAAACAAGCCCAAGGTAACTCAAGGAGCGAGCCCAAACCGTCCTCTCAACCCTAGAGGAAGCAAAGAGAGAGAAGCATGTCTCTCAAGGTGACAAACTTGCTCTCTAACCCTATCATAGGTTATTTTGCAAGTAGCACCTCCAACACTCGTCAAAACACAAGAAAACCCTAATCACCACTAAAGGTGATTAGCAAGCAACCAAGCACAGGGTTTAGGCAAAACAAATAGGGTAAGCCCAAAATGAAGGTCAGGGTCCTTACAAGCCATAAACCTCTACAAAGGGATTTCGTCCCAAAAATCTAAAGAGAAAAGTGAGGGATACTTCCGCCTCATATCTTCCTCAAGCTCCCACGTGGCTTTCTTAACACCACGATAATGCAAAAGAACCTTCACAAGAACCAGGTCCTTCCTCTTCAGCTTCTTTACTCTTCTGTCAATGATCTCCACTGAACCCTCCTCATAGGTCATGCCTTCATCAAGCTCAACCTCAACTGGTTGTATCACTGTCCCTGTGTCTGGATGACTTTTCTTCAACATGCTGACATGGAACACCGGATGTAGCCTGTGCAATTCTAGCGGCAACTCTAACTTGTAAGCTACCCTACCAACACATGCTATTACCGGGTATGACCCCATATACCTGGGTGCCAGTTTTCCTTTCCGGCCAAACCATAACACGCCTTTCCAAGGTGAGGCCTTGAGATACACTTTGTCTCCCACTTGGAACTCTAAAGGTCATCAGTGATTGACTGCCTAAGACCTTTGTCTGTTCTGTGCCGCCTTCAACTATTGTCATATCACTATAATCTTTTCTATTGTCTGCTGCACTAACTCATGACCCAAAATCTGATACTCACTAGACTCATACCAGCATAAAGGGGATCTGCACTTCCTTCTATATAAAGCCTCATAAGGAGCCATGTTGATTATCCGCTGGTAACTATTATTGTAAGCGAACTCAATCAGACTGAGATGCACGTCCCAACTTCCTAGGAACTGCAAAATACAAGCTCAGAGAAGATCTTCCAAAGTCTGAATAGTCCTTTCAGACTGTCCATCCGTCTATGGGTGGAAGGTAGTTCTGAACCTCAACTGCGTTCCCAATGCTTTGTGCAACTGTTCCCAGAAATGACTTGTGAATTGAGGACCTCTTTCAGAAACTATCATTGGTGGTACACTGTGCAAATGCACTATCTCATCTACATACACCTGAGCAAGCTTCTCTGTTGTATACGTTGTCTTTATAGGTATGAAATGAGCAAATTTTGTCAACCGGTCCACTATTACCCAAATGGAATCATGATTCCTAGCTATCTTTGGTAGACCAACTACAAAATCCATGGTTATATGATCCCATTTCCATTGTGGTATCGGCATGGGTTACAACATTACTGCCGACTTATGATGCTCAGCTTTAACTTGCTGACATACTGCACACTTAGCCACAAACTCGACTACATCCTTCTTCAAGCCAGACCACCAATATAGGTCCTTCAGATTATGATACATCTTGGTGACTCCTGGATGCATACATACATTGATGTGTGTGCTTCCTCGAGCACTAGCTTCCTTAGATTATCAATATCGGGGACCACCATCCTAGCATGATAGCAAACTAGTCCATCCTCGGACTCATGGAACCCATCATGCTTTTTGCTGCCGAGCTCTGACCTGATCAACTGCACTGTATCATCTTCTTGTTGTGTGTCTTTGATCTGCTGTCTCAACGTAGGCTTGACTTGCATCTGTTCCAACAGTCCTGCCAACAAGGAAACTTCCAAATGCACATTCATCTGTCGTAAGGAGACAAACATATCTCACCTATGGCATACCAAGGAACTCAACTGTGACTTCTTCATGGGGAGAGAAGAAGAATTTCTGCTAAGCACATCAGCTACCACATTTGCCTTACCAGGATGATACTCAATGGAGCAATCATAATCATTGATTAGCTCCATCTAACGATGTTGTTGCATGTTCAGCTCACTGTACGAAAAGATGTACTTCAGGTTTTTATGATCTGTAAAGATTTGACACACTTCCCCATCAAGATAGTGTCTCCAAATATTTAACACATGCACCACCGCTGTCAACTCTAAATCATGTGTTGGATAGTTCTCCTCATGTTTCTTAAGCTGTCACGAAGCAAAAGAAACCACATGATCCTCTTGCATCAACACACAACCTAAGCCTTTCTTGGAAGCATTATAGAAAACAACATAGCCCTTCCCAGGCTCTAGCAGCACTAGAACTGGAGCACTAGTTAGCTTCTCCTTCAAACTTTGGAAAGCTTGCTGACAACGATCATCCCAGATAAAAGGTACATCCTTCCTGGTCAACTTTGTCATCGGCAACGCGATCGCACTGAAATCCTTGATAAACCTCTGGTAGTATCCTGCCAAACCCAGAAAACTACAAACTTCGGTCGGCATCTTCGGTTGTTCCCAATCTGCAACTGACTCCACCTTCTTAGGGTCCACTCTGACTCCTTCTGCAGATATCACGTGACCCAAGAAAGTCACGTCTTTCAACCAGAACTCACATTTACTAAACTTGGCATACAACTGATGTTGGCGAAGAAGAGTCAAAGCTTGTCGAAGATGTTGCTCATGCTCTTGACTGTCCCGACTATAGATCAGGATGTCATCAATGAAGACTACAACAAACTGATCTAGAAATGGACGGAACACTTAGTTCATCAGATCCATGAAAGCAGCAGGTGCATTGGTTAGCCTAAACAGCATAACCACAAACTCAAAGTGATCATACCTCATCCTAAACGCTGACTTAGGTATGTCATCCACCTCGATCTTCAACTAATGATATCCAGATTGTAGATTGATCTTTGAGAACACCGTAGCACCACGCAACTGATCGAACTGATCATCTATCCTCGGCAACGGGTACTTATTCTTGATCGTGACCTTATTCAACTGTCGATAATCTATACATAGCCGCATCGATCCATCCTTCTTCTTAACAAATAGCACTGGAGCACCCCAAGGAGACGTGCTCGGTCGGATGAAACCTTTCTCCAACAACTCCTGTAACTGCTTCTTCAACTCTGCCATCTCTGCTGGAGCCATCCTATATGGTGTTTGTGCAACTGGTTGTGTTCCTGGTACCAGATTGATCTCAAAATCAATCTCTCAGGGTGGGGGAACACCGGAGAACTCATCGAGAAACACATCCACAAACTCTCGGACAATCGTCACCTCCTCAAGGCTATGACCTTTCACCTTGGTATCCACTACGTGAGCTAAGAATGCCTTACAACCTTGTCGCATCAACTTTTCTACCATCATTGCTGACACTAAACATGTCGGGAGAATCTTCCTATCTCCTTGGTAAGGCTGTCAATGGGGAGGGTATTATCCATTTACCCTTACCCATACCCTGGAGGGTAAGGGTAAGGGTAAACATTTTTATTACCCTTTATCCATTTACCCGTTCCCCATTTCCCCGCTATACTATAAGGGGAGGGTAAGGTATAGACATTATCCATACCCTTTTACCCTTTTACCCGCACATCATATAAAGGTTACACAAATATAAATATTCTAAAGGGGGTTGTATATAAATGTTTAACCCTAAAACTTTATTCTATCATTGGAAAATGACTAGATGTTGTGCTTGTAATACTTTCTTGTTGAGAGAAAAACATATATATCTTGTGGAAAATGAGGTGTTGGTGAAACACTTATTTGTTATGCATACTTATGCAAAGGAAAAAAAATAATTTATGCATAAATAATTGTTATTGTGTGAATTGACTTAACTTTACACGGAGAAACATATAATATTGAATTGGATATAATGTTTTATATGTTGTTATCAATAAATTAGTTATAAAATTATTAAAAATCAACACACAATGTGTATAAATTTCTTTTTTTGTCAAAATTACCCGCTTACCCTTTACCCTCCCCGTTTACCCTGTGGAGAAGAGGGTAAGGGTAAGGGGAGGGTAATGGGATTGCTGAGAAGGATAATTACCCTTACCCTTACCCGCTACCCAAAGAGGGTAAGGGTAAGGATAAGACCTTACCCTCTCCATACCCTCCCCATTGACAGCCCTACTCCTTGGAAGATCTACTTTTCTCCATCGTCATCAAACACTGCCTGCTTGGAACCATAGTCCAACATGACCTTATACTTCTCTAAGGTATCCATCCCAAGGATCACATCAAATCCATGCATATCAAGTGGTATAAGATCCACTTGTATACTGTATCCCAAAAAAGATAAGACACAAGATGGACACTCCTCTCGAAGCATCGAGGAACCATCGAGAGGGGTTTCTAACAACATGCTATTTTTCTTACAACTAACAGGTAAAGGATAGATATCAAGCAGACTATGTGTGATAAAAGAGTGTGTAGCACCCGGGTCAACCAAGACAGATATAAAGCAAGAAGAAGACAACTTAGAATGAAATAACTCCATCTGACCTATCACTACTCGCAGGTTGACTATCGCCTCTGGCTGACTCATAACATAGAATCGAGCCGTTGCTTGTTGTCCATGTCCTCTGCTTCCTTGAGCAGATGATCCTACTTGTGACGCTTGACCACATCCTCGCCCTCTGCTACCACAGCGCTGCTGTCTGTCTGACCCTTGTTGACTCTGTCTTGGTTGTTGTGTTACCTCAACGTCTCTTCTTGGGCAATTTGACCTTAAGTGCCCAGTCTGTCCACAGTGATAACATGACATGCCTTCTGTCTGCGGCCTAGATGGCCCTGTCACTGCCACAAAAGTTGTACTATGTGCCTTCGACGGTGAAGAAACATAACCTCTTCCCTTACTCGGAGACCACTGAGATGGTGTAAAAGAACTCTGCATCGTGGAAGGTGTTGAAAACCTTGGCTTCTTAAAGCCACCAGATCTTGGTCCCTGGGACTGAGCATGCCTTTTACTGGTCATGGACTCCCTTTTCTCCCTGACAGATCATTCAATCCTACGGACGGACTCCACGAATGTGGAAAACCGCTCCCGATTTTCCAAAGCAGCAGCAGGTGTCGACAACTCAACACTCAAACCTTTCTCAAATCGCCTGATCTGGTCATCATCTATCACTGCCATGTGAGGACAAAACCTCAGCAAGTCCATGAAATTCGCTTCATACTCAGTGATGCTCATCGATCCTTGGCGTAGACTCTCAAACTGGTTGATCTTCTCATCTAGATACGTCTTCGGAAAGTATCTATTGACGAACTCTCTCCGGAAAAGCTCCCAACCGATCTCCTCACTTGGTCACTTTTCCTCCTCGATGGCCCACCAATGGCCAACACTACCCTTCAGAAGGTAGACAGCGTGCTTGACTTTGTCCTCTTTGGGGATGTCGAGGATTCAGAAGGCCTTCTCGAGACCTATCAGCCACAGATCTACATCCGCTAGATCAGCCGTTCTAGCATAGTCCGAAGCTCTGACTCGGCGAAGCCTCTCAACGGTCTTCCCAATACTCGATGTTTACTATGGGGATCCTGTGCCCTTGGATGAGGCACCGACAATCTTTCCACCATGTGATTCATCATATCCATCAACTTCCCCATAAGCTATTGGTAGGCAGGACTTTCAAGAATGGCAGGGTCAAGTTGGGGGACTTCAGGCACCCAATCTTCATGTGCCTGCCCTCTTGATCCATCGACTGATGTAGCATCGCTGCTCTCGGTAGCATGTTCTTCATGGTTTCTAGACATCTTTAAGCTTTATCTTCTGCTAAAAGTAGAAGGTTATTGTAAGAAAATCTAGAAAACTCATAAGAACAGACGCAAACCTAGTCCTAGATCCCTGTAGACTGAACAAACCTAGAGCTCTGATACCAAACCAACTGTGACACCCCACCATCACCTAGACAACGAGATGACACATGAAAATGTGCGAAACCTCATCTTACCAAAAACACAGGTTAATTAAAATTGATTATGAAAATCATACTCAAGGGAACTTTTGCATCCAGATCCTACAGAGAAAGCATGTTATAAAAATATTACAAGCTTTGATGTATGTCCACAACTTATCGAAACTAGCTGTACTGTTAGCACCTGAGTTCATCACCTGTTTATATATACATAACGGGCCACATACGGCCAACAACAGGATAAACCAAAATTACAACAACTAGTCGTCGTGAAACGTCGTCTAACACCTCCGAGAACATGAGAGTACAGGGATGACTCTAGGACTCTACTACAAAACCACCAAAATAGCAGCATGTCCATCTCTTGCCTTCTACTACTCTTCTTGCTGCTCGGCCACAACCTCACAATGACCACCAGGACTAGAGCGATCACCTAAAAAGGGTGTAAACCAGTGGGGTGAGACACACAGTCCCAGCAAGAAACATAACCCCCCCACCGAAACTATAAAACCTCAGAAGGTTAAGGCAACAGCAACAATTAACTAATAAAGCGTATAACAAGAACAACATACTGAGTAAGGCTATAATTACCATCAATCTTACCAAGATATCCAAGAGGCATATAAACAAGTATTTCTTTATGGAACATGATTGGCAAGATAAGATTTAAGAGAACTTATCACAAAATATAAGGATCGTACACGCAACTGCATAGTACAACTAGATCAACTATATAAGCAAGGCCTCAATTAATGTTCTATGTTTTGCTATAAGTAAGATATACTATTCTTCTAGATTACATTTCATTATGCCTTGAGGAAATGGGCCTTCCCTGCTCAAATCCAACCTTTGGCTGCGAAGACCAATCCGGTGCCATACAAGGTCTAAGGAGATCTGGACTCCATGACATTGCCTTCTCGTAGTCAGTCCACGAATCATCAAGCAAGACTGCAGTCTTATGCTTATAGGGCCTCAGCCTCTGGGTCAACTCCGCAAGCTACCCATATCTCTAGCTCACCTCATCATAGGTGCTAGTGCATACATCTGAGCCATGAACACATCATGCTCATCATCACATATCTTGAGCCATGGGTCTGTTCACCATGCTCCATATATCCTGAGTCTGCAACCATAGTTGCACTCAAACCCTCCTATTTTAGGCTAGGGGAAACCTCACATATTCAATAATATGCGCTCCAGGTAATCCCGCAGGATAAACCTGTTTCACCATCACCAAATACTGACGATGATGGATCTATGGCCAGGGCGAACTACATGATATATTCATCTATAATTAATTAGTATATTTTAAGCCAGTTTTTGAGGAAACCAAAGTATAACATAGTCTTATAGAATTACATCATTATTGCCATCATCATACTGTCCTGGGACCTCAATCCCTCATGATATCAACCACTGCCTCTCAAGGCATCATCATCATGCAACAACATGATGGGAACACATCCCTTATCTCATCATCAGAGGATAACAGCTCAACTAGGCACTCAACCTTATATCAGGTCCTCAGACCTATCAACTTGTTATCTCATTATCACATGGTGCTACTCAAGCACATACATCTCATAGATTCTTATCAGGCCATAAATCCACATAAATACCTGCATGGTTAGTATACATATCCATAGAGATAACTGAAGTAATCATGGATTAACAGGATTATCATGCTATCAACTATAAAGCAACATCCATGAGTATATTACACATAAGCTGTAGAAAGCATAGTTTTATCATCAATCATAAACATATATCATGCTTCATACATGTGATCATAATCATGAGCCACATCATCATGTGAAGCAACATCATATGCTTCCAACCTTCCTGGTTCACAACCTACCATCTTAACCCATTATAATATATTCAGGATTCAAGGTGATTCATCATATCACTTGTATTATCATTATTAATAGAGGACTATAAACTATATACATTCTGGGTTATCAGAACCCTCACCAAATCTCCTGCAACCCCCACTATAGGTATGGCGAGCAATGCCAACCCTCACCAAAGGGTTTATCGGCTCAGGTTTCCCAACCCTAAGCAAGCTCACCATCATATTGGGCAACCCCATCATTTCATCTATCGTGCAATAAGGACTCACTATCTCACATGGTGTCGGGAAAGGTGTACCGTGCATCATCAGATGTTATCAGACAAAGACCTGTCATGCACAAGGACTAGGGTTAGGGTTAGGGTTCCTCTATCCGCTAACCCTCAACATTGACCATATCGGCCAAAGGGTATAACGCCCAAGGAACCTCTATTGTGCAAACATCTCCATTTCATTCAAGGGTCATCCATATCGGCCTGGGCACCCAGGTCGTCTAAGATACCATATTGGGCATGGACATGCTAGCTACTCAACCATCATATCGGCCAAAACCACTAAGGTTCCCTAAACCACCATCATCCTGGGCACCACAAGACTACTTCATATCTCCAAGACCTATTACAAGGTGTGTCGTGCAGAGAACACATCAAGGTGTATCGCCCAAGCTCCAACTCCACAAAGGGTATTGGCCAATCTCAACTAGGCATATCGGCCAAATGTACAACCCAAGACAAGGCTATCAGGCAGCACTACTCCAAGGTCATATCGTGCAAGGCACAACCCAACATGGTCATCTTCAACCTCAAGCACAAGGGCACCAAACCCTAATTGATCAAGAAGATTGGCTCACCTCTCAACAATTAAGAGAGAGGGTTTTGTACTACCTTTATCACAAATTGGGAAACCACAAGGATCAACCTCAACATAGGTCATCATCTATACAAAATCTCACCTCTCAAATACACAGTGAGAGGAGGGTGTGGCCCAAGCAACTAGAATGTAGACTCACATCTCAACTAAAACGAGAGAGGGGTATTGCCTACATCACTAGAGCTCAAACTCACTTCTCTAGACCAAGGAGAGAAAGGGGTGTTTCCACCAAAGAAAACCCTAAACTATGGTTCGACCAAGCTAGATCCAAAGGTATGTAAACATCAACAACAACATGCTCACCATATCCATAAGATCAACAACATGTACTAGAGCAAGAAATATAACATGCATGGCCGATCATCCACATATAGGAAATATGCAACATATAGAAGGTAGTATAGCTAGGTTTAGAAGTTATGTAACCCGCCTTAAGCAAACTCTTCAAGCTCCAAAGCTCCAAGCTCCAAGCACACCACTTTCGACCACCTCAAGAAAAAGGAACAAGGATCATAACCACCATGGTCGAAGGGTAGGCAAGATGGATAAGAAGATGCTAAGGAGAGAGGGAAGATGCTTACCAAAGAACAAGACCCACCTAGGGTTCAGCCACCAAGCTATAGGAAGAAGAAGAGATCTCCACTGAGGGGAAAGGATCGTCCACTAAGATCTCCAAGGAAGGTGTGTCGTGCACACAAGGAGGGAAGAGCAAAAAAAGTGCTAAAGGGTTCCCACGGAAGAGAAAGGCAAGGCATACATAGATGAGGGTCAAGGTTAAACTAAGGCAAGGTGTGACCTTACCAAGGAACACTTGTCCACACGTTTTACCACCTTGCAAACCTCATGCACATGCCATGCCATCACTCAACCAAGGTTCGGCCATATGTCCAAGCTAGGGTGACACAACCAAGGCAAGGAGGTCAAACAAGGTCAAAGGCCGACACACTACTACTCTAGGCTGACACACCCATGGGCGATACCTCATGGCCGACACAAGGCATCCTTGCCCGATACAGGGCTCAAACAAACAAGGCAAGGCCCAAATAAGGGAAAATAAGGCCCAAAAGAGCTCAACCAAGCCCATGGTAACTCAAGGCACGAGCCCAAACCTTCCTCTCAACCCTAGAGGATGCAAAGAGAGAGAAGGACGTCTCTCAACGTGTCAAACTTACTCTCCAACCCTATCTTAGGTTATTTTGCAAGTAGCACCTCCAACACTCGTCAAAACACAAGCAAACCCTAATCACCACTAAAGGTGATTAGCAATCTACCAAGCATAGGGTTTAGGCAAAACAAACAGGGTAAGCCCAAAACAAAGGTCAGGGTCCTTACAAGCCATAAACCTCTACAAAGGGATTTTGTCCCCTAAATCCGAAGAGAAAAGTGAGGGATACTTCTGCCTCATCTCTTCCTCAAGCTCCCACGTGGCTTCCTTAACGCCACGATAATACCAAAGAACCTTCACAAGAACTAGGTCCTTCCTCTTCAGCTTCTTTCCTCTTCTATCAAGGATTGCCACTGGACCCTTCTCATAGGTCACATCTTCATCAAGCTCAACCTCAACTGGATGTATCACTGTCCCTGTGTCTGGATGACTTTTCTTCAACATGCTGACATGGAACATCGGATGTAACCTGTGTAATTCTGGCGGTAGCTCTAACTTGTAAGCTACCCTGCCAACACATACTATTACCGGGTATGACCCCATATACCTAGGTGCCAGTTTGCCTTTCCGGACAAACCTTAGCATGCCCTTACAAGGTGAGACCTTGAGATACACTTTGTCTCCCACTTGGAACTCTAAAGGTCGTCAGCGATTGTCTACATAAGACTTCTGTCTGTCCTGTTCCGCCTTCAATTGTTGTCGTATCACTCTGATATTTTCTGTTGTCTGCTGCACTAACTCAGGACCCAAAAGATGATACTTACCAAACTCATACCAGCATAAAGGGGATCTGAACTTCCTTCCATATAGAGCCTCATAAGGATCCATGTCGATGCTCCACTGGTAACTATTATTGTAAGCGAACTCGATCAGACTGAGATGCACATCCCAACTTCCTAGGAACTGCAAAACACAAGCTCGAAGAAGATCTTCCAAAGTCTAAATAGTCCTTTCAGACTGTCCATCCATCTGTGGGTGGAAGGAAGTATTGAACCTCAACTGCGTTCCCAACGCTTTGTGAAACTGTTCCCAGAAATGACTTGTGAATTGAGGACCTCTGTCGGAAACTATCGTTGTTGGTACACCGTGCAGATGCACTATCTCATCTAAATACACATGAGCTAGCTTCTCTACTTTATACGTTGTCTTTACAGGTATGAAATGAGCAGATTTTGTCAGCCGATCCACTATTACCCAAATGGAATCATGATTCCTAGCTGTCTTTGGTAGACCAACTACGAAGTCCATGGTTATATGATCCCATTTCCATTGCGGTATTAGCATGGGTTGCAATGTACCTGCCGGCTTCTGATGCTCAGCTTTAACTTGATGACATACTACACACTTAGCCACAAACTCGGCTACATCCTTCTTCAAGCCAGACCACCAATACAGGTCCTTCAGATTATGATACATCTTGGTGACTCCTGGATGCATAACATACATTGATGTGTGTGCTTCCTCGAGAACTAGCTTCCTTAGATTATCAACATCGGGGACCACCATCCTACCATGATAGCAAACTAGTCCATCCTCAGACTCATGGAGCCCACCACCTATGGGGGTAGCAAACTATGTTGGTACTATTGAGTCTTCTAAGCCTCCTACTTTGAGTTCTAGATCTTTAGGCATCACATTTACCAAGGAGGAATATAATAGATTTATTCTGGCTACCCAACATCTGATTTTGGGATCAACTTCTTCTTTAGAAAACCTAGTTTCTACTGCCGGTAATCAAGTTACCTCTTTACTAGCTTTTGGTTCAACTTCTTCATGGGTGGTTGACTCTGGAGCGTCACAACATATGAATGGTATGAGGAGACTGCTTCATTCCATTGACTTAGATATTCCTCACCAATCTGTGACAATAGCATATGGTTCAGTGAGGAGAGTGTTAGACACTGAATCTATTTCTCTGACTCCTAGAATTGATCTTAATTTGTACATTATGTGCCTGCATTTCCATGTAATCTTCTTTCTATTTCAAAATTGATTGATACTATGAAATGTACGATGACATTTAGACCTTCTTATTTTGTATTACAGGATCTCAAGAGTATGAGGATGATTGGTGGGGGGACTAGGAAAGGTGATCTCTACCTCTTCCATGGTGAAAGTCTTCCTCACCAAGTATCTGCTCCTACCCTATCCTTTTGAGCAGTTCTCCCTTACTATGGCACTACATATATGGAAATCCTTCATTGGAGAGCTTGAGAAAGTTAGAACCTGAGCTATCCCAAGTGTCTTCATTACAGTGTCAGTCATGTGAATTGTGGAAGCATCATAGAATGTCTTATCCCAGTCGTGTCAATAAATGGGCTTCTTTTCCCTTTGAGTTAGTCCACAATGATGTTTGGGGTCCTGTAAAAGACAACAACAATAATGATTTTCACTATTTTATTTCCTTTGTGGATGTTTTTTCTTGCATGACATGGATTTATTTTTTGACGAGTTGAGAGTCTGTGTTATCCAATGTCAAGCATTTTCATCAAGAAATAAAAGTCCAATTTGATTGCAATATTAAAATTATTCAATCTAATAATGCCTTGGAATACGTTCAAAGTGCTATGGCTGATTTTTGTATCTCTGTTGGGATGATGCGTCATATGTCCTATCCTCACACGCCTCAACAAAATGATGTAGCTAAGAGGAAAAATTGTCACCTTCTTGGTATTGCCAGGACAATTATATTTCAATCCAATATTCCTAAGAGATTTTGGTATGATGCTTTACATACTACTTGTTTCCCTATTAATAGATAGTCCTCTTCTATGCTTCAAGGACGTACTCCATTTTCTATCTTACATCCCAAAGATCATTCGTTTCTTGATTCCCCTTAGAGTGTTTGGTTGTACTTCCTTTGTCCACAATTGTGATCCTAAGGCTGATAAATTATCCCCTAGGTTGATTAGACCTTTTTTCTTGGGTACTCCAATACTAGAAAAGGTTACAAGTGTTATTGTCCCAATCTCCATCATATGTTTGTGTCTAGGGATGTAACTTTTCATGAATCCACTCCATATTTCTCTAGTGTTCCCAGTAAGGGGGAGCAATTTTGTGAGAGTGAGAGAGTGCCACCATCAGATATCGGTGACAAACTACCACCACCACATCAGAGTGAGAGAATTCCACCTTTCATTCCTGACTATATTGTAGTTCAGGAATAGCAGTCATCAGACGATATCTTAATTTAGCAATATTCACATGTTTCCAGCAGACAAGGAGGATAAGATCTTAAGAAGGTAGCTACTCCAGTCTCTAAGCCTTTCCCATCTCCATCTACTCAAGAGACTCCTGAAGAACCATCTGACGTTGATGTTTGCCATTGTTGTCCGCAAAGGTACTCGTTTCTATATTATTCTGCATCCTATTGCAAATGTTTGTTGTTTGTCAAAATTATCTAAGCCAGCCCGTTCATTCGCTCTTGGGATTGATTTTGTGGTCATTCCAAGAAATCATCTTGATGTTATGAAGGATATTGGCTGGAAATAGACAATTCATATGGAAATGTTCGCTCCTCTACAAACAACACCTGGGAACTTATTGACTTGCCTCCAGATAAAAATGTTGTGGGATTCAGATGGGTATTCATAATGAAACATAATCTAGATGGTTCATTTGAGAGGTTGAAGGCTAGACTGGTGGAAAAAGGTTACACTAGACATATGGGGTTGATTTCTTTGAGACCTTTTCACTTGTGGCTCGTCTGAATTCAATGCAAATTCTTATTTCTTTGGCTACTACTTTTAACCGGCCTCGATTTCAGCTTGATGTCAAGAATGCCTTTCTTCATGGTGATCTACAAGAAGAGGTGTACATGGAGCAACCTCTTGATTTTTTTGCTCAAGGGGAGTCAGAAGGTGTGTAGATTGAAGAAAGCCATCTATGGGTTGAAACAATCTCCTAGAGTTTGGTTTGATAAGTTCAGTGATGTTGTACGAAAGATGGGCTTTTCTCATTCTATGATTGATCACTCCTTATTCTATTTTAGATATCCTGTTGGATCTATGTTATTGATATATATGTTGATGATATAGTCATCATCGACAATGATTCTATAGGCATATCACGTATGAAAGAAGGATTGTAGGGGCATTTTCATACAAAGGATTTGGGTAAACTGAGGTATTTTCTGGGCATTGAAGTACTTAGATCTCATGTAGATACTAATTTGTCTCATAGGAAATACGTGCTGGATTTACTATAGGAAGTAGGTATGAGTGAGTCCAAGCCAGTGTCTACTCCTATGGACTATCATATTAAGGAGACGACTGATGATAGTGATTATCCAGATCCAAGATATTACAAGAAAATTGTTGGTAAACTGATACATCTGACAGTTATGAGCCTTGACATTTCCTTTTTTGTAGAAGTGGTGAGTGAACATCAGCTTGTCATATTCTGAGATATCTGAAAGGTGCACCTGGTAAGGGGATCACCTATTACAGACCCAATACCCATGTGTCTACTCTTATTCTTACTAGTTATGCAGATGCAGATTGGGCTGGTAATCTGAAAATCACCTTATGATAGTGATTATACCCATGTGTCTACCCAATACCCATGTGTCTACTTCTGGATATTGCATGTTTCTAGAAAATCACCTTATCACGTGGAAAAACAAAAGGTAGAATATTGTGGCAAGATCTAGCACAGAGGCTGAGTATCGAGCAATGACTCATGCCTGTTGCGAGTTGTAGTGGTTTCAATCTGTACTTTTTGAATTAAACATTCATGTGTTGTCTTTCATAGAGCTCAGATGTGAGAATCAAGTTGCAATCTATATTGCCAAGAACCCAATCTTCCATGAACGCACTAAGCACATAGAGGTTGACTGCCACTCCATCAGAGATCAGATCAAGAATGGTACTATTGTGACTCCGCACGTCAAATCTGAAGATCAAGTTGCAGATGTTCTCACAAAGTCATTGAGTTTAACAACATTTCAGAACTTTTACAACAAGCTGGGCATACATGATGTGTACGCTCCAGCCTGAGGGAGAGTATTAATATATCTTATTTATATTCAACTTTATTATATTTTGTAATTTCTATATATTTTTTGACCTCTATGTAATTTCTTTGGGTTCTCTTATTAAAAAAAGGGAGAGGGCACATTGCTCCTCTCTACACGCTACATTACTGCACCCTATCTTTCTTGTTCACACAAATGTAACAATTTTTTGTAGAATATTGAAGACAAGTAATATTAATGTGGCTACTATGAATTCGAGAATAGTCACTCTCTCTCTCTCTCTTTCTTATATCGGGTTCAAAAATTATTCTTCTAAAACAATATAACGTTGTGTACCTGATATGATGACATGGATACCCGATTTGTAAATATTATTTTGAAAAGAATCATGACATTAAAGTTTATATTTCAACACATAACATAATTCTATCAAAAATTGTATATGTTATCATCGACAAATGTCTTTTCCATAATGTCAGTTTTGTTGCTCTATCAATCTGAAACACGCATACTACATGTTTATACAAACTATTAAAAATGTACGCATACAAAAAGGTTATTGTATGTTAGGATTATACATTTATTTGTGGAGAAAACGTTGGATGTAGAATGTTTTCTAGGCATCGATATAACGGAATTAATTTTTTTATAAATATATGAATGAAAATAGAAAGACAACAAATCAAAATAGACATGAATCTACACTGAACCAACTCAAACAAAACCAAATGTAAAGTACATTGATATAATACAAACCAACCAAAAAGTAGGAATATCAGCAACAATTTAGCTTTTTTTTAAATGTCATTAATATTTTTTATCATTGTGGATGCTTATGTTAGGATTATATTTTAACTTTCTTAAGTAGTTGTGCATGTGATTTCTGACCAATTGATCTATAAGTTTTATATAAAAGTAACGTGTAGAGTACGTGCCAATGGCATTACTAGTATATATACTAGGCTAAAAAATCAAAATTACATTGTTGCACATTTTAATTACCAAAATGGCACGATTCAGAACTTAATTCCCAAAATAACACGTTTCTGAGACAATACGTCCCTAAAGAGGACGCATTGCTTCTGGTGGGACCTATACGTCCCCTCGGGAGACATATTACTATTTTAAAAAGTAATACGTCCCCAATGGGAACGTATTGCCTCCACCAGAGCAATGCGTCCCCAGTGAGGACGTATTTGTTTTATTTTATTTTCTTTTTTTTAATTATGATACCATGTATATTATATATACATATATATATGTTAAATTGCTAAATGAATATAGTCTACATTAACTTATATACAATTAGCCATATGTTTGAAATAATACCTGAAGATAATGAAATAATAACATAATATTATATTTATTAATTCATAATATTTATAAACGTAGATAAAAGTATTTAAAATTATATAATAAAGTCTAATTTTAGAAATAAAGCAAATATATACATATATTTATTTATAAACTTAGAAAAAAAAGAAAATTAATATAGAAATAAAAATAAGAAAATACTAAAATAAAAAGTAATATGGTAGTATATAAGACACGTAAGTGCACATAAAATACACACACCCAAACATATATATATATATATATATATATATATATATATATATATGTGTGTGTGTGTGTGTGTGTGTGTTTATTTTAATGGTATGATACATAATATCAAAAAAAATGTCAATTATATAAAGTAAATATACATGAACAATAAAAATAGGTAATCAATATAAAATATACGATACATATGATCATAAATGTAACACATAAAAATCATAATATATTATGAAGCAAACTTTTCATTATGTTTAACAAATAATATATTAACATAAATCATAATAACATAATAATATTTGTAACTTTTTATCCAATTCAGAGACAAATATAATATGATAAAAATCAAATATATTATGTTTTTTTATTTAATTTAAAATCATATGTATCATATATTTTAATTTAATTGTTCATTGTTATTGTTCTAGTATATTTTACTTTTCATAATTCACATGTTTATATTTTTTGAAATTATATTTCATAGCTTTAATATATATATATATATATATATATATATATATATATATATATATATATCCATTTATACAGATTATATATATTGTGCATATCAGCGTGTGATATATGTTGCTAAATTAATTTTCTTTTTCTTTTTTCTAAGTTTACAAATAAATATGTACATATATATGTATGTATGTATATATTGGTTTTATTTGTATAGTTTTAAACGCTACTATATAATTTTTATTATTGTATCCATTAATTTTAAATACTTCTATCTACATTTATAAATATTATGTATTAATGAAATATAATATTCTGTTATTATTTTATTATGTTCAGGTATTATTGAAAATCAATAGTTAATTGTATATAAGTTAATGTAGATTATGTTCATTTAGTAATTTAACATATATATGTATATATAACGTACATGGTATCATAATTAAAAAAGTAAAAATAAATAAATAAAGTAAGACGTCCTCATTGGGGACGTATTGCTCTGCTGGAGGCAATGCGTCTCCACTGGATACGTCTCCCGAGGGGACGTATTGGTCACAACATGAGCAATACATTCTCTTTGGAGACGTATTACCTCAGAAACGTGTCATTTTGAGAATTAAGTTCTGAATCGTGCTATTTTGGTAATTAGAATGCCGAACCATGACATTTTGATTTTTTGACCTATATACTAAGCAACATACGATCCTCAATACGTCGATTGCCCAGTTGTCTTCTGGTTCCCCTCCTCCTGTGTTTCAAATGGTACGGCTAGCTTGTCCATGATTCAGGATCGTGATTTTTGAATCTTGGTGTGTATGTTACGCAAAAATTAACATGATCGATGCACCCCCCTTAGCAATTGAATGCAGTCAACGACGACGACAAGTAAAAAACCGCGGGATAGTAGTCAGTAGGCTAATTGTTCGTATTGTCATTACTATGGGATCGGATTAGAAGAAGGCTTGTGAGTGTTGTTCAGAATCGGAGGTGAAGATGGCGGCCTCGCCGCCGACGGCAGACAATAATCCATCGCCATCAGCTACGCAGGGTCGCAGTGGGCTCGCCCAGCCGCTGTTTGTCCGCCGATTGCCTGTTTCTGCATGGGCTTCCTGATGTGGAACATTCTTGAACGTAAGCCGCAGCATGTTCGCATCACGTGGTAAGATAAAAACAGACTATCTCAATCCTGTTAGTCCGGGCATATCCCCTTGTCCTTGTATAGTCAATCCGCAGCCCCATGCACGGTCTTGTTCATTGATATCACAGGATTGGCGTCAAGTTGCGACGGTGATCGATGCAGCATCCACACTGCACATTGAAAGGGGTGGGTGCACTAGCAAGCTCCCGAGATGGACAGGATCACCTAACAACGAGTGTTGTGCATGGTGAGTGTTAGTGATGGGTTATCCTCTAACACCTTCCAAGGTGGCAAACAATGGCAAGTCAGAGCCAAAACATCCCATCTGGTCCAAAGAAATAATGTTAAGACAGGCTATTCGGAAAAACCAAATCAGTTAAGGGCATATAATACATAAGCAAATTATTCCTACAACAAAGTCTCCATTAAAAGTATCACCCCCATCTCGGGAATACACGTAGAGCAGTATTAACATAGTGTGTCTCATTTTTTAAGTGATATTAATTGCTTTCTTGTTGGAGAGAGGTAGATTAATATATATATATTAGTAGATGGAGAGAGTGTGGAATGAGAAAAAGAAGGACATAGTAGATGGAGAGAGAAGTTGTAATTAATAAAAAGTATGTGGTAATGCATGAAGAGATGCATAATAAATAGAAATAGGAATGTAGTGGATAGAGAGAAAGTGTGATTAATATAAAGAAAGAGATAGTGGATGGAGAGAGATAGTGCACTATATAAAAGAGAGAGGTTAAAAATAGAGAGAGGTTTGCGACACAATAAATCTTACATGTAGTTTTAGCATTGTTCAAGTTTAAACTATGTCATGTAGTATTTATTCGTGAGTTCTGTTTATTTTAAAAATAGGTATGGTTTTTTTGTACTTATTTATAAATACTATTTAATCTAGAAGTGCTCACTAAAGGATATATAAATATATAATGCACAAGTATTATTTAAAAATATGTATATAACTTGTACATGAAATAATATAAAAAATATAACCAGTATTGATTAACACTTTTATTGGTACTATTTTCATTTAAAATTTGCAATGTTCACCGTGATATTTATCACTAATAACAAGTACTTATATATTATTATATTCTCTCTCACATCTGGAGAGTTTTCATCTTCTGCAATGTGCGAAAAACTTCTTTATATAATACAAAACAACGTTTTGTATTTGGGATTCACATTGATTGAGGTCAGGATGTAAGACTTGGTGGAAGTTGTGTGCATACATCCTTGGTGGAAGTTGTGTGCTATATATCACTACTCTAATACATACATGGCCGGGGAACAGGTGAAGTGAATCAACGACAGACCACGACAGATCAAGGATCTCTGTTGTTGGTCTGTGTTGAATTGCACTGTAATCTGACAGTTAGGGGGACCCGCAGTTTGCTATTTGATGGTCTGTGTTGCTTTTGTACTGGTAATTAACAGAACGCTGGCCCATACATGTTCATTAGGTGATGGTTCATGCACAAGATCCATAGGCCTGCCTCTGTGCCATATAGACGTGGATAGGGATTAGCTCACTTAAGCATATCCTTCTTTGTTTCTGAAAGTCCAATCCATTATAAAATATAAATCACCCCGCCCTTCTTATCGCGACTACAGAGATTACATTGATCTGATACAATCTTTGATTACAAATTATGGATCCACAAGTAATGTGCTCACAACACAACATTCTTGTAGGAGGGTGTACACGCCGCGAAAGATGCTAACCAAGGCGGCCATTGGGACAAAGCCAAGAACGGTCGTGGCCTCAATGGAAAATCAACGGCTAGAAAGCTTGTAGGGACGCGGACTTAGCCTCTGAATTCTCATAAAGGATGAACAAAATAGTTGCATTCGAATGATCTTCCTCACCATTTCGGAGATGATATATTGTTACCAGCCTAGTTGTGAAAACTCAATCGCTAATATTAAAAGGGATACGGACCAATACAAAGGCTCATCATCTGCAACAATTCTTCGGAACACTAATGGTGGTCGATCGCGTTGACACACTAATCGTTTCGCTTGAAAAAAGTCAACCGGGCCAAATTTTTGCAGTTGCCATAAAACAAAAGGAAAAGACGATAAGTAAGAGCCACGAGCCCCACAACCTTATTTTTCGAGAAAAGAAGAAAAAACAAAGATAGATATTAAAATGTTAGATATATGGCTACTACAACTATGTATTTATCGTGGGTTAGCCTAATGTAGTACGGCTAATACATACAAGAAAATGTAGTGTGTTGTCTTCTGCAAATTGGAAGTGGTTTTATCCCACATTTGTCACTCCTAGAACTTTTGTGGTCCTTCTATGTAGGATCACACGTGACACTAGTGCCCAAAGAGTCTTGGGGGGAGAATGTTGCTCACCTCTTTGGTGGGAGTGGTGACCACAACACA